>CM060417.1:0-1200000 GCA_030545235.1 Helianthus tuberosus
CATCCCCCCCCCCCCCCACACTTAAATTACACATTGTCCTCAATGTGTCCCAAAAATAAGTTTTTAGGTTGATTGAATGTGTGAAAGGTGTGAAAAAAAACAAAAATTTTGTGTTACTGGTGACCTGGACACGACCCCGTGTTGGGTGGACACGGCCCCGTGCTCAGGTGCCAGTAACGAAAACTTACAGAAGGTGAACACGGGGGCGTGTTGGTTGGACACGACCCCCTGTCTGTCAAGGTCTGCAGAATAAATACAAACAGCAGGTTCAGGGGTGTTGGGCACGGGGGCGTGTCGGCTGGACACGACCCCGTGTGGACAGTCTGCAAAGTTGAAAAACAGGTTTCTTTCTTCGGTTTTCCTGCTCCTGCTTTAGTAGTACTAATGTTTAGCACTCTAAGCCTCGTATGTACCTGCTCAATCAATAAACATCCTACCATACCATAGCAAACATCCTACTTTTACCAAAGTTAACATCCATGTCAAAGTTAAAAGAAAAATAAATGCAGAAAATAAAAGAAGTTAGGGAAAGTAAATTGTTCAACACTTGGCACGTAGGCCATCAATTGTTCAAGATAAAGAAGGGTTAACCTGGGAAGTCATCAACCAACCTCCTCTTCCTCTGCTCCTCCCGCCTATTCCATGGCATCGTCATCGTCATCCTCATCATCATCATCCCCTCCATGGCGTGCAATGTGGTCTCGAATATATCCAATATCATCTTGCATATCGGATATGTTTCTTTCGATAGCTCCGACCCGGTGGTAGGTGTTGCTCGCCATGTTATAGGTGTTCCTAGTGCACATAAGGTTTTCCTGCAACAAATCATGCAAACTTTGAAAGTTAAGAAAATCGCCTCCCGAGGAGGATGATTGGCCCGAATCACCATGGGGTTGGTATTGGTACTGATGATGTTGTGGAGCTTAGATGAGAAGCGCTTCTTGCGGGTTCCATGCATGACCTTGCACCCTTTAAAAGCTTACCGTCCCGTCTTCCGCCTCATAAATCAGGTTCATTGAGCGGCATATGTGTATATCCACCATACCCGACCATGGGCTCCTCTCAAATGACCTAGGTATGTGGGCGAAGTGCTTGAAGAGACGGTACACCCATCCCCCAAAGAAGATAGGAGTCGGTGCACTAGCAAGGCGGTTGTGATGCATGTTTCGAAGCATGAGGAACGGAACATCGAGCGGCCTGCGGTTGTGGATGCAGTGGAGGACAAGCAAATCTCTTAACCCAACGACGCCACTACTATCATGCCTTTGGCTAAGAGAGTAGCCGAGGAGCCTATGAATGTATCTGTATAGCGGATCCCTCAACTTCATACTCTTAGTGCTGCTCGGATTGTAGTACCCTTCACCAATCTGAGCCCAAATGGCTTGGCGTTCGTTCTCACCTATCTCTCGCATTCCTCCAGTATTTTCCTCGTTTCCCGCATCCTCTTCCGCATACAACCCGACAATCGATCCAAACTGAGCCATAGAGATCGAATACTTCGTTTCGCCACATCGGAATGCTACCCCGTCATTGTCGAACGGGTCGCACCTCGAGTTGAATGTGAAGGTGCTATAGAACTCCAAAGTGCATTCGTGGACGGAACGGAGTCGAGTTGTTAGCGCGACTCTGAGTGGTCCCATGACAATGTTGTTGAAACGGTCAATTTGATTCACCATGGTTAGCAAGTCCGTGCATGCTTGCCTCGGGTATTCCTCCGGCCTTGTTTGAAGTATCTCGTATCGAGCTCTAGCATCGAGCTCATTGGCATTGAATCTTGTGAACTTCCTAGCCATCTGAAAGAATACACCAAAAGTTAGCACGAAACAGAAATATTTTCGGACAAAACAGTGGACACGACCCCGTGTTCAGTGGACACGGCCCCGTGTCCAGGCGTCTGTTACTCAAAAATTTCATTTTTCGACCCGGTTTCGAAAACTTGAAAATTTTTGGTCCAATAGGTGCGGTTTCCCCCTAAAATGAAACCCTAAGTGCCGTTTTTCCCAAAATAACTCGTTTACCCTATAAATTTTATCTTTTTTTGGTTCAAGAACAAGGGTTTGGGGTTTTGTGAGAAATCGGGTGAATTAAGAATAATACAAGTGTATTTACTTCCCATAACACTAATCTAAACAAAAATTTGAGGTTCGATCCGTATGAACTTCAAGAACCCTAGATTTTCCCCCCAAATTTTTGGTGTTTTAACTACATGCATGTAACTAATCTAACTACTAGAAGTGATAGAATCATACCTTGATGTTGTTAGAGCGATATGAGACGTCGAAATTTTGCGAAAAATCGCCTGGAACCAGAGCTTTTTCGGGGAAACGGGGCGTGTGGAATGAAGTAACTGTTTTGAAAAAGGGGATTTATCCCGACTGCAGCGCGGACACGGCCCCGTGTCCAGCGGACACGGCCTCGTGCCGAGCAAAGTTTAATTTTTTTTCAGTGCTCGTGTGAGTGCCCTTGTTTCCCAAAAACTTAGGTTAGAAAACTTACCGCTTAAGATGTCGTCTCAATTGTTCGTAACTTACCAGGTATGAGGTTTTATTCTTCCACCGTTTGAAGTGAGATCTCTTCTTCTTCATCCTCGATGAATCCTTGATAGAGTTTCAGCCGTTGGCCATTGACTTTAAATAGAGGCCCATTTCGAGATTTAATTTCTACTGCACCGTGTGGGAAAATATGGGTGATGGAAAAAGGTCCTGACCACCTAGACTTTAATTTACCAGGAAATAATCGAAGTCGTGAATTAAACAAAAGAACTAGATCTCCTACCCGAAATTCATTAGGTTTAATGTGTTTGTCATGCACATTTTTCATTCTTTCCTTATAAATTTCAGAGTTTGAGTATGCATAATTCCTAAGCTTGTCTAATTCATTTAATTGACAAAAACGATTTTTACCAGCAAATTCTAAATCTAAGTTTACATTTTTGATTGCCCAGTAGGCTTTGTGTGCAATTTCTACTGGCAAGTGACAACTTTTTCCATAGACTAGCTTATATGGGGTTGTGCCTATTGTTGTTTTATAAGCAGTTCGAAAAGCCCATAAAGCATCATCTAATTTATCTGCCCATTCCTTTTTATTTAGCCCTACGGTTTTTTCGAGTATTCGTTTTAAACATCTATTAGTCACTTTGGCTTGTCCGTTTGTTTGAGGGTGATATGCTGTTGAGACCCGATGATAGACCCCATATCTTGTTAAAAAAATTTCTAGTTGATGGTTGCAAAAATGGGTACCTCTATCACTTATTAATGCTTTAGGTGTGCCAAAACGAAAGAATATTTTTTTCAGAAATCTTACCACGACTCTTCCATCATTTGTTGGAAGTGCCTCGGCCTCAGCCCATTTAGACAAGTAGTCTACTGCCACAAGTATATATTTGTTTCCTTTCGATGGTGGGAAAGGTCCCATAAAGTCGAGTCCCCACACATCAAAAATTTCACAAACAAGAATGCCATTTTGTGGCATCTCGTTTTTGGAAGAAATATTACCTGTTCTTTGGCAAGCATCACATGTCTTGACAAGACTTTGGGCGTCTTTGTAAATGGTTGGCCAATAAAATCCTGAATCAAATACCTTTCGTGCGGTACTAGCAGCACCATGATGCCCTCCGTATAGACCTTCATGACAATGGCGGAGAATTCTTCGTGCTTCGCTACCATGTACGCATCGTCGGACGAGTTGGTCGGCACACATTTTGAAAAGATATGGATCTTCCCAAAAATAGTGTTTCACATTGGCAAAGAATTTTTTTCTTTGATGATGTGGCCACCCTTTTGCGACTATACCGCTAGCTAGGTAGTTAGCATAGTCGGCGTACCATGGTTCCTCCTTATATTCCACCATTTCCAGGGACTCAGTTGGAAATTTTTCGTTGATTTTCTCGTCCCTGGTCGCCTCCAAAGCTGGGTCTTCTAAGCGCGAAAGATGATCTGCTGCGGTATTTTCTGCTCCTCTTTTGTCTCTGATTTCAATGTCAAATTCTTGGAGGAGTAGAATCCACCGAATTAAACGTGGTTTTGCGTCCTGCTTCTTGAAGAGATAACGAATGGCTGCATGATCTGTATAGACTATAGTTTTAGAAAGAACAAGATAAGAACGAAATTTATCAAAAGCAAATACCACAGCTAGTAATTCTTTTTCAGTTGTTGTGAAATTTTCTTGTGCATCATTAAGTGTTTTACTAGCATAATAAATTGGGTGGAAATGCTTTTCTTTTCTTTGTCCCAAGACAGCTCCAGCTGCAAAGTCACTAGCATCACACATGATTTCGAAAGGAAATTTCCAATCAGGCGCTATCATGATAGGTGCATTGACTAACATTTCCTTTAAGGCTAGAAATGCTTGGTTGCAGTCCTTGTCAAAGATAAAAGGAGCATCTTTTTCAAGTAATTTCGTTAGAGGCCTCGAGATTTTAGAAAAGTCTTTGATAAACCGTCTATAGAATCCGGCATGCCCTAGGAAACTTCTGATAGCTCGAGATCTAGAAATGGTATCTATTTTGGCTCGATCAACCTCCATTCCTTCGCTTGAGATCTTGTGACCGAGCACTGTTCCCTCTGTTACCATGAAATGGCATTTTTCCCAATTAAGGGCGAGGTTAGTTTCCTCACATCGGGATAGCATTCGTTCAAGGTTATCGAGGCATTGGTCGTATGAATCCCCAAAGATAGAAAAGTCGTCCATGAAGACTTCCATTGTCTTTTCTATCATGTCATGGAAGATGGCTACCATGCAACGTTGGAATGTTGCGGGGGCATTACATAGACCAAACGGCATGCGTCGATAAGCAAAAGTTCCATAGGGACATGTGAAAGTTGTCTTTTCTTGGTCTTCGGGTGCTATCGGGATTTGAAAGTAACCTGAAAAACCATCCAAGAAACAATAAAATTTATGACCGGATAATCTTTCTAACATTTGATCAATGAAGGGCAAAGGAAAGTGGTCTTTTCTTGTTGCTTCATTTAACCGTCTATAATCTATACAAACTCTCCATCCTGTGACGGTTCTCGTTGGTATTAATTCATTCTTTTCGTTAGTTATCACCGTCATACCTCCTTTCTTTGGAACTACTTGGACGGGACTTACCCAAGGACTATCAGAGATAGGGTAGATAAGTCCGGCGTCAAGTAATTTGATGACCTCGTTTTTAACCACTTCTTGAACATTTGGATTCACTCGACGTTGTGATTGTATGACCGATTTGTAGTCATCATTCATCAAAATTTTGTATGTGCACATAGAAGGACTAATTCCTTTTATGTCTACAAGTTTCCAAGCTATTGCATTTTTATGTTTTTTTCAAAAGACTAATCAATTTTTCTTTTTCTAAGCTATCTAATTTAGACGAAATAATTACAGGTAAATTACCCTCTTTGTCTAGAAAAGCATATTCCAAACCTTTTGGAAGTTCTTTGAGCTCAAGTGGTGGGTCTTTAGGAGACTCCTTATTTGGTTGCTCATTTCGATCAAGAACTTTAAAAGTTTGTTCTATGGCGACCTCTTCTTCAACAAAGTGGTCAATCTCTTCACTTGTATCGGGTGGTTCATCTTCATCTTCAATTAGGGGGTCATTATTGCCGAATGGATATTTCATTGACCGTTCGAGATCGACACTTCTTTTAAATGCCCCTAATTGAAGAGGTAGATTGTTGAACTTCCGATTTTTCAAAGCTTCGTGTGTTTTTACAAATGGTCGTCCCAACACTAGAGGAGCGTCATCAAGGATGACAAAGTCGGTTGGTATTACCATTTGATTTGTTTGAACCAATACATCCTCAACTATACCGATTGATTTTATTACTTTCCGATTAGATAGAAAAATGGGAATTTGAAGCGGAGAAAAATCACTAATACTTAATTTTTCGAAAATGTAGTTAGGCATTATGTTAACACAAAGATCTTTATCGATTGTGACATTACTAATAAATGAATTTTGAAAGAAACATGGAACCGGTGTAATGTTAATTTCAAATGGGTCTTCTTTTATTAGCGAGGTTTGATCATTAGTTAACTTAACACTTACTGTTTCGTCAATTTTAGTGTTAGTGTTTAACTCTTTTAAAAACTTAGCATGAGTGGGTACTAAACAATGATTTTCAAAAGAAGGTGACAAGAGATTAATTTCTTCAAACTTAGACTCTTCTTGAATTTTATCTTTGTCGGACTCACCCTTTTCGTTGTTTAACTCATGTGTCGGTTTTTCACTTATTTGTTCTTCCATTTTTACACTTTTAGTTATCTCTTCCTTTTTTAATTCTTCTCTTGCGCGGGACTCCTCTTCCCTTGCGCGAGATTCTCTTATACAGCGATCGATAACTCTTATGTGTTCTAATATCCTATCGGTTACTTCGGTTATAGAAAAAGAATCGGGATTTTCTATGCTTGAATCCGGTTGTTCGACCCTTTGTTCCTCATAATACTCATGTGAAGTAGATGGTTCGCACCATTGTTCTTCATTGTAAGCATATGATGGATAAGGTTCGTAATTTTGTTCTTCATAATACTCATATGAGGTGGGTTGTTCACGCCATAGTTCCTCATAATAAGTACACGAAGGTGGTGGCTCATATCTTGGTTCTTCAAAGTATGAGTATGAAGGCTCATACCTTGGTTCATCAAAATATGAGTATGAGGGAGGAGGTTCATACCTTTGGTCTTCATAGGATGTGTATGAAGTCGATGGCTCGTACCTGGGCTCCTCATAGTAGGTGTATGAATTGGATGGTTGATATGAGTGGTTATTTTGAACCGAGCGTGAGTTACGACAATTAGTACAATAATTACCCCTATAATAGGTGTAGTTGTACCCTCCTGAGTATTGATACATAAGAATCACTCAGCAGACCACAACAGAGTCTCGAGATCAGAAAACAAAAATAAAAACGGAAACAGAGGCTGGACACGGCCCCGTGTTCAGTGGACACGGCCCCGTGTTCAGGAACTGTATCTGGGCGTTTTAACTAAATTTACTGATTTCATTGAGCACGGGGCGTGTTCAGTGAGCACGGCCCGTGTTCAAGCTACTGTTACTGGGTGTTTTTATGAAAATGTGCAGCACGGCCCCGTGTTCAGTGAACACGGCCCCGTGTACAGGTTACTGTAAATGCAAATCTAAACTAAAATGCAGAAAAAATGCGCGCGTTTTAAAAAGATTTTGAAAAACAGATTAGGCCGTCGATTTTAAGCTTTCTTAAAATCCTTGTGTCCCCGGCAACGGCGCCAAAAACTTGATGCGTGTGAAGTGTTATATATATTAGGTGTATATTTTAAGCCCCTTTAACACTTATTTTTAGCCAAGTTTTAAATTTATAAAACACAATATTTTACTAACACTAAACACACATATGGGCAAGTGCACCCATCGTGAGCGTAGTATAGTGTTGGCAAGATACCGAGGTCGTCCAAGGACACAAGAGCTTTTAGTACCGGTTTATCCTCAACGTCTAATCAAAATAAAAAAGTTTAGAAAAATGTTTTAAACTAAGAAAAATAAAAACTAACTAAAAATGCTGAAAAAGAAAATAAAAAGAAAAAAACAGATAGACAAGATGAATCACTTGGTTCCGACTCGTATCTAGTGTAACCTTTGATTATTTCCGCACTTTTGCACTATTTTAAGAGATTATCTTAGTTATTGTAGTAGGCCCCTCTTTTGAAGGTGACGTTACCCTCACCCCAGTAGTTTGAGTCAGCAAGGATACAATCCTAAAAGGGTGGATTATTGGAAGATAATTAATTAAGTTATTAATGCAAATTATGGTAGGCCCCTCTTTTGGAGGTGACGTTACCATCGACTAAGTAGTCTGAGTCAGCAGGGATACAGTCCTAAATAGCCGGGTTATAGTATTAATAGTAGTTAACTTATGAGGGGATCAAAGAGTTTGGACCCCCGCCATCCAATACCGTTAAGTATTGAAGGAGGTCCTACTAAATTTAACCCAGGTCCATTGTAGGACCTCTAAACACTGAACAATGGCAAGACCTTTACCAAACCGTTCCCTTAACCCCCGACCAGGTAGCCAACATACCTCCATATAGACCGTGGAGATATGAATGGTGAAAATCTTTTATTTTATATAGACAGTAAAATAATGCCAAGACACCACGGACAAACGATAAGGAAAGATCACCTTCAACATAAGCAACTAGTTATTAAAGTCATTAATACAAAACCAAATAAAAAGTGCAAAAGATTAGAAATAAAAAGTATTACACTAGACACTTTGTCTTCACCAAGTGATGTAAGAGACTTAGGCAAACATGGCCTTGATTGTCAAGAACTCTTACGATCAATCTTGGATCCCGAGACGACTCACACACTCTACGATGGACAATGGATGATGGTGGTGGATGATGGTGTTATGGTGGTGGTGGGTGGTGGGTGAAGTGTGAGAGAGGTGGTGTGCCAAGGGATGGTTTGAGCTTGAGCCAAGCACTTCTATTTATAGGCTGAACAGAAGCTCGGGCACGGCCCCGTGTCCAGTGGGCACGGCCCCGTGTCCACATCCTTCTCTTTCTTCATTTAATGCAGTTTTGTCTTTTTAGTTGACCACGCCCCCGTGTCCGCTGAGCACGACCCCGTGGTGAAGAAGAATCTTTGTACTATGCAGATTTGCTGGATTGTGCGAATCTTATAGTTGACCACGGCCCCGTGTCCGCTGAGCACGGCCTCGTGGTGGGCAATAGAAGCTTCTACCACTTTGTCTTTTCTGCTGACACTTGGGCACGCCCCCGTGCTGGCTGAGCACGGGGCGTGTTCAGGCTTCTGATCTCTTGTTTTGCTTGGGAAGATGCTGTCGTGGGGTCGGGCATGTCACGTCTTGTCCCTTTTCTTGTATTTATGTTAGATTTTGATGTCTTTTTTGCTTCTTTTGTTAATTTGAGCTCATTTAATCCTGAAAATACAAAAGGAAGACAAAAGCACACTTTTTCCAACATTAGTACTAAAAAAGGGTTAGTTTTATGCCTCATTTGATGAAATTTATATGTTGCATTTTTAACACATCATTAATGATGCTTAATGATCAAAAACATAAGAACTCTAAAGAGCCTTAAACAAAGTCTTGTACATCATCTAACATATGATAAAGTAGTGTTAAAATGATGATGAAATATGTTAATGCATGATAAATCTGAGATATAAAAGTGATAATCTGCTGTAAATAACTTGTGTTACGATATAAATCGTTATTAGGACAAATGGTGATCGTATGTGTGCGTTTTAGTAACCTTTAAACTAAAAACAGCATGCTGAGTTCTATTTTCAGCCGACTTTAACTGGCTGTAACAGGACCTTAACAAAATGAAAAATGTATTTTCTAAAGTCTTGATTCATGTACTATGAAATACGGTTCTAATGGCACGAGAACCATAATTTTTGGACTCTGTTTACTATTTTTAAAGTGTCTTTTCGTAACAGCAGCTAGAGCTGCATTTTTGCTGCTGAAAATGTGCTTCATGTTTTCCGTCATAACTTGTATTTTGTGTGGAGTCTGATCACGAAATTTATACCATAGTTGACCACTGATGTATTTGTAATTCTCCCACTGGAAGTTCATAAATCGGACTCACGATGAATTTTTAATGAATTATTTCGTAATCAGCAATCAGAAAACGACAAATCTGATTGCAGTCCGGAAAATAAATTCTTATAAAATATTGGTAATGAACTGGACCCCGATATTTTTACACAATAATTTTTGGATCGTTTAAGACGTTCTATAAAAATTTAGGAATTTTTGGAATGAGTTAACTATTTTATTAAAATGTCCGAAGACAGCCCAGTTTTGTATATTAAACTGAAAGGATATAAGTATGTTATCCGAGGAAAAATATATATTATTTGATCACCAGAATTTTGTGCTAAGTGTGTGTAGTATGTATTATGCATGATAGTGTATTAGGACTTGAAAATACACTAAGTATTCTTAAGAAATGAAAATACAAAAATACACATACAACGTACTTAGACAAAATACATAATTCGGGTGCAAAGTGCATAATACAAGAAACTTATAATTATTTTCGAGAAAATAATATAAGTAAGACACTTAGTTAAAAATATAAGTTATTTTTAACACAAGAATACGTACACAAGAGATAGTGACTGTACTTGTGCGATACAAGTCTAGTGACTAACGTTAATAAAACACGTTTAGGTCACGACGCTAGCTAAGCAAATCCGGTGAAATTTACGACGCAGGAACGCAAAGTTGTGAGTTCATGCTCCCCCTTTTCTTTAACTGTTTTTGATTTTATAACTCTCGGGGGTGAAATACATGTTACAAATATTACAATTTTTACAAATGGTAAAAATACAAGAAGCACTCTTGGTGAGAACGAGTACCGAGTGCAATATGATTTGAGAATACGAGAAGCACTCTTGGTTAGTGCAATATGATGAGCTTTAAGAAATGCCTAGAAAATACTAGATCATGTGAGCTTAAACTAGATATTGAGATGCCATTAATAATTAATTAGGGACGAGGGTTAGATCTAACGGGTACGGCCGAGCCCCACTCATGGTCCTTATGTGACCACTTGAGTGCTTCGGTGTCCCAGTCGAGGTTAATCGACACAGTCGAGGGTAATCGACACAGTTAAAGGAGAAAACACTAATGCTCCCTATGTCCTCACATGCCTTGAAGGAGAAAATACTAATGCTCCCTATGACCTCATATGCCTTAATGTCCTTGTATAAACAATCATTTAAAACGTGGGGTACACAAGAAAACTTGATTTATACTTGAAGTACGTGGGGTACTCAAGAAAACTTGAATGATACTTGAGTATGTGGGGTACTCAAGAAAACGGGAATTATACTTGAGTACGTGGGGTACTCAAGAAAAACTTGAATTATACATGACACACACTATGTTTTCATACAAAGTATACAAACGTGAAATACAAGAACGCATGAACTCGCTCAACTTTATGTTGATGTTTTCCAAAAATTACATGTATTTCAGGTGACAGGATGGATCTTGGGCGCAAGTGTCATAGCTAGAAGTAGACTTCAAGTTTAGATGTCATCCACTTTTGTTGAATTGTAACCTAGACGAAGGTAGTGTTTTTAAAACTTAAATAACGAGTATTTGTAATACTCAAATTTTCATGAATGGGTGAACATCGTTTTGATCTGTAGTTGTCTATTATGATTGAATGCAATGATAACAAACAGTCACACATCATACGCTTCCGCAAAAGACAGGGTGTGACAGTTTGGTATCAGAGCTTCGATTGTAGTGAACTAGGATTCCTTTTCGAGTCTAGACTACAATCACTGGAGTTCTCTCATGAAAACGTTTTCAAAAAGGTTTTCATTGCATTCACGAAAGCGCCAAGATCCACGGGTCAAACACTTTTCAAAAAGAGACAAGGCAAGGACATTAGTGAGGAATACCCTTAAGATAAGGTGCCAATTAAGGCATAGTCTACACGAGTTAGACTTGCCAACAACAAAGTACACCCTTGGTGATCACTAATACCAAGTAGTGTTTTTGTCGTGAATCGACAACTCGAAAAAAAAATGACCCCCAAAAAAAACGAGAGGTATACGTAATATAATGCTTGGTTATGCTAAGTAGCATATTTGTTATACATATATACGAATAAGTGTACGGAATGATTATTGACGTGAATAAGATACTTTCGACTCCGAATCCTATTACTGTACGTGACTTGCACGATGAAGCTACCGACCTCGCGTCCTTTGCAAAGCTCATGGTTAGGAGTGATTACCAAACAAGATGCTGAGCTTGCTTCCGTAGGAGATGGCTGCTCTTCCCTCTCAATCGTGAAGATGCCTAACTATGGTGATGATGACGAGGCAGAGGCGGCAACCTTGAACAAATTCTTGATCAACGGGACGAGATCCATGCGGCTTATGAGAAGCAAGATTGACGACGCACTTGACCAGAAAAGGAAGATGAAGTATTCATCTTGAAGGTGCCCCTCCAACTACTAGGAATTCTCTCTATTCCTACTTCATCTAATCATCGTGCCTATTCGTGCGTAACAACAACGAGTGTTAGCGCGTGGACCACTGCAATGGTCCTTTCCATGACAGAGGTATAAGGACAGTAGTGTCCCCTCCTTGATTGATCATCTACTTGGACGAGAGAAAATTTGGGGTAACTGTGCAAGACAATTTATTATTACGGGGGCCCACGTAATAACGACTTGTAGTGCACAGAAATCCTGGTGGACTCTGCGGGTCAAGTTAAAGATCACCATCCCTCCAAACTTAATCTATAGGTGTTCACACCTTCATCTGGTAGAACAATACATAGAGCAGTGCTTTAGCGTATTATAAAGTAGGAAGCCTGTCTTAGCCTACTTCGCGACTGACACTTCTACCTGTATACAAGACGTTTGGGAAAACGATATTTAAACGAGTAAAGATGGATGACGTTCGGAAAGATTCAGGGACGTTACACTTTCTATCACCTCTACACGAACAACCCCATCTGAGGGAAAATATACACATTAATAAAGCTAATATAGCAGGAAATAACTGAAACCTAAATGACCGAGGCGATGTAACCTCGAGTTCATTTTATTACAAACAATAAGCCAGGTTGGCAAGCCTATGTGAAGGCTCAGTAATTGTTTCCTCGCTCATACATTGATTATATATACACATGTGAAATTGGGAGATTACATGATGGCTTACGATGTTATGTACCTCATAGACAATTATGGAATATTCTCTAACCTACTTCATACCTTTGTACAGAAAAGGAATGACGTCCAAACGAGACACAAACACCGGTACGTTGCCAAGGACAGAAGCTGAGCTTCAAGAACGTATTGCACAGGCAATTGCACGACATGAAGCCCTCCGCTCTGAGCATAGCGGTGGCACTACCGGCAATAACCCTCCAACTGGCTGCACCTATAAACAATTCCTGGACTGCAAGCCATTAAATTTTGATGGCACAGGAGGTGTCGTTGCATTTGTTCGTTGGTCAGAAAAGACTGACTCCATTCTAAGAATGAGTAACTGTTCGCCCCAACAGAGTGTTAACTATATCTCAGGGTTATTCGTAGATGGCGCACTCTCCTGGTGGAACCTTCAGGTTCAGACCCTTGGTGCAGATGCTGCTCAAGGAAATGATGGAAAAGAAATACTGTTCTAGGGCTAAAATCCAGAAGCTTGAGGTGGAGTTCTGGAATTTGAAAATGGATGGACCGAAGATTTCTGAATATGTCCAGCGATTTCACGACTTGTCTAGGGTCGTCCCCTACTTAGTCAAACCGGAATTCAAAAGGATTGAACGATTCATTTGGGGACTTGCATCTCATATCAGGAGCTTGGTTACTACCTCAAGGCCTCCAACTATCGCTGAGGCTATCGATTTAAGCGTTACGCTTACTGAAGAAGCTCTACGTGCTGGAAAATTTTCGGAATCTGAGGATAACAAGAAAGAGACTCATGTGGAGTCATCAGGCAATAAGAAAAGGAAGTCTTCGAACCTAAAGGTGGGCACACGAGTCAGCTACGGAAACTCTAAAGCAAACAAAAGAAAGAAAGTGACACCGTCGCATGACCGGAAAACTGATGGAGCCACTATTAAGGCTGGTGGAAAATTTACTTGGGGACTAACCCGAGGTGCGGGGAATGCAATTTTCACCCTGAAGGTCGATGTCCGAGGCCTAAGTGCGGAAAGTGTGGAAAAGAAGGGCACAGCAAGGATGCCTGTTGGGCGAAGGACCCAGATGGAAGAAATAAGAGAATACCAGGTTGTTACAAATGTGGTGAAGCAGGGCACTTTAGGAAAGATTGCCCTAGGAAGAAACAAGCAAGGAAGGGTTTTCACGATCAAAACTCGTGAAGCACGCCAGGATCCAGATGCGGTTACGGGTACGTTCCCTATTAACCAACCTAATGCACCTACTTTTAATTAATACTGGCATCAACTTTAACCTTGCATGCTTAGAACTTAAGAAACCGCTTGGCCTAGTAAAGTAGACGTCCCGTATTCCTTAGAAATGGGCGTATAGAAGGCTAGTTTAATCAGACGAAGCGATTAAGGATTGTATTTAGGGACTCAGAAGGCCGGAACCTTCTGTTACCATTGACTCGCGAAGTCATAATATGATAGTCAGCATGGATCAGAAATCCAAGTATAGAGCTGAAGTCGTTCGATATGAGAAAATCAGACGCATCCCTCTTGCGGATGATGAAACCTAACTTTCCTGCAATAGGTGCAAGGATGCTAGACCCCACAAGGCGGCAGATCTACGACATCCCTGATTGGTCGAAGAGGCATAGAAACGCCTCCGAGTAGACTGCAGAGCCTGAGAACATCCCCGTGACGGAAGAAGTCCCAGTAGCCTTTTCGGAAGACTTGCCAGGAACGCCTCTCCGTAGCGACGAGAGGAGTTTAGGATAAATCGCGTACCAGGAGCAGCACCAGTGACGAATGACGCCATACCGACTAGCTTCACCAGCGAAGCATGAACCTCTGATATAACTGCAAGAGCTGCTAGACAGAGGAAATTAAGGACATAACATCCTTAGTTAAGGGCACAAGGAGAAAGTTGAAAGACTCCACTTTGCATAAATTCCAGAGAATTGAGAATCAGAATCCTTTGCCAAGGACTGGTGACATGAAACAGACAAAATCGTAAGATCCTAGTTTCCACTCAAGGATCAACTTTAGGACAGGATGTCCTCAACTGTGAATACAAGAAGGAAATATCCTTAAAACGACCTTTAGGACTCGCTTCAAACATTACGAGTTCCTTGTTGTATCATTTGGCTTAACACATGCATCGACAATGTTCATGGACCGCATGAATCGAACGTGTAAGCCATACCTAGATAAGACATGTACTTATTAACTACATTCTTATATGGTCAACGACCAAGGAAGGTCGTGAGCAACAGCTGCAATTTATCTTGCAACTCTTAGAGAAAGAACAGTTATGCGCTATGATGACGAAAAGCGGATTTCGAATTCGCGAAGTGAGAACTTTAAGATACATGGTGCATAAGAACGAGATTCATGCCAACCCTGCAACCCAGAGCTAAGGAGCTAGAATTGCAATTAAGTGACGTTTCTCGACAAAGTCTCGATTGTACGTCGATGCAACGAGACCACAACGTCGCATACGCGGCACATTGATCAAGGAATCATGAGAAGAAACCTTGAGCTAGATACAGTGATGGCACACCGCAAACTTGACGTCACTACCTAACGGAAAATGCTGCACGACCTTCACTGAACATAAAGGTTGCAGCACACCATTGATCGTAAGAACTTGAATGTTAACGTAGATGGACTGAGCTACTGAACGATGCAGACTGAATGGACATGATACGTGCTTGTGTGATAAACTTTAACGAAAAGTTGGAACACTCACTTGCCATAGTAGAGTCTTCCTACAACAGTATTTATCACGCCGCCGTCTAAACCACTTCGTGTGAAGCTTTAGATGGAACATAATGAGTCAATTCCCGTTGTGTTGAACGGAGACCGGAAATAAACAATCAACTGGCCCGAGATGGCCCAGGAAAACTAAAGGCCAGATCGTTCAGATACGTGATCATAACAGGACTGCCCGCAGAATACAAACAGATAGCGCCGATGAGTGGCAGAAGTCGAAAGAATTTGAGATAAGAAGTATGGCTTTAATGAGAGCCTCGCCTAGAGAAGGCGTAGTGTGATTTGGAAAACGAAAAGGTTGAATCCCCGGTGTAGGGATCAGAACCATTGTTCACAAGATGAAACTCCCAGAAAAGATCAGTAGTGATCACGACACATTCATGTGTCTAGTCTTTAGAGGAGTCTGGCTCAAGGAACAGTCGTTGTTCCCACAAATAAGATTCACGTCAATGACAAACGACAAGAAATACTATAGAAACTTGTTAAGGTTTTGGACCAAGAGTCCACAATACTATAGAAACCTGTTGAGGTTTTGGACTAAGAGTCCACAATACTATAGAAACCTGTTGAGGTTTTGGACCAAGAGTCCACAATACTATAGAAACCTGTTAAGGTTACGGACCAAGAGTCCACGAGATACAGAAAAGACATGATTGATTTTCTTGAGTAAGATAAAATACATGGCATGAGAACACGAAGACGTGTTTTGAATATAAGTGACCATATTCGTTTCACAACTCCTCTGCGACCGATGGCATCGCTTGAATTTCGGGACGAAATTCTTTTAACGGGGGGAGACTGTGAAAACCGTCACTTTTCCGTACATTCCATACACTAGATGAACAGTAATTTGTGCTTTAATGACTGTACATGATCTAGTTTACCAGACAAATAAATTTCTGAATTCCATACAAGTGAATTCAAGAACTTGTTATACTACAAGAATTATTTCATGATAGCGTTGCGTCAAAAATATTAGTAAACTCACCGGTAAGACACACTGCGTCAACAAAACTGCAGAAAGCAGTCAGACATTAGAATTGAGGCCTAGGTGTAGGTCCAACGACAAGAATACACTAAAACCCAAGAGTACATACAAGGGTTTAATATATATACCATCCGGAAGCTAATTTAAGCACTAGAAAGCACCCGAAACACACTTTAAGTACAGGAAATTTGTAAATTCAGCTATATTCAGCAATAAGACACCGAAATATTATGCAGAAATTATGATCTATCATCCAGAATACTTCCCTAAGTGTTGGGAATTAATTGTGACACAAAAAGTGTTATGAAAGACACTAAACGGTGCAATTAAGCACTTAAACGAACCGGTATTTAACCAAACAACCGGACTTTACCCGGGATACCAAAATATTGTTAGAAGCATTGTTTTAGTGTTATGAGGCTAGTTATGAGCACTACTCATCATATTACTACTTAAAACACTAAAACACAATTAACCCCTAAATTAAACACTTAACAAGTAACTAGATTGTGTAACTAATACTTGAAACCAAACCAAGACCCCCCCCCCCTTTAATGGACGATTAGATAGTAGATCCCACAAGGTGATTTTCTTTGATTGTTTAATAGATTTGTAGAGAATATGCTAGACACAAGATTCCATATTCTATTCTAATGTTGGAGGATCTTTTAAATACACCATGGGTCTTGACCATTCATAACACACACCATCAAACCAACACAAACCCTCTTCCTTCTTCTCCAAAGGCTACGACCTCAAACCCCCCTCGCCATATCTTCATTTTCAATCAATCTACAACTAAACCATGATGATCTAGAGGTGTAAGGAGCCTAATTAGGAAGGTTGCAAGCAACGGATCTTGAAGGACCTCTCTCATCTTCTTTTAACCACCACTTTTCTACACTTGAACTCTCCTAGCCATGTGCTAGTGGTAAGAACTTAGTAACCATTAAACTAAAAACAACATGCTGAGTTGTATTTTCAGCCGACTTTAACTGGCTGTAACAGGACCTTAACAAAACCAAAAATGTATTTTCTAAAGTCTAGATTCATGTATTATGAAATACGGTTCTAATGGCACTAGAACCATAATTTTTGGACTCCGTTTACTATTTTTAAGGTGTCTTTTCGTAACAGCAGCTAGAGCTGCATTTTTGCTGCTGAAAATATGCGTCCTGTTTTCTGTCATAACTTGTATTCTGTGTGGAGTCTGATCACTAAATTTATACCATATTTGACCACTGATGTATTTGTAATTCTCCCACTGGAAGTTCGTAAATCGGACTCACGATGAATTTTTAATGAATTATTTCGTAAACTGCAATCAGAAAGCGACAAATCTGATTGTAGTCCAGAAAATAAATTCTTATAAAATATTGGTAATGAACTGGACCCCGATATTTTTACACAATAATTTTTGGATCGTTTAAGACGTTCTGTAAAAATTTGGGAATTTTTGGAATGATTTAACTATTTTATTAAAATGTCCGAAGACAGCCCAGTTTTGTATATTAAAACTGAAAGGATATAAGTATGTTATCCGAGGAAAAATATATATTATTTGATCACCAGAATTTTGTGCTAAGTGTGTGTAGTATGTATTATGCATGATAGTGTATTAGGACTTGAAAATACACTAAGTATTCTTAAGAAGTGAAAATACAAAAATACACATACAACGTACTTAGACAAAATACATAATTCGGGTGCAAAGTGCATAATACAAGAAACTTATAATTATTTTCGAGAAAATAATATAAGTAAGACACTTAGTTAAAAATATAAGTTATTTTTAACACAAGAATACGTACACAAGAGATAGTGACTGTACTTGTGCGATACAAGTCTAGTGACTAACGTTAATAAAACACGTTTAGGTCACGACGCTAGCTAAGCAAATCCGGTGAAATTTACGACGCAGGAACGCAAAGTTGTGAGTTCATGCTCCCCCTTTTCTTTAACTGTTTTTGGTTTTATATCTCGCGAGGGTGAAATACATGTTACAAATATTACAATTTTTACAAATGGTAAAAATACAAGAAGCACTCTTGGTGAGAACGAGTACCGAGTGCAATATGATTTGAGAATACGAGAAGCACTCTTGGTGAGTGCAATATGATGAGCTTTAAGAAATGCCTAGAAAATACTAGATCTTGTGAGCTTAAACTAGATATTGAGATGCCATTAATACTTAATTAGGGACGAGGGTTAGATCTAACGGGTACGGCCGAGCCCCACTCATGGTCCTTATGTGACCACTTGAGTGATTCGGTGTCCCAGTCGAGGTTAATCGACACAGTCGAGGTTAATCGACACAGTCGAGGGTAATCGACACAGTCAAGGGAAATGGACACAGTCGAGGTTAATCGACACAGTCGAGGGTAATCGACACAGTTAAAGGAGAAAACACTAATGCTCCCTATCTCCTCACATGCCTTGAAGGAGAAAATACTAATGCTCCCTATGACCTCATGTGCCTTAATGTCCTTGTATAAACAATCATTTAAAACGTGGGATACACACGAAAACTTGATTTATACTTGAAGTACGTGGGGTACTCAAGAAAACTTGAATGATACTTGAGTACGTGGGGTACTCAAAAAAACGGGAATTATACTTGAGTACGTGGGGTACTCAAGAAAAAACTTGAATTATACATGACACACACTATGTTTTCATACAAAGTATACAAACGTGAAATACAAGAACGCATGAACTCGCTCAACTTTATGTTGATGTTTTCCAAAAATTACATGTATTTCAGGTGA
Organism: Helianthus tuberosus; assembly: GCA_030545235.1. Taxonomy (NCBI): domain Eukaryota; kingdom Viridiplantae; phylum Streptophyta; class Magnoliopsida; order Asterales; family Asteraceae; genus Helianthus; species Helianthus tuberosus. The sequence goes on from CM060417.1 coordinate 19,155, forward strand.
CAGGATGGATCTTGGGCGCAAGTGTCATAGCTAGAAGTAGACTTCAAGTTTAGATGTCATCCACTTTTGTTGAATTGTAACCTAGACGAAGGTTGTGTTTTTAAAACTTAAATAACGAGTATTTGTAATATTCAAATTTTCATGAATGGGTGAACATCGTTTTGATCTGTAGTTGTCTATTATGATTGAATGCAATGATAACAAACTAGTCACACATCATACGCTTCCGCAAAAGATAGGGTGTGACATAAATCTCGTTAATAAAACTCGTATGGTTTATATCATTTCGAAAACCTCGTTTGTGTGACATCGTTTCAAATCGTTTACCCAAGTGAACTAAATAACGCCACGGTATGTAATACGATGAAAACATATATATATAGGAAGTACCAGCGGCGTATCCACCATGCTTTCATCACATTACACCCGTCCCGTTATCTAAACACTAACCAAAAACCAATCGTTTACCCAAATTGTTTAATTCGTTAAAAATCGCTTTAGTCGTTTAAATCATTCTCGTTTTAAATCATGAAAACTACTTTTGATTGTCTCGCTAATAACATCCAAACCTTCGTGACTCGACTAACTCGCCTATCGCTTCTCGCATTAATAAACCACCAAAGGGTAAATTAACAATCATATATTCAGTCGTTACCCACCTAACCCACACATAACCATGGGTGCAGTCTGATAACGGGATTTGTCAGATCCTTTGGTACCATAACCTAATACTGGTCGGTTCGGCCAAAACTAATGGATATTATTCGTTATGTAAATACAACCAAAAAGTTTGTTTACTATATCAAAATCGTTATAAATTTAATATAAACCATTTTAATCGTTTTTGAAACCATTGTTTATAATATCGAAAATCGTTTTGAAAACCATCGTTAAAACTTTGAAAACATTTAGCACATATGAATCACCCCAAAACAATTGAAAACAGTAAAATAGGGGAACTATGTACTCACCTGAGAATGCTTAGAGGTCTTGAACAACAACCAAGCAAAGCTAGAGGGAGCACGGAATTAATCGGCAACCTAATAACTATATAAATAAACCGGACCTACGTCGGAAGATCGGATAGGATGAGGTTTTGTAAACCAAATGAGTATTGGAACTCATATGGCATGGTTAAACAAAGCCTACATTCTAAATCGAAACCTAACCTAAGTGCTTTCGACCCATTGCGACCCATTAAGGTAGCTTACGCTACTTTAACGCGTCGTGCGCGCAAAGCGCGTTCGAGACGTCTAACTAGTCCTATGACAAGTATTATATGCCTAAACATGTTGCATAATCGATTAAGTGACAAAATTTTATGTTACATATGCTTAATTACCAATTATGCATGAAAAGGGCATTTTGGTCATTTACCTAAGGCATATAAACTACCTATCATACAACTAATTAAACCTAAGTGACCATAAGGTATAACCTCGGAAGGTTATTCCCTATGCAACTATGGTCACTAACCATGCTTGGTCGGATCCTAATGATCGACCAAACGGGTCTGGTTCGAAAGTCTAAGCGGGTGTTTAGTCGGCTTTGACTTACGACTCTACACAAGCACTAAACTAAAAGTGACGAGCGAAACATGCTAAAACATGTTTAGTTAAGTTAGAAAACAGGTTTGGTATCAAAACAAACGGTTTTGATACCCAAAAGTAGTTTGGTTACAAAATACGCAAGAATACGCATTTTGGCCGAAACTACGACTCGTCACTACACCTATATAACGTGGTAATCAGTAGGTATAGTCACTAGGGACTATAACCATCGTGATTATGGTCACATTATGAGGTTCAAACGAACTTCGCATTGACCATAAACTGGTCAAGGCAGAAAGTCAAACGCAGTTTGACTTTCAGACTCGAAAAACGATAAAAGAATGAAAGAATACTTACAAAAGGTCCCCGCAAGCTATGATCCGATTTACTCTCAGGTATGAAGCATAAAATTCAACTTAGAGAGCCAAAATCAGATCATTGTGGGTTTTGCAAGTGAAATGAGATGGGTATAAATAGGAAAACTAGAACCGTTAGGATCGTTCATCGTAAAACGAGCTTCGATCTCATCCGTACACATGTGCCCATGGTTTTGTGAAACCATGGGAGCCCATAGTTTTATTAAAACCATGTGCAAATGAGGGGAAAAGCTGGAACAACCTGGAATTTATATTTTTCAGTTTGGTCCCTTCCTAAGATAACTATGGCAGAATGATAATTTTGGTCCCTGAACTTCAGAATCTTGCATTTCGGCTCATTTTTGACACGTTTAAGCCCCGTTAACCTCATTTCAAGATTCTAAAATGAAGTTAAAGTATAGGAAACTCAAGACATGCTCAAAAATATCTCGGATGTCGGTTCGTTTGGTCGTACGGTTGCGTTGTTCGGTTAATTACGACGGAAGTCGTAACGAACGCAAAAACGATCCAAATTACGCGACGAATGGAATTTTATCATGCCAATCACTAAAATAAAATAATTTAATGATTAAATAAAGTTTTGGATGTCCGGATGTATTCAGAACGTAAGATATGCACGAAAATGCAAACTTATGCACTTTTGACGCTTTTAGTCCCTGAATGACCAAAAAGTTTATTTTAGCACACCCAACCCCTCAAAGCCTGTTTCTAAGCTATGTAAATGATATTTAGGGTATTTTTAACTCATGTTCATGTTCCGGAATGTTCATTACAGTACAAATTGGCATACTTTCGCAGTTTGTCGAAATTAGTCCCTATAAGCGAATAAACTTGATTTCGACACACCAAACCTTCCAAAACTTATTTCTAAGTTATGTAAAGGTTATTTAAGGTATGTTAAGCCTATGTCACTATTCCGGAGTATTTTTCGTGTTAAACTGATTACGTTTACGCACCAGTTCGCGTATAACTTTCCAGAAAGCGATTTAGAGCTCGAAATCGAACGAGAATTGATATGTGCAAATGATACCACATATGAATCACCCTTCACGGCTTTGAATGACCTTACACGGTGTCCGTATTTTCAAACAAGCCACTTGTTGGACGAGAGGAGTCGTTTGCGTAATTGTTTAAAAGTTTGTGTGACGAAGGGTTAAAAGCGTCAACATGTTAATTTATACCTCTGAGTGACCTTTTAATGAACCAGGAACTTTATGATGTTCGGTCATACTCTCGGGAATGCCTAATATTGGCCATTTAGGGTTTTTATGCCATTAAATGATAAAATGTGTAAGTTTGCAAGTTAAAGGGGTTAAAAGCATCAACATTTTAATTTATACCTCCGGGTGACCTTTTAACGAACCGGGAGCTTTATGATGTTCGTTCATACTCCCGGGTATGCCTAATAATGGCTAAGGATGGCCTTTTATAATAAAAACAACGATACATGAGAGTTTGGAAATATAGGGGCCAAACGTGTCAAATCTTGAAACATTGTTTGCTGACCAGGGTCCTTTACGGACCGCAAACATGGACCCTTATGGTCTGTATGTGTTGTCTGCAGCTCGAATTTTGCCTTGGCAGCCACTCCAAGCAACCAAAACCTCCCAAATCGAATCTATGGGCACTATGGTTTTTTTTTTGTACACGTACTAGGGCACTTGTAATCATCCTATGAAGCCCCATAACACCTGGATTGATCCTAATAATCCTCCAAACACTATAAATAGGTGTTGGTTTCATTTGAAAACTTGCACCATTTCTCATAAATGCTTCTATACTCTCCTCTAGAGGTTCTTGAGAAATTGGGAGCTTCCCTTTGAGTTTTATCCAGTCCCTTGGATCACTTGTAAGTGTTCCTTTTGTTTCTTGTTCGTTTATTAGGCTTTTAAAGCTGAAAGTCAAGCGTTTTCGATAAACGCTTTGACTTTCAATTTAGACCTTAATGGTCCAGCCATTGTTCGCAACGAACATGGCTATGTGATCGTAATTAGATAGGTGTTAGTCCCTCAAAAGGGCACCTCCTAAGAATCACGTTTGCTTGGTCAATTGACGAGTCAACATATTAATGTTTTAAAAAGTCAACGGGGCAGATTTCAAAATAATCATAAACTGAGTTTAGAAGTGTTCTAAAATACGTTTTAACACTTAAACGACTTGGTAAATATGTTCGGCTCGTCAATTCCAGTTTTAGGGTCGGTTCGCAATCGAAAGTCGTGAAGTTTGACTTCTGCTTTGACTTTCGATTCTGACCCGAATTAGATTAGTTTGCTACTGATTTAAGGTTCCGTTATGATCGTAATATGATGTAGCATAACCCTCTGAGGTTATATTACACGATCGTAATAGTAATCTGAGTTTTATGCAAGTTTCCGTTAATATGCCATACTTTGACTATTTTGCCCTTTTTTTTAAAATAAGGTTTTAAACGCCAATGAACTTACAAATGACTTAGATACTGATATGTTAACATGTTTAGCATATTTTGATGTTACTAATCTGATCATAAACCGAGTTTTCGTATAATATCGTAAATTATGTTTCAAAGTGACCAAAATGCCCTTTCGGCGCATCAAACGGTTTTAAACATAATTTCTTATACCAAACTCATTACCTACTGATGTAATATCATAAATAGAGTATTTTGAGATATCAAGTCAGTTTATAAACTGAGTTTACGTACAAGTTCTTGTATTACGTTCTTAAATGACGATAATGCCCTTATGGCACTTAAAATTGTTTTAATCATGGTTTTCATACAAAACCTTTTTACCTACTGATATGTTTTACTAAATAACATATCTTGACCATATAAACCTGGTCATAACATCAGTTTTCATAAAGCATCGCAAATATCGTCATTTAACGACTTAAACGGCTTTTTGGCGCGTAGTATTGTTTTAAACCATATTTATCAACCAAGATTTGTTACCTACTGATTTTATAACTTATTTAAAATATTTTTACAGTAGGTACATGTTATAAACTCAGAATCCCAAATAAGCTTTCAAAACTATGTGTGAAATGACCATAATGCCCCTACGAAGCATAGTTTGGTCTTAAACTATAAAACACACATATGTTTGATATCCTACTGATATTATATTATAAATAAAGTCTTTTCACAGAATGTTTATGGTCGTAACATCAGATTATACGCAAGTTCCTTTTATACATCGCTAAATGACCAAAACGCCCTTATGAGGCATAGTTTGATTTTAAAACCTTAACGGGCATACAAGTTGATATCCTACTGATATTATAACTTGTTTAAAGTGCATTGGCATATGGAACTTGTTCATGACTCATCCGATTACCCGTTATCGCTTATACGTGTACGGTTAGACTTATGTAACTAGTTTACATAAGTTTACTGAAACGGGTTTAACCTTATCATTTCACTTCAAAATCCAAAATGTACTTTGTTTACCCATATTGTACAAGTCCTAGTACCTGTTGGGTTTAAACCACATTCTATTCGGTATACGCTTAATCTAGTGAACATATTCTTAAGTATCAGGTCATATCAGCCCGTATACATTCTAGCAGATAATAAATCTGTTCATTCCAGACTATAGCACCCCCTGGATAATCGGAATTTGGGTCAATAGTACTTAGACTTGCGACTTTTTGCTAAAATATAATCTTATTGATTGGAAGCTAGCAAAAAGGTAAATACTCTTAACTCATTTTAGTTGTAAACTTGGAACGACAATTATGCCACTTGGAGCGGGTATTACATAAATGGGTCGCCTATGATTGCGCATAAATGTAAGAATCTGATTTATTCCCTTTTACTTGATAGCTGAAATGATTGGAGGTTAATGGTACCGTGTCCGGACGTCCCAATGGGTTAATCAAGTATGTAAATTTGGTAACAAGAATAAATCCCAAGAAATATCTAAAAGATCACCTACATGTTTTCTCAATGTATAAAACTCTTTTCGAAAAACTGTTTTCTAAAGAGTCAGTTAATTGTATTTACCAGCTTTGGCTGACGTATTTTCAAAAAGATTAAACCGCAGGTACCGAACCTTATTATAGGCTGCGAATCCGGGTCGGCTACGATGAAGGCTAAGGAATTTGCAACTCCTGATGCTTAAGGCCTATGATGTCTAAAGCTTTGTTTATTTAGATCCCGCCTGTGGGCTTTTATCGAACGCTTATAATACTTTTATATATTCAAGTTTTATTGAATTTTATATTTTCACTCCAATACTTCCGCTGCATATTATTATATTGTGATAACTGTTATCCAACCGTCACGACTATACCCATTCGGGCCCACCAGGAATCGGGGTGTGACAGTTGTTAACCCACTTGTCTTCGATATGGTTATCATTGTTGAGGTGTTTTCTGTTGAAGAACTCGGTGCTGCAGTCTAGCAAACTCTTGTTGAACGGTTTCTAGTGGTTGCCTTTGTGCATAAGCAAACCCACCTTGAGTTCTCATTTGGGTCCCATCACCCCCCATTACATATCCCTCATCTTCATAGCCTTTAAATTCATCCTCATAACCGTTAACATACCACTCCCTTTGTGCTCCCACAGACTGTATGAATGGAGGTTATTGATTTTGCAACCTCGGTTATGGTGGTTGTTGAAAAGCCAGAGTGGTATGGACTATGGGTGGGTTTTGTTGGAATGAAGGTGGTTGACTTTGTTGGGATGATAATTGACCAGGATTCGGGAAAACTGGCTAAAGGATGGAATGTTTGATAAAGGTTGATAACTAAATGTAGTGTGCTTATGGGAATTGTGGTGTTGGTTCCATCTCACTCGATGATGTATGAACTGTTGTAGGAATTGGCGGAGGAGTGGTTGGCATTGTTTGACCCATAGTGGGAGTTGGTGGATCCATTTAATGCGACAGGTAATTGTGCAGCCCACTAAGCGCGCAGACTCAATCAGAAGATGACATATCAGGAGGTAAAAAGGAGGAACAACAGTCACTCACGCGCCTGACACCCACTCGCCTAACACGAGAAGAAAAGGTCAAAATTTGACGTGAGGTCGAAGTCTCACTCAAAAATAAACCAAATACACTAATTAGATAGTCGTGAATGAGTATCGAACACATGGAGTTTGTGGAAAATGTGTTTACTAAGTAGCTTATAGATTACGACTAATAAAATTAAAATTGCCGAAAATTAATCTCAAAGTTTGGTTTGATTGGTTTTTAGAACTCAAAATTAACTAATTATCACTTAACAAGTTTTGATTCAGAAATGAGAAGGAATGTTTTCCCCCGGTTTAAGGTTTTCTATGAATGACAATATCAAAGTTTAGTGTGGGGTGAACTACATAGACATAGTATGTGAGTGTGTGTTTGATTGTGATAAAAAGGGACCAAGTACTTGGATTATAAGAATACAAGGTTGTCACCCGATAATCGGTTACATATAGCCAACCCCCAATCCCTCCCAGTAAATCTTAATTGCCTATGGCACCAAAAACTGATGGTTCAGAATGAGAAATTTAACAATACGAACATTTACTACACATACACACAATCACCATAGCAATATAATAAAAAAGATCAAATTACTATCCCATAAATAACATAAACAATGATAAAACATTCAATATAAAACCTTACAATCTGGAAGAAAACATAAAGGAAATTAGCCACACATTGTTCGGTTGATCATCATCACTTCAATTCCGTTGTTCATATGAATCAAGATGAAAAAGTAGCAATCAACACACCTAAAATACTGTTTTGCAACCCTAATTTCGCCTCTACAAAGGTTTGACACGAGAATAATGAAAAGGATGTCCAAGATTCACTCCTTACCAACAACTACAAAGAAAACAAATCTTTGCGACTGGCCTCCACCGTAAGCTACGATGGCTACCGTAGCTTACGGTGGCAATTAAAGTGCTATGGTAGAGGGCCACTATGCTACGGTGATGTTTTTCTGATTTCATGCCTACTGTAGCTTACGGTAGCTATAATAACCCGCCAAAATTATTTCCGACACCCCTAATATATTTAGAATGTCCCTATACGTCCTAAAACATACTCCGTATACGAAAACCGTGCCCAAACTACCTTATATAATTAAAAAATTAAATAAAATCAAATTTTATGTGTCGCTTGCGGGCCGCGAAGACCATGGTAGTCTTCTACGCGGGCCGCGACAGCTAAGAGATCAGGCGGAAACCCTAGCGTGCCACGTGTTGTGGACGTGTTGGGTCTAGGGTTCGAGTCAGCCAAGCTAGGGCCTACCCTAGCTGGCCTCGCGGGCCGCGAAGCCCTTGACTAAATTCTACGCGGGGCGCGACAAGGTGGTCGAACAGACCTATAAATAGAGGCCATCGGCTGTTCATTTCAGTCGCTCACATTTCAATCTTTCTCTCTCAATTTCTACATAGCTAAAGTAATACCCGGGCATTATACCCCCCTAAAATAACGAAGTTCTGCCTCGTTGTAAGTATCATAACCCCCGGTTACGTATTAGATACGCTGCCCGATTGATCTAGAATTCCGTAACGGCTGTCGAGGCTCTGCCCGACATAGTCGTTGGAATTCTGTCTCAGGGAGGGTATTACTAATGTAAATATTGGGTTATTATACTAATGCGTGTGCATTGTGTAATTAATAGATAATCGCCAGGAAATCACAAAGGAAAACCCTAAGATAGCAATGTGAGTAATCTCCTTTTTGTAAACCTTTTTGAAAACTAATTTAACAAAACCTCAAATGTTTTACATTATATGAAATAGTGATTGACTATTTGTATTCTACAATTATCGTCGGTATGTTGGGGTTTTGTATACAAAATTTGTTACTACACTGTGAGTAGTAACATGACCACAAGTCGGGTTGACAACACCGTGGGTGATAATTAAAGTAGAAAATAAACAAATGTAAATGCGCGACCGCCCTCAATGTTGTAAACGGTTTTACCTATCTTGATTAAACTGGGATTCACTCACCAGTATTTTCCACTGACAAAATGTTTTTTAAACGCGTTTCAGGTAACAAAATGTGAAAGCCAAATAGAAGCCAGCTGGACAGCACTGAAGGCTTGGAAAAGTGGCTATAAAAGTTACGTAAATAAAGAGATGTTTTTATTTAAATAAAATAGGGTATATCCCTATAACAATGTGTGTACTGAAAACTTGGGAATTTCCCATGTGTTTAATATTATAAAAGCATGGTATTTTACTCTAATAAAATATTTCCTAACTACGGTCATGATGTAAATTCCGCTGCCAAACTGATAAACACCGATACCACGCGGCCGCCCGTTCCAAAGGTGTTTAGGGGACGGGGATTGCGACAGAAGGTGGTATCAGAGCTAAGCCACTGATTCAGCCACATAAGTGTTCTGCTGACACCAAAATTTTATTCTTTATGTTAGGAAGTAATCTACGGGATTACGTGCATATCTGTATGTTATTGTTGTGTGTTATTTGACAATTTGTTAGTTTACAGTATGAGCGACCAAGGACCTTCAGACGCTTAACCTCAGTTGTCCAGCTCACCTAGGGATGAAGGCACCTCTTCACAGCCTACCCCCTCAGGGTATTCGGCTGATACCGAAGATGGGATATTCGTGTTCACGGCACAATCTGAAGAGCCATTCCCTCCTAAGAAGAGAGGATGGTTCGGCAGAGGAGCTCATGAACGTAGAAAGAGGATGAGAAAACTTCAGCAACAGCGGGCCTTAGCAGCGACCAATAGAGAAATGAATGCTCAAACACAGGATATGATTAATAGGAGACTAGCAAATTTTCATATCTTAGCAACTACAGCTGCAGACCCGAATCTAGAACAACTCATAGCACCCCATCCATTACCATTGTTTCCCACACAACCAATGGAAATCGAAGCCAACCCAGAAAACCAAATCCCAGCACATGCTTTTGACCCAGCTGAAATACCTAGAGTACCAGCACCCCATCCCTCAGACCCAGACTATGACCCCTGGTTTGACGACCATAGGGACTACCAACAACACTACCCAATACTAGAGGATCCCATGCTAAACCTAGCAGCCTACCCAGACCTGGACCCTCTAGACCCCTATTATGATAATGACCAATACATCAGGGAGATCCTAGAGAACCCTTACCCTTACGAAGAACCCATTCCCCAGTTCCCAGACCCGATACCAGCACCCGCACCACCCATGAGCACTGAAAATGTGCAAGAACTCCGAACCTTTGGTAAGGAGATTTTAGAAGGAAGTGAAAGGATGAGGCAGATAGGAGAATGACTCGTCTAGAAATATGACGAGCGTAACATGGAATTTTGGATGAACTCGTACCATTAAATAGTAAAAATATATATATATATATATATATATATATATATATATATATATATATATATATATAATATGTGTGTATGTTTGAAAAAAATATTGTTTTATAATAATATATATATAATAATAGATAAATAGCTACGGATGCATAATAGTATTGTAATTTTCTATTTCAGTTCCAGTTTGTACTAGACGCATAATATATAAAATAGAGTAAAGGTCGCAATGACGACGATTTTGAATCAATATGCTTGTGATGTGATTGTTTGTATTGAATATTGTCTTGTGATATTAATACGTGGTAAATATTTGAAATTCAGATGGACAACGAAGTAAACTAGGAAAACCAGAATAACGATAACCAGAATAACAATAATAATGGAAACCAAGTGGTTAACAGTGCCATCCAACACATAGTGGCACAAGGAATTATAGACGCAATGCCATATATTATCAAAGCGGTTAAGGAAGCGGATAATAAAAGTAATAATGGCAGTAAACGACCTACTGAACCTGAACAGAGCGTAAACAATGGTCCCATACTTCAAGTGCCCATTCCTAAAAGAAGAAGAACCATGTCTTATGGTTGTTCTTATAAGGAATTCTGGTCTTGTAAACCCATAGAATTCTCGGGCAATGAAGGACCCATTGCAGCTTTACGCTGGATAGAAAAGACTGAGGCAGTCTTGAAGATAAGCAAGTGTGCGGAAGAGGATAAGATAATGTTTGCCTCTAATCGTTTTAAGAACTCAACATTAGAATGGTGGAACACTATCCTCTAGTCTAGGGGAAGTGACAGGGTATACAATATGGAATGGGATGAGTTTAAAATATGGTTGAAAGGAAGTTATGTCCTCCTAATGAAAAGGAACAGATAGCAAATAAATTCTTAAACCTTAGAATGACTGGAGTAGATAGTAAGGGTTACACAACTTTATTCTTCGAATATGCTAGGATAGTGCCAACCCTTACATCACCAGAGCCAGTATTAATCTCCTGTTACATATGGGGACTAATCAGTGAGATTAGGCATGTAGTCAAGGCAGCTAGACCACAAACCATAGAAGAAGCTGTAGAACTGGCAAATACCTTGACTGATGAGTTAGTACGTACACGAGAAGAAGACCAGAGGAGGAACCGAGCTCAAAGGCTTACCCAGAAATTCCGCTATGGAAATTCCAAATCGTGGGAAAAATGTAGGTTCTACCTCTGCACCTTATTGTAAAGCCTGCAAGAAAAAGCATCCAGGGAGATGCTCCACTTACTTTAACTTCTGCAAGATATCAGGACACAAAGAAGAAGACTGTAGGAAGAAACCCAGTAACGGAGTGTGCATCAACTGCGGAGAAAAAGGACATATCAAGCCAAACTATCCGAAACTTGCTCCAGCCATAAACAACAAGAATACCAAAAATGCTAGAGCATTTGTTCTGACTGCAGAAGAAGCAAAGATGATCCCGGATGTGATCGCCGGTATGTTTTTAGTTAATGATGTTTTTGCTAAAGTATTATTTGACTCTGGTGCGAACCAAAGTTTTATTAATACTTCATTTTGCAAACTTCTCAATCAACCATTAACTAAACTCCCACAAGAATGTCTGGTAGAAACAACAAATGGGGAAAGCATTAAGATTACCGAAATCATGAAGGGAGCAAGAATAGAATTTTTAAATCAAAAGTTTATTGCAAACCTTTATCCAATGAAACTGGCAGGATTTGATGTTGTATTAGGAATGGATTGGTTAATAGCCAATAAAGCCAGTATTTTATGTGATCAAAAGTCAATCCAAGTAAATTCACCAAAGGGTGAAAAGATCACAACTAAAGGAGATAAGCCATCTAGATCTACGAAATTCATATCAGTGATGAAAACAATAAGTTATGTAAGAAAAGGATCACTAGTGTATTTGATTTTCATAATCATTAACACTAAAGGAAAGGAATTGAAAGATATTCCTGTAGTATCTCAATTTTCAGATGTGTTTCCCGAAGAGCTACCAGGACTACCTCCAGATAGGGAAGTTGAATTCAGAATTCATCTGCTACCAGGAACAGCACCAATTGCCAAAGCACCCTATCGCTTGGCACCAGCAAAAATGCAAGAGTTAAAGAAACAATTAGACGAACTGTTAGAAAAAGGATTCATACAGCCAAGTTCATCGCCGTGTGGAGCGCCAGTCTTTTTCGTCAAAAAGAAAGACGGGTCAATGCGTATGTACATTGATTACCGGGAATTGAACAAGGTCACGATTAAAAATCGATACCCATTACCTAGAATCGATGATCTGTTTGATCAATTGCAAGGAGCTCGATTTTTCTCTAAAATCGATTTACGCTCAGGATATCATCAATTAAAGGTACAGGAAGAAGACATTCCTAAGACCGCTTTTAGAACAAGGTATGGCCATTATGCATTTACTGTCATGCCAATTGGTTTAACCAATGCCCCAACCGCATTTATGGACATGATGAACCAAATATGTAAACTATATTTGGATAAATTCATAATTATCTTTATAGATGATATTCTCATTTACTCTAAGAGCAAAGAGGAACATGCAGCACATCTGCATGCACTCCTAAATTTGCTGAGAAAAGAAAAGCTTTATACCAAGTTTTCAAAGTGTGAATTTTGGTTAGAAGAAGTACAGTTTCTTAGGCATTTAGTCAATCATGAAGGAATTCATGTGGACCCTACAAAGATTGAGGCAATTACTAAATGGAAAACCCCTGAGTCACCAACCGAGGTTAGAAGTTTCCTAGGATTGGCCGGTTATTATAGAAGATTTATCCGTGATTTATCTAGAATAGCAATCCCTTTAACTAAGTTAACATGTAAATCTGTTATGTTTGAATGGGGACCAAAACAAGAAGAAGCCTTTAGAATTCTTAAGCAAAGATTAACCAACGCACCCATACTAGCGTTACCAGAAGGAACAGAAGACTTTGTAGTCTATTGTGACGCTTCTAAGTTAGGTTATGGATGTGTGTTGATGCAACATCAAAAGGTTATAGCATATGCATCTAGACAACTTAAGAATCATGAAGAGAATTATTCAACCCATGATCAAGAATTATGAGCCATAATTTTTGCCCTTAATATATGGAGACATTACCTATATGCTAGTAAGTTTACCATTTTCACCGATCATAAGAGTTTAAGGTATGTTTTCGGACAAAAGGTGTTGAATATGAGACAAAGACGCTGGATGGAAATACTTAGTGATTATGATTGTAATATCCAGTATCATGCAGGATAGGAAAATGTAGTAGCTGAGGGTTTAAGTCGAAAGTATCACGAAAAGCCAAAAAGGGTGTGTTCTCTCAAATTAAATTTACAAGTAGATTTAAATGAGCAAATTAGAGAAGCACAAGAATCAGTAATCAAGGACGATACTGAGAAATTGAAAGGAATGATTAAGGAATTAGAAAAAGGAATAGATGGAATTTGGAGATTCCATAAGAAAAGGATGTGGATACCCAAATTAGGAAACCTACGTTATCGTATATTAGAAGAAGCCCATAAGTCTAAGTATACGATGCATCCTGGAAGTGACAAGATGTATCAAGATTTAAGAAAGAATTTTTGGTGGAAAGGAATGAAAAAGGATATAGCAGCTTATGTTGCCAAGTGTCTAACTTGTTCACAAGTTAAAGCTGAACATCATAAACCCTCAGGATTGCTGCAACAGTTAGAAATGCCATTATGGAAATGGGAATTGATAACAATGGATTTTGTTACCAAATTACCCAAAACAAGAAAAGGTAATGATACAATCTGGGTAATTGTAGACAGGCTAACTAAGTCAGCTCATTTCTTACCAATGAAGGAAACCTTTAGTATGGAACAGTTAGCTAAGTTGTATGTAAATGAAATAGTTTCATTACATGGAATTCCTTTATCAATTGTTTCTGATAGAGATAGTCGTTTTACTTCTCATTTTTGGACAAGTTTCCAAAAAGCAATGGGAACCAAGCTAAATCTAAGCACCGCTTATCATCCTCAAACGGACGGACAAAGCTAAAGGACAATTCAGACAATGGAGGACATGCTTAGAGCTTGTGTAATTGATTTCGGAGGAAATTGGGACAATCACTTACCATTAATAGAATTTTCCTACAATAACAGCTATCATACTAGCATCAATGCTGCACCATTCGAAGCCCTTTATGGACGAAAGTGCCGAACTCCAGTCTGTTGGGCAGAGATTGGAGAAAAGCATTTATCTGGACCAGAAATAGTACAAGAAACAACGGACAAGATTATTCAAGTCAATGAACGACTGAAAGCAGCACGCGATCGACAGAAGAGTTATGCTGATAACAGGCGGAAGCCGTTAGAATTTCAGGTAGGTGACAAGGTGTTATTGAAAGTCTCTCCTTGGAAAGGAGTGGTAGATTCATCAAGAAAGGAAAGCTAAGCCCCAGGTATGTCGGACCTTTTGAGATTATTAGAAGAATAGGACCTGTAGCCTATCAGCTACAACTACCAGAGGAGATGGCAGGAATACATGATGTATTTCATGTATCTAATCTCAAAAAGTGCTTAGCCGATGAATCATTGGTAGTGCCTCTTAAGGATATAGAGGTAAATGAGAAACTAAAATTTGTAGAGAAGCCGCTACAAATTGAAGACAGGAAATTCAAGAATCTTAAACACAAAAGATTGGTGTTAGTCAAAGTAAAATGGGATTCCAAAAGAGGACCAAAATACACTTGAGAGCTTGAATCAGAGATGCAAAGGAAATATCCACACTTATTCCAGTAGACCTCGAGGACGAGTTCTAAAATAAGGTGGGGAGGATATAAAAACCCTCCAAAATTATTTCCGACACCCCTAATATATTTAGAATGTCCATATACGTCCTAAAATATACCCCGAATACAAAAACCGGGCCCAAACTACCATATATAATTAAAAAATTAAATAAAATAATGTTTTATGGGTCACTCGAGGGCCGCGAAGACCATGGTAGTCTTCTACGCGGGCCGCGACAGCTAAGAGATCAGGCGGAAACCCTAGCGTGCCACGTGTCGTGGACGTGTTGGGTCTAGGGTTCGAGTCAGCCAAGCAAGGGCCTACCCTAGCTGGGCTCGCGGGCCGCGAAGCCCCTTGACTAAAGTCTAAGCGGGGCGCGACAAGGTGGTCGAACAGACCTATAAATAGAGGCCATCGGCTGTTCATTTCAGTCGCTCACATTTCAATCTTTCTCTCTCAATTTCTACATAGCTAAAGTAATACACGGGCATTATACCCCCCTAAAATAACTAAGTTCTGCCTCGTTGTAAGTATCATAACCCCCGGTTACGTATTAGATACGCTGCCCGATTGATCTAGAATTCCATAACGGCTGTCAAGGCTCTGCCCGACGTAGTCATTGGAATTCTGTCTCGGGGAGGGTATTACTAATATAAATATTGGGTTATTATACTAGCGCGTGTGCATTGTGTAATTAATAGATAATCACCAGGAAATCACAAAGGAAAACCCTAAGATAGCAATGTGAGTAATCTCCTTTTTGTAAACCTTTTTGCAAACTGTTTTAACAAAACCTCAAATGTTTTACATTATATTAAACAGTGATTGAGTACTTGTATTCTACAATTATTGTCGGTATGTTGGGGTTTGGTATACAAAATTTGTTACTACACTGTGAGTAGTAACATGACCACAAGTCGGGTTGACAGTACCGTGGGTGGTAATTAAAGTAGAAAATAAACAAATGTAATTGCGCTACCGCCCTCAATGCTGTAAACGGTTTTAACTGTCTTGATTAAACTGTGATTCACTCACCAGTATTTTCCACTGACAAAATTTTTTTTAACGCGTTTCCGGTAACAAAATGTGAAAGCCAAATAGAAGCCAGCTGGACAGCACTGAAGGCTTGGAAAAGTGGCTATAAAAGTTACGTAAATAAAGAGATGTTTTTATTTAAATAAAATAGGGTATATCCCTATAACAATGTGTGTACTGGAAACTTGGGAATTTCCCATGTGTTTAATATTATAAAAGCATGCTATTTTACTTTGATAAAATATTTCCTAACAACGGTCCTGATGTAAATTCTGCTGCCAAACAGATAAACACCGATACCACTGGTACTGGCCGCGGCCGCCCGTTCCCAGGGTGTTTAGGGGACGGGGGTTGCGACAGTAGCTACAGTAAAGACAAGTTTTGCCTTTCTTGTTTCTTAAAACACCTTCACCTTTCCATTCCGCTTCCGCTCTTCACCAAGCTTTCTTTCTTTCCATCTTTTATGCCTATTATACCTGACATGACAAACATACCATAGTCATCCAATCCCTTAATATAACCCAATTATACATATGATTTTCATAGTATTTATGTCATTTAAGGGTAGTCCTACAGTCCACCCGTCAGTAACCCTCACACAATGGCGTCATGTTCCTTCACAGTGTCAGTGGTCAAGTCAACCCCTTTTCTTACCAACCCTTACCCACAAGGATTCCTGTTTTCAAATGTCAAACCTTTCTCCATGCGCAGGCACACCTTTCTCTATCCTAAAACTAACCTACCTTGTGCCATGCACCAAAAACAACAATCATCAGCATTTTTAAAATCTTCACATCACGCGCAGCCCTTGTGTACACCATCCAAGCTAGGTCGCGCCATCTAATATCTTAAAAGAAAGCAACACTCATCTAGTCTAGAGCTCCACCCACTTTCCATCCGCGAATGGGAGCAACATTGGATTTTGGGGGACTTGAAGGGGTATGCTCCTAAATGTTGTGCCAGCCATACGCATGCAGGGCCATACCCACCTTAATTATAACTCAGCTTGATCTAAGGTTCTTGTGAAGGAGCCATCTGTGTACTCGCAACCTGGATAATTCACATAAGTACAACCAGTACAAGTGGTAGCAGTTTGCAGCAAATTAGCATGCGCCAGTCTCTACTCAGACAATCTCCATGATGAACAGTCATGCAGGTGACAAAAAATACAAATGGACAGAGACAATTAGCCTTTCAGTGTGCACCATTCACTGCTTCATGATCTCCACTCATAGCTGATGACAGACTCCACAACAACTACACTCGGCAGGCAACGTGGCAACAATCACCGTGCGCCAACATCGCTCCAGCTCTGAAAACACTACCTGTCGTGTAAGAGGGGATAAAGATTTGGCGATATCACGGTGTTATTGTTTTACAGACCATTATAAGATTTGGCGATCAAAAAGATATTAGAAGATTAACCCCTTGTTGAGACCACTCTTACTTCTATCCTCGCGAATTAGAACCATTATTTCCTCAGTGAGGTATTTTGGATTGTCATAAAGCACTAATAGTTACAGGTGTATTAATTATTTACATTTGATTATCCAATATCACAAACAAATTAAATAAATGAGAAAAAATGACCTGAACCAACATAAGTTATTTCTTTAAACTACCACATGTAGCCAAGGGAAGTCTACTTAATAGTTAAGTCATACTAAACTCATGGTATACATGCAAAACCCAATCATTTCCAAAGGATTCTCTACCACGATGTAATTTCTTCGTACAACGGTTATGTATTAGGTCAATTGACCTTGTCATAAAAGTGTTGATGCATACAAAGAGAGGCAAGCTAGTTCAAGTTGAATATTACAAAACCAACACAATGCATGAGCCTCCCACATGCGTAATATCTGACAAGTGACATGCCAATTCTTAGGGTTGATTTATGCATTCTTACCCTATCTATCTATACTATATTATAATACATGAGGGAAGGATTCCCAAAAGTTAAGAACTTCTTCCCCCATTATTTATAAATAAACCCCTAGAATGAGGGTAAAGTGGTCTTTTAAACCATAATTATTTTTTAGTCCCTCAATCTATTACATTTAAATCCTTGACATTTAACATAATTATGGGTAATTAGTTACACTCCCCCCCCCCTCTTTAATTCTTTAATGTATTCCTGCGATATCTTACAACCCGTAATGTTTTAAAAAAATCCGAAGGTACCATGACGATCGACACATTTTTTTAAACGTTTCGATAGTTGTCTTTTTTAGTTTCGCCGTGCGTTCATAAAGTACAAATAGCCGATGCGTAAATGTACAACTGATTAAAGCCAACATTTGTTTTTTACCCAAGCCAGCTTTGACCATTACCTAGCTACCGTGCATTAACATTTGTTTTTTACCCAAGTTTTTTGTTTTGAACGGCATTAATAAACTAAAATATTCCCTAATTTTACTTGTACAGAGTCAGTTTGTTGTGACATGTTTAATATAGTATAGATAAAACTCACAACAAACTTCCTATTAAACATGCCACAACAAACTAAACAGGATATGTGCATCTTATTTTAAAAACTTAAAACTCACAACAAACTTCCTAAAACCAATCTAAAACTAAACCCTAATGGACTACTATAAATACATAGTAAACACTCACAATTCTACATTTCTATTGCTAAACAGATTTAAAATATGGAGCCAGTTCTGAATTCACTTGATGCGAAAAAACAAGCATGCGATATTGAAAAATCTAAGGTCGGTTCTATGATAAGTTTTGTTATATCGCAATAATGAATAATTGTTTTCTTTTATTTACTTTTATGTGAATACTAACTTATTTGATTTTTCAGATTCAACACACCAATTTAAACACCCCATTTGTCGAACAAGCTTTTGTTAGTTTTTAAGTAATATTTTCGCTTATAATCTTTCATATTAACAAGTTCGTTATGTTATTATTTGGTGTTTTATTGTAGGATGATGGTGATAATAGTGTTGAAATTATTTCTTATGGTGCAATGTTCAGTCCATACAAGTCTAATCTTCAACGTCAATTTAGTAAAGCGGTAATTTTAAAATTTATTTAATCTTTTTAAAAAAAATTTATTCAATATTTGTTTTTTTTATAAAATTTATTTAATCATTTTTTAACTTTTTTATTAAATTTTTGTTTTTTAAGGATTGGAAGTATGAGAATCAAAAGAAAAGATCTAAGAGACTCTCTGAATGGAAATGAGTCGAGGTTATAAATTGAGATGATTCTGAGGACGATGAGAAAGAAAATGAATTAGATGATACTGCTGATTCGAGCACAAACAAAAAAAACGGATCAAAAAAGAAGAGAAATTAGATGAAATATATCAAGTGTTTTTAAGTTTTTTTCATTTTCAGTTGTTTTTGTTTGATCTAGACTATCCCATGAATAATAAAGTTTATTTTATATTTGAAGTTTATGTTTTGTGTTATTTTATTGCACTTATAATTTACATCTCGATTAAACTAATATACTTTTGTCATTTGTTTAGTATTTTTTATTAACAAACGAATCTTTACATGTTTAAAACAGTTTTTCTATACTTTATTTATTATTAATTTTTATAACAAAACAAAACTTTGATATTTAGTAGATAGAAGATAAACTATGTTCCAAAATTTTAGGAATTATTTAATACTAATTTACGATATTAGTAGATAGATAGTAAACTATATCCCAAAATTTTAGGAATTATTTAATACTAATTTACGATATTTATTTAATACTAATTTACGATATTTAGTAGATAAATAGTAAACTATGTCCCAAAATTTTAGGAATTATAAGTCAACTACTTAGGTCCTCCAAGTTAATTATATGGGATGAGGCATCGATGGCGAAACGTCAGGCGATAGAGACAGTTGATCGAACATTGCAAGACATTATAGGTGTTAGGCTCCCATGTGTAACACTTATGACATATATCCACCACAATAATGTTATCATATACAAATAAGAAAACTACCAGCAACGAGTGCCGCAATCCAAAGTGTCGCCCCCGTCGCGTCGCACGGGCACCCTACTAGTACTATATTATAAAGAATATCCGAAGGACGAATTAAGGTAATTTAACACTTTACTTAAACACCTTTAAAGAATGATGTACAAGTGTTTAAAGCACCAGAAATAGAAATGGACATCACTTTCCAGTTATACCCTTTCACTCAAACATATGAAATGCACGGCCAACAAAACCCCCAAATCCCATTTCAAATTTCAAACATACAGTCCCTTTCCATTCCATTCTCTCTCTCAAACATGACATTCGTTGGTTCGATTCACAGCGGTTCCCTCTCGCCGGCGATAATATTCAACAACCCAAACAATTTACGAGATCTGTGTACTACATGCAATCATTTATTCCACCGGTTCCCTAATATCTCACCAGACAGAAAATTGGAGCTTGTGGACGTTGATAAACTCCGAACCGCTGTTTCTCACAGCTCCGTCGTTGTTTCCGTTTTTGCCAGCTCGGAACTTGTTACCGGCAGCGGTGATTGGTACCGGCGAATGATTCCATTGACGCCGGTGACCGGAAAGTTGGTTGGATTTGGTAGAGCTGTGGGTGATGATGCATTAACTGCTTCAATTTGTGATGATATAGTAAGAAAAAACCCTGAAAAAGTTATACACCCTAATTTCATGTTTTTTGGTTTTATAGTAAATTAATCACCTGTTGGTTCAATTTTGGCATAGATTAAGTTGATTTCATCTTTGATGAATCAAAATTGTATGTTTAAGATGGTTTTGTTGACTTGCAGAAAGTCAAAGTTGTTGACAGATTGGATTCTGTTTATTTGAATTTGTATTCATGTAATGTTGTATCAGTTATTTGGTAGGTAACACCGCGGTTACAGGGTCGAGGAATCGGGAGGATGATTCTTCAAAGGATCATAAGCTTTGTAATTTTCGGAACGTTATGTTGTTCATGTTAATAATATTGATACAGTTTGACCAAAAAGAGTCAAGATGTGAAATGTTGCAGATTGCTTACAAATAAAGGTATATATGATATTGCAGCTCTGTGTTCTGATCATGATATGTAAGTTATTGCATTGTTGTTGCAAATTAGATATTGATAAACAGTAAATTGAAGCATGTATGCTAATTAGAGTCTGAATTGACTTTAGGAAATTCTTAAATGCATGTGGATTTGGAGATGATATAACAATGATGTATACCAGGAGTGGTAGTGATTTGGATGTAAGTGCTGGTAGGAAGTTACTTATGGTTCCACCACTTAGGAAACCTTAACAATTTTGATTGTTAATTTATAGAAATTTAAAATTTTATTTGTTAGGAATCAATATGATTTTTTTCATCTTTATACATGACATATATATTTATGTTATTTCAATCAAGACTTTTGGTCAACCCATGGTTTGTAAAGGATCTATTAACATCAAATATTGCTATCAATTGCTTTTTTGTGGACTAATTTGTCAGTTTTTTGTAGAATGCGAATATGTTGTTATTAGTCTATACTTTGTTTGTTATTTTTACAATTTACAATATAGCAAGTATGGGATATTTTTGCACGAAGAAATAGTAAACAAGATTGAACTTGCAGATGCTTTGGCACTAAAACTTCTCCAAAGATATAACTACTTTGTCTCGATAATGAAGCTAGATAACATCAACTCATTTATCCAAAGGTATGTTAGCATTTGTGACTAGAGGTGGCAGTTCGACTTATATTTTACTATTTTTCTAATGGGTCAAATTTAAAATATTAGCTATAATGGAAACATGTTAAATGGGTTGAAAATGAAATCTTCCCCATATTATCAATTGTTGACTCTAAACTCTATTGTTTTTGCGTGCCTCACTCTTTTTAGAACAAGGTCAGCCATTGTAGATAACATCGAACAAAGTGACACTTCTACTGATATCTACACCGATGATAAAAATGGAGGTCAAGTTGTGTAGATTCAACACAATGGTCAATGGGAAATATTGGCGGACCGGGAGGTTTGTAAATCACTTTTTCGATATTTTTATAACAATATTCGACATAAAGTTTATTGTGTCTTTCTATCTTGTCAATCAAATGGATACTTCGAAGGCTGGCTCAGAATTGCGAAGCTACTAGGAAAAGCCGATCAAGGTAAGGAGAAAGTATTATTCTCTCTTTCGTTTTATGTTTTGCATCATTTAATGGTTTGCTAAAACGAAATGCGTTATTCGGACATGCATAACCAGTTTCATGACAGACCCAACTTTAATGGGTCTTTTGGGATTGGCTTTAAGCCAACCATGAAACAGGTCCATGGACTTAATTGTTTGTGCATTTCTACCTAAACTGGATTGTGCTTGTGTAACTTGTAGGTTGTGAACCAGCGTTCACGCGTGGAATTATTTTGGCTTGTATCATAGTTTTTTTTTTCTTTTTTTACAATTAAACCTTAAAGTAAAATGTGTACATTGGGCCTTAATGACTCTGAAATCGAAATATGAATTTAATCTGTGTTTAATATCAGGTGTTTTGACCTAATTAACATCGATTGATAATGTTGGCTTTTGATCAGTGAACGATTTAATTACCTTATTGTGGCTTGAATTGAGGTATACATTCCGCATGGTGCTATCACATAAGTTTAGCGCGTTAAATGTTATGGTTATATGTGGCATTTATTAGATGGTAACTGTTATAATGTTGCATATCTCCATATGTTTGTGCACTATGTGTTGATGCTTGATTTAACTATCATCATTTCAGGTGTGACTGGTTCCATATTGGCTTTTGAGTCTTTCGTTTGTTCCAACTTTTTCACAAAGCATTCAGAAAAGGATTAACCTGTATCTGGTGTATGCTAAAACAAAAAAAGTCTATAACTAAAGTCTACTGGTTGCCAGGATATTGCTAATGGAGAACTGGTTCCCACCCATTCTATCTGACTTGGTTTGGCACTCACCTTTCTGTGTTCTACTATGAGATTATGAATTTGCTTGACCGTGCATGTAATCTTGCAAAGCAAGTAAAAAATGAGTTGTATATTCAGACCCACTTGCGATTATCCCCTGCTCACTGTTATTATGAATGTGTGAAGTTGGCTGATGGTTGTCATATGATTTTCTAGGCATTTGATGAAGTTATTAGAGAATTGGATACCCTGGGAGAGGGTTCTTACAAGGACAACACCTTGATAATGCAGCTTCGTCGCGACAACTTCACCTTGTGGACTTCAGACATGCAGGTTGGTTTTTAAACTCTAATCTTCATGGGATATTATCAATTTTATTAGTCTGTAATTTGAAAGAATTGTTGAACATAATACGGGTTGGTTATATGTAGGATGACACTGCAAAGCATTAGAACTATCAAACTACCATAACCCAAATAATTTCCCGGGCTCTTGAAGATTGGTAAATGAAACGCTCGAAAGGCTCTGTTTGCCCGTTAGGTGCTGAACCCTAGTTGCAAGAAATCTTCTTGAAGGAAGATGAAGAGTTTCTTATCATGGGATGTGATGGACTGTGGGATGTCATGAGGAGTCAATGTGTTGTAACAATAGCTTGAAAAGAGTTAATGATTTGTAAAGACCCTGAGAGATGCTCAATGGAGCTCGTTCGTGAGGCACTGATGCAGAGTACACGTGATAATTTAACGGTAATTGTGATATGTTTTTCCTGGGCCAACTTATCTTGTACCACTATCATTTATGCAGAAAATCCTTGCCAATCCTGCAACAATTCCAAAGATACATCGTTTCTTTTAAACATTTGATGAAGTATTGCATTTCTTTTGCATGTAATAGGTTTTCTTAAACATTTGTTTCTCATTTTGTCTTTTTTAGGTTTCAAAACCTGTTCCAAGAGTAGTTCATCCTTATTGGTTGTACAAAAATATTTGTATATATGTTTTGTTAGTAAACGATCACCTATTAGTGGTTTGTATATTTGTGAAACTATGGATTTTCCTGGGCCAACTTATCTTGTACCACTATCATTTATCATTAATGATGGAATGTATCTCAAAATACTATTAAACTAAATATATATGGTTGTATTTTATATGAACATTTAATCTTTTCTAATGACGCTCAAGTCAATATTCTTAAAATATATGAAGGTTAATTTTGACCCGTTCAACAAATGCTTTTCTTGCGGGTTGGTTATTTAATTCATTCAACAAATGTTACTTGGATGGTCAGTGGTCTCTACATTGTTCTAATTGTTACGTTTCCTTGTGAAAAATTATAGCACTCCCAAAAGTGTTAACTAAATTTTGTTTATCTTTCAAAAGCTTCTCACATCTGATTCTATATTTATAACTCGATATTACTCACAAATGCGTATTTTAATATTTTTTTCTTATTTTACATTCTCACAAAATGTAATTTAGAGATAGAATAGTAATGTACCAAATATAAAGATCTTCACAATATATTTTTGAGATAAAAGAGTAAAATAGAGAACCTATCGGTAACTATTGATGAATGAAATTTTTTTGTTAACCTATAACTCTTTACTATATATTTTGGTGACCTCCGTATACATCATCACCTCAAATTTTAGATCATGGGTTGACTCAAAAACCGTCATAACTGGATGGTGAACACCATAATACAATATATCACACGAGAATTGATAAATTAATAGAAAATAAGTCCTGCGTTGTAAATTTTCCCCGTCGTCGCATCGTGCAGGTTACCCACTAGAGATATATTTATTTACTCACCAGTGCCAAGATATCACGAATAATAAAACTAACTTAAGTACTATACAATATATCAAAAGACGACAAATAAACTAACGGTAAACGAGTATCCTATTGTAAATCGCCACTCCCACCGCATCGCGCGGGTAAATGGCTAGGATTTCTGCAACAACGTGTTTCACAAACTCAACACGTGACCAAGGTTCGCTGCTTAGAATATTACACTACTAACCATATTTAATAAATGTGTTGACAACTTACAACCTAGCATTCTCGCTCAAGCCCAGACCAGGAAACCATACTTTATCAAGGACCATGAAACAAGATTATCACTCGAAAGGCAAACTACATAAGTAGAATGATAGGTCTTGGGCACCCCGTTCAATATAAAATAAAGATTTGTTAAACATAAACTACTTCCATGGTGTGTAAAACCTAACCAATGTTTATTATAAAGGAGTCTCGAAATTCTACTTTTAATCCTAATGAAAAGCAAAGAAAAGAACACTCTACGTAACAATGAAATGGTGACAAATGGGACACTGATCCAATATTACAAAATTCTCCATGTCTCATTAGATCATCAATAGTCAAAGGGTTAAATTCACTTCAGAAACACACCCAATGAGTTGTCAAATCAGATTGCACAAATCTTTACAAACGCAAAGTCTTACCATTTTTTGCGTTATAGAAGGGAGAATCTATTCGCACACCCCCCTTGTCTATCTACACACCTTACTTTTTTAATACGCATCGTATAGGCCTATACGGGTCGTATAGGTTTAAAAGTCAAAAGTTAAATCTGCGTGTGTCAGCTCTTGTCTGGCGGCTGACTTTTTCAATACGGGTCGTATAGACCTATACTGGTCGTATTGCTTTAGTTTTTTTTTTTTTTTTACAAATTTTTGTATATATTTAATCATAGTTTTAACAAAGTTTAATAAAAGAATTATTTTATTTTTTAAACAAAAAACATTTTTAAAAATTTATCATATCGTATAGGTTTAGTACATGTTTATTATATACTATCTATGTTATAACCGTATTATATACTACACTTTTTTTTACATATTTTTGTAAACATTTAATCATAGTTTTAACAAAGTTTAATAAAAGAATTCTTTTATTTTTTAAACAAAAAAACATTTTTAAAAATTTATCATGCGTATAGGTTTGGTACATGTTTATTATACTATACTATCTATGTTATAACCGTATTATATACTACACTTTTTTACATAATTTTGTAAACATTTAATCATAGTTTTTACAAAGTTTAATAAAAGAATTTTATATTTTTTAAACAAAAAACATTTTTAAAAATCTATCATGCATATGTTTTTAACAAAGTTTTCTAAAAAATATTTATTTTTTTAAATAAAAAACTTCCTTAATTTTTGTAAGAATACCATGTATAATGTAGTATAGTATAGATAGATGAGGTATAGGTCTATATGATGCGTATTACAGAAACAAGGATGCATTCCACGGTAAACGATGCAGTTGATGAAACCGAAGCTATTTTTCTGTTGCTCAGTACTTCTGAGACGATTCAAGTGTCTGTCTATTCAATTGAGATGAATCATTGCATTACATCCCCATTGAAAACAAGTGGTTGTAATGATGGAACCCTTGACGTGAAACACATTTGTGAGCAACTTATAGTTTAATACGCATCGTATAGGCCTATACGATGCGCATTAATCGATGAATTTACTAAAATACCCCTGTTTTTCTGATAAATTCAGGGGTATTTTTGAGAATACTCAAAGTTTAATACGCATCGTATAGGCCTATACGATGCGTATTAAGCCGGTATAAGATACGACATAGGCCTATACGATCGTATATGACATTATTTCAAATTTAGTTTTGTCGTGTTTCCCTCGGTTCGTCGCGTATACGTGTCGTTTTTTGCCGAACTTTCGCATATTTTGTCGTTTTATGACGTATACCTTCAACATACGTCGTTTCGGCGTTGTTCGGTTGCGTGCGAATATCGTATTCTATGATTACGTACAGTTTTGTTTGAAATCCACTTGTACTCCATAGTGTCGTGTTATATGTATACGTGTGTGGAAATATCGTTAGTCGCGTACTTTGACGTATTTTTGCGTACTTTGACGTATTCTAAAATATTGTTACGCATTTTATAGTATTTTTTATGTATTTGAGCGTATTCTAACGTATTTTAGCTTATTTTAACCTATTTTAGGGTATTTTTACGTATTTCGGCGTATTTTAATGTATTTTCATGTATTTTTTCGTAATATGATGTATATTAACATATTGCAGCGTATTTTAACATATTTTCATGTATTTCTTCGTATTTTAACGTATTTTAGCGTATTTTAGCGTATTTTAATGTATTTTAGAGTATTTTAGGTTATGTTGAAGGATAACCGCAACGTTTTTTACTACGGAAACGGTGGCTATGCGAAATACAAACCGCAATAGTTTGTGACTATGGGAAACACAAGTTTTCTTTTTGAGCTTGATGGATGTCCGTTATCTCAACGCTACTCCTTACATTACTGATTTGGAATTGGAGAACCGTTGTGTATTTGCTTACTGATCTGGAATTGGAGAACCATTGTGTATCTGAATCAGGTTCTCAAACAAACACTACTGAAGATGTGTTGGCATTGAACCAAGTATAAAAAAAATTGTAAAAAAAATTAAGGGAGTTTTTATTTAAAAAATAAATATTTTTTTAGAAAACTTTGTTAAAACCATAAACAAATGTATAAAAAAATTGTAAAAAAGACTTAACCAATACGACCCATGCTTATACATGACCTATACCTTATCTATACTATACTACATTGTAAATGGTATTCTTAAAAAAAATTAAGGAAGTTTTTATTTAAAAAAATTATTTTTTTAGAAAACTTTGTTAAAACCATAAACAAATGTATAAAAAATTTGTAAAAAGAAAAAAAAAACCTTAACCAATACGACCAGTATATGCCTATACGACCCGTATAGGTCTAGTAAAAAAGACAAGATCTGACACATCAGTCTTTATTGGAAATTGAAAAAGTAATACTACCCGTATAGGCCTATACGACCCGTATTAAGGGTGTCGATTTAGAAGGTCAGGTGTGCCAATAATACGACCCTTATAGAAATACTTACAAATAGTGACGTTTTTGCATTTTTAGCATTACAGACATAGTTCCAAATATTGACGTTTTTGCATTATCACATATAATTGCATTTGTTTTTCATTTTCGCTTTTTTTATGATATATCATATTTCAATTTATTATTATTAAGATTACTAGAATATATAACAAAGAACAAAGGGCAGTGATCCTCTTTGGGTCAAAGGTATTATTCAATCGGCTCGGTTTGCGGTCTTAGTCAACGGGTCGCCAACTTTTGAGTTCGATTGTCAAAAGGGACTCAGACAAGGTGATCCTCTTTCTCCGTTTTTGTTTCTGATTGTTATGGAAGCTTTGGCTAGTATGATCTCGCGGGCGTGTAGTTTGGGTGAACTTGTAACACCCCGTGTTTTCATAAGTGAAAGTCAAAGTCAAGGTCAAAGTCAACGACCGATTTCGCGCAACTTGACTCGTAGAAATTTCTTTATTTTATTTGTATTATGTGGAGTAAGTGTCGTTAATGCAATAATCGAGGTGTGTTAACCGTTAATCAATCGACTTACGACTATGAAATACAGGAAGTAACAATGCGATAAAGTTAACTAATCAATAATCAAGCTATGCTAATCGAATCGACTTCTAATCGCAACTCGAGCTACGAATTTTACTTGTTATTATACGTGTGTGTGTGTGCCTTACGTGTTACCTGTGCATGTTATTTATGTTGTGTTGTGATGATCAAGCGAACTCAATCGAAACTCGAAGTCTAACTCGAAATGCAATCGAACTCGAATCGTAAACGAACCATGATAAATTGTGGAAATTAGAGATATGAGTGTTCAGGACTAAGAGTAATTTGACTAGGAAACCCTATCGTATAGTACCACTCGCAATAGAAATCGAAATATCAAAAATCGTCGCGCGAAACACTCGAAAGGTGCGACCGATCGATCAGGCTTCCAGCCAATCGAACAGCCAGCCGAACGGACTGCTGTCCGATCGAACAGGCAGTCCGATCGAGCTGCCTGGCCGATCGGCCAGCACTTACCCCTTTTGGCATTCTATAAATACCCCTGTCATTGTCATTCTTTCCACTTTTGGAAACCTCTGTTCGACCAGCACGCTCAGCTCACCTTTTCGCAGATTTCTCTCGATTCCGGTAAGTTTTCGTCCTAATTCTTGTACTTTCTTGATCTATACACACTCCTACACCTTTCTATCTTTTAAATCTTAACCTTTAACCATGAAATCATCAAGAATCAAGTGTTCTAGGATGATGTCATCATGGGTTCTTGAAGAACTTCATGTGTTGGCCTCAATCCACCGAGAATGACTTGTATCTAACCGATTTCCACATAAACAAACAAAGATATGTAGTAGATCTAAACATACACACGGTGAAAAAGGATTGGAAGAAGGATATTCCAACTTTCTTTCAACTCTTTTACACTCAATGCCGTCAACCGATAGAAACGGGGACTGTGACGTCTGCAAATCACTTCGGTGGATTGCATGGCTCAGGATCCGTATTCTACCCACGAGGTTAACCGGTTACGGGTTAAACGTTAAACTCCGTTCCGAACAGTTCACCGACCGGGTTTAGGTGATTCCTGCTCGTGCAGGAGAAACAAGTAAGAACGAGGGTGCTATGGTTCGACTCGTTGTCAAAATACCTCGATATAACGACAAACAAACCAGAACAGCCAAGTGTTAGACGAATAGGCTGATCAGGTCAGGAAGCTGACCGACCGGACTGTTGTTCGAACGAACAGCCAGCCGATCGGATAGCCAGCCAATCGGCTAACACAGGGTCCCACACAATTTGGAAGACTAGTATAGAACGAACTGTTGTTCGATCGAACACATGTCCGATCGGATTACTCTTTGGATCATGAGATACTATGCTTCAATACTTAATCGATTTTTCAACATGATTCAATGCGCTCGGAGTGCCAACCGATCGAACAGCCGTCCGATCCGGTGACACCCTGTTGTTCGATCAAACAGCAGTTGTGCTATTCGATCGATCAACTATCCGATCCACTGCACCATACTTTACATTTTCATTTAAAATCTTTGACTAGTTGACCTGTCCGATCGAACACCTGTTCGATCGAACACCTGTCCGATCCAAAGACTAAGCTTTGCAATTTATTTGAATGTCTAGCCGATCGGGTAGCCGGCCGATCGAACGAACGTTCGATCGACCGACCTGAAAGGTAAATATACTTCAAAGTTTTCAAATGCTACAACGAAAACTTCAAAAGTCAAACCATCATACACAAACATATACTTCTTATAGGAAGAAACAATCTACTCGGACAGCCATCCGATCGGCCTACCGACCGACCGGACAGCGGATTGTCAACCGAACGGTCAGCCGTTCGATCGAACTACCGTCTGATCGACCAGCTGTCCGACCCTCCAACACTTGTTTTCCGTTTTACGCTTTACTTATCGTTATGCTACCAAATCTATTCAGGCTAACCGTACTCGCTAAGCGCTCCCTTCAATCCATAAATCGCTGTGAGTATACTCGATCCCTTTTTGCTTTAGGCACTTTTGGGTGTTACATACGTTACGAATATTCAAACTACAACTATCACACTACTCAAACTATTTGAACGCTAACCGTTAATGCATGTTATACGTGGCTTATGAATGCTGGTTGTTATGTTTACACATGGAATGCTGTCTACCTGCCTTAGCAATGATAGTACTATAGTTTGGACTCAGCACCCGTTCACACGGGGGTTGTTAAGGATCTTTTACTTGCATGTTTTACGGTGGTAATCATGTATTGCGAACTGCCTTGGGCAGTCAACCCGCAGTAATTGGTATCGATGGATCTATGTCGATAACTAACGTGCTTCATTTCACTATGTGTACATGCTGGTTATGCGTAAACGAATTCGAACTCTATATGCTACTATCAAACTTGTATGCTCACCTTTACATTTTGTGTATTGACTTTATTTTAACGTATGTGACAGGTGCTTAGGATGCATACGTGGTAGGGTTTTGAAGCTAGAATAACGCTCTAGAGCCCAACAAATAGTTATCTGTAGATAACAAATCAGGGGTCTCTAGAAGCAGATAAACAATTGTTGTCTATTTAAATCTGAGTTGTCGGAACAAAATATTTGACTGGATTTATGTCTGTAATAATTACTTTGCTGTTTGAGATACGGTATGGGACGTATTATTTAAATTGAATAGTATTGATAATTGTTATGGAAACTTCTGGACAATCTGTTTCGCTCAGTGCCATGCCCCGATGATTCCGCCATCGATTGGGGTGTGACAGATTGGTATCCGAGCCATAACTATAGGGAATTAGGCTAGACACGACCTAGTCCGGGTCGATGTCTTAAGAGACCTAGACTATAGTTAGGAACCAACAGACCGAACTTATGTGCTGTACCCAGCTATTTCTCGCTATCACTGCACTCGAATTTTCAAATAGGGTCAAGCGATTTCGTTGGGATTAGGTGTGAAAACCGTAAACTCTCGACTAAATTGTTTGGTCAGTGACGAATTTATCAATTTATCAATAATTTCCTCATTAATTTCAATAACAAACGAGGAAAATTATACCAAATCAGGAGTGAAATCCGTATTTTGATGAATAATCTCCTCAATTTTTGCTAAAACAAGGAAGAAGTTGCTAAGCTAGGGGTGAAACCCTAACCTTGACAACTTGCTCCTAACCTTTACTCATCTCACCAAAGCCTCGATGAACTCCAACGACCTGAATTCATAAGTATGACCCAGGGAGTACGTGTTGAATGCCCAAGAATCGAGGCGGAAACACGATCCCGAAAGTCGATGTGTGACGACAAGTCTGTTGAGAATAGTCGAATCACTTTGGGTAGTCAACGTCTAGTAGCCGCAGACGACCTAATTCTCAATTTTATGTGTTTGGAGTCGGCAGTTGTCGCTCTGATAATTCGTCGATTTTATGTGCTTTATGTGGTTTTTACCTGTTTATGTGTTTAAATTTTTTAAGATTTACTCGATTTTGCTTTCACTACGATCGACCCGCACTGCATTTCTATATCAAATCGCTAACAAATCACCGAATTTTGGACAACCCTATGCTACACTACGCTATTCGATATACTAAACGCGATCGCTATACTCGAACGATCGCGAGCTTTGAATAATAGGTTTTTGTTTTCTGACTGCTTCTAGTGATTCAATGCGTATGTGTTCGTTGCTTCTATGCTCTACATGCTTAGGCGTTATGTGAATACGTGCTCTACATGCTTATGCGTTATGTGATTATGTGCTCTACGTGCTTATGTGTATATGTGAAAGTGTGCTCTATGTGATGTGTGTGTACGCAAATGTACGTGTTACTGAGCTTTAGTAAGTAGTAAACGTGTGAGGTGAGATTCGAATACAATGTGTTGAGTTCCGTGGCGATGTCTATTGCAGACAATGTCGTCTAGATCCCGTCATGCACTTTCTCGTCACGAAAAGAGAGACAGACGTCTTGCTTCCATCATCGCTAAAAGCGTAGCAAAGGCTGTGAGTGATGTCTATGAGAATGCCAGCAAATCGTCTGAGGAATCAAGAACCGAAGCTCCTAAAGCTGCCGCAAGGCCTTTCAGTTTCAAGCAATTCAAGTCTTGTGGGCTAAAAGAATTCACTGGCGAAGGAGGTCCCACTGCACTATTTCACTGGTTTGACTCTATTGAGGTTACTCTGCGACAGAGTGGTTGCCCTGATGACCTCCGTACTCTGAATGCTACCGGCGTCTTTCAGTCCCGTGCACTAGACTGGTGGACGGCCGAGAGGAACAAGCGAGGGAACGATGCAGCCTACGGTCTGTCATGGGACGAGCTCAAGGAAGTTATGCTAGAGGAATTTTGCCCTCCTCACGAACGTCAAAAGCTAGAAGATGAATTTTGGCACATCCAGCAAAAGGATGGTGACAATGCTGGTCTTACTGCTCGTTTTAAACAGCTCAGCATTATCTGTCCCGATCAAGTCAAGACTCCCGACATGACGATCAAGAAATACATCCGGGCCCTGCCCGACTGCGTTGCTGATTTCGTGCAAGCGGCTAAGACTACGACGATCGAGGAAACCTATCTGCTGGCCGCTGAAATCAACGACAAACGGGTTAAGGCTGGTGTCTGGGATAAGACTTCGAAGCATCTGCATCAAGCTACCGCTACCGCACCACCTGCTGAACCCACCTCATCGAGCAACAAGAGGAAGAACAAGAGAAAGAACAGCTCCAGCAACAAGAACTGTGCGATCACTACTGCACCAATTCAAGCTGTACCTGCCCAACAGCATCAAGTAGCAGCGCCTGTGGCCAATGCACCGCCTGCAAAGCGTGCATACACTGGGCCACACCCGCTCTGCCCTACTTGCACCTACCACCACCCAACTGCCATTGCTTGCCGTTATTGTACTCACTGCAACGTATACGGCCATTTTACTGCTAACTGCCGCATTCGTCAAGCCCCTGTCAATCAAGCTCTGCTCACCGCCCCACAGGGTCAACAAGCTCCTCCGGCACCCGCAGTCAAAGCCAGAGCCTGCTTCGCATGTGGCGACCCGAACCATTTCGCCAACATGTGCCCGAACATGGTCGTGAAGCAAGAGCCTCAGCAACAGCAGCCACAGCAGCAACAACAACAGCAGCAGCAACAACAGGCCGCACGCGCCAGAACTTTCAACCTCAACGTGCGTCAAGCCCAAGCCGACAACAACGTGGTCAATGGTACGTTCCTTGTGAATGGTATTTATGCTTCATGTTTGTTTGATACTGGAGCCGATAACTGCTTTGTGTCGTTCGAATTTGAGAAACTCCTTAGTCGTAAACGTTCTCAACTCTCCTTGGCATTCGATGTTGAAGTCGCTACCGGAAGAACCGTCGCCGTCAATTCCGTTATCCGTGATTGTACTCTTGAGCTCAACAATCACCTCTTTCCAATTGACCTTATTCCGATGCAACTCGGAAGTTTCGACGTCATAGTAGGCATGGACTTTCTTCGAGAAAACCATGCTGAAGTTGTATGCTTCGACAAGATGATTCGATTCTCGCTCGCGAATGGTGACTCATTGTGTGTATACGGTGATACTACTTCGAAGGGTCTCTGTAAGGAATACAGGGCTTTCTTGGCTAACATTGTAGTAGCGGAGAAGGAAAAGAAAGAGAAGAAGGAAGTGAAAGACGTTCCTGTGGTTCGAGAATTTCCTAATGTTTTTCCAGAGGATCTTCCCGGATTACCGCCAAGTCGTGATATCGACTTTCGTATCTACCTCATTCCTAGAGCTAACCCTATTGCCAAAGCACCTTATCGACTTGCACCGTCCGAAATGCACGAACTCTCAACCCAACTCCAGGAATTACTTGAGAAAGGCTTCATTCGCCCGAGCACCTCTCCTTGGGGCGCGCAAGTCCTTTTCGTTAAAAAGAAGGACGGGTCGTTCAGGATGTGCATCGACTATCGGGAATTGAATAAGTTAACTATCAAGAACCGCTATCCTCTACCTCGCATCGACGATTTGTTTGATCACCTACAAGGCGCTACGTGTTTCTCCAAGATCGACCTACGTTCAGGATATCACCAGCTACGTATTCAAGAGGAGGATATACCCAAAACCGCATTTCGTACTCGATACGGTCACTACGAATTCGTTGTCATGCCTTTCGGTTTAACTAACGCACCAGCGGTTTTCATGGATCTGATAAATCGCGTGTGTAAACCATATCTCGATCGTTTCGTCATCGTATTCATCGACGATGTCTTGATTTATTCCAAATCGAAGACCGAACATGCGCAACATCTATGTTTGGTTCTCGAGTTACTCTAGGGGAACCAACTCTATGCCAAGTTCTCCAAGTGTGAATTCTGGCTGGAGGAAGTTCAATTTCTGGGTCACATTGTTAATAGTCAAGGCATTCACGTTGACCCTGTAAAGATTGAAGCTGTCAAGAGCTGGGTTACACCTAAGAATCCGTCTGAAGTCCGCTCTTTTCTCGGACTAGCGGGCTATTATCGACGATTTATCGAAGGATTCTCGAAGATTGCTATACCGCTTACCTCTCTTACGCATAAGGACCAGCCTTTTGTCTGGGGAACCAAACAAGAGACTGCCTTCCAAAACCTCAAGCACATGCTTTGCAACGCTCATGTTCTCACGTTACCCGACGGAAACAATGATTTCATTGTCTACTGCGATGCTTCCAACCTTGGTCTTGGTTGTGTTCTCATGCAACGGAACAAGGTCATAGCTTACGCATCTCGTTAGCTCAAAATCCACGAGAAGAACTATACAACCCATGATCTCGAGCTAGGCGCAGTTGTTTTTGCGTTAAAGATTTGGCGACACTACCTGTATGGTACCAAGTGTACGATCTTCACCGATCATAGGAGCCTACAACACATCTTTAATCAGAAGGAACTTAATATGCGTCAACGCCGATGGGTAGAACTTCTCAACGATTACGACTGAGAGATCCGTTATCACCCAGGCAAGGCAAATGTTGTTGCCGACGCACTTAGCAGACGGAGCTACCTGCTTAGCACCCGTAATGTTCAAGCCCAACACGATCTCGAAACCCTCATCCGCGACGCTCAACATGCATGTTTTAATGAACGCACGCTGAAGAAAGAAAGAATCTACCACGATGGAGCCCAACTTGTGAGCAAATCAAACGGGATATTTCACTTTTTAGACCGAATTTGGATTCCCAAACGAACGGAATTGCGACAAATCTTGATGGATGAAGCCCACAAATCTCGGTATTCTATTCACCCCGGTGCCGACAAAATGTACCAGGATCTTCGTTATAAGTACTGGTGGCCGGGTATGAAAAGAGATATCGCTCTCTATGTCGGAAAATGCCTAACTTGTGCTAGAGTCAAGGCTGAACATCAAAGACCCTCTGGCTTACTCGAACAACCACCAATTCCCATGTGGAAGTGGGAGAGCATAGCCATGGACTTTATAACCAAGCTACCGCACACGTCATCAGGTCACGACAACATATGGGTTGTAGTCGACCGTTTGACTAAATCAGCTCACTTCTTACCGATACGAGAAGACTACAAGGTGGAACGATTAGCCTGAATCTACACCGACGAGATCATCTGTAATCATGGGACGCCTAGCGACATCATTTCTGACCGTGATGCTCGGTTTACCTCGCGACTGTGGGAAACGTTTCAAACGGCACTAGGTACATCGCTTAATCTAAGTACCGCTTTCCACCCACAAACCGACGGTCAGACTGAAAGAACGATTCGTACTCTTGAAGACATGCTCCGTTCGTGTGTCTTAGACTTTGGAGGTAATTGGGATAAATACCTGCCGTTAGTCGAATTCTCGTATAACAACAGCTACCATTCTAGTATCCAAATGGCACCATTCGAGGCATTATACGGAAGAAGATGTCGATCGCCTATTGTATGGCACGAGATCGGTCATTCGCAACTAACCGGTCCTGAGCTATTACAAGAAACGACGGACAAAATTTTCCAAATTCGAGACAATCTGGTGAAGGCTCGGGATCGATAGAAAAGTTACGCCGATAAAAAGCGCAATCCCCGTGAATTTGGCGTTGGTGACCACGTACTCCTAAAGGTATCACCTTGGAAGGGTGTGGTCTGATTCGGCAAGGATCGGAAAAGTCGCCTACAGACTCGAATTACCGGAGGAACTTAGTAATGTCCACCCCACTTTCCACGTGTCAAACCTCTAAAAGTGCCTAGCCAACCACGATTTACATGTCTCTCTAGACGATCTACAAGTGAAAGAAACATTACACTTCGTCGAAAAGCTTGTCGAAATCATGGATCGTCAAACCAAGCAACTCAGACGCTCACGCATTCCTATTGTGAAAGTCCGATGGGAAGGCAAACGAGGCGCAGAGTTCACTTGGGAACTAGAAAGCGACATGAAGGCTAAGTACCCGCAGCTGTTTAAAGAGAAAGTCTAGAAAGAGAAAGTTCTCAAACGTGAATCACGGTGATGTGCAACTTCCAGCTTAATTTCGGGACGAAATTCCCTAAACAAGGGGAGGCTGTAACACCCCGTGTTTTCATAAGTGAAAGTCAAAGTCAAGGTCAAAGTCAACGACCGATTTCGCGCAACTTGACTCGTAGAAATTTCTTTATTTTATTTGTATTATGTGGAGTAAGTGTCGTTAATGCAATAATCGAGGTGTGTTAACCGTTAATCAATCGACTTGCGACTATGAAATACAGGAAGTAACAATGCGATAAAGTTAACTAATCAATAATCAAGCTATGCTAATCGAATCGACTTCTAATCGCAACTCGAGCTACGAATTTTACTTGTTATTATACGTGTGTGTGCCTTACGTGTTATCTGTGCATGTTATTTATGTTGTGTTGTGATGATCAAGCGAACTCAATCGAAACTCGAAGTCTAACTCGAAATGCAATCGAACTCGAATCGTAAACGAACCATGATAAATTGTGGAAATTAGAGATATGAGTGTTCAGGGCTGAGAGTAATTTGACTAGCAAACCCTATCGTATCGTACCACTCGCAATAGAAATCGAAATATCAAAAATCGTCGCGCGAAACACTCGAAAGGTGCGACCGATCGATCAGGCTTCCAGCCGATCGAACAGCCAGCCGAACGGACTGCTGTCCAATCGAACAGGTTGTCCGATCGAGCTGCCTGGCCGATCGGCCAACACTTACCCCTTTTGGCATCCTATAAATACCCCTGTCATTGTCATTCTTTCCACTTTTGGAAACCTCTGTTCGACCAGCACGCTCAGCTCACCTTTTCGCCGATTTCTCTCGATTCCGGTAAGTTTTCGTCCTAATTCTTGTACTTTCTTGATCTATACACACTCCTACACCTTTCTATCTTTCAAATCTTAACCTTTAACCGTGAAATCGACAAGAATCAAGTGTTCTAGGATGATGTCATCATGGGTTCTTGAAGAACTTCATGTGTTGGCCTCAATCCACCGAGAATGACTTGTATCTAACCGATTTCCACATAAACAAACAAAGATCTGTAGTAGATCTAAACATACACACGGTGAAAAAGGATTGGAAGAAGGATATTCCAACTTTCTTTCAACTCTTTTACATTCAATGCCGTCAACTGATAGAAACGTGGACTGTGACGTCTGCAAATCACTTCGGTGGATTGCATGGCTCAGGATCCGTATTCTACCCACGAGGTTAACCGGTTACGGGCTAAACGTTAAACTCCGTTCCGAACAGTTCACCGGCCGGGTTTGGGTGATTCCTGCTCGTGCAGGAGAAACAAGTAAGAACGAGGGTGCTATGGTTCGACTCGTTGTCAAAATACCTCGATATAACGACAAACAAACTAGAACAGCCAAGTGTTAGACGAATAGGCTGATCAGGTCAGAAAGCTGACCGATCGGACTGCTGTTCGAACGAACAGCCAGCCGATCGGATAGCCAGCCGATCGACCGGCTAGCCGATCGGCTAACATAGGGTCCCACACAATTTGGAAGACTAGTATTGAACGAACTGTTGTTCGATCGAACACCTGTCCGATCGGATTACTCTTCGGATCATGAGATACTATGCTTCAATACTTAATCGATTTTTCAACATGATTCAATGCGCTTGGAGTGCCAACCGATCGAACAGCCGTCCGATCCGGTGACACCCTGTTGTTCGATCAAACAGCAGTTGTGCGATTCGATCGATCAACTATCCGATCCACTGCACCATACTTTACATTTTCATTTAAAATCTTTGACTAGTTGACCTATCCGATCGAACACCTGTTCGATCGAACACCTGTCCGATCCAAAGACTAAGCTTTGCAATTTATTTGAATGTCTAGCCGATCGGGTAGCCGGCCGATCGAACGACCGTTCGATCGACCGACCTGAAAGGTAAAGATATTTCAAAGTTTTCAAATGTTACAACGAAAACTTCAAAAGTCAAACCATCATACACATACACATACTTCTTATAGG
Source organism: Helianthus tuberosus (assembly GCA_030545235.1). Lineage (NCBI taxonomy): Eukaryota > Viridiplantae > Streptophyta > Magnoliopsida > Asterales > Asteraceae > Helianthus > Helianthus tuberosus. The sequence goes on from CM060417.1 coordinate 57,883, forward strand.
AAGAAACAATCCGCTCGGACAGCCATCCGATCGGCCTACCTACCGACCGACCGGACAGCGGATTGTCAACCGAAGGGTCAGTCGTTCGATCGAACTACCGTTCGATCGACCAGCTGTCCTACCCTCCAACACTTGTTTTCCGTTTTACGCTTTACTTATCGTTATGCTACCAAATCTATTCAGGCTAACCGTACTCGCTAAGCGCTCCCTTCAATCCATAAATCGGTGTGAGTATACTCGATCCCTTTTTGCTTTAGGCACTTTTGGGTGTTACATACGTTACGAATATTCAAACTACAACTATCACACTACTCAAACTATTTGAACGCTAACCGTTAATGCATGTTATACGTGGCTTATGAATGCTTGTTGTTATGTTTACACATGGAATGCTGTCTACCTGCCTTAGCAACGATAGTACTATAGTTTGGACTCAGCACCTGTTCACACGGGGGTTGTTAAGGATCTTTTACTTGCATGGATTACGGTGGTAATCATGTATTGCGAACTGCCTCGGGCAGTCAACCCGCAGTCATTGGTATCGATGGATCTATGTCGATAACTAACGTGCTTCATTTCACTATGTGTACGTGCTGGTTATGCGTAAACGAATTCGAACTCTATATGCTATTATCAAACTTGTATGCTCACCTTTACATTTTATGTATTTACTTTATTTTAACGTATGTGACAGGTGCTTAGGATGTATACGTGGTAGGGTTTTGAAGCTAGAATAACGCTCTAGAGCCCAACAAATAGTTGTCTGTAGATAACAAATCAGGGGTCTCTAGAAGCAGATAAAAAATTGCTGTCTATTTAAATCTGAGTTGTCGGAACAGAATATTTGACTGGATTTATGTCTGTAATAATTACTTTGCTGTTTGAGATACGGTATGGGACGTATTATTTAAATTGAATAGTATTGATAATTGTTATGGAAACTTCTAGACAATCTGTTTCGCTCAGTGCCATGCCCCGATGATTCCGCCATCGGTTGGGGTGTGACAGAACTGGAGGGGATTAAAGTGTCTGTTGACGGGCCAAATATTACTCATATGTTATATGCCAATGATGCGCTCATAATGGGGAATTGGACCAGCAATAATATTGTTACGGCTTCTAGGGTGCTCCGCATTTTTCATATGTGTTCAGGGCTGAAAATTAACGTGCACAAGTCTCATTTATTTGGGTTGGGTGTTACGAATATGGAGGTGAATGGTATGGCTGAAATGATGGGTTGTAAAGTGGGTGCTCTTCCTTTTCAATATCTTTGTATTATAGTAGGTGCTAACATAAATCGATTGATACATTGGGAACCCGTTTTAGAGACAGTTAGAAAGAGACTCCAATCTTGGAAGGCTAAGGTGTTGTCAATTGGTGGTCGTCTTACATTGATTAAATCGGTGCTCGCGAGTTTTTCGGTTTATTATCTTTCATTATATAAAGCTCCTATTGCGTTGACTGAGAATATTGAGAGGATGATGAGAAAGTTTTTATGGACAGGAGGTAAAGAAGGTAAAGGAATCCATTGGGTTTCTTGGGATATTGTTACGAGACCGAAAAGGGTTGGGGGTCTGAGCATTTCTATGTTGTCCGAAGTAAATTTGGCGCTTCTTGTGAAATGTGTGTGGCGGTTTAAAACAGATCATGAAGGGTTATGGAGGAGAGTGATTCTTAGCATACATGGGGGTCGGAATAGATGGGTGTTTTTATCGGTTAAAAAAGCTCTAACTGGGAATTGGAAATCCGTAGTCTCGCACCTAGAAAAGATTCATTTAAATGGGATGAATATTGACAAATTAATTACTTGCAAAATTGGGGATGGGGATCGAATTAGTTTTTGGAAGGATATTTGGTTCGGCACTACGCCTTTATATGTTAGATTGTCACACCCCCAAAAATCCACATGCGGAGTACCACCGCTTGGAGGCGTGACTGACCAGGATCCAGCCACCAATTATACTGAGCGTTGGTTAGTAATAAAAATGTTCGCCAACCACAATGGTTAGTAAACATCATAGTTTAAAGTACAAGAGTTTAAGTTTAAGTAACAGTCTAAGTAAGTCGCGGAAGCATAGGCAAACAATTTAAAACAAGGTTCATAGTTCAAGTTTATTTAGAACCCAACGCATGGGTTAGACGACCACTACACCTCCCCAAGTAGCAAGCTCCTGAGTCACTGGGTACCTGCAAAGCATGCAGTAGGGTATCAACAAAAATGTTGGCGAGTCCACGAGTCGTCCAGTTTTAATTACCAAAAACTTGTTTCACTAGTTAATTTATCCGTTTATACATGCGATGGGGAGCTACCCCATAAGTAAGCGACTAAACTGTTTTTACAATACCGAATACTTACTTAACCGTACGTTTCCGTAGTGCCCCGTTTGTCAATGTTCTATCATCATTGACGGTTTGCCAGAGTACATTAGTTCACTCCCGTTCCCAGTAACAAGGGTCGGTGTGAGGCTGGTTACACCTAAATAGCGCTATCAACTAATAACCCGTTCGCCAGGCCCCGGCGATTAATCGGTATTAAGTAGTGAGGACTTGAGTGATAGAGTTTCGTTTAGTGTTGCTTGTTTCATTACCGTATAAACAATAATTAACTAAGAGTCCCATTTAAGGGAAAAAAGTAGGTTTGTATCCCTTACGAGGGGATAGCGTTTGTTTAAGTTTCCGTTTCCCAAAACCACCGGGAACGCATGTTTTAAAAGTTGTGAACTCACCTTGGGTTGCTCGGCAGTTTAGTTTACTTGGTCAAACACGTTGGTCACCACGTCCTAACATGGTTACCAGTATAGGTCAGGTTTGGGTACAAAGAAGTCACGTATATTCTACCCGTATCTAACACATAGCATGCATAACATACAATTATCCTTTAAGTTAATGAGCCTGTTCTAATATTTGAGCAGTCGACTAGTAACAGTTAACACATAACATATATGTCATTCAAGGTTATTGGGCCCGCCCTATCGTGCTAGCAATTCAAGCAGAAATCAGTTAACACTTATTCCACACAGAAAGCAGTCCGTTAAACCAATATGGCCCAATAACAGCATGGCCCAATCGAAACAACTGATAGGTTGAATCCACTGATGAGTGGTCTCGAGTTGAAGCCACTGAGAAACGGTCTTGAGTCACAACCACCGTTGTAGGCATGGTCAGTGGTTCCGAGTGCCATCCACTGATGGTGAAGCTGAGAGGTGGTCTCGAGTCGAAACCACTAATCTCGAGTCATGCATTTTTGTGTCGCAACAGGGCAGTGCTTTGACTCGCAACCACTGGTGGTCTCGAGTCACAACACTGATGAACCACCTGCTGAGTCGAGACCACTGATGAAACAACTGTTCTCGATTAGTCAGTTGATGGTCTCGAGTTGTCACTTGATGATCTCGAGTCGAAACCGGGGGTCTCGACTTGCACGCATGATGATGGCATTCTTCTAGAACATGCCAGCTTGTACTAACCAATCACGTTTCATAGTCATGCTCCTATGTACTAACCAATCAAATACCACAAACATGTTTTCTTGTCTAAATTCTAAATAAAACAGATCAAAACACACAATCTTTTAAATATTCAACACATTCAACATATATTCATCATATGTTCATCTTTTAGGGTTTATCATTCATCTTCATATTCATTCGGTTCATCCAAAAATATGGTCATAAAAGCATAACAGTAAGCCTACAACACTACAACACACACATTATACATTTCATAACCAATAATATGTAATATCTCATTCTTTTCTCCAAGAACATTCATGTGCAACAATCATTAAATGTCCTAATCAGCCCCTAGTCATGCATATCATTCGGTCTTTATTTTATCATTCAAAGATCATATTGCTAAGTATCCAAACTACTTGCAAATAGGCTCATTTAACACACAATATTAATAACCAAATGTAACACACTAACCGAATGGTATCTGAATGCAAGAGAGTTGTGAAAATAGCTGAGAGAAGGCCGTAGAACTATGAACACTACCTGGTTGCGAGTCCTTAGCTGCCACTTGTTGAGTTCGAGAAGAATGGGGGTTGAATTGGTGAGGTGTAGGGTTTTCTAGAGAGAGAAAGCTAGAGGGAGTGAGAGAGGAGGATGGGATGTTTGGGGAATTGAGTGAAATGATGGTTGCTCCAAAATGGCAATGTCGGCTAGAAGAATGGGTTTTATACCCTTACCGAGATGGTGCACCCTAATGGGTTTCTGAGTGGGCTAAGGGCTGCGGCCCAACCGGTTGGTTCACTCGAGACCGAGTTGTCACACCCCCAAAATCCACCTGCGGAGTACTACCGCTTGGAGGCGTGACTGACCAGGATCCAGCCACCAATCATATTGAACAAGCATATAAATAGTTATAAAATCCAACCAATACAATTGGTGTTCAAACAAAACATAGTTTAAGTTGCTAGCGGAAGCATAGTGTTCAAAACCAAAACATAAGTTTAAATGTTTCATAGTTTAACATGGCACACCGCTGTCCATGTCCCACAACGACTCTCTTCCATGCAAGCTCCAGCTAAGTACCTATTGACCTGTAAAGCATGTAGTAACGAGTCAACAACAAGTTGAGTGAGTTCACTGTTGGGTGTTCGTTTTAAGTTGTTTCGAAAACAGTTTCCTTTATCTGGCATCCTGCCGTGGGGGTTACCCCATAGTTAAAAACGTGACTTGTTTATTCCCGGTTACTCTGGCAATCCAGCCGTGGGGGCTACCCCGTGTTAGTTATCTGGCATTTCGGCCGTGGGGGCTACCCCATGTTTCCACTAGACTCGTTACCATATCGACTGCTGACTGTAGTCATGTTTATGTGCCGTGAAACTGTCAATGTCTATCATTATTGACGTGCCCCAGATCCATTAGTTCACGCCCGTCCTCTGCGGCACGGTGTGAGGTTTGTCAGACCTAAATAGCGCTATCTAACTAATGACCCGCTCGCCATTGGCCCGGCGACTAAGTCGATATAAAAAGGAGGGACTTCGTGATAGAGTGTTGGTCTAGTACGAGTTATCTGTCCATGAGGACGAGGAATTATATTCCTGAACCGATGCTGTCCTACCCAAGAAGGACGAGGAACCCACGTTCCTTAACCCCAATTCCCGACCCTTGGGAATCCCATGCTTTGTAGAGGGTGTGAACTCACCTTGGTTTGCTCGGCAGATACACAGAAAGGTCAATCAAGTTGTAAGTGGTCAACTACGCCCTAACATAGGTACCATTCAAGTCAGGTTCATATCCAAGTAGTGCACGTATGTTCTACACGTATACTAGCAAGTTGTGTACAGGTATTATTCGTGGCATACACGTATAAAGATGGCGGTTTACAATAATACCTATTAGTTGAACAGTATCATGTATACAAGTAAACAAGGCCCAAAAGTCCGGCCCAAATCACCTAAGCCCGTAACAGGGTGCAAGTCCAAACAGCGTGCACATGTATAAGGTCTCGAGTCGAGACTGTGCGGTCTCTAGTCGAGACTGTGCGGTCTCGAGTTGTGCCTATGAGTTCTCGAGTCGCAACCAGACCCGCAACCATGGTCTCGGGTCATGCTGTTTTGTGTTGATGTTGCATGGTCTCGAGTCGAGACTAGGGGTTCTCGACTCGCAATCTGTGTCGCAATCTACGGTCTCGAGTCGTCATGAGATGATCTCGAGTCGAGACTGAAGGTCTCGGCTGGGACATTTGCTAATTTCCGACATTGTACTTAGCCAATGAGATTTTGATTTCATGCAACAATGTGTACTATCCATTTAAACATGTTTTCTTGTCTAACAATTTACTAAAATGGATCAAACAAGTATTTTCAAATATTCAAGACACCTTCATATCATATTCATGTTGTTCTTCATACATTCAAGTCAATCATCATGATCATTCAAACTTCTTCATCATATTTTAGGGTTTTTAGCATTAATCACAATCATAACATGAACAACAATTAAAACACTTGAACATACTCATCTAATGGTTCCAAATCATCACATAATACCTCAAACTCGACTTTACTCTAATCCGATTTCCACATACATGTAGCCGGTTTAATAAGCATTCGGTTCTTAGCACAAGAGTGTACAATCCGGTTAACATGACATTATCTAATACACATATGCAAGCCGATTTCATGAACATCAACAATTAATGGTTTAAATCATATTTAGACACAAGATATCATTAACTCATCATGCAATATATCCGAAATCAAGACATGTTAGCCGAATAACATCATCATACACATCCGATTCACAAGAACATCATCATTTGTACAACTATTCTAGTTAAACCATGTTATCCATAACATCTAACAACAAACATCATAAACACTAACCGGTTGATGAGGTGTGTGTGAAGAAAAGTAAGTTTGTTGTCCGAAGGTTTCCGAGTGAAGAGCACAAGTGAATCCGAGAGCTCCTTGGGGTCGCCGGTTGAATCCGAGAAGAAGGAGAGGTGAGATGATGTTTGATCTTTAGGGTTTTAGGTTTTCTAGAGAGAGAGTAGGGGAGTGTGTGTGTTGTCCAAAGATGGTAGTGTTAGCTAACAACAAGGTTATATACTAGCTTCAAGTGATGCACCCTAATGGGTTTCGGATGGATCAAATGAGGTTCACGGCCCAACCGGCCCAACTGTTGCACTGTTCACTCGAGACCGCATGGTCTCGAGTCGGGTCCTTGTGCCTCGGGTCATATAAATACACACATACATACAAGCATAGCACATAACCACATAATAACATTCATTAAACCAACAAGTCACTTAGTCACACGTTTAAGCATGTTACATCGAGATACAAATGAAAGGTTCTAAATTTCGAGTTGTCACATCATCCCCAAGTTGAAAGAAATTCCGTCCCGAAATTTGGTACGTACTCACCGAGGAAGCTAGTTAAGTTGTATGGTGTTCCCGGTTTTCCTGGGGTGTCACATCCACCCCCCGTTGATCTGGAATTTCGTCCCAAAATTCCGTAGCTTCAGCCTCAGTAGTGGTTGTACTGTTTGCGAACAGTTGGGGATACTTTTGTTTCATCTGATCTTCGCGTTCCCAGGTGAACTCTGGGCCGCGACGTTAGTTCCAACGAACTCGAACGAGAGGTATTCTAGTGCTCTTGAGGACCTTAACATCCCGGTCCGTGATTTCAACTGGTTCCTCGACGAATCGTAATTGCTCGTCGATAGTGAGTTCCTTCAGAGGAACTATGTGGGTTTCATCTGACAGACACTTCTTCAGATTTGACACGTGGAAAACGTTGTGAACTGCACCGAGTTCTGCTGGTAAGTTCAGTCTGTAGGCCACCCTGCCTATTTTCTCGATGATTTCGAAAGGTCCGACGTATCGTGGGTTAAGTTTGCCTCGTTTACCAAAATGAACCACACCCTTCCAGGGTGAAACTTTGAGTAGTACCCGCTCCCCAACCTGGAGCTCAAGTGGTTTCCTGCCCTTATCGGCGTAGACTTTCTGACGGTCACGAGCTGCCGCCATGCGTTGTCGAATTTGAGCAATTCGTTCGGTTGTGTCTACCACATGTTCTGGACCAGTGATCTGACTATCCCCCACCTCTGCCCAGCAAAGAGGTGACCGGCATTTACGTCCGTACAATGCCTCAAACGGAGCAGCTTTAATGCTGGTGTGGTAGCTGTTATTGTACGAGAATTCCACAAGTGGCAGATGCTTTTCCCAGCTGTTTCCAAAGTCGATTACACATGCACGAAGCATGTCTTCTAAGGTTTGGATAGTGCGCTCAGACTGCCCGTTCGTCTGAGGGTGATACGCTGTGCTCATGTCTAATCGTGAGCCAATGGATTTGTGCATCGCCTGCCACAGTTCTGAAGTAAAACGTGCATCTCGATCTGAGATAATAGAGGTGGGCACCCCGTGCCTCGAAACAACTTCCTTGAGGTATACGTCTGCTAGAGTGGAGAACTTATCTGTTTCCTTGGTAGCCAAGAAGTGAGCAGACTTTGTGAGTCGATCCACAATTACCCAAATAGTATCGTTACCTCGTTGAGATCTAGGTAGGCCGGTAACAAAATCCATGGAAATTTGCTCCCATTTCCATTGCGGAATCTCTGGTTGTTGGAGTAGGCCTGAGGGTTTCTGGTATTCAGACTTGACTCTCGCACAAGTCAGACACTTGCTGACGTAAGTTGCTATGTGGGCCTTCATGCTAGGCCACCAATACGTATTTTTGATATCGTGGTACATCTTATCTGAACCAGGATGTACTGAGTAGCGAGACTTGTGTGTTTCATCCATCACAAGCTCTCGTAGGTTGCCATAGAGTGGGACCCAAATGCGCCCCGTTACGTAGTAAGCACCGTCTTCCTTCTGTTCCATGCGTTGCCTTGAGCCGCGTAGGGCTTCGGCCCTGACGTTTTTCTGGTTTCAATGCTTCTATCTGAGCGTCTCGTATTCGGGAGGGAAGACTAGAATGTATAGTGAGTTGTAAAGCTCGCACGCGCTTAGGCACGGTGTCCTTTCGACTGAGGGCGTCAGCCACAACATTGGCCTTGCCCGGGTGATACCTGATCGAGCACTCGTAATCATTCAGTAGTTCAACCCATCGTCGTTGTCGCATATTCAGTTCTTTCTGTTTGAAGATGTGCTCGAGGATCCTGTGGTCGGTGTAGATGGCACACTTGGTACCGTACAGGTAATGTCGCCATATCTTAAGTGCAAAAACAGCAGCTCCCAGCTCTCATGTGTAGTGTAGTTCCTCTCATGAACTTTAAGTTGGCGTGAGGCGTAGGCTATAACCTTATCCCATTGCATCAGTACACAACCAAGACCCTGAATCGATGCGTCGCAGTAGACCACAAAATCATCTGTGCCCTCCGGCAATGAAAGGATAGGTGCGCTGCAAAGTCCATCCTTTAAATGCTGAAATGCTAATTCCTGTGCATCTCCCCATCGATAAACAACGCCTTTCTGCGTTAGTGAGGTGAGAGGCTGAGCAATCTTTGAAAAATCCTTAATGAACCTCCGATAGTAACCTGCCAATCCCAAGAATTGGTGAATTTCCTTTGGTGTACGAGACGCAGGCCAGTTCTTAATCGAGTTCACCTTGGATGGATCAACATGAATCCCATCCTTGTTCACCACATGGCCTAGGAAATGGACTTCACGAAGCCAGAAGTTGCATTTCGAGAACTTTGCGTATAGTTGTTCTGTTCGAAGGAGTTCCAAAACGAGTCGTAGATGCTGCTCATGCTCCTCCTGACTCTTAGAATAGATCAGGATGTCGTCGATGAAGACTATAACGAACTTGTCCAGATAAGGTTTGCACACTCGATTCATCAAGTCCATGAAGATCGTAGGTGCGTTCGTCAGTCCAAAAGGCATGACCAAAAACTCATAGTGGCCATATCGAGTTCTAAAAGCTGTCTTGGAGACGTCCTCTTCTCGGACTCTCAGCTGGTGATATCCCGATCTCAAATCAATCTTTGAATAGTAGCTCGACCCTTGCAGCTGGTCGAACAAGTCGTCAATGCGTGGTAGAGGATAACGATTCTTCACCGTCACCTTGTTGAGTTCCCGGTAGTCGATGCACATTCTGAAGGTACCATCTTTCTTCTTCACAAATAGCACTGGAGCTCCCAGGGCGATGAGCTAGGGCGAATAAAACCCTTATCCAAGAGTTCTTGTAGTTGTGTAGAGAGTTCTTCCAAATCTGATGGAGCTAAGCGATAAGGTGCACGAGCTATAGGCGCAGCTCCAGGAGCTAGTTCAATCTGAAACTCGACTTGGCGATGAGGCGGGAGACCAGGTAATTCCTCAGGAAATACCTCAGGATAGTCGCGTACGATTGGAAAATCTTCTATCTTCTTCTCTTTCTCCGAGGTGTCAGTAACGAGAGCCAAAATGGCAGTGTGGCCCTTTCTCAAATACTTCTGGGCCTTAAGGAGAGAGATGACGTTCTCAACAGCACTCCTCCTGTCGCCACGAATCATGAGAGGTTCACCACGGGAACCTGGAATACGGACAACCTTCTCGTTGCAAAGAATCTCTGCTCGGTGTTGGGATAACCAATCCATCCCAATGACAACGTCGAAACTACCCAAGATGATAGGAATAAGGTCGATAGAGAAGGTCTGGTTGGCAAGAACAAGTTTACAACCCGTGACTACGTGAGTGGCCTCTAAACTCTTACCATTTGCTAGTTCTACCGTGTGCTTGTTGTTCAAAGGTGTTGGAATACCCTTAAGCATTCGACTAACTTCTAGTGACATGTAGCTAGTATCGTCACCCGAATCAAATAAAACTGTAACATAAAAGTCGTCGAGAAGGAACTTACCCGCCACAACATTGGGGTCATTCCTTGCTTCGCCTTGGCTGATCACGAACGCCCGCCCCCTGGCTCCATTGTTGTTGTTGTTCCCATTGTTACCATTCCCCTGATTGTTGTTGTTGTTCTGGTTCTTGTTCAGCTGGGGGCAATCCCTCTTGAAATGGCCTTCAGCTCCACACTGAAAGCACCCTTTGTTATCACCTTGCTGCTGCTGGTGCTGGTTCTGTGGGGCCTGTTGTTGACGATTCTGGTTTGCGGGGTATAAGCTCCTGCAATCCTTTGCAGCGTGACCTGGCTTGTTGCACCGATGACAATTACCCCTGGTGCACGGCCCGCTGTGGTGCAGGCTGCAGCGATTGCATTTGGGGTGATTCCCCTTGTACCCACCATGACTTTGACCACCAGATGATTGCTGACTAGGGCTCTTGTAGTCATCAGTTTTTCTTTGCTGAGACTGGGGCTGAACATAAGTCGAACCCTTACTTGAAGCTCCATCCCATTTCCGTTTGTTGTCACTAGGGACACCAGAAGTAGTTGCAGCACCTATGCGCTTTGGTAACCTGTTCTGCTCCACCGCTTGGTCAGTAAGACGGTGAGCCAACTGAACAACCTGCTGGATAGTAGCGAGGTTTGCTGAAGTCACATGGCTTTGGATCTCTGGCACCAAGCCCTTGAGAAAAAGTTCAATTCGCTTAACCGGAGGGTCCACCATAGTAGGACACAGTAAGGCAAGCTCATTCGATCTCTTAGTGTACGCCTCAATTTCTGACCCCGTCATCTTGAGGTTGAAGAACTCGACTTCCAGCTTATGAATGTCATCCCGACTGCAGTATTCTTCCTTGATCATTTCCTTAAAAGTTTCCCATGGGGTGGCGTTGGCAGCAACCAACCCCAGCATTTGAACCTGAGCGTTCCACCATGTGAGAGCTAAACCCTCGAGAGTACCGGTAGCATACTTCACCCTGCGTGCCTCAGGGCATTCACACATTTCGAAAACTGACTCGAGCTTCTCAAACCAGTGGAGGAGGCCTACGGCTCGTCCAGTGCCACTAAAAGTAGTTGGTCGGCAGTCCATGAAAGTTTTAAAAGTGCACACGGGTGGCTGAGCATGCTGACCTATTGTGGGCGAAAGAAAGACAGAGTTTAACACGAATGTTGGTTCACGAAAGTAGGATTCTAAGGATCCTAGAATGAGTTCGGACTGCAGGATATACCTCCTGCGTGTGCAGCTGCGAGTGCCGCAGCAACTCATTCGTTAATCAGAGCCGTCAACTGGGCTTGGGTCAGGTTAATGCGTCCAGACATGATCTTCATATCAAGAGGAACGTGAGTGAGAGAGGTTCGCAAAAGTGCGATGACACGTGTTCAAGCAACAGTAGTTATACTAATCAAGCATACCATGAGCAATGTACTATGTAACTAACAAGTAGGCAATATATACACAGATCATATCACCTAGAATGTTGAGCCTTGCATGTGGAGTGAAGCGTCGTTGTGGATCGTAGAGCACTGTACAGGTTATAGTCTGATTTTAATAAAACCTTTCCCTTTATTAAAACCAAGTTCTCTATAACCAATGGCTCTGATACCAATCTGTCACACCCCCAAAATCCTCCTGCGGAGTACTACCGCTTGGAGGCGTGACTGACCAGGATCCAGCCACCAATCATATTGAACAAGCATATAAATAGTTATAAAATCCAACCAATACAATTGGTGTTCAAACAAAACATAGTTTAAGTTGCAAGCGGAAGCATAATGTTCAAAACCAAAACATAAGTTTAAATGTTTCATAGTTTAACATGGCACACCGCTGTCCATGTCCCACAACGACTCTCTTCCATGCAAGCTCCAGCTAAGTACCTATTGACCTGCAAAGCATGTAGTAACGAGTCAACAACAAGTTGAGTGAGTTCACGGTTGGGTGTTCGTTTTAAGTTGTTTCGAAAACAGTTTCCTTTATCTGGCATCCTGCCGTGGGGGTTACCCCATAGTTAAAAACGTGACTTGTTTATTCCCGGTTACTCTGGCAATCCAGCCGTGGGGGCTACCCCGTGTTAGTTATCTGGCATTTCGGCCGTGGGGGCTACCCCATGTTTCCACTAGACTCGTTACCATATCGACTGCTGACTGTAGTCATGTTTATGTGCCGTGAAACTGTCAATGTCTATCATTATTGACGTGCCCCAGATCCATTAGTTCACGCCCGTCCTCTGCGGCACGGTGTGAGGTTTGTCAGACCTAAATAGCGCTATCTAACTAATGACCCGCTCGCCATTGGCCCGGCGACTAAGTCGATATAAAAAGGAGGGACTTCGTGATAGAGTGTTGGTCTAGTACGAGTTATCTGTCCATGAGGACGAGGAATTATATTCCTGAACCGATGCTGTCCTACCCAAGAAGGACGAGGAACCCACGTTCCTTAACCCCAATTCCCGACCCTTGGGAATCCCATGCTTTGTAGAGGGTGTGAACTCACCTTGGTTTGCTCGGCAGATACACAGAAAGGTCAATCAAGTTGTAAGTGGTCAACTACGCCCTAACATAGGTACCATTCAAGTCAGGTTCATATCCAAGTAGTGCACGTATGCTCTACACGTATACTAGCAAGTTGTGTACAGGTATTATTCATGGCATACACGTATAAAGATGGCGGTTTACAATAATACCTATTAGTTGAACAGTATCATGTATACAAGTAAACAAGGCCCCAAAGTCCGGCCCAAATCACCTAAGCCCGTAACAGGGTGCAAGTCCAAACAGCGTGCACATGTATAAGGTCTCGAGTCGAGACTGTGCGGTCTCTAGTCGAGACTGTGCGGTCTCGAGTTGTGCCTATGAGTTCTCGAGTCGCAACCGGACCCGCAACCATGGTCTCGGGTCATGCTGTTTTGTGTTGATGTTGCATGGTCTCGAGTCGAGACTAGGGGTTCTCGACTCGCAATCTGTGTCGCAATCTACGGTCTCGAGTCGTCATGAGATGATCTCGAGTCGAGACTGAAGGTCTCGGCTGGGACATTTGCTGATTTCCGACATTGTACTTAGCCAATGAGATTTTGATTTCATGCAACAATGTGTACTATCCATTTAAACATGTTTTCTTGTCTAACAATTTACTAAAATGGATCAAACAAGTATTTTCAAATATTTAAGACACCTTCATATCATATTCATGTTGTTCTTCATACATTCAAGTCATTCATCATGATCATTCAAACTTGTTCATCATATTTTAGGGTTTTTAGCATTAATCACAATCATAACATGAACAACAATTAAAACACTTGAACATACTCATCTAATGGTTCCAAATCATCACATAATACCTCAAACTCGACTTTACTCTAATCCGATTTCCACATACATGTAGCCGGTTTAATAAGCATTCGGTTCTTAGCACAAGAGTGTACAATCCGGTTAACATGACATTATCTAATACACATATGCAAGCCGATTTCATGAACATCAACAATTAATGGTTTAAATCATATTTAGACACAAGATATCATTAACTCATCATGCAATATATCCGAAATCAAGACATGTTAGCCGAATAACATCATCATACAAATCCGATTCACAAGAACATCATCATTCGTACAACTATTCTAGTTAAACCATGTTATCCATAACATCTAACAACAAACATCATAAACACTAACCGGTTGATGAGGTGTGTGTGAAGAAAAGTAAGTTTGTTGTCCGAAGGTTTCCGAGTGAAGAGCACAAGTGAATCCGAGAGCTCCTTGTGGTCGCCGGTTGAATCCGAGAAGGAGAGGTGAGATGATGTTTGATCTTTAGGGTTTTAGGTTTTCTAGAGAGAGAGTAGGGGAGTGTGTGTGTTGTCCAAAGATGGTAGTGTTAGCTAACAACAAGGTTATATACTAGCTTCAAGTGATGCACCCTAATGGGTTTCAGATGGATCAAATGAGGTGCACGGCCCAACCGGCCCAACTGTTGCACTGTTCACTCGAGACCGCATGGTCTCGAGTCGGGTCCTTGTGCCTCGGGTCATATAAATACACACATACATACAAGCATAGCACATAACCACATAATAACATTCATTAAACCAACAAGTCACTTAGTCACACGTTTAAGCATGTTACATCGAGATACAAATGAAAGGTTCTAAATTTCGAGTTGTCACACGAGTGGTCTCGGGTCATGGTTTCGATTCACTATTTTACATATATATATTATATACACATACTTAGTACAAGGATCACATATCACGTCAAGATAATTCATGAACTTCAATTTAATATTATACGTACACACACTGTTGATACATGAGGGTTGCTTGGGAAAATCCGAAGTGTCACATTATCCCCAAGTTTTAAGAACTTTCGTCCCGAAAGTTAAGGCAGCCATTGTCAAGCTAGTATGAGTGGAAACGTTTCAACAGGGTGTTACATCATCCCCCCGTTAGTTTGGAATTTCGTCCCGAAATTCCGTTGTAGCTTCAGTGCTGGGAGTTTCGTTTGGGAACAACTGGGGATATTTGCACTTCATCTGGTCCTCCTGCTCCTAGGTAAACTTTGGGCCACGACGCGAGTCCCAACGAACTCGTACAATAGGTGTCTGGCTACGTTTGAGGGTTTTGATCTCTCGATCCATGATCTCAATCGGTTCCTCAATAAAGTGTAGCTGATCGTCAAAAGCGAGTTCCTTGAAAGGGATGATGAGTGTCTCATCTGACAGGCACTTCTTCAGATTAGACACGTGAAAGACGTTGTGTACTGCACTTAGTTCTTCCGGCAAGTTTAATCTATAAGCTACCTTACCGATCTTCTCGGTAATTTCGAACGACCCAACATATTGCGGATTCAGCTTGCCCCGTTTACCGAGACGAACCACAACCTTCCAGGGTGAGACTTTAAGTAGAACCCGGTCACCGACCTGGAATTCTAGCGGTTTCCTATGCTTACCAGTGCAACTTTTCTGACGGTCACGAGCTGCCGCCCTGCGTTGTCTGATCTGGGCAATCCCTCCCGTTGTGTCCACCACAAGTTCTGGACCTATGATCTGGCTGTCACCAACTTCCGCCTAGCAAAGAGGTGATCGGCATTTACGACCGTACAATGCCTCAAAGGGTGCTGCCTGAATGCTGGTGTGATAGCTGTTGTTGTAGGAGAACTCTACCAATGGTAAGTGTCGTTCCCATCCGTTTCCAAAATCAATAACACATGTTCTCAGCATGTCTTCAAGCGTTTGAATGGTACGTTCCGTTTGTCCATCGGTCTGTGGATGGTAAGCAGTACTCATGTCCAGACGTGAGCCAAAAGATTTATGCGTGGCTTGCCATAGTTCAAATGTAAAGCGTGGGTCACAATCGGAGATTATAGAGATCGGCACTCTGTGTCTAGCAACTATTTCCTTCAAGTGGATTGCAGCAAGCTTCGAGTACTTACCGGTTTCCTCGATCCTCGTAGGGTTTCAGCCCTGATGTTTTCTTCTTTCAATGCTTCAACCTGAGCATTTCAAATCCGATTAGGGAGGTTCGAGTGGGTGGTGAGTTGTAAAGCAAGAACACGCTTAGGTTTGGTTTCCTTCCTGCCAAGGGCATCAACCACCACATTGGCCTTGCCTGGGTGATACTTAATTACGCATTCGTAGTCGTTAAGGAGTTCTACCCATCTGCGTTGCCTCCTGTTCAACTCCTTCTGGTCCAAGATATGCTGGAGACTCTTGTGATTGGTGTAATTCGTGCACTTGGTACCGTACAAGTAATGTTTCCATATCTTGAGTGCAAAGACGACTGCTCCGAGCTCCAAGTCATGCGTCGTGTAGTTCCTTTCGTGAATCTTAAGTTGTCGAGAAACATAGGCGATGACTTTCTCGCGTTGCATCAACACGCAACCGAGCTCATGAATATACGCGTCACAATAAACCACATGGTCGTCGGTACCTTTAGGTAATGGAAGGATAGGAGCACGACAAAGGTTTTCCTTTAGCTTCTGAAAGGCAGACTCTTGAGCATCATCCCACTGGTGAGCAATGCCCTTCTGGGTGAGAGTCGTGAGGGGTTGAGCGATCCTCGAAAATCCCTTGACGAATCTACGATAGTATCCTGCCAATCCCAAGAATTGGCGAACTTCGGTCGGTGTCTTAGGGGTAGGCCAATTCTTTATAGAGTCGGTCTTAGCTGGATCGATGTGAATTCCGTCCTTATTGGCCACGTGTCCAAGGAAGTGGACTTCTCGAAGCCAGAAGTCGCATTTCGAGAATTTGGCGTACAGTCGTTCATTGCGAAGGAGTTCGAGAATAAGACGCAGGTGTTTCTCATGCTCCTCTTGACTTTTTGAGTAGATCAAGATGTCATCAATAAACACAATCACGAATTTGTCAAGGTAGGGCTTGCACACGCGATTCGTGAGGTCCATGAATACCGCAGGCGCGTTAGTCATGGCATGACGAGGAACTCATGATGACCATAACGGGTTCTGAACGCAGTTTTGGAGATGTCTTCGTAACGGACTCTCAGCTGATGATAACCTGATCGCAGTTCAATCTTAGAATAGTAGCTCGATCCTTGTAACTAATCGAATAGACCGTCGATACGTGGAAGTGGGTAACGGTTCTTGATGGTAATCCTGTTCAGCTCACGACAGTCGGTGCACATACGGAATGTGCCATCCTTCTTCTTAACAAGGAGCACTAGTGTTTCCCCTAGGGTGACGAACTAGTGCGTAGAAACGTTCTCGTAGCCGCGTAGAATGTCCCTCCAGTTCTACGGGAGCTGGTTGGTAAGGCACATGAGCCATCGGTGCTGCTCCGGGAGCTGGCTCGATTTGGAATTTGACCTGATGGTGAGGAGGGAGTTCGGGTAATACCTCGGGTAGTTACGTATATTTGAAAAGATTCTTGATCCTCTTTTCCCTTTTTCCGGGTGTTAGTGACAAGTGCTAAGATAGCAGCGTGCCCCTTTTATAAACACTTCTGGGCTTTTAAGTACGAAATGATGCCGGTGACTTCTCCGCCTTCGTCACCTTGAACGATGGGGGTTTGCCCGAAGGGCGTGGAATACAAACGATTTCCTCTCAACAGTAGATTCCAGCCCGATGTTTGGGTAGCCAATTCATACAAATGACGACGTCGAAACTTCCAAGAACGATAGGAAAGAGGTCGATGGAAAAGGTCTGACCAGACAATACGAGGTTGCAGTTACTGACAACGGGTGAGGCCTCAAAGTTTCTATCATAAGCCAATTCGACAACGGGCTTAGAGTTTGGTGTCGGCCTAGGCGTCTACTTAGGCGTATTAATACGTAACTATCGTCAGTTTCAGGATTAAAGTATGGCAACACATTAATCGTTAAGTAGGAACTTACTCGCTACTACGCTGGGGTTGTCCCGGGCTTCACCAGCGCCTTGTTCATTGTTGTTACGGCCTTGATTCAATTGTGAACAGTCCTTCCTGATGTGTGTTGTATCCCCGCACCGAAAACACCCTCTAATGTTACCTTGTTGCGGGCAATTTTTCCTCTTGTGCCCATCTACTCCACACCGATAACATCCTTTGTTGATCGCTTGGGGTTGCTACTGTGGTTGCCGTAGCTGGACTTGCTTTGCTGGGCGTGGGCTCCTACAATTCTTCGCTTCATGCCTAAGCTTGTTGCATTGCTGACACTTGTTCCTGGCACAAGGCCCGTTGTGATGTCGGCCACACTTGTTACACCTGAGTAGTTTTCCTTGGTAACCACCCGTTCGTGGGTCAGGGCCCTCGCTCCCAATGACCCTCCTTTGTTGAGCTTGAGGTGGCATAGTGCTGGGACTCCCACTTTGGTAGTCATTCCACTTGCGTTTGCTGAAATCCAAAGCATTAGCTGTAGCAGTTAAACGCCTGGGCAACCTGCCTTCTTCCATCGCTTGGTTTGTGAAATGATGTGCTAGACGGATGGCGTGTTGGATTATAGGGGGTTTGGTTGCGATCACTGAACACTGGATTTCTGGGACTAAGCCCCTAAGGTATAGTGTGATTCGTTTGTAGGGAGGCTGCGATAAGTTAGGACACAAAGCAGCCAAGTCATTGGATCTTTTCGTGTACGCTTCGATCTCCGAGCCAACCATCTTTAACCCACAGTATTCCATTTCCAGCTTCTTTATGTCATCCCTATGACAGAATTCTTCCCTGATTAGATCCTTGAAATCATCCCAGGGAGTGGCATTTGCATCTGCCAATCCGAGCATCTGGACTTGCGCGTTCCACCATGAAAACGCTTTTCCTAGAAACGTGCTAGTGGCGTACTCTACTCGTTTGCTACATGGGCTTTCACCTTCTTCGAACGCAGACTCGATTCTCCTGAACCAATGTAAAAGACCTACTGCTCCTTCCGTGCCATCGAAGGGGAGTGGTTTGCATTCCAAGAACGCCCTGAGGGTGCCAACTCGGGGTTGGGTGTATGTGGACGGTCCTTCTGGGTTGGTTTCCAAGGCTTCAGCGACCCGAGCGTCTACCAGGGCCGCCAGCTGGTCCCTTGTCAGGGTTATGCTATCTCCATCGAGTCTGGTCATTATCTTGATGTTCAGAAGACACAGAGTGAGAAAAGACGTCGTAGTGAAACAAGAATGTGGGGGGGGGGGGGGGAAGATTGTGTATACATCTAGCTAGGCACACTAATATGCATATTAGCACATAAGCACTTAAACAAACAGCAAGTAAACATAAGTGAGAGCCATGAGGTCTAATGCGTTGAGTCTTGCACTTGGAGTCTAGTGTCGTCACGAGTCACGGGTTATAGTCTGGTTTTTCTCAAAAAGACTCCCTTTTTAAAACCAAGTTCACTATAACCAATGGCTCTGATACCAATCTGTCACACCCCCAAAAATCCACATGCGGAGTACCACCGCTTGGAGGCGTGACTGACCAGGATCCAGCCACCAATTATACTGAGCGTTGGTTAGTAATAAAAATGTTCGCCAACCACAATGGTTAGTAAACATCATAGTTTAAAGTACAAGAGTTTAAGTTTAAGTAACAGTCTAAGTAAGTCGCGGAAGCATAGGCAAACAATTTAAAACAAGGTTCATAGTTCAAGTTTATTTAGAACCC
Source organism: Helianthus tuberosus (assembly GCA_030545235.1). NCBI lineage: Eukaryota > Viridiplantae > Streptophyta > Magnoliopsida > Asterales > Asteraceae > Helianthus > Helianthus tuberosus. The sequence goes on from CM060417.1 coordinate 77,225, forward strand.
AACGCATGGGTTAGACGACTACTACACCTCCCCAAGTAGCAAGCTCCTGAGTCACTGGGTACCTGCAAAGCATGCAGTAGGGTATCAACAAAAATGTTGGCGAGTCCACGAGTCGTCCAGTTTAAATTACCAAAAACTTGTTTCACTAGTTAATTTATCCGTTTATACATGCGATGGGGAGCTACCCCATAAGTAAGCGACTAAACTGTTTTTACAATACCGAATACTTACTTAACCGTACGTTTCCGTAGTGCCCCGTTTGTCAATGTTCTATCATCATTGACGGTTTGCCAGAGTACATTAGTTCACTCCCGTTCCCAGTAACAAGGGTCGGTGTGAGGCTGGTTACACCTAAATAGCGCTATCAACTAATAACCCGTTCGCCAGGCCCCGGCGATTAATCGGTATTAAGTAGTGAGGACTTGAGTGATAGAGTTTCGTTTAGTGTTGCTTGTTGCATTACCGTATAAACAATAATTAACTAAGAGTCCCATTTAAGGGGAAAAAGTAGGTTTGTATCCCTTACGAGGGGATAGCGTTTGTTTAAGTTTCCGTTTCCCAAAACCACCGGGAACGCATGCTTTAAAAGTTGTGAACTCACCTTGGGTTGCTCGGCAGTTTAGTTTACTTGGTCAAACACGTTGGTCATCACGGCCTAACATGGTTACCAGTATAGGTCAGGTTTGGGTACAAAGAAGTCACGTATATTCTACCCGTATCTAACACATAGCATGCATAACATACAATTATCCTTTAAGTTAATGAGCCTGTTCTAATATTTGAGCAGTCGACTAGTAACAGTTAACACATAACATATATGTCATTCAAGGTTATTGGGCCCGCCCTATCGTGCTAGCAATTCAAGCAGAAATCAGTTAACACTTATTCCACACAGAAAGCAGTCCGTTAAACCAATATGGCCCAATAACAGCATGGCCCAATCGAAATCACTGATAAGTTGAATCCACTGATGAGTGGTCTCGAGTCGAAGCCACTGAGAAACGGTCTTGAGTCGCAACCACCGTTGTAGGCATGGTCAGTGGTTCCGAGTGCCATCCACTGATGGTGAAGCTGAGAGGTGGTCTCGAGTCGAAACCACTAATCTCGAGTCATGCATTTTTGTGTCGCAACAGGGCAGTGCTTTGACTCGCAACCACTGGTGGTCTCGAGTCGCAACACTGATGAACCACCTGCTGAGTTGAGACCTTTGTCGAGACCACTGATGAAACAACTGTTCTCGATTAGTCAGTTGATGGTCTCGAGTTGTCACTTGATGATCTCGAGTCGAAACCGGGGGTCTCGACTTGCACGCATGATGATGGCATTCTTCTAGAACATGACAGCTTGTACTAACCAATCACGCTTCATAGTCATGCTCCTATGTACTAACCAATCAAATACCACAAACATGTTTTCTTGTCTAAATTCTAAATAAAACAGATCAAAACACACAATCTTTTAAATATTCAACACATTCAACATATATTCATCATATGTTCATCTTTTAGGGTTTATCATTCATCTTCATATTCATTCGGTTCATCCAAAAATATGGTCATAAAAGCATAACAGTAAGCCTACAACACTACAACACACACATTATACATTTCATAACCAATAATATGTAATATCTCATTCTTTTCTCCAAGAACATTCATGTGAAACAATCATTAAATGTCCTAATCAGCCCCTAGTCATGCATATCATTCGGTCTTTATTTTATCATTCAAAGATCATATTGCTAAGTATCCAAACTACTTGCAAATAGGCTCATTTAACACACAATATTAATAACCAAATGTAACACACTAACCGAATGGTATTTGAATGCAAGAGAGTTGTGAAAATAGTTGAGAGAAGGCCGTAGAACTATGAACACTAGCTGGTTGCGAGTCCTTAGCTGCCACTTGTTGAGTTCGAGAAGAATGGGGGTTGAATTGGTGAGGTGTAGGGTTTTCTAGAGAGAGAAAGCTAGAGGGAGTGAGAGAGGAGGATGGGATGTTTGGGGAATTGAGTGAAATGATGGTTGCTCCAAAATGGCAATGTCGGCTAGAAGAATGGGTTTTATACCCTTACCGAGATGGTGCACCCTAATGGGTTTCTGAGTGGGCTAAGGGCTGCGGCCCAACCGGTTGGTTCACTCGAGACCGAGTGGTCTCGGGTCATGGTTTCGGTTCACTATTTTACATATATATATTATATACACATACTTAGTACAAGGATCACATATCACGTCAAGATAATTCATGAACTTCAATTTAATATTATACGTACACACACTGTTGATACATGAGGGTTGCTTGGGAAAATCCGAAGTGTCACATTATCCCCAAGTTTTAAGAACTTTCGTCCCGAAAGTTAAGGCAGCCACTGTCAAGCTAGTATGAGTGGAAACGTTTCAACGGGGTGTTACATAGATGACCGATTCTGTATTCATTGGAAAAGAATAAAAATGTTCATGTGAAGTTTCGTATAAAGCAGAATGGGAACAATTTGGTTGTGGATGATAGGTGGAATCTAAATGTTTCTAACGTGGAAGGCATATTGGAGGTTCAAGATGTGGCGAGGATGTTATCTCAAGTCAGATTCAGCGGTAGTGAGGATGTTTGGGTTTGGGATAATAATGCGAGTAATGGATTCTCGGCTGCTGCTGTTAAAGAGACGATGCGAAGGAACCTTTACGTGCAGCCGATGTAGAAAATGAGCTAGGTGAATTGGGTTCCGATTAAGGTGAACATCCTGATGTGGAGGATCGAAAAAGATAGGCTCCCAACTCGTTTGTAGCTGGTTAAAAGGGGTATAGTGCTTCCGGAGACTTCATGTCCGTTCTGCAGTATAGAGGAGGAATCGGCTAATCACCTTTTTGTGTCTTGTGGGTTCACTTTTGGAGTTTGGAGCAAGATTTGGAGGTGGTGTAAGTTGATTCCAGCATATTATGGCACGATTGAAGACATGTTGCAGTGGCAGAATTCGAGCTCGCTATTCGTTTGGGGTAAGAAGATTGTCCGGGGTATCATCGTGGTTACGTGTTGGGTGTTATGGAAGGTGCGAAATAAGAAGGTTTTCCATAATTCTGATCCTAAGGTGGAAGAGGTTGTGGCTTTAGTTAAGTCCATGTTTTTTATTTGGTTAAAATATCGATCGGTTAGAAGTAACATTGAGTGGAAAGATTGGGTAGTATACCCGTTGTATATATTGTATCTTGGTTTGTGAGCGGTCCTTAATTTGAGGACTTGCTCTGTTTGTTTGAATGAAGTTAATGTTCAAAAAAAAAAAAAAAAAAAAAAAAAAAAAAAAAAAAAAAAAAAAAAACTAGAATATATAGAATAATAAAGATTATGGAAGAAATAAAAAAACTACAAAAGCTGAAAATTAAAATTTTAGAATTAACAACTTAAATATATAGTGGTTTTGAATAATAGGGGATGTTTCAAATGAAAACCACTATTATTGCGAAAACTCGAAAACTAACTAAAAAAAGCATAAAAAAACACACCAAATTTATTTTTTTACAATTTTTTTTATTAAAAATCGCTAGTTTTTATATATATAAAAAACTTTTTTTCAATTTTTTTTTGCAGTGCACATGTGTAATAATTCACATGTGTAGTACTATTACACATGTGTACTATTACACATGTGCAATACAATTTTTTTTTAAAAAGTTTTTTTTATATAATTTAAATAGTGAAAATTGGTATGCAAAAAAAAATTGGTATGTTTTTTAGGCTTTTTTAGTTAGTTTTCAAGTTTTCGCGATAACCAGTGTTTTCATTTGAACCTTCCCCTGAATAATATAAGTACATATTTATATTTTTTATACTCTACCCGTTGTAAAGATAACAAAAAGAACTTTTATATAAAAATGTATTTTTCATGCTATCTTATAAAAGATAGAATTTTTTTTAAAGTAGTTGTTTGGGGTAAATGTTTTTGCATATATAATTATAATTAATTAAAAATCTAGTGGTATCTTGGGGTGGGATAAGACATAGTGACCATTAGGTCTAGGGTTCGATTCTCATGAGAGAGTTTTTCCTAGATTTATTGAGTTTTCACCTGAATTAGTGTATAGTCATTATTGACTAGTTGGGATGGATATGATCGAATAGTTCTGATGGCACAATGATACTACAATGGTTCGTCAGTGATCCATATTTGCCAATAAAAAAAACTAAAATGACGTACATGGCATTAATTCACATGGAATATACGTTATTAAAGAATAATAGTTAAACATAAATAAAAAATTATAATAATGCTTTTGGGCTCACTATATTATTTAGAGTTAATTGTCATTTTAGTCCCTGTGATTTGGGTCATTTTACCAGTTTAGTCCAAAGGTTTCATTTTTAACATCTGGATCCAAAAAGGTTTCATCGTTGCCATTTTGGTCCAACTGACTTAACTCCATCCATTTTTGTTAAGTCTTCCAAGGGCATTTTTGTCATGTCATACCACTGAAATTACAAAAGGGTTAATAAAAAGAAAAATGAAATGACAAAAATGCCCTTGAAAGACTTAACAGATATGGATGGAGTTAAGTCAGTTGGACCAAAATGGCAACGATGAAACCTTTTTGGATCCAGATGTTAAAAATGAAACATTTGGACTAAACTGGCAAAATTGCCCAAACCTCAGGGACTAAAATGACAATTAACTCTATTATTTATTAATCTATAGTTGCCCTTGGAAGCGGACGATGACCTCTAATTTTTTTTTACTGGAAATTTGGATCATTAACAGATCACTGAATTATAATTGTGTCATTAACATAATTACCCGATTATATCCATATCCACTAGATAATAATGTTTATACACTAATTTATGGTTAAACCTAATAAATCTAAGAAAAACCCTCTTATAGAATTCGAACTCAGGATCTAATAGTTACTAAGTGTTATCTCACCCCAAATATACCACTATACTATGCTATAATGCCATTGTCATGGGCTCCAACTGTCCTTTAGAAAGGGCATGTTCACATCAACCAAAGACGTCTATAGGCATTCTCATTGGAGATGATCTTATCATTATCATATATCAGTTATTGTGATTTAATTCTCCACCATAAGTAGATAACGAAAGGAAACCAACTAAAAGTAGAATTACTTTGTAGCATTTGATTTCCTCAAATAACCTTTTAACAATGACACGTCGAATAAATAAATAATTATGTATAATAAATTTTTTTTAAACCATCAATATAAATATTATTTTCAAATCAAAAAGCATTAAATACAACTTCTCATGTCTCAAAATTGAAAATCCGAATCAGTACTTATAAGTGGACACAAATAAAAACAACACACATATGTAACTACATTTACCATACGATCGATAAGACATGTGAAGTAATCATATACAACGATCAAAGCATTAGTTACGTTTTCATATTTAATTCCTAATGTGGTTAATATAACAACCATGAGAACATCCATCAAAATTAATTGTTTGTCCCCAAAACCACTTAAATATTACTATCCTGATCATACCACAAAATAACCTGTTTTCATCCAACCCTTGACGTACTACCTATTAACATAAACCACTACCACAAAAACTGTTCATTAACCAAAGCCAACTAGTTTATTAAAACACCAATAAGTTACCTCACTTGTGTCGATGTGTGTATATTTTTATGTCTATTTTTAGCTCTTTTTTAACTTGCCGAATTCAAGGTTTAAATTTATCAAACACGATATTTCACTATCACTCTACACACGTTAGGGCAAGTGCACTCATCGCGGACGTAGTGTAGTGATGGCAAGATACCGAGGTCGTCCAAGGACACAAGAGCTTTTAATACTGTCTTATCGTCAACGTCTAATTGAACCAAACTTTGAGAAAATATTTTTAAACCAATAAAAAGATAAAAACATAAATAAAATAAATTAAAAATAGGTAGACAAGAAAAAATCACTTTGATCCGACTTATCTTTCATGTACCCTTTTAATGATTTCCGCACTTTGAGCATTTTAAGAGATTATCTTAGTTATAGTTGTAGGCCCCTCTTGTGAAGGCGACGTTACCCTCAACCTAGTGGTTTGAGTCAGCAAGGATAAAATCCCACTAGGCCGGATTATTGAAAGATAATTAAGTAAGTTATTAATGTAAAATGTGGTGGGCCCCCTTCCAGGCAGCGGTCACCCTCAACCTGTTGGTTTGAGTCAGCAGGGATACAGTTCTCGCGAGGTTGGTTTAATGTTTTAATAGTAGTTTATAAATAAGGGATTCAAGCGGTTTCTTACTCTCAGTCGGGCCAGTCATTCCCGGCCAATCGATGGAGTAATACTAAACTTGAACCAGATTCTCGCAGGATCTATACACTGAACGAGACATAGAATTACCCAACCACCCTTCTAACCCCCTTCGAAGTAGTTAACGTGCTTTATATAGATCGTAAAGACACGAATATGTGAATAAACAACATATGAAGAATGGTTAAGTAATTCGCCTTCAATAAGAAAACTAATTATTAAAGTCATTAATACATACTCAATTAAAAAGTTGTCAATGATTGGAAGTCATAAAAGAAAATACATAAAAGATATGTCTTCACCAAGTGATGCAAGAGTTTAGCCAAGCATGGCCTTTGTTTGACAAAAACTCTTACTATCAATCTCGGATCCTGAGACTACACACTCTAAAAGATGGAAAATGGATGATGGTGGTGGATGATGGTGTTGTAGTGGTGGTAGAGTGGTGGCAAGTGAGAGAGAAGTGGTTTGCCAAGTGATGAGTTAGAGTGAAACCAAGCATCCCTATTTATAGCTGAAAACAGAATGTCCACTACGGCCTGTGCCCGCCTGGCACGGCCCGGTGGCCATCAGTCTCTCTCTTCTACATTAACTTCAGTGTTAGACTTGTACTAACACGGCCCCGTGTGTCAATGGCACGACCTGTGGCCAATTTACTTGTTGTACTTCTTCAGATTCTGGAAATCCTAGAGTTGACCACGAACCGTGTTGCTTTAGCACGGCCTCGTGTTGAGCTTGGAATTTGTATTTTGTTGTTGTCTCTTTCTGCTACAGTGAATTCCCACCGGGCACAGCCCGTGTTAGGTGAGCACGGCCCCGTGCCAGAGCTTCTGTTCTTGTTATTTTTTGGGTTTGGATGTGGATGGGGGCTCGGCAAGTTGCGTCAATCCTTCATCATTTCATTTTATGTTGGTTTTTGCTTCTTTTGTTCTTTTAAGCTCTTTTAATCCTGTTTATTAAAAAGGAACAAAGAAACGAGCTTTTTCCAATACTAGTACTGAAAAAGGGTTGATTTTATGTCGTATTTGATATAATTTATATGCTGTATTTTAAGCATATTAAATACCCCCACACTTGAATTCTTGCTTGTCCTCAAGCAAAACTTTTTATTGTTGCTTACACACCCAAACGGAATGGGTAGAAGAGAAAGTTTTGGACCTATCTTTAGAGTGTCGGGAATCCAAGTTGTAATTTATTTTGTTTTTATTTCATTTACATTCTTATTTGTTCATGATTTATTTACAACACAATTTAAGAAAAATTATTTATTTTTGGGCATAGCCTGCCTTTTTAAAATTCTTTTTGGTCATATACACGTTTTACACACCTCACAAGTAATCACTCAACACTCGGCCGAAAATGTATAAGTGAGAACGCTCGTACCCGATTTAGAAATTACTCCTTCTATAGGCTTGACAAGTAATCAAATCTCCTCCTTTTTGACGTTTTTAATCCTTGTAGGCATCGAGAGGACTTTTAAAGGGTAGGCTTTGGCTCGGGTAAGTGTGTTTTATTTGAAAGTGGCTAAAATAGTAAAATGTCGGCTTTTCTTTTGAAAAAATTATTTTGTTGTGACTTAGTTAAAACTACATAATTATGAGCAATATTATTTTTTCTTATTTTATTCTAAGTAGCTATATAGTTTTTTTTTTGGAAAGATAACTAAGTCACTTATTCTGTAACTTTCAAAAGAGCCGTATTTACTAAAAATAAAGTGTGTAAAGATAAAAAGGCTGGATTTTGGGGTGATGGGTCGTTTATTTTTGCAAAATTTTTGCAGGATTAAGAAACAAAAGGTTTTAAGGCTCAAAATGGTTTGTATAGGGGGAGTATTTTTTTTGTGGGAAAAAGCAAGGAAAAATAAAGTTTTTGAATAAAAACGTGTTTATTCCTAATGCCTCTGTCCTTTACTTACTTGGATTAGCGTCGATAAGGACTTGGGATGTATTGCTTTGGCAAGTTCTAGAGTTGTAAGACCAATTGGGCTAATCACACAAGAAAGAAAAATTTGAGCGATATATATATATATATATGTGTGTGTGTGTGTGTGTGTATTTGTGCTCAATAAAGGCTCAAAACTCACTTTTTTGTGGGAAAAGGGTTGTAGTGTAAAAGCGTATATATAAATAAATTAAATTTTTACAAAGGTTTGTTAGGCCCATTTTTATAATTTTTTTAATTGGTTCTTTCTATCATGACGTTTTTAGATGTAAATTAATAAAAACATCATTTTTAGAACTTATATACCCAACTAAACTAAGATAAGTAAAAGAAAGAAAATAAAGGTTTTGAAAAAGTTTGGGGTGTTTAGCGGTTCCAAAACGAGTTTTGTGTAACGCTTGTTTTAGGACAAGTGATTCAAGGTTTTAACCCCCCCCCCCCACACACACTTAAATTACACATTGTCCCCAATGTGTCCCAAAATGGATTTATTTAGGTTGAATGCGTAAAAAGTACAGAAAAATAACAAAATTTCACAGTGGGCACTGGACACGGGGGCATGTTGGATGGACACGGCACGTGCTCAAAGTACCAGTTACTAGGTGTTTAAAAAACTTACAGTGGAGTGAGCACGGGGTCATGCCTGGTGGGCACGACCCGTGTCACTTTTTGGAGAAAAACTTTTTGACATCAGTGGACTGGGCACGGGGGCGTTTTGGGTGAACACGACCCTGTTTCAGTAAAAAATGCAGGTTCTTAACGTTTGGCTCCTGTTTTTAGGCTTAGGGACCACTATGCTTAGTGTGTCCAAGCCTCCCATGGTACCTGCATTCTACAATACTACCACAACACAACACAACACAACACAACACAACACAACATAATTCAACAAAACCATCATAAAACCTAGATTACCAACGTTTAAGTTTAACCATCACCACATCATCAAAACATAAAACAAAATGCGGAAAATAAAATTGTCTAACGGAAAGTAAATTGTCTTAGCGGGACGCAGCCCGAGGAAATGTCAAATTGTTCAAAAGGATGAGAGATTCAACCTGCACGATAACCATGTCACCCACCACCAACGCCGCCTAATCAGAATCCATCTGATGCCCCTCTTCCTCCTCCTACTCATCTTCGTCTCGAATCACCATATGATCCCGGATGTAGGTGATATCATTTTGTATTGAGAGGATGTTGCGTTCCATGCCGCCGATCCGGGTGCTTAAGCTTTGGCTTAAGCTATAAGCATTCTTCGAGACTTGGAGGGTTTCCAGCATAATGTTATACAAATTCATAAGGTTAGGAAAATCAGCCCCTCCTTGAGACGAGGACCCCAGGAATTGTCCGGGACGAGGACGGTTCGGGATGTCTTCGATTGCCAGTATCATATCCGGGTCGTTTGGATTCCAAGTACGACCTCTTGCATCCTTGAAGCGCATGATACCGTCGAGGCAATCGATGATAAGATTCATGCTACGACATCCCATGAGATCAACCTATGTAGTACGAACACCCTTGTTGAACGACGATGGGGTTCGCTGAATGAAATGCTTGAATAACTTGGTGATCCATCCTCCATAGATGATCGGCGTTCGATTGTCCGCGGTGGCGTTGGCAGCCATGTTCCGAAGCAAGATGTGGGCGACGTCGATGGGTTGGTGAGTTACGAGGCAATAGAGGACAGTAAGTTCCCGTAAATTCACCACCTCACCACTGTTATCTGATGTGCTAAAAGTGGTCTAAATAAATTAACTAAATCAAACCCTAAACTAGCCTCTCTACGTTTTAAATTTATAACCAAGACTCTCTAAACCTAGACCACACAACCAGCAAGTGTACCGGTCAATGTAGTATAGCCTAAGCAAGTCCGAGTATCGAACCCACGAGACTCTCTAATTACGTTGACTAGACTCAACTAATTTAACTGACCTAACTGATTTACTTGTTTTTTTTATTGTTTTGGGGGGCTTTCTAACAATCCTAAAATTGCAATTAAATTTAAACTAATTAATTAGACTAACTAGAACGCGACTCGGAACGAAGGTTTTGCTCAGCGGTGATGAAGAAGGCTACCTAGGCTAGACTCATGTTTAACTAGGATTGGATTTCTATTAGAAATTAACGTGGTATGGAACCGGGATCTTTTAATGCTAAACCCTAAGAAATCCCTACTAAGACCTCCCGACCCTTCTCAGGAAGAAACTTGTGAGACTCTACAAGGCTGTTACGACTACCGGTTGTTAGATTTCCTTACAGTCCTCTAACTTCTTGAAAAGTGCCTTAATATGACAATCTACATTACAGCGCGAAAGTCTAAGGCAACTATGGATTTTAACTTGGTTTAATAGACACGAGTTTGATTAGGGAAATAAGACCGATTTCTTACAAAACCTAATCCTAGCTATATACCAAACCGAGACCTATTAATAACCACGAGCCTTACAGCGACAAGATTAGTAGAATATCAAGTTTCAATAATCTTTCAATTACCGTTTCTAAGGCTATTGATCAATTCACCCAAAAATTACCCAACCCCGTGAGATTAGATAATTAACACGAACCTATTCTATGAAAGACATTCATCAAGATTCATGTGAAACGAGCAACTAATTGAAAATCAATACAAGATACGCATATACACCAAATCAAAGGTTCAAAAGTTCTTTACTTTCCAAGAAAACCCATAAACCAACGTTAATATGTAATACCACATAAAAACGTGTCCAATTATATAAAGACACGTGTCCTAAACTCTAAATATGTGAAAATTTGAGTTTAAAGGACTAAAGTTGACAAACGATGAAAATATGTATACGAAGGGACTAAAAGTGTCAACATGCCAAACTTGTGCCTCTGAATGACCACACACGAAGAATGTATTCTTAAAAGAGTGATTGATTGGATATAAGAAGTCGTTTATGAAAATAATCGGAAGATTATAAACTACAGGGGTTAAACGTGTCAACATGTTAATTCTTACCTCTGAGTGACCTTTTAACGAACCCGAGGCTTCTTAATATTCGAATATACTCTCAAGAATAAGTGACATCAGTTTCACGTGGTTTCGAGATCGTTATGCAAGTTTTTAAGAACTTGGGTTAAAAGCGTCAATGTATAGAAACTTATGATTACGGTGATCGTTTAACGAAACCGGGCCTAACGGAGTTTGGTTATTCTCCCTTGAACCTCTACAAACTAACTACAAGGGCCTTTTATGCCAAAAATGAAGCTATAAAAAGTTACCAAGGACCAGCGACTGAAACTGCCAAAACATTTTTACCTGAAAAGGAGGTTGTCGCGGGGCGCGTAGACCCCCTTAGGATCCTACGCGGCCCGCGAGAGACTGCCCAGCGTAGAAGAAGGCTGCCAGCTGCAGGTTTCAGCTCAGAACCAACTTTAACTCATTCAAATTGATACCAGGGGCTGATTGTCGGACTTGTAATACCACTAGGACACCTGGGGTGATCCTAAATGCCTCCAAAACACCTGCCTTGATCTTGTTTCTTGGCAAACATCTATATAAAGGCACTTATATTGCCTTGGTCACTTGCTCAATTACTTGCAAACATTCACTACACTCTCATCTGAAGATACCTGGCCATAAAGGGAGCTCAAGTTTGTAGAAAAGAAAGCTAGGACCCTTTGTAAGTGTCTTAGTCCCCTTCCTTATTTCAGTGTTTAGTTTAAAAACCAAAAAGTCAAAGTTATCGTAATTTGACTTTGACTTTCGGTTTAATCACAAATGGTCCAGCCACTGTCCGAATTAAAAGTGGTTATGTGACCATAATTAGGTAGGTGATTAACCCTTAAAAGGGCACCTCCTAATTATTTCGTTTGCCTAGTTAATTGTCGGGTCAAACTATTAAGTCAAAAAGTCAAACCGACTAGAATTTTAAATAATAATTATAACTAACAATGCAGAGGTTATAAATCATATTTTATCATTCTAATAACTTGGTAATTAGTATTAGAACATGTTTAAGCATGTTCAACCCGACAATTATCAGTTTAGGGTCGGTTCACAACCGAAAATCGCAAAAGCTTGACTTTTGCTTTGACTTTCAGTTCTGACCCGATTAAGCTTAATCCTTCCATGTTTTAAGCTTCCAATAGGACCACTTTATGTTGTACTATAAGTCCCTGGAGTTATATTACCTGGTCCTTAGTAGTTTGAATTATATACTCATGTCCTTTTGACATATAATCGAGATTTTTAGAAATGTGAGTGGACAAAAACCTTTGTTACTGATATATATAAGTATGTCCCGAAAATTTGACATCAGTTCTTGGTCTCAAACAAAAGTTATGCTCGATGTCGTAAACTGAAGCTTTTTATTAATTAAATTGCGATATCTTGCATAAGTTATGTTTAAGCATAGGTTTTTACCCAAAACTCATTACCTACTGTTAAGATATTATTTTTAAGGATTTTTGGAATTTTTTATCAGATTATAATCTGATCATATTATAGAGTTCTTGTATAATTCGGTAAATGACGATAATACCATTTTTATGCATAAAATGATATTAACAAATGATTTGAATGCCAAACCTTTTCCTACTGATTTCATACATTAAATAAATTATTTTGAACAATTTAAAACTGATCAAAATCTCAGATTTCCATAAAACACTTTAATTATCATCAATTAGCGATTTTACGCTAATTAGGTGAATAGTATGGTTTTAAACCATATTTAACACCTAAGACTTGTTACCTACTGAATTTTTAAACAAATTTTAATATTATTACAGTAAGTATAAGTCATGAACTCAAACTTCCAAAAATGTCCTTAAAAGAATATGTGAAATGAGCAAAATGCCCTTTCGAGACATAATTTGGCCATAAATGGTAAACCTCACATATATATAATATCTTACTGAAGTAATGTGATAAAATAAATATTTTTACTGATTATAAAAGACCAGAACCTCAGTTTATTATAAAATCTCTTTTATAATCATTAAAATTACCAAAATGCCCCTACGAGACTTAAATTGGTTTTAAATACTTTTTGGGCATATATGTTAACATCCTACTGATGTATTAACATATTCTAAGCATAATAACATTTGAGACCTGTGTAAAATTCATTTGGTTACCCGTTACTATAACAACCCTCCTAAACATTTCCGACACCCTAAAAATATTAAAATATCCCAAAATGTCCTAAAATACACCCCGTTTACGAATACGAGCCCCAAATACCTTAAAAATTATTAAAATTAAATAAAAACAAGAAAAATGGGGTTGTCGCGGGGCGCGTAAGCCACCCCCTTTACCTACGCGGGCCGTGACAGCAAGGAGATCAGGTCGAAATCCTAGGACGCCACATGTTGAGACGCGTGTGGGGGCTACGAGTCGAATCAGCAACCCTAGGGCCTACCCTAGGGAGCCTCGCGGGCTGCGTAGCCCGTGGCTACGTCTTACGCGGGCCGCGTAAAAGCCAAAATCAGGCCCTATATAAGGAGGGCATCGACCTTCAGTTCCGATCGCTCATTCCTTTTTCTTTCTCTCGAATTTCTTAAGTGTAGGCATAATTCTCCGGTATAATACCCCCTAAGTAACGAAGTTCTGCCCCGTTGTAAGTATCATAACCCCGGTTACGTATTAGATACGCTGCCCGATTGATCCAGGGTTCCGTAACGGCTGTCGAGGTTCTGCCCGACGTAGTCGTTGGAATGCCGTCTCGGGGAGGGTATTACTAATGTAAATATTAAAGGTTATTATACTAACGCGTGTGCATTTGTGTAAATTGTAGATAATCACCAGGAAACTCTTACAGAAAATCTAAGACAACAATGTGAGTAATCTCCTTTTTGTTAACTGTTTTTACAAAACCTCACCTAAATTAAACTACATTAAACAGTTATTGAGTATTTGTAATGATACAATTATCGTCGGTATATTTGGGGTTTTGTATACAAAATTTGTTACTGCCTTGCGAGGAGTAACATGACCATAAGTCGAGACGACAATACCGTGGGTGATAATTAGTAAGAATTGGAAACAAATGTAATTGCGCGACTTGCCTCAATAGTGTACAATGGTCTTTATTAAACTTGATTAAACTGGGATTTACTCACCAGTATTTCCCACTGACAAAATGTTTTTTAACGCGTTCAGGTAACAAAATGTGAAAGCCAATTAGAAGCCAGCTGGACAGCACTGAAGGCTTGGAAAAGTGGCAATAAAGCTACCTAAAATAAATAGATGTTTTTATTAAATAAAATAGGGTTTTATCCCTATGAAAATGTGTGTACTGAAACTTGGGAATTTCCCATGTATTTGATATTATAAAAGCGTGATATTTTACTCTGATAAAATATTTCCTAACTACGATCCTGATGTAAATTCCGCTGCCAAAATGGACAAATAACAGATATCACCAAAACTGGCCGCGACCGCCCGTTCCCGGGTTGTTAGGGGGCGGGGGTAGCGACAGAAGGTGGTATCAGAGCTAAGCCACTGATTTAGCCACAGAAGTGTTCTGCTGACACCAAAATATTATTCAATATGTTAGGAAATAAATTACGGAATTACGTGCATAATTGTATATTATTGTTTGGGATTTTTACATATTTCCCCCTCCTAAACAGCTTTATTACATATTTCCCCAACTTATAAATTTAATTACATATTTCCCCTTACTAAAGAAGCCTTATTACATATTTCCCCAATCTCTAAATTTTTATTACATATTTCCCCAATCTCTAAATTTAATTACATATTTCACCTTTCTAAACCCCATATATTACATATTTATCCATTTCATTAAAAATACTCTTATAGAATTACTGTTTTACCCGTAATAAGTTTATTAAATAAATAACTACAATATCACTACTTATTGTTATAGCAATCTTAATAATATTTTTGTTATTTTGTATGATATTTAGGTTTCTTATTTAAGATTTCTTAACAAATACATGTTTACTCTTAATCTAATCCACCTACTTCACATATACATATATAATTATATTACACAAACATCAACAGAAACCTCACTCTCTATCTTAACATATTCATTATTACGTTCAACCTCAAATTTTGATTTCTCAATCGATCGTATATTCAATTCAAACAATAAATAATAATAAACGGACAATATAATACGGAAAACTGGCGGTAATCGTGAAATTTAAAGGATAGACGAAAAATTACCTAATTATTTACATGTATTTTTTTAAGAGTAAACATGTATTTGTTTAGAAATCTTAAATAAGAAACCTAAATATTATACAAAATAACAAAAATATTATTAAGATTGCTATAACAATAAGTAGTGATATTGTAGTTATTTATTTAATAAACTCACTAGGGGTAAAATAGTAATTCTATAAGAGTATTTTTAATGACATGGATAAATATGTAATATATGGGGTTTAGGAATGTGAAATATGTAATTAAATTTAGAGATTGGGGAAATATGTAATAAAAATTTAGAGATTGGGGAAATAAGTAATAAGACTTCTTTAGGAAGGAGAAATATGTAATTAAATTTATGGGTTGGGGATATATGTAATAAAGCTGCTTAGGAGGGGGGAATATGAAAAAATCCCTTATTGTTATGTGTTATTTGACTATTTGTTAGTTTACAGTATGAGCGACCAAGGACCATCCGACGCTTATCGTCAGTTGTCTGGTTCGCCTAGAAGCGAAGGCACCTCTTCACAGCCTGCCCTCTCAGGGTATTCTGCTGATAATGAAGAAGGAATATTCATGTTTAAGGCTCAGTCTGAAGAACCATTCCCTCCTAAAAAGAGAGGATGGTTCAGTAGGGGAGCACATGAACGTATGAAACGAATGAAAAAGTTGCAACAACAGAGAGCCCTAGCAGCCGCTAAAAGAGAGACATATGCCTATGCCCAGGATATGCTTAATAGGGGTTTAGTCAATTTCCATATCCTAGCAACCACAACAGCCGACCCTAGCCTGGAGCAACTGATAGCACCCCAACCACTACCACTATTTCCCGCTCAGCCAATGGAAATGGAAATAGAAAACAACCCTGAAAATCAAGTTGAAATGCATGATTTTAACCCAGAAGAGATACCTAGGGTACCAACACCTAATCCCTTAGACCCAGATTACGACCCGTGGTAGGATGACAATAGGGACTATGTGCAACGTTACCCAATACCAGAAGACATGCCCATGCCGAATCTAGGAGCTTACCCAGGGTTGGACACTCTAGATCCCTACTACGATAGTGATCAATACATTAGGGAAATTTTAGAGAATCCTTACCCGTACCAGGAACCCGCACCCCAGTTCCCAAACCCAGTACCCGCATCTGCACCCCCAATGAGTGTAGAAAATGTGCAAGAGCTCTGAACTTTCGGAGAAGAGATTTTAGAGAGTAGCGAGAGAATGAGACAGGTAGGAGAGCGTCTCGTCTGGAAGTACGACGAGCGCAATATGGATTTCCGGATGAATCCATATCCGTGAAGGTGATGGTGGAGGTAGTAATAATAATAATAATAATAATAATATAATATATAATATGCGTGTATGTTTGAAAAAAAAAAAAAACTACGGATGCCTACTACTAGTAGTATAAATTTCATTTCAGTTGTATTGTAAATTTTAATTTCCAGTATCGGTTTGTATTAGATGCATAATATATATATATATATATAAGAAAGAGTAAGTCGCAATGATCGACGTTTTTTATCAATATGTGTGTTGTGTGATTGGTTGTATTGAATATTATTTTGTGATATTAATATGTGGTAAATGTTTAAAATCAAGATGGACAACGAAGTGAACCAGGAAAACCAAAATGATAATAACCAGAACGACAATAACCCAAATAATGAGAATCCAAACAACAATAACAATGGAAACCAAGTGGATAATAGTGCCATCCAACGCATAGTGGCACAAGGAATCATAGATGCAATGCCATTTATTATTCAAACTGTTAAGGAAGCTGATAATAAAAGTAAACATAGCAGTAAGCGACCAACTGAACCTGAACACAGCGTGAACAATGGACCTTTACTTCAAGCGCCCATTCCCAAAAGAAGAAGAACCATGCCTTATGGTTGTTCTTACAAAGAATTATGGTCCTACAAATCAATAGAATTCTCAGGCAATGAAGGACCCATTGCAACTCTACGCTGGATAGAAAAGACTGAGGCTGTTTTAAAAATAAGCAAATGTGCGGAAGAGGACAAGATAATGTTTGCTTCCAATTTGTTTAAGAACTCAGCCTAAGAATGGTGGAACACTATCCTCCAGTCTAGGGGAAGTGACAGCTTACATAACCTCGTTGTAAGTCTCATAACCTCGGTTACGTATTAGATACGCTGCCCGATTGATCCAGGGTTCCGTAACGGCTGTCGAGGTTCTGCCCGACGTAGTCGTTGGAATGCCGTCTTGGGGAGGGTATTACTAATGTAAATATTAAGGGTTATTATACTAACGCGTGTGCATTTGTGTAAATTATAGATAATCACCAGGAAACTCTTACAGAAAATCTAAGACAACAATGTGAGTAATCTCATTTTTGTTATCTGTTTTTACAAAACCTCACCTAAATTAAACTACATTAAACAGTTATTGAGTATTTGTAAAGATACAATTATCGTCGGTATATTTGGGGTTTTGTATACAAAATTTGTTACTGCCTTGCGAGGAGTAACATGACCATAAGTCGAGACGACAGTACCGTGGGTGATAATTAGTATGAATTGGAAACAAATGTAATTGCGCGACCGCCCTCAATACTGTACAATGGTCTTTATGAAACTTGATTAAACTGGGATTCACTCACCAGTATTTCCGACTGACAAAATGTTTTTAAATGCGTTTCAGGTAACAAAATGTGAAAGCCAATTAGAAGGCAGCTGGACAGCACTAAAGGCTTGGAAAAGTGGCAATAAAGTTACCTAAAATAAATATACGTGTTTATTAAATAAAATAGGGTTTTATCCCTATGAAAATGTGTGTAACTTGGGAATTTCCCATGTATTTGATATTATAAAAGCGTGGTATTTTACTTTGATAAAATATTTCCTAACTACGGTCCTGATGTAAATTCCGCTGCCAAAATGGACAAATAACAGATACCACCAAAACTAGCCGCGGCCGCCCGTTCCCGGGTTGTTAAGGGGCGGGGGTTGCGACAGTTACGCATTTATGCGTTCGGATCGGTTTATGTGACTAGTTTACATAAAATAGCCGAAATTGGTTTAACCTTATCATTAAATCTTCAATTTCCAGAATGTGTTTAGTTTGCCCATATTATACAAGTATCCAAACTTGTCGGGTCTAAATCACATTCTATTCCGGTCTCCGCTTAATCTAGCGTTTAGAACCGTAAGGTATCTTTCAAGCTAACCGGTCTAAGTCTTTGACTTAAATAAAGACCCGTTAGTATCCTAATAGGTTAATAAACCTTCTATACAGATTGAGTAGCTTCAGTAGAAGGTATTTTCATAAAGCTTTAGGAAATATACGGCTGAGTTACTTCTTACACATCTAGCTCAGGTAAATACTTTTAACTTATTTTCCTTTATACGGGCTTGGGATATGGTATTATAATAATACCACTTGGTCGGGTATGAAATCATTTAATCGGATTATGATTAATAAATTGCATAACCCGTTTTAATCTGTTTTGTTTGATAACATAAGCATTGGGGGTTAATACGACCATGTCCTGGATATCCTCGGCTCATTTCATATGAAAATGGCCACGACCTATGCACGGGGTGTAGGTATACACCTGACAGATGCAAATGCTAATATAACCCACATGTAGGGGATAACTCCATTGTGGGTTCTATAAGTGGTGAGTCGGTTAATCATGACCGGCTTCCAAACCGGCCCCATATGTAAGAAAAACATGTAAAACTGTATACAAGATTATCTTAAATAATTGTCCCAAGTTATAAATGGTTTGTGCCTTGTGCACTTAAATCAATTTTCATAAATGTTTTCAAATGAGTCAGTTAATTGTATTTACCAGTGTAAACTGATGTATTTTCTAAAGACTAATTGACAGGTACCTCACATAAATAGGCTGGAGCTACTAGGTGTCTAATAAGAGGATCTTTCAAATCCCTAGATACCTAGAGTCTGTTATTTCAGTTTCTTGTATTTTATTTTATGATCTGCCTGTGGATCTCTATTACAACCAAGTCTGTATATTCTTTTATTTGGACACTCGGACACTATGGTTTGTAATAGTAATTATTCACCAAGCCTTCCGCTGTGCTATTATATTGTGTGTATTGACTATGATGATATCAACTACGTCACGATACTCCCTGCCGGGCCCACCGGTAATATGTGGAAATATCGGGGTGTGACAGGTTGGTATCAGAGCCAACATTGAGTGAATTAAACACTAGCCTTTTGTGTTTAATCTCAATGACACAATAAGCACATTCCTTAGACTTCCGAATCTAGGCAAATGACCTAGGATTATTCTTAATTTTCCTTTTGTCGTTTATGTTTTGTTTTACTTGTTTTGACAGGTTTACTAATTGAAAATGCCGCCGCGTGTACGAGGCAAGGGAAATGGTCCGATGAGGGGAGGACCATCAAGCCATGCGGGACCCTCTCACAGGCGCACTCCATCCGCGTCTTTTTCTAGCTCAGATTTACGAGACCATTGGGGACATTCATTTGAACCCACGAGACACTCGGTTTCGTTAAGTTCATCACCATCGTTTCATCCATCATTTGGGCCGCCTATTCAAGACGAGCCCCAACACTCTCACCATTCCCAAGATTCACACCATTCTTACCACTCTTTGCACTCCCATTCTTTCCATCATTCTGACTCCACTTATTCCCCTGCCCAATTTAACCCAAACGACTATATTAACGAGCAATTGGGCTTTAATCCTTTAGGACCCGAAGACCACTTCTCCCACGATATGGAGATGGATGACGATCCTGATCCAGAGCCACCAACCGGGACACAAACTCACCCCATCAGCATCTCTAGCGGTTCTCCCTATCAAGGATCGCCGTATCAAGGCCCCGACCCATGGGCCGAATGGTGGGGCAAGTTCGAATGGGAATTCACTCCTTTTCATAATTCTCCACATCCTCCATTGGAGGAACCACATCTTCAAGCGGTTTCTCCACCACCTTTACCCGTTGAGGAACCACCTAAACAACCACCAAAACCACCTCCTGAGCCACCTAGGCGAAGGAGGAACACACGGATGTTCGTGCGAGGGGGACCCAGATTTAGTTCCCCTCAAGCTTCAAGCACATACCCTCCTATTCCCGAGGATCCACAAATGGGTGGACCCTCGCATGCGGTGCCGGAATATGATCCCCCGCCAGTTTCTTTTGCACCACCGCCACCGCCAGTGGGTTTTGAGAATCTGATACTGACTTACCCAGGTTCGTCTGGGTATAACCCATCTGGATATCCAACTCCTGCGGATTACGGATATCAAGCTCCTGCCCAAGATCCATATCTTGAGGCAGCTCAATTTAATGCACTGTATCCTTCACCATTTCCTCCAGTGTACCCATCGGGGTATCCAGTGCAAGGGTACCAATACCCACCTTATCAACAACAACCTCCTCCTCCTCAACAAATTCAAACTCAACAAATACCGAAGAGGTTGGACCAGGTTAAGCAAAAAGCCGACGAAACAAACAAAAAGCATAACAAATTTCTCAAGGGCCTTGCGAACCTCATAAAAGGAAAAAAGAAGTAGAAGTTTGTTTTATTTATTTTTGTATTGTATTTTCAATCAAGTCCCTGCGAGGACATTTTATTTCTGTACTTGGTTCCTGCGTGGACTTATTTTCTTTTCTGCAGTCCCTGCGTGGACAGTTTGTTATTTCAAGACCCGTTTAGGGCATTCTTGTAATAGTTTATTAGTTTAATGGAATTTCTTTTTGAGATTTTAAATATGTAATTTTTATTACATCATCATGCTATATCATTTCAATTTTCAATTGATCTGCCAAAGAAAAATTCAAAAAGACGTTCTTAAAGGTATAACCTAGCCAAAATATTAATGGCTATGATGGTACAACCTTTTTAAGACAATAATTCCCTGTTAAAATTTGAAAACATGTTAACATTCCTGGCTGTGTGACTTGAGAGACCACACTAGCTTCCAAATGTACTTGGATCTTTCCAAGCCACTTTCATAGCCTAAATGATCAATGTAAATCATGGCTATTAAACATCAATATGATGTATACACCAAAACGTCCATTTGAGATATATGTCTACGGGCAAGGGTGTATTAATGACAATGATAGTTTTATATTATAAACTTCTTGTCAAAAAGGCGATGAACTATGTTCGACCCTTAAAGATCACTGATCCAAGAGATCATTGGTTATAATTTAATCGTCCTTGTGACAAGGCATTCTGTGCCATCTAAATGTCCTTCGAGACGAGCCTTTTGTGCTATCTGAAAATGTCTTTTATGACAATGACAATTGTGACTTATGTCCTCTGTCTAGTAAATATAAAGGATTATATCCTATGGATTACCAAAAATGGTTCATTTGTAGCATAGGCAAATCATGATAAAATAGATTCTTAATTGATATCTAAAATGGTCTATATTGTTTGATAATACCAGTGCCATCTAATCATCAATGCGATGGTTCACTATATAATCTAAATACATCATTATTGTTTGATTTTAGTACTAAAATCATGGCTGGCTCTGACGAAGCAAACAGTCATCCTGTGGAAGGAAACAATAATACCAGGATAAATGTTATTGCTGCTGAATTACATTCGATGATAAACACAGCGGTTACTCAAGCTGTGGATAATAGGTTTAAGGAGCCGAGTAATGTTCAGTCCAAAACTCATACGAAGTCCCTATCACATTCGCATACACTGAAGAAGGATGAGTCGCAACACTCATCTAATCAGAAAAGTGAACCACAGAGACAAGTTATTGTTAATCAGGCTCCTAAGTACAACAAGAGTTGTACTTATAAATATTTCGTCTCCTGTAAACCGAGAGATTTCACAGGAGAAAAGGGAGCAATCGACTATATGAAGTGGTTGGATGAAATGGAAACTGTGATTGACATCAATGGGTGTGCAAAGGAAGACATCAAGTTTGTATCTCAGTCTTTCAAGGGTGACGCCCTAACATGGTGGAAAGCCTTGGTGCAATCCACTGGAAAGGTTCCTCTGTATAACCTTTCGTGGAACAAGTTTGTTGACCTTGTGAAGGACACTTACTGTCCTCAACATGAAGTTGAAAGAATAGAGACTGACTTCCTCACTTTGGTGATGAAGGATTTGGATTGCAGGTCCTATGTGACCAGTTTCAACTCAATGTCGAGGCTTGTACCGTATTTGGTCACCCCAGAACCCAAACGCATTGCGTGCTTTATCGGTGGTTTAGCCCCAGAGGTTAAAGGAAATGTCAAGGCTTCTAAGCCTGCTACTTATAGATCTGCTGTAGATCTATCTTTGTCCCTTACTCTCGATGTTGTAAGGAGTAGGGCAAAGAAAACCACCGACGACGGGAAAAGAAAGAGGGAGGAAGATCAGTCCCATCAGTCGAACAAGAAGAACAAAGGGAACCCTGGTTCCAAGAAAGGGCAGTCGGGTTACAAGCCCAGGTGCAAAACTTGTAACAAAAGGCACTTTGGAAAGTGCAATCAGGACCCACAAGCTGTTACTGCATTTGTCTGTTGACTTCGTCTTGTATCGAGTTATGTAATAGAATAGATAGACCAGGACATGTTGTACAAGAGAGTCGGGAAACAGGCCTGAACTAGCCACCTCACACGAGGTGACCAAGTTCGTGCGACCTGGCAGGTTCATGCGACCTGGCCAGTTTGTGCGACCTGGCCAGTTCGTGCGACCTGGCCAGTTCGTGCGACCTGGCAGGACTGGTTCGTGGGGTCTGGGTTTCTTATAAATAGGTGAGTCCAAGTCTTCATTTGTAACTTTGTGATTCCAGAGACGAAGTGCTGCCGAAGTGTCGAACGATCTATAAACACTATCAAATCAATACAATCGACAGTTAAAGTGATTCTAAGTGTGAATCTAGCTGCTATAACATCAATACGTCTAATTCTGCCTTTCGTATTGATCAAGAACTCTTCTGATTGACTCGTTTTGATCGATTCCCTGATCCTACAAGTGGTATCAGAGCTCAGGAGGAAGAGTTCTTACCATTTCAGCTTGTTTTCACGGATTAAACTTCTTTCTACTCACTTTCTACACGTTTTTCTCAAAATTAACCGTGAATTCGTGGTTAAAATGGTCTAAATTTCACATATAACACGTAAAACACTGTTTTGAACAATCCGTGAACAAATCAGATCCAAATTCAACCTAAAAACTGATAAAAATTGACAAAATCATGAACTTTTAGACTTAGAATTCTCGAACGAGGTGGATATTCATTCAAATCGTTTGAATTTCGAACCAAATCGCGTGAAAATCTCTCAGATCGTTCGAAAAACACTCAAATCGTGTGAAAAATTGTCAGATCATTCGAACTGGACGGCCAAGTCGCACGGTTTGGTCTAGGTCGCGTGAAAGTTTGATCAGATCGCACGAGTTGAAGTTATCTGGTCGCTTGAAACTTCTCAGGTCGCTTGGAATTAGATCCAGGTCGTTTGAAGTTGCTCAGATCGCGTGAAAGTTTAACTAAGTCGTGTGAAAGTTTATTCAGGTCGTTTGAATTGAATCAGATCTCATGAGATGAATCAGGTTGTTTGAGAGATTTGAACCAGGTCATTTGAAAGTGTTCAGACCGTGTGAAACATCATCAGATCGTTTGTAATTTTGATCTGGTCATACAGAGTGTGTTATAAATCCCAGGTCGTTTGAGATTTGTGCAACCAGATCGCACGAGTTCGTACGGTTTTCGCGTGACATTCCAGACTGTTTGAAATCGATAGTTTGTGAAATTTTTCGTACCAAAACATGGAAAACGAATTTTACAATGCGTTTGCTACTGCTCCGGTCGCTCCAGTTACAGTTGCTGAAACTGTTGGTATTGAGAATGAAACGGGAACTTTCCAAAAGCCTCCAAAGCTTATGTACATTGAGGACTTTAAAGGGTGGCACGATCGTTTTGAAAACTGGGTGCAAGCGAACAAGTTTGATGCATGGGTTTCGTTAGAGAAAGATTATACTTTACCAAAAGATGAACTTGGAAATGAAAAACAATTAAGTCAATTTTTACCGGATGAAAAATTAAAATACACAAGTGAAAAAATGATGATTAGCATTCTCCAACAAGCGGTAAAAGAAGATATTTTTGTTTTGCTTCAACATGAGGGAACTGCTAGATCAATTTGGAAAGCGTTGATTAAAAAGTTTAAAGGTAGTGCCGATATGATCAAAAATAAACAAGCATTACTAAAGAAATCGTGAGACGACTAGGAAGATTATCGAGAGATATTGTCATCTAGTCATGGAGTTGAAAAGATTGGACATCAAGAAAGAAGATGAAGAATGGGTTGATAAGCTAGCCGATGCGTTACCACAGAATGAATGGGGAACATATCTGTTGATATTAAAGCATAACCGATAATTTGAAGATATGAATTTGAGTAAATTTATCCAGAAATTGGAAGAACATGAGCTATCAATTCGAAAAACTGCTACAATGAGAAGTCCGGGTGCTCAACAGGATGTTAGTCTGTACTATAGAGAAAACAAGATTGAGACTACTCCTAGTCCGAAGATTCAAACTGCGTTCAGTGCTGAAAAATCTTCCGGAACAAATGCAAGTAATACAAATCAGAGTAGTGGATATTCTTCGTCTTATTCAAGTTTTGAACCAAATTTCTCGACACCGAGTTCTCAACAACAAAGTTCAACAAATTTTACCGGTCAAGTATTGCAATGCAATATTGCATTACATATTCAAAATGGTCAAAATTTTTCTCCAGATATTGCAAAGCAACACATGGCATCTCTTGTCACTGTGTTAGATTCGTATGAAAGCTTAGTTGCTGGACGAATCGGAAATCCGATGCTTACTAAAGAGGATTATGATCAAATTGATTCTGAAGAACTTGAGTTGATGGACATCAAGTGGTGTTTAGCTAGCTTTTTTAGAAGAGCAGAAAAGTTCAAACAGATCACCGGAAGAGATGATCTTCGTGAAGCTGCAACATCTCAGCTAGGTTTTGATAAATCGAAGGTTACTTGTTTTCGTTGCCGAGAAAAAGGGCATTTTAAACGAGAGTGTACAAACAGAGAAGCAACCGGAAGACAAGATCCTTTCGGAAACAACGATTATCATAGAAAAGCAATTTATCATCAGGTTACTCAACAACCATATCAACAACTGTTGGACCCAATATGGCCTTAAACAACTTCTTTTCACGTAATATGGCAAGTGATTTCAGTAGATGTGAAAAAGATGTGCGGAAATGGAAATCAGACTTTCAGAAACAAGACCTATAGAATTATCAAGTTTATATCACTTTGAAACAAAATGGTTTACAAGGTGATTCTAAGATTACTATCTACTACAAATGAATCTTGAATTCTGTGGGTGAGAGGGCAATGGAGTTTTGGTGTATGTATGAATGATAAGCTTCAAACTCAATTGTCTTCTGCTGGTTGGGCCTTCTATTTATAGAAGGTTGGGTGCATGAATAAACAATAGTTTATTCATGCAATAAGTCATGAAAAAAGTGGCCAATTGACATATTCATTGAATCCAACGTTCAAGTTGCCTTTTTCATCATGATATCCAATAATGTCAACTTGCTTCGGTAATTGTGGCAGGATAGGCTGATTTCAGACAAGTGGGGTATTTCACCAGAAATTCTGGTAAACCACTTCATCAGAAATTCTGGTGAACAAATCATCAGAAAAATCCTGATGATCAGAATCGTCAGAAACTGATGATATTTCATCAGAAATATCATCAGATCCATCAGAAATGACCTTCTCTGATAATCGAATTCAGCTCTTGATCAACTTGTGATTCTTTTGAAGTAGATGCTGTGCATTTTAGTTATCCTATCTGGTCTTCTTTTTCTTGTTTGTGATCTTCAGGATTGTGATCTCTTCACAGATCCAGTTGATTGTGATTTTCTTCAATACTTTCAAATAAAGTTTCCTAACAGTTTCCCCCTAAGTATTGTAATAAAATGAACTATCTCTATATCTAACATAAACAACTTTCAACTGCTTCTTGAAAGAAAAATTTAAAAACAACTAAGTTCAGAAACATAGAACATAGTCAAACCAACCATAAATCAAACAAAGATAAAATATTGTTCAAAAACAGAAATTTAATCTCATCAATTCATTAATTGATCTTCACTCCACTTCTGTATTTGTCTCCTGGTTTCAGCCTTTTCTTGTGATCAATTTCCTTTTGAGTTTCGTTGTACATGTCTTTGTACCATCCCCTTGCTTCCATCCAGTTTTCAATGCATTCTTCATTTGTTTTTCTCAGCTGTTCATTGTACTTTCCCTTTTTCTTGAGCTGCTCTTGTTTTTGATTCATGCAGTTCCTTATATATTTTAGAGTTTGATTTGAATACCCGCATATTTCACTGATTCTGAATAGAGCTTTCTCTTCATTAGCATCTTTGAAGACTACACACATTTCTGGTTGGTCAAAGATTGCTCGAGTTCTCACTAGTTTGGAAGGGATCTCAGCTGGAATTCTGGTGTTGGGAGGAGGTATTAATTCCTTGTTGCTGTACTCAAAATTGATACATAGATCAAAGTCTGCCAGTGCAACTCTTTTGTATAGCTTTGCTCCTGCACTTTTGAGGCTTTCAAGGGCTCTTCTGACCACAGCTGAATTACCTTTCATTTCATCAATAATATTCTTCATTTTGACTATTCCCAATGGGTGAATATCATCAGCCAGATTTGCATCAGTAACCTTTTGTTCACTGTTATCTTTTCTGATCAGGGTATACTTGTTTTGTGCTTCATAACCTAAGATACCTCCCCCAGTGGTCAAAGTATCAATTCTTTCAATTGATACTATTGGATTGGTCATGTGCTTGTGTAGAATTACCCAACCTCCATTGTTTCTGTTTTCAACAATACCTTTACTTAATGGAGAGAGTGGTCTCTTTGGGTTGTCTTCTGGTGTAACATCTGTGCTTGTTATCATTGTGAACAGTTCGTTTATCAATAAAACAATGTTATTTGATGTAACCTTTTGTTCAACGTTGAAGTTTAGGACCTTTCGGGTAACAATAAAGTTAACCGAGGACTTAACAAAGTGGGTAAATATCTTGAAGCCCTTATATGTCAAATTAGGGGGTTCAAATTGCAAGAAATAAGTTAGTTGACCTTTTGGAAGGGCCAAGAGACGAGATGCAACAACTTGAAAACGTTTTTGCCTGATTACAAGACTGAGGCGGGCCGCGTAAAGGTTAACATGACTTTACGCGGGCCGCGTCAGACCATCAGATGCAGAAACTTTTGACAGCTGCCTGTTTTCACGTATATTCGACCTTTAAATGATTTTCCTCATCTTGGATGGCCCCTAAACGACTCCTAGAGCACTAGGGACACTTGTGGGAATGTTGTGGTCAGTTGTAGGCTTGTGTGTCAACATTTTGTGGTGTTGAAATCACTATAAAAGGCCAATGAGTTGCAAACATTGAACACACCTCACTCCTGCATTTCTGGAGCATTTCTGGAGCACAAGACTCCTCTCAAGTGATCTCTGGTCGTTTATAGGACTCCTGTAAGTTTGCCTAACCTTCCTTAGTTTAGTTTTTGCTTAGTTTTAACTTAAAAGTCAAACCGTCGTAATTAACGGTTGACTTTAAGATTAATCACTAATGGTCCAGTGATTAGTCGAATCAAAAGTAGTTATAAGTTGGTAATTATGTGGGTAATAAACCCTTAAAAGGGTTCCCCCTGATTCCCACTCTAACTAGGTCAAAAGTCGGGTCAAACTTGCTAATAAAAAGTCAACAGGATACTTAAATTCTAATTTATGCATAATTAGCAATGTGAAACATATACAACCTGTTTGATCATTATTATAACTTGGTAATTAGTGTAATAACATGTCTAAACATGTTCAACCCGACAATTTCCTGTTTAGACCCGGTTCGGAACCGAAAGTCGCATAGTTTGACTTTTGCTTTGACTTTCAGTTCTGACCCGTTTAAGCATGTTTTAGAAATTCCTCAGAGCTTTAATTGGACTAGGTTACATACTAGTATAACCCTCTGTGATTATACACCTTGGTTCATTAGTTATCCAATTAATATGCATGTTTCCGTTAATTGCTCATATGTTGACCATTATGCCCTTTTTACCTTAAAACGTGATTTTTGAAAATGTAAAAGAGTAGAAACCTTTGTTACTGATATATAGACTTGTACCCAAAATTTGAGATCAATTGGTGGTGTATATTGAGAGTTATGCTCATTAGCGCAAAATGAAAGCTTTTTGTTAATTAAATGGCGTAATTAGCGTATAGCCTAGTTAAGCCTACTTTTTGATATCAAACTTATTACCCACTGATGTAATATATTATTTTGGGATTTTTGAAGATTTTTAAAAAATTTTAGGCTGAGCATAACTTATAGTCAAAGGCTTAATCCGGTAATTGTCGGTTTTGCCCTCACGACCTATAAAATGAGTTTTACATATCTAAACGACTCCAAACCATTTGCTACTGATCTTAAATGATAAATAAATTATTTTAAGCCTTCTGGAATAATAAAAATATCAGCTTTATGTATATAACCCGGAAACGGCTCCTAATCGCCTTTCTAAGCGTTTTTAACGCATAGTATGTACTAGAACTATTTTAGACATACAAGGGTTGATACCTACTGATATTTTAGGTAAATTATAATGTTTTAAGAATAAGCAAAAGTTTTTTAACTCAGACTTCAGTTTTGAGCTTCACGGCTTATGTGAAATTACCAAAATGCCCATTGTGTGCGTACTTAGTACATCGTTTTACATTACATTTCATGCTATGTATGCCCATTGTGTGCATACCTAGTACATTGTTTGCTTTACATTTCTACTATGTATGTTGACTGATAGCATGCTAGCACATTGATTTACATGACTTTTCTGCTTTGTATGTTAACTTAGCATACTTAGTACATTGTTTTCACATGACATGTATGCAATTGCTATAACATTTGGTTTGCACATACGAGACTTATATACGTTCATTAACATTAGCTACGCCGCTCAGTAGTAAGTACTGGTACCATAGGACTTGACAAATCCCATTCCTGACATCCCGGGTTTGTTTGGATGTAAGGAATGACTGAATCCGAAAACATTTCTTTTGATAACCTTGACTGAAAGGGTTATCGGACTGTCTCAAGGCTTGAATGTATGCGTTAACTTACCACATAAATGTTTGTATCAATGTAACATGCTCACTTGGCAAAACATAACTTTTTGATATATTCAAAATACTTTGTTTTGTACATTTCTACATTTGGACTATGTGACAATACTTTACTTACAATACATAACATTTGTTACACATTACTTGACTACATTTGGACTTTTAAACATTTGACATGGCTTATACAAGGACTTTTTGACAATTGGTTTAAACATGGACTTTATACATTGGTGGTTTGTTTAAGTGATTTAAGTAACGAGGCGAGTGTAATATGATACAAGCATGGTGGATACGCCGCTAGTACTTCCTATATATAAGTGTTTGTATGGTATTACATATCGTAGCGTTATTTGAATCATTTCAATTTATACATATAACATTTTATACAAATAACATATCTTTCACAAGACATTGCTTTACAAACAACTTATTTTATACAACTCATTTTACTTGGTTATTCATTTAACTATGTATTATTCTTTTATTTATACATATCATTCGATCTTATCGCTTTTTAAATAACTTACAAAACAAAACAATTCACAAGGTTCATGACTGACTTTTACTAAACAACTTTTTCTTAAACTTTAGTCATGAATCCTATTTTCACAAACCTATGTGTCTCACAGGCATTTTTATGCTGACGTACCTATTTTCACATGTGTTTTGAGGAGCTTTTGCGTAGGACGATGATCGTGACACTAGGGCGGACTTGTGCCTTAGAGACTTAAAATGAAGATAGACTTAGTTTAATTATGTTATAAACTCTTTGATTCTTGTTTAAAACAATGTAACTCTTGTGTTGATAAATAAAATACAACTTTGTATGCCATGGTTATGAAACAATTAATTCTGTTACAACACTCCCCGACGTTTTCCGCCACGTTTTGTATGTTATACGTGGTCGGGGTGTGACAGAAGAGTTGGTATCAGAGCCAATGGTTATAGGGAATTAGGTTATTAGTAATGCTTTGACCTAGACTATAACTTTCTAGGACCCTAACACAAATTGTCTTGCGTTTAGATCTTAAAACATAAACATCACCTATCCTTAGGTGATTATCAAAACAAAAACCAAATTTTCCGAAATGATTTTTGAAAAACAATCTTCTGTTTTTGAATAATTTATTACAAGGTTTTGAACCCTCTATTGTAAGGTTTTGAACCCTTCTAGTTTGACTAAATTTTTGCCTTTATGCCTTTGAATTTTCAAAAACTTCGTCAAAGTTTTGGGTTCTAAATAGTGTGAACACGTGCAAACTGGAAGAGTGAATGCCTGTACCCTGGGTTTTCTGTCTAAGGCTAGAGTGTTCGTATAAATCCACATAATCGGACCAGTCACTCTTACCTGGGAACTCTTGGGGTGAGTGTTCACTTATAGGCGAGCATGTCTTCGCGATACATTATTTTTGACCCATTTACTTTGATTAGTCACTGTGTGTCGTTTGTTTGACTTATGGTAACAAACAAATGACCACCATCCCTGCTGTTGTCAATTTTTGTTTCATCTCATTCTTTTCATCCAATCATCTCACTCGTTCCCTTTCATGTTTTCCTCTTTTAGAATGCCTCCTCGACGCGAAAACCAGATAGCAACTGCCGAACTGGCAGAAATTATTGCCAAACCTCTTTGCTCAATGGAACCAAGCCAACAACAACAACAATGCTCCATGCAAATACAAGGATTTTAACTCAGCTAAACCACTCAAGTTTAGTGGTTCTGAAGGAGCGACTGGGCTTCTTCAATGGTTTGAGAGCGTTGAGAATACTTTCCGCCACGTGCAGTGTCCTGACAATCGCAAGGTCGAGTTTTCTTCGAGTGTGTTTCAGAAGAGGGCTCTCACATGGTGGAACGGGGTTATGAGAGACTGTGGTGCAGAAGTTGCTCTAGCACAAACTTGGGCTGAACTTAGGGCCCTTATGATGAGGGAGTTCTGTCCTCGTCATGAACAACGTGCTTTGGAGAAAGAGTTTGATGACTTGAAATAGGACAGTGGCGAGTACAGGGCATATACCGATAGATTTGAGGAGTTGAGTCTGCTTTGCCCAACAATGGTTACCCCACTCGACAAGGCTATCGAAAGTTACATCGACGGCCTACCTGACTCAGTACAAGACATCATTACTGGTAGTAACCCTGCCACACTCCGTCAGGCGATCGAGTTAGCAGTGACATTGACTGAGTCGCAGGTTCGAAAGGGAAAGCTGCATAAAAAGGGTGACAAGGGTAAGAAGCAGGCGTCTGACAAGGGGGATAGCAAGAAAGGTCAAAACAAGAAGGGAAAGAATTCTGGAGGGTCTAGGAAGCGGAAGGCTTCCCAAAACTATGCCGTTATAGCACAGGCCCAAGCTGCACCAAATCAGCCTGCGCAACCACTAGCCAAGAAGCCTTATCTTGGCAATGCACCTTTGTGCAACAGGTGTAACGGCCATTATCAACCACACCTCCAGTGTCGTCAGTGCACCAACTGCGGAAGATCTGGTCATCTTGCTGACACCTGCCGCATCCCTGCCAATCAGAATCGGGCAGTTCAGAACCCGGCTCAACAAGTTGCTCAGCCTCTTGCTCAGCAACAAGGTCAAGCTGCACGACCTCATTTTCCTCCTGGTTCGTGCTACAATTGTGGGGATCTGACCCACTACAGGAACCGGTGCCCAAGGCTAGCCAACCAGAACCAGAATCCAAATCAGAATCAAGCTCCGGCTGGAGGTCGAGTCTTCAACATGAATGCTCAAGAGGCACAAGCAGACAATGAAGTGGTGAACGATACGTTCTTTATTAATAATCAGCCTGCATCTGTTCTTTTTGATTCGGGTGCCGACAAGAGTTTTGTGTCATTGTCTTTTGAGCCAATGCTTCGCGTGTCTAGAACGAAACTAGGAAAACCCTTGACAGTAGAAGTTGCTAATGGTGAACCCATTGTTCTTGATTCTGTTCTTCGCAACTGCCAGTTGAACCTTAACGATCATCTTTTTCCTATTAACCTCACGCCTATGCAACTTGGAAGCTTCGACGTCATTGTGGGTATGGATTGGTTATCCAAGCATCACGCAGAGGTAGTTTGTTTCGAGAAGATCGTTCGTGTGCCGCTTTCGACAGGCGAGATCCTACAGGTTCAAGGTGAGAAACCGTCTGGTGGCCTCAAACTCATGTCTTGTTTTAAAGCTCGGAAGTATCTGCGAAAGAATTATGTGGTCTTCTTAGCACATGTTACAGCAGATAAAGGCAAGGGTAAGTCTATTTCAGATATTCCTGTCGTTCGGGATTATTCTAAAGTATTCCCTGAAGATTTACCTGGTTTACCTCCAGCACGCCAAGTCGAGTTCCGCATTGTTCTCGTACCTGGTGCAAATCCCATTGCCAGAGCTCCATATCGTCTTGCACCATCTGAGATGCAAGAGTTGTCTAAGCAGCTTCAGGAGCTCTCTGACAAAGGTTTTATACGTCCTAGCTTTTCACCCTGGGGTGCTCCCGTTCTTTTTGTCAAGAAGAAGGATGGATCTTTTAGGATGTGTATCGATTATCGTGAGCTTAACAAGCTTACCATCAAGAATCGATATCCCCTACCTCGCATCAATGATCTCTTTGATCAGTTACAGGGCGCTTCTTATATTTCGAAGATTGATCTGCGATCTGGATATCATCAACTTCGGGTGCATGAGGAAGATATTCCCAAGACAGCATTCCGTACTCGTTATGGGCATTACGAGTTCACAGTCATGCCATTCGGTTTGACTAATGCTCCTGCTGTTTTCATGGACTTAATGAATAGGGTCTGCAAGCCTTATTTGGATCAGTTCGTCATTGTTTTTATTGACGACATCTTGATCTATTCTAAGACGCGAGCTGAGCATGAGCAACATCTTCATCTTACTCTGGAACTCCTAAAGAATGAGCAACTTTTCGCCAAATTCTCCAAGTGTGAATTCTGGCTTAAAGAATTTCATTTTTTGGGGCATATTGTCAACGAACGAGGTATTCATGAGGATCCCTCCAAGATCAGCGCGATTAAGGATTGGGATACGCCTACTACTCCTACTTAAGTTCGTTCTTTTCTTGGTCTAGCGGATTATTACCGCCGCTTCATTGAAAACTTCTCAAAGATTGCAATTCCTCTAACTGCTCTAACTCAGAAGAACAAACCCTTTGATTGGGGATTCAAGCAAGAGGAAGCGTTTCTGACTTTGAAACAAAAACTTTGCGACGCGCATGTTCTAACTTTGCATGAGGGCAATGATGATTTCGTCGTTTATTGCGATGCATCTAAATTGGGTCTTGGCTGTGTTCTGATGCAAAGGAACAAAGTCATAGCATATGCATCAAGGCAGTTGAAGATACATGAGAAAAACTACACCACTCATGATCTTGAGTTGGGTGCAGCTGTCTTCGCTCTTAAGATCTGGAGACACTATTTGTACGGTACAAAATGTGTGGTTTTCACGGACCACAAAAGTCTTCAGCATATCTTCAATTAGAAAGAACTCAACATGAGGCAACGACGTTGGGTCGAGCTTCTAAACGACTATGACTGCGAAATTCGCTACCATCCTGGTAAGGCGAATGTCGTAGCCGATGCATTGAGTCGAAAGGAACGTACTAAGCTTCATTGTGTTCGTGTTCAATCTGCTATTCAAGCTCGATCTGATATCCAAACACGCATTTCTCAGGCTCAACAATCTTGTGTTTCACAAGGTTTGATGGATAAGGAATTTCCCTATCACATAACACCTGATCTAGAACTGAAGGACAATGGATTGTATTACTTCATAGACCGTTTGTGGGTCCCAAGCCAAGATAACCTTCGCACCTTGCTTAAGGATGAAGCCCATAAGTCTCATTATTCTGTTCATCCTGGCTCAGATAAGATGTATAAGGATCTTCGTATTCAGTATTGGTGGCCTGGTATGAAGAAAGACATTGCCTTATACGTATCAAAATGCCTTACTTGTCTTAAGGTTAAGGCTGAACATCAGCGTCCTTCGGGTTTATTGGTGCAACCAGAGATCCCGGTTTGGAAATGGGAAAACATTACTATGGATCTCATTACTAAACTTCCGCGCACAAAGAAAGGTCATGATGCCATCTGGGTAGTTGTTGATCATCTTACTAAGTCAGCGCATTTCTTGCCAATCCGTGAGGATTTTCCTGCTGACAAACTTGCTAAAATCTATGTGGATGAAATTGTAGCTCGACATGGTGTTCCTTTGAACATCATTTCTGACAGAGATGCTCGTTTCACTTCTCATTTTTGGAGAACCATGCAATCTGCTATGGGGACCCAACTTAACCTGAGCACAGCTTATCATCCGCAAACGGATGGTCAATCTAAAAGAACAATCCAGACTCTGGAGGATATGCTTAGAGCTTGTGTGATCGATTTTGGTGGTAGTTGGGATACACATCTTCCGTTAATTGAATTCTCCTACAACAACAGTTATCACACCAGCATCAAAATGGCTCCTTTCGAAGCTCTCTATGGTCGAAAATGTCGTTCACCAGTCTGCTGGAATGAGATCGGCGAGGCTCAACTTACTGGACCTGCCCTCATTTTAGAGACAACTGACAAGATTAAGAAAGTTCGTGATAACCTTCAGACAGCTAGAAGCCGTCAAAAGAGTTACGCGGACCCAAAACGCAAGCCCTTGGAATTTCAAGTCGGTGATCGAGTATTACTTAAGGTCTCACCTTGGAAAGGTGTGATCAGATTTGGAAAGAAAGGAAAACTTGCACCTAGATACGTTGGACCATTCAAGATCGTCGAAAGAATCAGTAAGGTAGCCTACAGACTTGAGTTACCTCCTGACCTTGGAAATGTTCATCCAACTTTTCACGTGTCCAATCTCAAGAGGTGTTTAGCTGATGAGAACCTCCACATACCGCTTGACGAAATTTGTGTTGATAAAACACTGAAATTTGTTGAGAAGCCAGTGGAAATCATGGAATGTGAAGTCAAGTGGCTCAAACGTAAGCGCATTCCTTTGGTCAAAGTTCGCTGGGAAGCTAAACGTGGACCCGAGTTTACTTGGGAACGCGAAGATCAAATGAAGGCAAAGTATCCGCGTCTTTTCCCACGAGAGTACTCTAGATAAATTTCGGGACGAAATTTCCACAAGTAGGGGAGACTGTAACATCTGTGCTTGTTATCATTGTGAACAGTTCGTTTATCAATAAAACAATGTTATTTGATCCCAATGTTTGTTTGGTTATGTTTTACATTTTTCATGTTTTGACTTTTGTTCAATTTCAAACTCTACATCGCTTTCTGGAGATTTATACGCAAACTGGTGCGTAAACGTAATCAGTTTAATGCGACAAATACTCCGGAACTTCAACATATACTTAACATACCTTAAATAACCCTTACATAACTTAGAAATAAGTTTTGAAGGCTTTGGTATGGAAAAACAAGTTAATTCGCTTACAGGGACTAAACTTGACAAACCCGAAGCTTTGTAACGGTTAATTATGCTCACTAGAATGCACAATATAAATTTCATAAAGTTTCGTTATCGTACGAGAAAGTTATGATCAAATCCGTGTACAAGGGGTTAAAGCGTCAACGTTGAAGTTTAGGACCTTTCGGGTAACAATAAAGTTAACCGAGGACTTAACAAAGTGGGTAAATATCTTGAAGCCCTTATATGTCAAATTAGGGGGTTCAAATTGCAAGAAATAAGTTAGTTAACCTTTCGGAAGGGCCAAGAGACGAGATGCAACAACTTGAAAACCTTTTTGCCTGATTACAGGACTGAGGCGGGCCGCGTAAAGGTTAACATGACTTTACGCGGGCCGCGTCAGACCATCAGATGCAGAAACTTTTGACAGCTGCCTGTTTTCGCGTATATTCGACCTTTAAACGATTTTCCTCATCTTGGATGGCCCCTAAACGACTCCTAGAGCACTAGGGACACTTGTGGGAATGTTGTGGTCAGTTGTAGGCTTGTGTGTCAACATTTTGTGGTGTTGAAATCACTATAAAAGGCCAATGAGTTGCAAACATTGAACACACCTCACTCCTGCATTTCTGGAGCATTTCTGGAGCACAAGACTCCTCTCAAGTGATCTCTGGTCGTTCATAGGACTCCTGTAAGTTTGCCTAACCTTCCTTAGTTTAGTTTTTGCTTAGTTTTAGCTTAAAAGTCAAACTGTCGTAATTAACGGTTGACTTTAAGATTAATCACTAATGGTCCAGTGATTAGTCAAATCAAAAGTAGTTATAAGTTGGTAATTATGTGGGTAATAAACCCTTAAAAGGGTTCCCCCTGATTCCCACTCTAACTAGGTCAAAAGTCGGGTCAAACTTGCTAATAAAAAGTCAACAGGATGCTTAAATTCTAATTTATGCATAATTAGCAATGTGAAACATATACAACATGTTTGATCATTATTATAACTTGGTAATTAGTGTAAGAACATGTCTAAACATGTTCAACCCGACAATTTTCTGTTTAGACCCGGTTCGGAACCGAAAGTCGCATAGTTTGACTTTTGCTTTGACTTTGAGTTCTGACCCATTTAGGCATGTTTTAGAAATGCCTCAGAGCTTTAATTGGACTAGGTTACATACTAGTATAACCCTCTGTGATTATACACCTTGGTTCATTAGTTATCCAATTAATATGCATGTTTCCGTTAAATGCTCATATGTTGACCATTATGCCCTTTTTACCTTAAAACGTGATTTTTGAAAATGTAAAAGATTAGAAACCTTTGTTACTGATATATAGATTTGTACCCAAAATTTGAGATCAATTGGTGGTGTATATTGAGAGTTATGCTCATTAGCGCAAAATGAAAGCTTTATGTTAATTAAATGGCGTAATTAGCGTATAGCCTAGTTAAGCCTACTTTTTGATATCAAACTTATTACCCAGTGATGTAATATATTATTTTGGGATTTTTGAATATTTTTAATAAATTTTAGGCTGAGCATAACTTATAGTCAAAGGCTTAATCCGGTAGTTGTCGGTTTTGCCCTTACGGGCTATAAAATGAGTTTTACATATCTAAACGACTCCAAACCTTTTGCTACTGATCTTAAATGATAAATAAATTATTTTAAGCCTTCTGGAATAATAAAAATATCAGCTTTATGTATATAACCCGGAAACGGCTCCTAATCGCCTTTCTAAGCGTTTTTAACGCATAGTATGTACTAGAACTATTTTAGACATACAAGGGTTGATACCTACTGATATTTTAGGTAAATTATAATGTTTTAACAATAAGCAAAAGTTGTTTAAGTCAGACTTCAGTTTTGAGCTTCACGGCTTATGTGAAATTACCAAAATGCCCCTACGGTGCATAGTTTGTGTTTAAATTCGTTTCGGGCATAATAAAAGACATCTTAGTGATGTCACAACATATTTGAAGCATATTAACTTAGAAAACCTGTATATGGCTCTTACGGATACCCGTTACGCTTATTACGCGTTCGGTTCGTTTTATATAACTAGTTTACATAAATTAGCCGAAGCGGGTCAAAGCTTATCGGTTTTATCTAGAAATCCAGAATGTGTATGAAATACCCATATTAAACAAGTCTTCAAACTTGTCGGGTCTAAATCACATTCTATCCGATCTTCTGATTTAGGTCCGGTTTATTAATGTAGTTACCTATATTAGGTGCCGTTTGATATCCGTGATCTCTAGCATTGCTTGGTGGTTATCTTAGGACTTCTGAGCAATCTCAAGTGAGTACATAGACCCCTCTTTTACTGTTTTCAAACTGTTTTGGGGTGAAACACATGTGCCTACTTGTTACTTTCGTGCTTTCCATGTTTTCACATCATATACCTGCTATGTTCGTTAGTACATGATAGTACATGATTTCATTACATTTCATGCTATGTATGCCCATTGTGTGCGTACTTAGTACATCGTTTTACATTACATTTCATGCCATGTATGCCCATTGTGTGCGTACTTAGTACATCGTTTTACATTACATTTCATGCTATGTATGCCCATTGTGTGCATACCTAGTACATTGTTTACTTTACATTTATGCTATGTATGTTGACTGATAGCATGCTAGCACATTGATTTACATGACTTTTCTGCTTTGTATGTTAACTTAGCATACTTAGTACATTGTTTTCACATGACATGTATGCAATTGCTATAACATTTGGTTTGCACATACGAGACTTATATACGTTCTTTAACATTAGCTACGCCGCTCGGTAGTAAGTACTGGTACCATAGGACTTGACAAATCACATTCCTGACATCCCGGGTTTGTTTGGATGTAAGGAATGACTGAATCTGAAAACATTTCTTTTGATAACCTTGACTGAAAGGGTTATCCGATTGTCTCAAGGCTTGAATGTATGCGTTAACTTACCACATGAATGTTTGTATCAATGTAACATGCATTCACTTGGCAAAACATAACTTTTTGATATATTCAAAATAATTTGTTTTGTACATTTCTACATTTACACTATGTGATAATACTTTACTTACAATACATAACATTTGTTACACATTACTTGACTACATTTGGACTTTTAAACATTTGACATGGCTTATACAAGGACTTTTTGACAATTGGTTTAAACATGGACTTTATACATTGGTGGTTTGTTTAAGTGATTTAAGTAACGAGGCGAGTGTAATATGATACAAGCATGGTGGATACGCCGCTAGTACTTCCTATATATAAGTGTTTGTATGGTATTACATATCGTAGCGTTATTTGAATCATTTCAATTTATACATATAACATTTTATACAAATAACATATCTTTCACAAGACATTGCTTTACAAACAACTTATTTTATACAACTCATTTTACTTGGTTATTCATTTAACTATGTATTATTCTTTTATTTATACATATCATTCGATCTTATCGCTTTTTAAATAACTTACAAAACAAAACAATTCACAAGGTTCATGACTGACTTTTACTAAACAACTTTTTCTTAAACTTTAGTCATGAATCCTATTTTCACAAACCTATGTGTCTCACAGGCATTTTTATGCTGACGTACCTATTTTCACATGTGTTTTGAGGAGCTTTTGCGTAGGACGATGATCGTGACACTAGGGCGGACCTGTGCCTTAGAGACTTAAAATGAAGATAGACTTAGTTTAATTATGTTATAAACTCTTTGATTCTTGTTTAAAACAATGTAACTCTTGTGTTGATAAATAAAATACAACTTTGTATGCCATGGTTATGAAACAATTAATTCTGTTACAACACTCCCCGACGTTTTCCGCCACGTTTTGTATGTTATACGTGGTCGGGGTGTGACATCTGGACCTTTCCAATAGTAATGCTTTAGATGTTCTTCAGGGTACATAATAGTGTGTAAATCACCTTTCAGCACATCCATTTATCTGATGTTCCCCTCTGAATCTTCTATCATTTCTTTTCTTGGCCTTTTTGAGAAAGTCACTTCATGTTCCATTCTTCTCTTGTCTTTTGTATCCATCTTTATGCTGAACTCTGTTTCTCCTGTGATGGCTGTAGAAGATGTCTGAACTGGAACATGGTCTTTCTGCTGGACCCTTGATGTGTCTGGCTTTGGGACATTTGGTGGAGGACCCATGAGAAACTTTTGTTTATCTGGAGGTAGACCCATGTGTTGCTTCTGTTTTTGAGCTGTTGAAGATTCTGTTTGTTTGGTTAGATCTTGTTGAATGGTTTCTGATTGTTGTTGTTGAGGAGTTTCTGACCCTCTTGCTTGTCTTTCTTGTGGAATTGAGGCTTTCAGTTCATGAAGATCAACTTTTGCTAGTCTGGCAACATTATACTGCAATCTCTCTACTAACAAGTGAACATTAGTGAGAATTTTAGTATTTGTTTCTTCTTGTTTCTTCATTTTCTAAAACTCCTGGTTTTCTTGATTTCTTTGTGCAGTTAGTTCCATCAACAGCTTCTCAAAAGCCTCAGCCATGCTGCTGTTGTTGGCTCTGAGGAACTGTACTTCTTTAATAATC
Organism: Helianthus tuberosus; assembly: GCA_030545235.1. Classification (NCBI taxonomy): domain Eukaryota; kingdom Viridiplantae; phylum Streptophyta; class Magnoliopsida; order Asterales; family Asteraceae; genus Helianthus; species Helianthus tuberosus. Next base: position 117,696 of record CM060417.1, read on the forward strand.
TTCCCTGAACTTGAGCTTTCTCCTGCAGTTGCAACCTCAGCCATCTTTTTCTTGATATCATGCAGTTCCTTGAGAACCTTCTTTAATTATGATGAGCTCTCTCTGTTTTCTGATGTCTTTTGTAGTTTGTTGAGAGCTGCAACATTGTCTTATGTGTGTTTCTGCACAACTTTGACAGTTTCTGATAAAACCTTGATATCTGACTTTTGATTTCTGATTTCTTCCAGTATCAGATCAAGTTTTCCTTCTGTGGCTATTTTCACACTAGCAGTTGTGTCTTCAAGTTCCTTGTGAAGTTGTTTAGGGGACATAGATTGATGTCCTTGGGAAATAGGAGAAACAACAGATGTTCCCCTTCTAACACCAGCAGAAAACACATTCTCTGCTATTCTGAGGTTAAGAAAATTGGAAGATTCCAAATTCTATGTATCCTCACCAGAAAATTGAAACACATTCAAGTTCTGGTTTTCCTCATATCCTTGAACCTTTTCAGGTTCTCCATGAGTTGTTGAGAAACTCTTAGTTTTCTCATCCAGGTTTCCTTGATCAGCAGACTGATCTCCACCTGTTGCCACCACATTTTCCTCCTCAGAATCTGATTCAGAAAATGGGTCCTTGGTTTTACTCACATTTTGTTTGGCAGAAATAGTGCCTCTATGTAAAGTTTCATGTTTTCCTTGAATTGATTCATCAGAATCACTCTCAGAGAAATGAAATAAGTTTTGTTTGGAGGGTTGCGCACCTGTTTCTCCCATATGTGAGATTTCAGCATGATGTTCTTCTGCCACAGGGCTCATATTCACATCTTTATCAGCTGGACGAGGATCAGATTCACCCTGTTGTTCCATTCTTGGTGTGATTGACTCTTGTGCATCATGCTCCATGGGGGACACATTTTCAAAAAATCCTCTGTTTCTGGCCTTTGTTCAACATCTTCAGATATTCGGCTCTGTATGGTGAATCTTCTGGTATCAGATTCATCATTCTTTCTGATAGAGCAGGCACATCATAATCTGACTTCCAAGATCCTATGGCAGTCCAAGGTCTAATAATTTCTGTTTTCCACATATTTTCTGATGCTGGAATTTCTAGGTTCCTTTCAGAAAAGGCATCAGAAATTATGATTGACAGAAATCTGGGAAAGGGTAGATGTGAATCTATCCTTCCAGTGTTGGTCAGAATTGATCTTCTGATTAGAGTAAATATTTCTGTTCCAAAATCAATGTTCAACCCACTAATGAGACTGAACATGATTGTTAGAATATTCTTATTTATCTGATCTGTACCTCCAATTTTTGAAGATAGACACTTGTTCAGAATTTCCATTAGAACTTGCCAGAAGGTAGGTAGCTTGTTTATCTTGAATTCATTGATTTTTGAAATCTTTGTCTTATAGCCCATTACAGCATCAAGTTGTGAGAACATATCTTCTTTTTCTGGTGCTTCTTCATAGCTTTGGTTTAAGGGTAGTTCCAAACATTCCCTTATTTTCTCCGGTGAGATTGTAATGAAGATATTTGCCCACACATGTGCTGTTAGCTCGAGTTGATTTGAGATTTTGAGAGTTTTTACAACTTGTTGTATGAGTTCTTCTGGTACCTCTCTGGTCTTTGTGAGGGCTTGAGCTAAAGGGCATCTGGTTAGAAATTCAATGAGAATTTGACACTTCAAATCATACTCTTCAATGTTATCATTCATTGCTTCATTGTTGCTCTTTAATGGAAGAAATTCAGCTTTAGTGATGAAGGGAACAGAGTGTTCAGTTGGTGGTATGTTGATGTTGATGGCTGCCATTGAGAATTTTTTATTTTTGTTTCGGAAAAGGGTTTTAGGGTTTCGAATTTGAAGGTTGAAGATGGAAGACTCTGTTTTTTTGAATGAGGTATTTATAGTGTGTACAGACAGAGATTCTTGAGTGTTTGTCGTGGGTTGTTTGTATTCAAGGTGGTTAATGACACCTTTATGATGTTTTAATCCTTTAAGGAACCAACCGTTTTTGAAAAACCTTTGGCTTATCTCTAATTTAATGTAAATCCTTTAAAGAGACTTAGAGATTCCAATGATTTTGCGGATAAACACTAATGTCCAACTTGCACCTTTTCTCCATGTGGGACCCTTTTAGTTTCAAAAAGGTCCAATAGAAGCCTTTTCCGAGTTTGTGTGTCTTCCCAGGTTTTCCTCTTGATGATATATACCAGAAAATTCTGAATAAAGCTTTTGAGAGTTGTATTTTCTTCATATATCATCAGAATTCATTTGATTCATTTATAGAGGATGAATCATCATTTTTTTTTTAGATGAGAGGGAATAAGTAGAGTTCCGAGATTTTTACTTACATTGCAGTCTTGCAGTTCTGAACTCCACACCTTTGTTCTGATATACAGGAAGTATTTTTCATACAGCTTGTTCCATTCCTCAGAAATTTTTTTGAAAGAAACTTATTTCAAAAATTTAGATGGTCATAAGTTTCTTTAAATCTGGTTAAAAGTATTGTTTCTCTGATGATTTTTCTGAAAAAATTAGATTTTCTGATTTATTGTCAGATTTTCTGGTTACTTTGAAAATTTTCTAGTGAATGAACAGATTTGTGTGACTTGTTGAGTTTTCTGAATAAATACCAGATTTTCTGATTGATTATCAGTTTTTCTGAGTTCCACTAAATCTTGTCAGATCCCATTTGAATTTCACCAGATTTTTCCTTGTTTTTATCAGACATGTTGTGTTAGTTCCCCCTAGATCTATTGAATCATCATTTTTTTAATGAAAAAAAATTAAAGCAAACCAGATATATATAAACCAAAAAAAACATAAAACACTCAACAAGGAAAACAAACAACAACTACTCCTCCTCCTCCTCCTCCTCCTCCTCCTCCAACACGTTGTACATGCACTTCACATATAACCAAAGACTGGTTATTCGACCGGTGTTATTCGTTGATGGCGTCAGGGTGGCTTCACTAATGTTTTCTTGAAGTACCAGCTCGGCCCTTGGATAGCAGCTTCTCACTCCTCCGAAGTCTAGCTGACTAGTGATCACCTTGGTAACGAATCGAGGGTAGATCAGAAAGGGTTGACGGTCATGGATGTTTGCTTCTAGGTCTCTCATGAGAAACATAGCATAGTTGTAAGGTTTTTCCTATATAACAGCATGAACCACTTCCATCATCTTATGAGACAGCTCGTTGAAGTGTCCAATCTTCTTGGAGAAGCAGGCACTTAGCTGTGTTACCAAAAACTGGAAAGGTGGTATAAACCCAGATTTGCTAACAGCCCTTGACGAGTTGTTTGTATGATAGCCCATTTCAGTCAAGGTCTGTTGCACATCTGCCTTATCCAGAAATTTGGTTTCATGATCATTACCCAGTTTGAGGACATTTCTGATTGTTTCCTCTTTTAGGGTAATTCTTACCCCCATAACCTCACTCTCAATCCACATGGAAGTACCACAAAAAATAATTTCAGAGTTCCACCAGAACTCTTGGAGAAGTTTTGGATAAATGGTGACATGTGATGATACAGCAAAGCCCAAAGGACTTCGCATGATCATATTGTACACAAACCTGCAGTCCTCCCATGCAGGTCCTTCCAAGTTGGATCCTAATCTAAGATTATGAAGTATGTGAAAAGGGAGAGGAAATTGAGTAGCCTTCATCAATTTTGGGCGACCCATTTTAAGATAAGAAAAGTTATGTCGAAGGGCTTTTGAAGAGATGATTTTTGTGTGAAGAAAGTTCTTTTCAGGTTGTTAATATTTATAGATGAAAGTGATAGTTCTTCATAAATGATATTAACAACCAATATTTTTTTTTAATTTTCATCTCTTCAATTAAGACGATATCTGTTGCAGTGAATGTAACAGTGAATGTGACAGTCTACTAAGCCCCATGTGTGAGTAAGCATTTAATGACTAGGCGGCTACTTTCATAGCTCCTAATCATTTTAGTGCCTACGTGTCACCTAAGTTTCTTATGAAAAAATGACGTTGCATGCATTGGCAGAATAAAAATGAAATTCAATAATCTGGAAAAAGAATTTGAGACGGTTAATTTTCAAAGAAACATAGAATGTTATCTTTATGCATGTTACTTTTCTCCCTTTTGGTTTTTTTTAAAAGGAAAAAGAATACAAAAACAAAATATACACAAATATGAATAAATACAGTGAGTGGGATATGCATGAAGATGGACGATTATGATAATTACAAGTTATTCTGATATTTCAACCTGGTTTCTGATTTTATATCAGAACTTCTGGTGATTTCACCAGATATTTTGATATTTCTTCAGATTATCTGATAAATCATCATTTATTGATGATTCATCAGATTTTCTGATTTTCCATCAGATAGATGGATTGCTTTGTCAGAAACCAGTTGATTTGTTCTTTGATTATCAGAACTTTGATGATCATCAATTTGGTTTTCAATTTGTGTCCTTGTCTTTTCTGAAAAATCTTCATCATTTAGATTAACCATGCCAAGTTTGCTGATAAAAAAATTGTGTCTTTTTTCATCAAGAGGCTTTGTAAAGATATCAGCAATTTGGTTTTCAGTTGGAACAAAATACATTTCTATGTTACCTTTCTCCGCATGATCTTTTATGAAGTGATATCTGACATGTATGTGTTTGGTTCTTGAGTGATGAACTGGATTTTCTGTTATTGCAATAGCACTCTTTGAGTCACATAGAATTGGTATTCTTGTCAGAGTTACTCCATAATCTTTCAGTTGAGTTTGCATCCACAGCACTTGTGAACAGCAACTTGCTGCTGCTACATATTCTGATTCTGCTGTTGATGTGCCAACACAGTTTTGTTTCTTGCTTGCCCAACATACCAATTTTTCTCCCAAGAGTTGACAGGCACCAGATGTGCTTTTTCTATTAATTTTACACCCTGCATAATCTGCATCTGTGTATGCAATTAATTCAAGGTTTGTATCCTTAGGATACCAGAGACCAATTTCTGATGTGCCTTTAAGATATTTGAAAACCCTTTTTACAGCTTTTAGATGGGATTCTTTGGGATCACATTGATATCTGGTCAGAAAGCATGTTGCAAACATGATATCTGGTCTGCTTGCAGTTAAATATAGCAGTGATCCTATCATCCCTCTATAGGTTTTAATATCAACACTTATTCCATCCTTATCAGAATCTAACTTGTTCCCTGTTGCCATGGGAGTTTTTGAAACAAAGCAGTTTTCAAGTGAGTATTTTTGTAGAATTGTTTTCACATATTTTGATTGACTCAAAAATATTCCATCAATTCTTTGTTTAACTTGTAACCCTAAGAAAAAGGTTAACTCGCCCATCATACTCATTTCAAAGTGGCTGGTCATCAACATATATCTAGACCAGCAAAGTATGACCTTTGTGGGTTTTGAGGAAAAGTGTGGTGTCAATAGTACCTTTGGTAAACCCATAATTGAGTAAGAAGTTTGATAAAGTTTCATACCAGGCTCTAGGAGCTTGCTTCAACCCATACAAGGCTTTGTTCAGTTTGTAAACATGATTTTGAAATTGTGGATCAACAAAGCCTTCTGGTTGTTGCACATAAACTTCTTCCTCAATTTTACCATTCAAAAAAGCCGATTTTACATCCATTTGATAAACTTTGAAATCCTTGGATGCAGCATAAGCAAGAAAAATTCTTACAGCTTCTAATCTAGCTACTGGTGCAAAAGTTTCGTCATAATCAATACCTTCTTGTTGACAGTAACCCTTGACCATTAACCTTGCTTTGTTTCTTGTGATTATGCCATTCTCATTAGATTTATTTCTGAATACCCATTTTGAGCCTATGACAGATTTGTCTTTTGGCTTGGGTACCAGATCCCATAACTTGCTCCTTTCAAACTGATCAAGCTCTTCTTGCATAGCCTGAATCCAGTCTGGGTCACTTAGAGCTTCTTTGACAGATTTGGGTTCTACCTTGCTTAAGAACCCAGAAAATGCACACTCATGTGCAGTTGCAGATCTTGTTCTGACACCATCTGCAGGATTGCCAATGATGTCAGAATGAACATGTCCTTTGATCCATCTTAACTTGTTGTGAAAAGTTGTTGGTTCTGATGGATTTGAAGTTTCCCCCTGAACAGGTGCTTTAATTGTGTGTAAGATATCAGAATTATGAGGTTCTGATGTACTACACCTTTGTTCTGCAGAGTTAGTACATGAAGTATCTTTTGATTTGTTTTTGAAAGGATTATCATGTTCTAGGAAATCTTCATTTATCATTTCAAAGAGATGTTCATATTTTTCTTGCTTGTCAGAAAAATTTATTTCTTTCATGTATTCATCAGAAACCTCTGTTTCTGATGAGTCATCAAATGAAACATACAGACTTTCTCTGATTGTCCTTGTGTTGAGAATAAAAATTCTATATGCTTTTGATGACAAATAGTAACCAAGAAAAATACCTTTTTCTGCTTTTCTGTCAAATTTTTCAAGGCTTTCAAAATCATTGAAAACAAAATATCTACAACCAAATGTATGCAAAAATTTTATACTTGGAATTCTTCCATTGATAATGTTGTAAGGTGTTTTGTAGTGCCTTTTGTTGATTATGATTCTTTTTTGAGTAAAACATGCATTTGCTATAGCTTCTGCCCAAAAGTGAGTGGGCAGCTTAGCATAAGCAAGCATGGTTCTGGCAACTTCTACCAAGGTCCTATTTATTCTTTCAACCACCCCATTCTGTTGGGGTGTTCTGGGAGCAGAAAAATCATGAGAAATTCCTTTACTCACAAGGAAATTCTCAATTTTTGAATTCTTAAACTCTGTTCCATTGTCTGATCTGATCCTTCTGACTGTTAGTTTTAACAGATTTTCAATTTTCTTGATAAAATTAATGATCAGATCAGGAGTTTCACTTTTCTTTCTCAAAAATTCTACTCATGTGTACCTGGAAAAGTCATCTACTATTACTAGTATGTATTTCTTTCCAGAAAAACTTTCTATACTTATGGGTCCACACAAATCCATGTGTAAAAGTTCCAAATTTTGTGAAATAGAAGATTCAGAAATTGATTTATGTGAGCTTCTTTTGGATTTGCCCATCTCACATGCTTCACAAATTTTATCCTTCTTTGAGGATATCAAAGGTAATCCTTTTACCAGACCTTTGCTTGCTAGTTTGCTAAGGTTTTTGAAATTTAAGTGGGCTAACCTTTTGTGCCATAACCAACTACTACCTTTGTTGATTTTTGAAAATAAACATAGTTTTGGATGTTCACTTTCCTCTTTGAAATCAAAATAGTAAATTGATTTTCTTATTCTTTTCCCACTTAAATAGATTTTATTATCATCTATACCTATTAACAAGCATTTTTCTGGTAAAAAGGTTACCTGAAAACCTTTGTCACAGAATTGACCACAACTCAGCAAATTATACTTTAAGCCTTCAACATAGGCTACTTTCTCTATGGTCAAACATCCATACCTTATGCATCCATATCCCATGATCCTCCCTTCACTCCATTTCCAAAATTTACCATTCTACCTAGCTTTGAAACAAAGTTGCTAAGTAAGCTCATGTCCCCAGTCATGTGCTTGGAGCTTCCTAAGTCACAGTACCAGATCTGCTGCACATGATGGTCCTGAAATGGAATGATTAGAGGGTTTTTGGTACCCAGGCATGCTTGGGTACTGTTTCTGATGGGATTTTAATAAGTTTATTTCTTCTTCTTGGTTTTGCATCAGAAACTCAGTTATATGCTGAGCCATTAACAAATTTTACATTTTTCTTTTGAAGATGGTGTTGAACAAGCTTCAGTATGTCAACACACATACAAGAGTTATCAGAATTTTCTGATATTTTTTCTTGTGATGGAATGAGTGGATAATTTTGAAAAGATGAGTGAACTGCTTCTGGAGTCTTTACAAATTCTTGACTGCATTCACTTATGTTTGTTTTGAAGTTTGGTTTTTCAAAAGAGTATTCAGAACAGGTTGTCTTGCAAGATTCAGATTCAGATTCAGATTCTGATTAAAATTTATTAGAAATCTGATGAGTTGCTTTTACAAAGACAGTGGGTTTACTTCCTCTTAAGTTTTTATATCCTAAACCCTCTCCTTTGTTCTTAGGTGTGGACTCAATGAAATTTATGAATTCTTTTGCTTGTTGAAAACCTCTTACATTGATTTCTTTATCATTGATTTTCTTGTAAAGATCTTTTCTTTCATTTTCATAAAACTCAATTTTAGCTCTTTGATCTAAATTGTCCTCTATAAGAAGTTGGTTTTCAAGAATGATTTTATTCAGAGTCCTTTGCAACTCATCAGATTTTCTAATATCTGATTAATGTTTTTCTTGCAGATTTAGAAAATCTGACATGAGCTTGTTTAGCTTGTGTTCAAGATCAAGATTGTCTAAATTTACCTTTTGTTCTGAAGTTTCTGGTAGACCTTCAGAAAGTGCCATGAGGCAGAAATTTGCCAATTCTTCTTCTTCATCATCAGATAACCATGTATCTGTACCTGCAATTAAGCTAACTTGTTGCTGCTTCTTTGCTTCTTCAAGCTTTTTCTCATAGTAAGCAACATCTTTGAGCTTTTTGGTCTTGCATTCTGATGCATAGTGACCTCTCTGCTTGCACTTGTAACACACAACTTCAGCCTTCCCTTTATCTTTAGATCTAAATTCCTCTTTAGATCTTCCATCCATCCTTCCTCCCTCTGTCACTTCTCTGGTACCTCTGGCTTCCTCCCCTCAACCCCTGCTCAAATGTTTTGGTGAGCAGTGTTATTGCATCAGCAAAAGCTGCAAAGTCTGATGATGTATCAGAAATTTCAAGATTTTGGCTGTTTGATGGTTGTGGATCATTGGAAGTTGTTGATCTTTGTGAGTTAGAGATAAGAGCTAAAGATCCCCCTCTTTGAATGGTTTCTTCAAATATTTCTTCCTCTCTGGGGACCAAGATGCTGTATAAGTCATGGAGACTCATATTTCCTAGTTCTAAGGTTGAGGACAAAGTCATGGTTAGACTTCTCCATTCTCTAGGAAGGGCGTCAAGAAATTTTATGTTTCTTTCATCATTTGACTTAGTTATTCCAAATTTCTTTAGCTCGTTTAAAAGTTTTGTAAATATTTTATATGTATCATTTAATCTTTCATTTGGCAAACTTTTAAACCTTTCATAAGATGAGACATTATTTGTTCTCTTGTTTCTTCTCATCCTTTCTCCTCCTTCACAAAGATTTTTCAACTGATCCCATATTTCCTTGGCTGATGCACATGCATCAACTTTTGAAAACATGTCATTGGGGATGGCCATAATTAAAAGTAACTTTGCCCTTTCATCCCCAACCACCTTTTCCTTGTCTTCCTCACTCTAAAGTATTTCACTTTTGGGAGCTTGGGAGGCAGGGATAGCAGGTGATTGGTTAGTTGCTGGAATAGCTGGTATTATAGTCATTGGTATCAGTGGACCCCTTTCAATGGATTGAAACAGAGCTCGGTCATGATCATTAAGGAAATTGACCATCCTGATTTTCCATTGGGGGTATTCCTCTCTGACCAGAGTCAGAGGTTTGGACATAGAACCAATATTAAAAGCATTATTCCAGGATTGAAAGCTGGCCATATTTAGAGAAAATAAGACGAGCGATTGATCGTTTGAAAATAATTTATTCAATCTGCTCTGATACCAATTGTTGGACCCAGTATGGCCTTAAACAACTTCTTTTCACGTAATATAGCAAGTGATTTCAGTAGATGTGAAAAAGATGTGCGGAAATGGAAATCAGACTTTCAGAAACAAGACCTACAGAATTATCAAGTTTATATCACTTTGAAACAAAATGGTTTACAAGGTGATTGTAAGATTATTATCTAGTACAAATGAATCTTGAATTCTGTGGGTGAGAGGGCAATGGAGTTTTGGTGTATGTATGAATGATAAGCTTCAAACTCAATTGTCTTCTGCTGGTTGGGCCTTCTATTTATAGAAGGCTGGGTGCATGAATAAACAATAGTTTATTCATGCAATAAGTCCTGCAAAAAGTGGCCAATTGACATATTCATTGAATCCAACGTTCAAGTTGCCTTTTTCATCATGATATCCAATAATGTTAACTTGCTTCGGTAATTGTGGCAGGATAGGCTGATTTCAGACAAGTGGGGTATTTCACCAAAAATTCTGGTAAACCACTTCATCAGAAATTCTGGTGAATAAATCATCAGAAAAATCCTGATGATCAGAATCGTCAGAAACTGATGATATTTCATAAGAAATATCATCAGATCCATCAGAAATGACCTTCTCTGATAATCCAATTCAGCTCTTGATCAACTTGTGATTCTTTTGAAGTAGATGCTGTGCATTTCAGTTATCCAATCTGATCTTCTTTTTCTTGTTTCTGATCTTCAGGATTGTGATCTCTTCACAGATCCAGTTGATTGTGATTTTCTTCAATACTTACAAATAAAGTTTCCTAACAACAACAATCTTCATACTCACATACTATTTCGATTGAAGAATCAAAGGGTAAAGCTTGTTTTGGTCTGGTAGACCAAGAAGATGAAATGATTATGAAAGAGTTCAATTGGGATGATTATGATCCTTCTAGACCTTCAGTTTCTAAAGCATTTGTTACTCGAATCTTTGAAGACTCAACCTCGGGAGAAGAATCAGTCAAATCTAAGAACAGTCCTAGAAGACAACCGATCTTTAAGTCTTCAGGAAGTGATGAAGACACTGATGATGAGGAAGAGTATATTGATAAAGCTAGAAAACAATTGGATCCTTGTAGTTTTGATTTGTTTTTTGCAGATAAAATAGATATATTGAAAGAGAAAAGGGCTGCTAGACTGAAGAGAGAAATGGAATCAAGAGGGGTTGCTGAAGAAAAGACTGAAGTTAAGATAGAAGCTGATAAGGCTAGAGTTGAAGAAAAACCAACAGAGAAGGTGGAGGTTGAAGAGAGTGAAGTGAAGATAGAAGTTGAGAAAGAACCGATTGTGATTGAAAAGGTGGTGGAGAAAATAGTTGAAGTTGAAAATATTGTTGAAGTTGAAATGATTGTAGAGGTTGAAAAATCTTGTGAAAAGTGTTTAGAATCCTGCAAAAATTGTGCTGAAAAAGATACAAAGTATGCTGAATTGGAGAAGCTCAACGAGAACTTATTGCACAATGTGAGAAGCATAAAGGAATCATATGATCTCCTAAGCAGCAAAGTGAACTTGTACAAAGGAGCTAGTGATGAGGATATTCAGATGAAGAATCTTCTGAAAGCAACAGTTCTTCAAAAGCAAACTGCAATCAATAAATACATTAAGATTATTGCAGGGCTTAAACAAGAATTGGCAGCAATGACGATCGAAACAGAAAGAGTGAATACTTTACTTCAAAGTTATCAAAGTTCGGAGTATGTTATTGATCGCATCTATCCTGCCGTTGCAGCTCATAAGTATGCAGAAGATGAAGATAATTCTGGTAAGAAAACTGGTTTGAATTATAACAGAGTGCCAAATGCAATGTGGGATGGCTATACCCCCCCCCCCCCCCGACACTTTGAAAAGGTGGCTAAAGCACTCAATCTGAATCTGAAATCCGAGTCTATCAATGGATTACTAGATGATATTGATGTCACCTTCACAGCGTCTGACACAGATCATGAGTCTGAGTTAATTAAGAAAGTGGTCGATCAGGTGTTGGATAAAGATGAAGAGTCAAAGTCAGAGTCTAAATCTGAAAATTCGAGTTCATCAGACAAAAACTCGAGTTCACCGGTCAAAAGGATTTACAATAAAGATTTTCTGATGTCACAAAATAATTTGAATGACGAAACATTCAAAGTAGCATATACTTTGAATGACTCCGACAAATTATATTCTGATGAAGAATTTCCAATAAGAGGTGTTAAAACTGAAATGATTAACAAGGTTTTCAAATTAACAGAAATTTATATTTCTGAAATAAAAGATGTAAATCTTACTAAAAAACCTAAAAAATACACTTCAAGAGTTCAACAAGGATTGAACAAGAAAAAGGGTTACAGTTCTGGTTCGGTTTATCAAAAGAAACCAAACCATAACAGTAATTTCAAAAAGAAAGGATTAGGTTTTATTCCACCCGAAAATCATAAAAATGAGAAAATTTATAAACCAAAAACTAAATTTGTTTCAGGAGCAAGTTCTGAAGAGGAGAAGGAGAAACCTTTCTGGAAACATTCAAACCAAGAGTTTCTAGCGGAAAAGCAAAAGAATGTGTTGAAGGAATCTGAACCGAGAGTTTAAAAAAGAACTTGTTTTAGATGTCAAGAGGTTGGACATATTGCTTGGAATTGCTCAAAGCCCACCAACACAAAACAGGGAGTTTCTTCTAATTCTAAATTGAAAGAAAAATGTGTTCATAAAAAGGAACAACCAATAGAAAAATTTAAGGAATTCAAAAATTCGACTTTCGAAGTTAGTGAAAGTTCGAAACATTTTTACAAAAGAAGAGCCAATTTAAACAAACATAAATGGGTTGTTAAAAAATCAGAGGTTGTTTCTGGCAATGAATCTGATTCGTCAAAGTCAGAGGAGCCATCTGTTGTGCTAAATGATGAGAATTCCGTTCCAACAATGGATGATGAAAATTTTCCACCATTATCAAACGAAAACTTGAAATCAAAAATTGGTAAGATTGAGATTTCAGATCAATTCTTCTCTGATAAGAAAGAATTTGATGCTGAAAAAACATTTAATGGTAAAGTGCTACATATTTTTGGTAAGATGGCTGATGGGAAGGTGAAGGGAGTGAAAGAATTTTATGAATCAAAAATTGTTAAACCAAATGAGGATGGTTCACCCATGATTGATCAGGCATGGGTGAGATTCTTTAAGAAGTAAAATCTTGACTTGCCGGAGCTCCCAAGATGGTAATCGTGGAGCATGAATCGGCATCATTCTTGAAAAATGTTTTTGTGAAAAATCTACAAAGTGATAGTTTTTACAAGTGATTGAAAGAACAAAGTGATGAATGAATCCCCATGATGTGTGAAATCAACAAAACTAATTTTCCGTAAAAACCATTTTAATTAAAACAAACTTAAGTGTTTTGAAATCATAATGGGAAAATAGTTTGTTGTCAGGGGGAGTTCTGATTGTTTAATCCAAGAGAATGGAGAATTGAAGCAATTCACGTCAGTTTGTCATTTTATTTGTACCGTTTATTGCGTTTATTTTCAAATTTTCCTGGAAAATAAAAAATTGAAACATATTTTTTGATTTTAGGGGGAGTAAAAAATTTAGAAATTTTGAAAATTTGAAAAATCTAAAAACATGATAAAATCAAAAAAATAAAAAACATCGAAAAATCAAAAATGAGTTTTGTTGTGAAAAAGAGGAAATGATAGTACATCAGTAGACAATCACAGCATGCTAAAGATTTGGAAAGTTAAATATGTGATAAACGATCTCACTGATGATATGCCAGTAGGTTTTTACACATTCAGTAGATTGTTTTCGAGATATAAACCTAAATATCAATACTTACTTATCTCGTGAGGAATATATCTCGGATATATAGGTAACCCCTGAAATCTTGTTTGAAGGGCATTCTATTTCTGACATACTAGGTCTTTGTGCGTGATGATATCTGGGGTATTATACCGGGACTTCTGATTTTGCGGGAGCAATAGCCTAGTCCTCGTATAATACTCTGCACTGCTTTAATCATAAAGCCCACCCTCAGCATAAAAAAATGATGAAACATTGAAAAATGCTAATCATGTGTTGTTGAAGAAAAGATCCCCAAACGGGACATACCTAAAGTCGAGCCATCATCTCTTTGTCTGAACGGAATTTCTAACCTGAGCTCTCATGGCCTCGCATTACCCGTTTACAGATATCATTAGTGTACATTCACCTGTAAGACTGAATATAGGAGTCTGGATACAGGAGTATATTCTGAGGTGGTACACGCGAATAAGTTAAGTGCTTAAAACACTAATTCTCGTATCTCGAATCAATTGAACTTTGTGTGAAAACTTAAAGTGGATCAGTATACTGACAATCTAAGTGAATCGTTTAGAACTTAAAGTCTAAAAAGGTCAACGGCGTTAGTGATTTGTCATAAACTGATATGATCCTCTTACACAAACTCGCAAAAATATGTCTGTATATAGTTTATTTCCCAAAATCCAAAAAGATTTTCAGTGTGTTTTAGCATAAATTTTGAAAAATCAAAAAGATTTTATTTCATCTTATTTTCGACAACTGATGTTGAAAAGCTGATTTTCAAAATTCCAAGTGCTAAACATGATGTAACTATTGGTGATGTTGAAAATTATCTACAAGTGGTTTCTAAATTTGTTAAATTTTAAAAAAATTGTGAAATTTACTTTTGGGTAGAGAATTGTGCAGGTTATCAGGTTCCTGATCCTGTTGCTACGAAGAGCCAGGAGACGTTCCTGAACCTGTGAAGATCCCCGTGTCTAAGTCTGAGCAAAGCTTGAGCCAGGATACGATCTTAGAATGAATGCTAAGTCAGATTGCGATCCCGGAACAACTTAAGGGGGAGTCTGTTAGCAAAAGGGGAGTCTGTTAATTGGAAGATTTCAAAGTTTAAAGAATCAAGAGATCTGATCAAGAGAATTTGAAGAGTCAGGTTGAGATTCTGGGAGAGAAAGAAAGAGATTGAAGGATGCTTACAGTGAAAGATACTTTGGAAAGAGCGAGAAGACCGATCAAGACTGAAGACTCAATACACTGAAGACTCGTCAACATCCAAGGGGGAGTTTGTTAGTGCATATGTCTGTTGACTTCGTCTTGCATCGAGTCATGTAATAGAATAGATAGACCAGGACATGTTGTACGAGAGAGTCGGGAAACAGGCCTGAACCAGCCACCTCACACGAGGTGACCAAGTTCGTGCGACCTGGCAGGTTCATGCGACCTGGCCAGTTCGTGCGACCTAGCCAGTTCGTGCGACCTGGCAGGACTGGTTCGTAGGGTCTGGGTTTCCTATAAACAGGTGAGTCCAAGTCTTCATTTGTAACTTTGTGATTCCGGAGACGAAGTGCTGCCGAAGTGTCGAACAATCTGTAAACACTATCAAATCAATACAATCGACAATTAAAGTGATTCTCAGTGTGAATCTAGCTGCTATAACATCAATACGTCTGATTCTGCCTTTCGTATTGATCAAGAACTCTTCTGATTGACTCGTTTTGATCGATTCCCCGATCCTACACAAGCTAAACCTTGTGGGATCTGCAAGAAGAAAGGGCACAAGACTGTGGAGTGCCGAAACATCAAGGATGCGACCTGCTGCGGTTGCAACGAAAAGGGGCACATCAAGACTAATTGCCCTAAAAATGCTAAGAAGCCTGATGACGCAAAGAAAACCAATGCTAGGGTTTTTCTAATGAATGCAAGGGAGGCGGTGAACGACGATAGCGTCATAATAGGTACCTTCCTCATTAACGATATATATGCTAGAGTTTTATTTGATTCAGGTGCTGATAAGTCTTTTGTAGACCATAAGTTTAGTAAGTTACTGAATCTGCCTATTAAAACTCTAGACATAAAATATGAGATAGAGCTCGCAGATGGTACCTTAGAAACAGCTTCGACTCTTCTTGATGGATGTTTTATATCCATTAAGAATCATTCTATCCCACTATCCCTCTTGCCAATGAAATTGGCTGGGTTTGTTGTAGTTTTAGGCATGGATTGGTTGTCGCAAAACCAAGCCAAAATTGCCTGCGATAAAAATCTAGTTAACATCAAAACCCCTTCTGGTGAATCCATCACTATTCAAGGAGATACACAATATGGTTTACCCGACAATGTTTCTATACTTAAAGTCTCGAACTGTCTGAAGAACGGATGTGTCATTTACATGGCACAAGTGACTTGGAATGACCCGAAACCTAAGATTGAAGACATTCCAATTATTTTTGGATATCCTGACGTCTTTCCTGATGAATTACCGGGATTGCCTCCTGAGAGACAAGTCGAATTTAGGATAGATATTCTGCAAGGATCTGCACCAATTGCACGAGCTCCTTATCGTCTAGCGCCTACTGAAATGAAAGAGCTCAGGACTCAATTGGATGACTTACTGGAAAAGGGATTCATACAACCCAGCTCTTCGCCTTGGGGAGCTCCTATATTGTTTGTGAAAAAGAAGGATGGATCAATGCGTCTATGCATTGATTATCGTGAACTAAACAAGGTAACGATCAAGAATTGTTATCCTTTGCCCAAGATCGACGACTTATTCACCAACTCCAAGGGGCAAGCTTCTTCTCGAAGATCGATCTAAGATCAGAGTATCATCAACTCAAGGTCCGAACTGAAGATGTACCAAAGACAACGTTTAGAAGGAGGTATGGATACTATGAGTTCTTAGTGATGCCTTTCGGACTCACTAATGCACCTGCAACATTCATGGACCTCATGAATAGAGTCTGCAAGCCATACCTAGATAAGTTTGTCATCGTCTTTATAGATGACATACTTATCTATTCTCGTAATCAAGTCGACCACGAGAAACACCTTCGGTGTATTTTAGGATTGTTACGACAGGAGAAGCTGTATGCTAAATTTTCCAAGTGTGAGTTCTGGCTTCACGAAGTCCAATTCCTTGGACATGTTGTGAGTGAGCGTGGTATCCAAGTCGATCCCGCTAAAATAGAAGCCATTATGAACTGGGAAGCACCGAAGACACCAACAGAAATTCGCAGCTTTCTGGGATTAGCTGGTTATTAGAGAAGATTCATTGAGAACTTCTCAAGAATAGCTGCACCATTGACTTCTCTGACCCGCAAGAATGTAAAATTTGATTGGGGTCCAAAACAACAAGAGTCTTTTGAGATTCTTAAACAGAAATTGAGCAATGCTCCGGTGTTGACATTGCCCGAAGGAATTGAAGAGTTTGTCGTGTACTGTGATGCTTCACACACCGGTATGTGTTGTGTACTTATGCAGCGAGGCAAGGTGATTGCCTATGCATCGCGGCAATTAAAGGTGCATGAAAAGAATTACACCACCCACGCCTTGGAGTTGGGTTCCGTTGTCTTCACACTTAAGTTATGGAGATACTATTTATATGGAACTAAATGTGTGATCTATTCGGATCAGAAAAGTCTCCAACACTTATTCAATGAAAAAGATCTTAATATGAGACAACGTCGTTGGATGGAGACTCTAAACGACTATGATTGTGAAATTCGCTACCATCCTGGCAAAGCGAATGTAGTCGCTGATGCTCTAAGCCGAAATGAAAGAGTCAAACCTATAAGGATTAATGCCAAAAGCATCGAGCTTAAGAATAGCCTGAATGAAAGGCTGTTAGCAGTTCAGAAGGAAGCTGTTTTGGAAGCTAATCTTCCAGATGAAAAGTTGGGTGTAACTGCTGAACAGTTAGCACCTGGCAAGGATGGAATCCTCAGACTGAATGGAAGGATCTATTCATGGAGGGCTTCGAGATATAATCCTCCAGGAAGCTCACAATTCCAAATACTCAGTTCACCCTGGAGGTGACAAGATGTATCAAGATTTGAAAGCTAATTATTGGTGGATAGGTTTGAAAAAATCTATTGCCACACATGTAGCTAAGTGCTTGACTTGTGCTCAGATTAAAGCTGAACATCAAAAGCCGTCGGGTCTGCTACAACAGCCAGAACTTCCCACATGGAAGTGGGAGATGGTAACTATGGATTTTATAACTAAGTTACCAAAAACAAGGCATAGAAATGATACTATATGGGTTATAGTTGACAGACTGACTAAGTCAGCACATTTCTTACACATCAAGGAGACTCATAGCTCCGACAAGCTAGCTCAGTTGTACGTGTATAAGATTGTATCTCTCCACGGAGTGCCGGTGTCTATTATATCCGATAGAGATACTAGATACACCTCTCACTTTTGGAAAAGCTTCCAACAATCATTAGGCACTCGTTTGAATTTTAGTACTGCTTACCATCCTCAGACAGATGGACAGAGCGAGCGTACAATTCAAACTTTGGAAGACATGCTTCGAGCATGTGTTATTGATTTGGGAGGTAGCTGGGATGACCACCTACCTTTGATCGAGTTCACCTATAATAACAGTTATCATACTAGCATTCAGGTTGCGCCTTTTGAGGCGTTGTATGGAAGGAAATGCAGAATGCCTGTTTGTTGGGCGGAAGTAGGAGAAGCTTAGTTATCAGGACCTGATATTGTCCTTGAAACGACGGACAAGATTGTCCAAATTCGTGATCGCCTGAAAGCTGCCAGAGATAGGCAGAAAATTTATGCTGATAAGAGGCGGAAACCTCTAAAGTTTGAGGTAGGCGATAAAGTCTTACTAAAAGTATGACCCTGGAAAGGAGTGATGCGTTTTGGTAAGAAGGGCAAGTTGAGCCCGAGATATATTGGACCATTCGAGATTATCGAATGTGTCGGCAGTGTAGCTTATAAGCTAAACTTGCCTGAGGAGCTGAGTGGAATTCACAATGTGTTCCACATCTGTAACCTAAAGAAATGTCTAGCTGATGAATCGCTAGCAATGTCTCAAAAAGACTTACAGATTGATGAAAGCCTGAGGTTTGTTTAAAGACCTATATCGATCGAGGATCGACAGGTTAAAAAGCTCCGAAGGAAGCATGTACCTATAGTAAAAGTCAAATGGGATGCCCGTAGAGGCCCCGGATATACGTGGGAAGTTGAGTCCACTATGCGACATAAGTACCCTCACTTGTTCCAGTAAATCTCGGGGTTGAGATTTCTTTTAAGGGGGTGAGGATGTAATACCACATAAAAACGTGTCCAATTATATAAAGACAAGTGTCCTAAACTCTAAATATGTGAAACTTTGAGTTTAAAGGACTAAAGTTGACAAACGATGAAAATATTTATGCCAAGGGACTAAAAGTGTCAACATGCCAAACTTGTGCCTCTGAATGACCATACACGAAGAATGTATTCTTAAATGAGTGATTGATTGGATATAAGAAGCCGTTTATGAAAATAATCGGAAGATTATAAACTACAGGGGTTAAACGTGTCAACATGTTAATTCTTACCTCTGAGTGACCTTTTAACGAACCCGAGGCTTCGTAATATTCAAATATACTCTCAAGAATAAGTGACATCAGTTTCACGTGGTTTCGAGATCGTTATGCAAGTTTTTAAGAACTTGGGTTAAAAGCGTCAATGTATAGAAACTTATGATTACGGTGATCGTTTAACGAAACCAGGCCTAACGGAGTTTGGTTATATTCCCTTGAACCTCTACAAACTAACTACAAGGGCCTTTTATGCCAAAAATGAAGCTATAAAAAGTTACCAAGGACCAGGGACTGAAACAGCCGAAGATTAAAACATTTTTACCTGAAAAGAAGGTTGTCGCGGGGCGCGTAGACCCCTTTAGGATCCTACGCGGCCCGTGAGAGACTGCCCAGCGCAGAAGAAGGCTGCCAGCTGCAGGTTTCAGCTCAGAACCGACTTTAACTCATTCAAATTGATACCTGGGGCTGATTGTCGGACTTGTAATACCACTAGGACACCTGGGGTGATCCTAGATGCCTCCAAAACACCTGCCTTGATCTTGTTTCTTGGCAAACATCTATATAAAGGCACTAATATCGCCTTGGTAACTTGCTCAATTACTTGCAAACATTCACTACACTCTCATCTGGAGATACCTGGCCATAAAGGGAGCTCAAGTTTGTAGAAAAGATAGCTAGGACCCTTTGTAAGTGTCTTAGTCCCCTTCCTTAGTTCAGTTTTTAGTTTAAAAACCAAAAACTCAAAGTTATCGTAATTTGACTTTGACTTTTGGTTTAATCACAAATGGTCCAGCCACTGTCCGAATTAAAAGTGGTTATGTGACCATGATTAGGTAGGTGATTAACCCTTAAAAGGGCACCTCCTAATTATTTCGTTTGCCTAGTTAATTGTCGGGTCAAACTATTAAGTCAAAAAGTCAAACTGACTAGAATTTTAAATAATAATTATAACTAACAATGCAGAGGTTATAAATCATATTTTATCATTCTAATAACTTGGTAATTAGTATTAGAACATGTTTAATCATGTTCAACCCGACAATTATCAGTTTAGGATCGGTTCACAACCGAAAATCGCAAAAGCTTGACATGAACATGTTTATGCTCGATATCGTAAATTGAAGCTTTTTATTAATTAAATTGCGATATCTTGCATAAGTTATGTTTAAGCATAGGTTTTGACCCAAAACTTATTACCTACTGTTAAGATATTATTTTTAAGGATTTTTGGAATTTTTTATCAGATTATAATCTGATCATATCATAGAGTTCTTGTATAATTCGGTAAATGACGATAATACCCTTTTTATGCATAAAATGAGATTAACAAATGATTTGAATGCCAAACCTTTTCCTACTGATTTCATACATTAAATAAATTATTTTGAACAATTTAAAACTGATCAAAATCTCATATTTCCATAAAACACTTTAATTATCGTCAATTAGCGATTTTACGCTAATTAGGTGCATAGTATGGTTTTAAACCATATTTAACACCAAAGACTTGTTACCTACTGAATTTTTAAACAAATTTTAATATTATTACAGTAAGTATAAGTCATGAACTCAGACTTCCAAAAATGTCCTTAAAAGCATATGTGAAATGACCAAAATGCCCTTTCGAGACATAGTTTGGCCATAAATGGTAAACCTCACATATATATAATATCTTACTGAAGTAATGTGATAAAATAAATATTTTTACTGATTACCAAAGACCAGAACCTCAGTTTATTATAAAATCTCTTTTATAATCATTAAAATGACCAAAATGCCCCTACGGGACTTAAATTGGTTTTAAATACTTTTTGGGCATATATATTAACATCCTACTGATGTATTAACATATTCTAAGCATACTAACATTTGAGACCTGTATATAATTCATTTGGTTACCCGTTACTATAACAACCCTCCTAAACATTTCCGACACCCTTAAAATATTAAAATTTCCCAAAATGTTTAAGGCTCGGTCTGAAGAGCCGTTCCCTCATAAAAAGAGAGGATGGTTCAGTAGGGGAGCACATGAACGTAGGAAACAAATGAAATAGTTGCAACAACAGAGAGCCCTAGCAGCCGCTAAAAGAGAGACAGATGCCCATGCCCAGGATATGCTTAATAGGGGTTTAGCCAATTTCCATATCCTAGCAACCACAGCAGCCGACCCTAACCTGGAGCAACTGATAGCACCCCAACCACTACCACTATTTCTCGCTCAGCCAATGGAAATGGAAATAGAAAACAACCCTGAAAATCAAGTTGAAATGCATGATTTTAACCCAGAAGAGATACCTAGGGTACCAGCACCTAATCCCTTAGACCCAGATTACGACCTGTGGTGGGATGACAATAGGGACTATGTGCAACGTTACCCAATACCAGAGGACATGCCCATGCCGAATCTAGGAGCTTACCCAGGGTTGGACCCTCTAGATCCCTACTACGATAGTGATCAATACATTAGGGAAATTTTAGAGAATCTTTACCCGTACCAGGAACCCGCACCCCAGTTCCCAAACCCAGTACCCGCACCTTCACCCCCAATGAGTGTAGAAAATGTGCAAGAGCTCTGAACTTTCAGAGAAGAGATTTTAGAGAGTAGCGAGAGAATGAGACAGGTATGAGAGCGTCTCGTCTGGAAGTACGACGAGCGCAATATGGATTTCTGGATGAATCCATATCCGTGAAGGTGATGGTGGAGGTAGTAATAATAATAATAATATAATATATAATATGCATGTATGTTTGAAAAAAAAAACTACGGATGCCTACTACTAGTAGTATAAATTTCATTTCAGTTGTATTGTAATTTTAATTTTCAGTATCGGTTTGTATTAGATGCATAATATATATATAAGAAAGAGTAAGTCGCAATGATCGAAGTTTTTGATCAATATGTGTGTTGTGTGATTGGTTGTATTAAATATTATTTTGTGATATTAGTATGTGGTAAATGTTTAAAATCCAGATAGACAACGAAGTGAACCAGGAAAACCAGAATGATAATAACCAGAACGACAATAACCCGAATAATGAGAATCCAAACAACAATAACAATGGAAACCAAGTGGATAATAGTGCCATCCAACGCAAAGTGGCACAAGGAATCATAGATGCAATGTCATTTATTATCCAAACTGTTAAGGAAGCTGATAATAAAAGTAAACATAGCAGTAAGCGACCAACTGAACCTGAACACATCGTGAACAATGGACCTTTACTTCAAGCGCCCATTCCCAAAAGAAGAAGAACCATGCCTTATGGTTGTTCTTACAAAGAATTCTGGTCCTGCAAACCAATAGAATTCTCAGGCAATGAAGGACCCATTGCAACTCTACGCTGGATAGAAAAGACTGAGGCTGTTTTAAAAATAAGCAAATGTGTGGAAGAGGACAAGATAATGTTTGCTTCCAATTTGTTTAAGAACTCAGCCTTAGAATGGTGGAACACTATCCTCCAGTCTAGGGGAAGTGACAGGATTTACAATATGGAATGGGAGGAATTTAAGAACATGGTAGAAAGGAAATTTTGCCCTCCCAATAAAAAAGAACATATAGCAAATAAGTTCCTAAACTTTAGAATGACTGGAGTGGATAGTAAGGGTTATACTACTACGTTCTTTGAATATGCTAGAATAGTGCCAACCCTTGCATCACCCGAACCAGTATTAATCTCCCGTTACATTTGGGGATTAATCGGGGAGATTAGGCATATAGTCAAGGCAGCTAGACCTCAAACCATAGAAGAAGTTGTAGAACTAGCAAACACCTTGACAGATGAGTTAGTGCGTACTCGAGAAGAAGACCAGAGAAGAAACCTAGCTCAAAGGCTTACCCAGGAATTCCGCTATGGTAATTCCAACCGTAGGAATGTAGGTTCTACCTCTGCACCTTACTACAAGGCTTGCAAGAAGAAGCATTCGGGAAAATGCTCCACTTATTGCAATTTCTGCAAGATGCCAGGGCACAAGGAAGAAGATTGCAGGAGGAAACCTAATAATGGAATGTGCTTCAACTGCGGAGAAAAAGGTCACATCAATCCGAACTGTCCGAAACTGGCTCCAGCTACGAACAACAAGAACACTAAAAATGCTAGAGCATTTGTTCTTACTGCAGATGAAGCCAAGATGATTCCGGACGTGATAGCCGGTGCGTTTTTAGTTAATGATGTTTTTGCTAAAGTATTATTTGACTCTGGTGAGAACCAAAGTTTTATTAATACTTCGTTTTGCAAACTTCTTAATCAATCATTAAGTAAACTCCCACAAGAATGTCTAGTAGAGACAGCAAAATGGGGGAACCGTTAGGATTTCTGAAATCTTGAAGGGAGCAAGAATAGAATTTTTAAACCAAAAGTTTATTGCAAACCTTTACCCAATGAATCTGGCAGGATTTGATATTGTATTAGGAATGGATTGGTTAATAGCCAATAAAGCCAGTATTTTATGTGATCAAAAGTTAATTCAAGTAAATTCACCAAGGGGTGAAAAGATCACAATTAAAGGAGATAAGCCATCTAGGTCCACAAAATTCATCTCTGTGATGAAAACAACAAGTTATATAAGAAAAGGGTCATTAGTGTATTTGATTTCTATAATCACTAACACTAAAGGAAAAGAACTGAAAGATATTCCAGTAGTATCTTAGTTTTCAGATGTGTTTCCGGAAGAATTACAAGGACTACCTCCAGACAGAGAAGTTGAATTCAGAAATCACCTACTAACAGGAACAGCACCAATTGCCAAAGCACCTTATCGTTTGGCACCCACAGAAATGCAGGAACTAAAGAAACAGTTAGACGAATTGTTGGAAAAAGGATTCATACAGCCAAGTTCATCGCCATGGGGAGCACCGATACTGTTCGTCAAGAAGAAAGACGGATCGATGCGTATGTGCATTGATTACCGTGAATTGAGCAAGGTCACGATTAAGAATCGGTATCCATTACCAATGATCGATAATCTGTTTGATCAATTGCAAGGAGCTCGATTTTTCTCTAAAATCGATTTACGGTCAGGATATCATCAATTAAAGGTACAGGAAGAGGAAATTCCTAAAACCGCATTTAGAACCAGGTACGGCTATTATGAATTTACTGTCATGCCATTTGGTCTAACCAATGCCCCAACTGCATTTATGGACATGATGAACCGAATATGTAAGCCATATTTGGATAAATTCATAATTGTTTTTATAGACGATATTCTCATTTACTCTAAGAGTAAAGAGGAACATGCAAACCATTTGCACGCACTTCTAAGTTTATTAAGGAAAGAAAAGCTATATGCTAAGTTTTCGAAGTGCGAATTCTGGTTAGAACAGGTACAGTTTCTTGGACATTTAGTCAACCATGAAGGAATTCATGTGGATCCCACCAAGATCGAGGCAATTACCAAATGGAAAACTCCTGAGTCACCAACCGAGGTTAGAAGTTTCTTAGGATTGGCCGGTTATTATAGAAGATTTATTCGAGATTTTTCTAGAATAGCCATTCCCTTAACTAAGTTAACCTATAAATCCATTAAGTTTGAATGGGGACCAAAACAGGAAGAAGCCTTTAGAATTATTAAGCAAAGACTAACCCATGCACCCATACTAGCATTACCAGAAGGAACGGAAGACTTTGTAGTCTATTGTGACGCTATAAGTTAGGTTATGGATGTGTGTTGATGCAACGCCAAAAGGTTATAGCTTATGCATCTAGACAACTTAAGAATCACGAAGAGAACTATTCAACCCATGATTTAGAATTAGGAGCTATAATTTTTGCGCTGAAAATTTGGAGACATTACCTTTACGGTAGTAAGTTTACCATTTTCACTGATCATAAGAGCTTAAGGTATGTTTTCGGGCAAAAAGAGTTGAATATGAGACAAAGACGCTGGATGGAGATACTTAGTGATTATGATTCTAATATCCAGTATCATGCAGAAAGGCAAATGTAGTGGCTGATGCTTTAAGCCAAAAGTATCATGAAAAGCCAAAAAGGGTACGTTCTCTTAAATTAAATCTACAAGTAGATTTAAATGATCAGATTAGAAAGGCACAAGAATCAGTAATCAAGGATTATACTGAAAAGTTAAAAGGAATGATTAAGGAATTAGAACAAGTAACAGATGGAATTTGGAGATTCCATAAGAAAAGAATGTGGATACCCAAATTAGGAAACCTACGTCACCGTATATTAGATGAAGCCCATAAGTCTAAATATACGATGCATCCTGGAAGTGATAAGATGTATCAGGATTTAAGAAAGAATTTCTGGTGGATATGAATGAAGAAAGATATAGCAGCCTATGTTTCTAAATGTTTAACCTGTTCACAAGTCAAAGCTGAACATCAGAAACCTTCAGGTTTATTACAACAATTAGAGATGCCAGTTTGGAAATGGGAATTGATAACAATGGATTTTGTTACCAAATTACCCAAAACAAGGAAAGGTAATGATACAATCTGGGTGATTGTAGACAGGCTAACTAAGTCAGCTCATTTCCTACCAATGAAGGAAACTTTCAGTATGGAACAATTAGCTAAGTTATATGTAAATAAAATAGTTTCATTACATGGAATTCCTTTATCAATTGTTTCTGATAGGGATAGCCGTTTTACCTCTCATTTTTGGACAAGTTTCCAAAAAGCAATGGGAACCAAGTTGAATCTAAGCACAGCTTATCATCCTCAAACGGATGGACAAAGCGAAAGGACAATTCAGACGATGGAAGATATGCTTAGAGCTTGTGTAATTGATTTCGGAGGTAATTGGGACGATCATTTACCATTAATAGAATTTTCTTATAATAACAGTTATCATACAAGTATCAATGTTGCACCATTCAAAGCACTTTATGGACGAAAGTGCCAAACCCCAGTCTGTTGGGCAGAAATTAGGGAAAAGCAATTATCCGGACCAGAAATAGTGCAAGAAACAACCGACAAAATCATTCAAGTCAAGGAACGACTAAAAGCAGCACGTGATCGACAAAAGAGTTACGCTAATAACAGACGGAAACCATTGGAATTTCAGGTAGGAGACAAAGTGTTATTAAAAGCCTCTCCTTGGAAAGGAGTGGTAAGATTCATCAAAAGGGGAAAACCCAAAATCAGGCCCTATATAAGGAGGGCATCGGCCTTCAGTTCCGATCTCTCATTCCTTTTTCTTTCTCTCGAATTTCTTAAGTGTAGGCATAATTCTCGGGTATAATACCCCCTAAATAACGAAGTTCTGCCCCGTTGTAAGTATCATAACCTCGGTTACATATTAGATACGCTGCCCGATTGATCTAGGGTTCCGTAACGGCTGTCGAGGGTTTGCTCGACGTAGTCGTTGGAATGCCGTCTCGGGGAGGGTATTACTAATGTAAATATTAAGGGTTATTATACTAACGCGTGTGCATTTGTGTAAATTATAGATAATCAACAGGAAACTCTTACAGAAAATCGAAGACAGCAATGTGAGTAATCTCCTTTTTGTTAACTGTTTTACAAAACCTCACCTAAATTAAACTACATTAAACAGTTATTGAGTATTTGTAATGATACAATTATCGTCGGTATATTTGGGGTTTTGTATACAAAATTTGTTACTGCCTTGCGAGGAGTAACATGACCATAAGTCGAGACGACAGTACCGTGGGTGATAATTAGTATGAATTGGAAACAAATGTAATTTCACGACCGCCCTCAATACTGTACAATGGTCTTTATTAAACTTGATTAAACTGGGATTCACTCACCAGTATTTTCCACTGACAAAATGTTTTAAACGCGTTTCAGGTAACAAAATGTGAAAGCCAATTAGAAGCCAACTGGACAACACTGAAGGCTTGGAAAAGTGGCAATAAAGTTACCTAAAATAAATAGATGTTTTTATTAAATAAAATAGGGTTTCATCCCTATGAAAATGTGTGTACTGAAACTTGGGAATTTCCCATGTATTTGATATTATAAAAGCGTGGTATTTTAGTTTGATAAAATATTTCCTAACTACGGTCCTAATGTAAATTCCGCTGCCAAAATGGACAAATAACAGATACCACCAAAACTAGCCGCGGCCGCCAGTTCCAGGGTTGTTAGGGGGCGGGGGTTGCGAGAGTTACACATTTATGCGTTCGGATCGGTTTATGTGACTAGTTTACATAAAATAGCCGAAATGGGTTTAACCTTATCATTAAATCTTCAATTTCCAGAATGTGTTTAGTTTGCCCATATTATACGAGTATCCAAACTTGTCGGGTCTAAATCACATTCTATTCCGGTCTCCGCTTAATCTGGTGTTTAGAACCGTAAGGTATCTTTCAAGCTAACTGGTCTAAGTCTTTGTCTTAAATAAAGACCCGTTAGTATCCTAATAGGTTAATAAACCTTCTATACAGATTGAGTAGCTTCAGTATAAGGTATTTTCATAAAGCTTCAGGAAATATACGGCTGAGTTACTTCTTACACATCTAGCTCAGGTAAATACTTTTAACTTATTTTTCTTTATACGGGCTTGGGATATGGTATTATAATAATACCACTTGGTCGGGTATGAAATCATTTAATCGGATTGTGATTAATAAATTGCATAACCCGTTTTAATCTGTTTTGTTTGATAACATAAGCATTGGGGGTTAATACGACCATGTCCTGGATATCATCGGCTAATTTCATTTGAAAATGTCCACGACCTATGCACGGGGTGTAAGCATACACCTGACAGATGCAAATGCTAATATAACCCACATGTTGGGGATAACTCCATTGTGGGTTCTATAAGTGGTGAGTCGGCTAATCATGACCGGCTTCCAAACCGGCCCCATATGTAAGACAAACATGTAAAACTGTATACAAGATTATCTTAAATAATTGTCCCAAGTTATAAATGGTTTGTGCCTTGTGCACTTAAATCAATTTTCATAAATGTTTTCAAATAAGTCAGTTAATTGTATTAACAGTGTAAACTGACGTATTTTCCAAAGACTAATTGACAGGTACCTCAGTAAATAGGCTGGAGCTACTAGGTGTCAAATAAGAGGATCTTGCAAATCCCTAGATACCTGGAGTCTGTTATTTCAGTTTCTTGTATTTTATTTTATGATCCGCCTGTGGATCTCTATTACAACCAAGTCTGTATATTCTTTTATTTGGACACTCGAACACTATGGTTTGTAATAGTAATTATTCACCAAGCCTCCCGCTGTGCTATGTCAATATGATGATATCAACTACGTCACAATACTCCTCGCCGGGCCCACCGGTAATATGTGGAAATATCGGGGTGTGACATAATAACAAATAAAAATCCAATCTTTGTTAAACAATCATCTTAACCTTGGTAGTTTAAGAAGTCTAGCCAAGAAACATGGTTTTAAAAATAACGAAACAAAGTCTCAAACAAGAATTCATCGATGTCAAACAAGAAAAAATAGAAAACTAAAGAAATCGAGTAGAAAAACCCGTTAATCCCTTGCTCTCCAAGCTTCTTGCTTCAACCCAACGATTCCGTAGCTTTATTCCTTCCAAAGATGCTTCCCCAGTTCATTCACAGCGGCATATGTTCTCTTCGTCTGATTTTTTTTGCGTCCCAGTTGATGTCTTCGATTAGCCTCTGAATATGCGTCCCCCTCTTCTATAATATGCCGCCTCCTATTGTTATAATATATGACACTATATTCCCTTTGTTTACGATAGCAGCCGCCTTCTTTTTTTATTTTAATGATCTGTGTCTTCGAAAATAATAAAATACAATTCACCCCTTGTCTGATCATGCGTCCAAATACAATCATGTTTCTTAGGGTGAGGGGGGCACTCCCCTAAGAGGGGAGTCCCCTCTCTTACGCACACCCAATCAGGTTATGCCACGTCAACTCCCCTCTTAAACTCCCCTCGCACCCCAATTTGATGGCGGCACTCCCCTCTTAGGGGAATTGTTTTTTTATTCAAAAAAAAAAAAGAAAATCAATGATTGGTTGAAATTGCGGCTGGCCCCACCATATCATCTCCCCTTCTTCGGTGAACTCCCCCCGACCACCCTCCCCGAATTGGGTCACCGCAGGGATGGCGGCGGTGTTCCCGATCGGGGAAAGTGGTCACCGCGGCCACTCCCCGAGTACGCCCCGGACACCCTTAGGGTTTTGAATTAATTGATCAAAAGTCCACAAGTCCCTGACGTCACGTTTGCCTCCAAGATTTGTAAATATGTCTCATCACCCCTTTTTTTTTCATTAGGAATTTATTAATAATGCATACAATACATGTAGAAGTCCCATAACCTCTAATAGATAACATAGAGATAGCGGGCTTGGCCCACTTGAGAAAAATAGCGCCAATTTTACTTCGGTCACTGGTATCCTACTCTGCTCAACTAGCTTGATATATCTTTATTACTCATTTTCACTCCATTTGTACCAGGACCTAGCCAAACACAAAATAATATAATATAATACTAAAACTAAATAAAAACAAATAAAACTTATACAAAAATTATAGAGTTAATTGCCATTTTAGTCCCTGTGGTTTGGGCCATTTTGCCAGTTTAGTCCAAAGGTTTCATTTTTAACATCTGGATCCAAAAATGTTTTATCGTTGCCATTTTGGTCCAACTGACTTAACTCCATCCATGCTCCTCAGTTAGTCAAGGGGCATTTTTGTCATTTCCCCAATTATTTTTATTAAAGGTTTATTTTTATCAAAGTTTATACCCTGTTTTTTTCAAATGTATTTTCAGTCTCTCTCATCCCTCTGTCTTTATCTCTCTCTCAACCAAGACCACCACCACCAACTAAACACCACCACCATCACCCTCTATTCAGCCAACCATCATCTAAACACCATTGCTACCTCATAAAGAACTCCATATCTAAACCCCTCTGTTTCCGGTTGATTATGAGTCACCAAGAAAAACACTAGCCGCAAGTTTTCCGGTAAGCAGTAAGCACCCAAGATCAGAAAAGAAGTCTGAATCACATGAAACAACCATCGGATATCTGAAAACATTGAATAAATCATACACTTACCACGAGCCACTCGAAACCACCGTGTTCTTCCACCTGCTGGTAAGAATACGACAACCATAACCAACACCATCACTCACTGTCATCATCTTCTTTCTACCGTGCACCTCCACCGTTAACTCCGGCAGAAGCCGATTGACACACTATCATGAACCGTCGTTAGCCACCGTACATCATATTTTTACCGTAATCATCCGAGACAGCCACCACTTACCACCGTTGTCACAACATCAATGGTTTCCAGATCTGTAAAAATTTTATCAGATCTGTTGAAAATCTTCCGATTGGGTGGTTTTGACTTCCGATTGGGTGTTGTTGACGGTAGTGGTGGAGGTTCTATGGTGGTGGTGTTGTTCCACTGGTGAAGTAACTGTTTGCAGGCGAATATGGTGATGGTTGTGTGAGGTTGAAGGTTACGGTGGTGCTGGTGTTGTTCCAGAGGGGGGGGGCAGTGGGGGAGTGTAGGGTGGAATGTGATACAGGTGTGTATAATATATATATATTATGTATTTCTTTATTCGTTATATATAAATAGAAAGGATAATATTAAAGGGTTAATTAAAATAGTTTGGGAAATGACAAAAATACCCCTTGACTAACTGAGGAGCATGGATGGGGTTAAGTCAGTTGGACTAAAATGGCAACGATGAAACCTTTTTGGATCCAGATGTTAAAAATGAAACGTTTGGACTAAACTGGCAAAATGGCCCAAACCACAGGGACTAAAATGGCAATTAACTCAAAATTATATAATTTACATGGGACAAATATGTGTATTTTACCACACATCATTATCCCTTTGACACAAAGAACCACTAAGGACCCGATGAATGTAGCGGATGAGCGGGTCCCTTATTTTAGTGCTCTTTGTGGAGCTTGGTTTGTAGTGGCCGTCTCCAATCAATGCCCATGCAGCTTGGCGGAGTTTGTCCGGTAATTCGCGAATGGCTTCGGTAAACTCTGTTTCAGCCGCATACTCTTCGGTATATAGGCCGATATTGATACCGAATTGGGCGACTGAAATGCTATACCATTCTGGCCCACATCTAAACTCTACCGTATTGGAATCAAACAAATCCGGCTCGGTCCTTCTGAACTTTAGTGTGCTTAAGAACTCTATGTTGTATTGATGTATGGACCGGAGTCGGGTTTCTAGAAAGATTCGGAGTGGACCAGTCACTAGTGCATCGTATCTCTCCCTTTGTCCCACTGTCTCGAGCGTGTCGTAACAAACCTGACTCGAGGGCTCTTCATGTCGCGCTTGCAAGGTTTCGAATCGTGTTTGGTTCTCCAATTCAGAGGTTTTGAACCTCAAGAACTTGTGTGGTGCCATCCTGGAAGAAAGAACAAGTAAGCCGATTGATACGTTCGAAAAATTTGTAAAAATATGATATCAGAGGGTCTAGACACAGTTCCGTGTCTGTCTGACACGGCCCCGTGTCTGAGGTTTAAGTTGGGCACGGCCTCGTGTTTAAACAGCACGGCCCCGTGTCGAACAGTCTGTTTCTCCAAAATTTAAGGTTCGAGCCGGCTTCGAAAATTCAAAATTTTTGGTTCACCAGTAGTGGTTTACCCTGATTAACAAACCCCAATAATCATTTTTACCATAAACGCCCGTTTACTCTTCTGATTTTAAGATTTTCCGTCAAGAACAAGGGTTTGGTTGAAACAGTGTGAATAATTCGATTTCCTCAACAATGTTCAGATATTTACTTTCAAAATTACTAATACTAACTACTACTAACAAGATCTAAAATAAAATTCGAGATTGGCACGGGTCTAGTTCAAGAACCCTAGATTAAACCTGAATTTTTGGTGTTAAACTACATGCAAATCATTAAACTAACTACCATGATGTTGGAATCATACCTTGTAGTCGGATTGGAGTGATCGAACATCGAAAACTGTCGAAAAATGGGCAGGAACCGGTGTCTCAGAGAAAACGGGTCATGTTATTTTTGAAAAAGTGTAGACTGAGGGTTTTATATCCCAATAGTCAGTCGGCCACGGCCCCGTGCTGATGTAGCACGACCCCGTGCCGTATTTTAATTTTTTGATATATCTGGGCATTTGGGCACGGGGGCGTGTCAGGTGGGCACGGCCCCGTGTTCAGTCCGCCAGTAACCTTATTTTTTTTATCCGTGCATGTGTGTTTGACCGTTTTTCTGTGGTTCCTTTGATACTTACCTGTTTTTCGTTAAGTCTTCATGGTTGATGCTTTCCAATTCTTCCTACAAGATGATTAAAAAGAAAAATATGCAAATAAACAAATAAACATTTGATCGTTTTAGCGATCATGTGTCTACCTCTTGAAGATCCATTTCAATTTCCTCCTCCTCAACGAAGCCTCGATAGAGTTTTAGCCTTTATCCGTTTACCTTGAAGGGTACACCGTTTGAAGGCTTAATTTCTACCGCTCCATGTGAAAAGATTTGAGTGATGGAAAAAGGTCCCATCCACCTTGACTTAAGTTTACCCGATTTAAGTTGGAGACATTCAGATAGGTTTTTTATGGCAAATTCTTACTCCTAAATCACCCCAAATTATTCCTAATATATACCTTGTTTGAGATTAAACTTAAAATCACATACTAAATGACAAAAAGCTCTACCAAGTGAGATAGCCCTATATCTCTATCAAATTACTATCTCTGATACCAGTACAAAACTTCAACAGTTATAATGAATATTAAATTAAATAAACTATTATAACGAACATTGAATACTGAAGAAAAACTGACCTTATGGGTAAGTTCCGGGTAGGACTTCAAATCTTTGGTGATCCGAACAGCTAACTGCAAAAACCAAACACCGTTAGGACTCGTTACAGGAATGGGGTTATTCCTGTAACCACCCTCCGACGTGAGAATAAGTCTCGGTTTGGGAGAAAGAAAGTATGAATGTAGGGAGAGAGAGTAAACGAGAGCAAGATGATTCATACCTTTGATGTTTACCTCTATTTATAGTTTACCATTAGGGTTTCCCCTAACTTAGGATGGGCTCCTATAAGTTAGGGATTTGCATGATCTTCCCAAAAGGTTGGGGATTTGGTTACATGGTTTATCCATGCAGAATAGAACATTCTAGAGTAAACATGTGTAATTAAGTATTTATAATAAAATAATAGGTGATGATCGGGTCGGGTTAGCCTATCCGGGTCATACCTCGTCATGTCCCCACAGTCCGAAGTTATGAAATGAAATTCATGAAATCGGACTAAAAAAGGAAAAAGTCAAAATTCCCCCTTTGAGTGTAAGTTTCTCGAGTGGGGTACCGTTACGTTTTTTTTTTTGAAAAATGGTGGCGATGGGAAAGGATGTAACAGTTAAGTCATCATTAGGATGATAGTTGTACCTCCCCTGTCTTGACACGCGTTCCCACCCGTTTACCTTTTTGAATTCGAAAGGTTGCAATCCCTTATACATAGGTTTCCCGTTTAGGGTTTGGGATTTCATTTCCTTCCTTGTTCACAACCAGTTTCTTCAACTTCTTGATTTCAAAAATGGCTTCCAAAACCGGCGAGTCCTCTTCTTCTGCCCAAGCAAGTTCTGATGCCCTATATATCAAATGGGGGCTTGTATTGTTCAACAATCTTATTCAAGATTACAATATTAGGGCAGAGTGGAATCCCGTACTGGCGTCAAAGACAGACACGGCATTTCCGTTGACGAAGGGTAAAATCACTCTGTTTAGTGATTTTTTCAAATTTTGCAACTTACGATTGCCGATCACCAACTTTTGTAAGTTGGTTCTTGATCATTATCCCATCCACATTTCCCAACTGCATCCGTTAGGGTTGGTTAAACTCCGACAGTCTGAATTCGCTTGTATAGCCCTGGGTCACAACCCTGAACTCACCGTTTTTAGGGCTTTTTTCGTTCTAGTGTGGAAATCCCCCTTTCTCACCTTTGACAGGAGGGATACCGATGTGTCTTGTTTGAGGGACATCCTTGCTAGTTCCAAGGATAAGGATTGGAAGAAAAAGTTCTTCTATATTGATGCCGGTGTTATTCCCAGAGAAATGCAGTGGAGGGAGATGGGACCCAAGGACAAGGTTAAAGACGATGGTCACCCAAAAGATGCTTATGTTGGAAACGCTCTTTTTAAGAGATTGTGTGAATGCCCCTCGAGTGCACAGTAATTCCGGAGGGAGCCTTGTTGATGGCGGGAATGAGCCTGCTATAGCGTAATATCAGGTTGTATCCTTCCTTCCGGAGAGATGATGAAGGTATGTGGCTCTTTTGCTTTGAATAGGCTTTGTTAATTGTATCTACATTGACACCTGTGAATGTCAAACAGGTAAATGGAGTCTATTTGATTTTGTGGATCCTCCTCGGAATGCTGCTTTGAGGGCCGCGGACCGTGTGATTGGGGAACAAAAACCTAATTTGCTGAAGATCCATCTTGAGCAATTCTTGCTGCCCGCGGTGCCGGCGGATCCCGCTGCTTATATTTCCAAGCCTCCCCCTAGCAGGGGGAGTAGTGTCTCTGCCGCAGAGGCGAAAAAACCAATCCACCTGAAAGTCACCGGGAGGAAGTATATGGCCGCGGGGGCCGCTACTTTCTCTGTTGCGGTTGGCGTTTCTACGCCCGCTGGTGGTGTTGCTGTTACATCTGCTGCTGCTGAGTTAGTGAGTCCAACTTGCGTGTCGAAAAAACGCAAAATAATTCCCCCCTGACTGCTTATCAAGCTATCCAAGCAACCTATGCCATGCCCACTGGTAAGTAACTTTGTTTGTGGGTGTTAGTGTGGACTTTGTGTTCCATGTTGCTGAACGTTTGATTTAACACAGGTTCTACTACTGGGGTTTAAGTTGAGGGTGTGTCCTCTACCCCCTTGTCCTTTGTGGATGTCATGCCTTCCGCTACAAGCGGACCAAGCCTTTCGGTTATATCCCAGGCAAGTGCTGCCGCTGCTGTCAGTTGCTCTATGCCGCTTCCTATGCCCACAACTGTTGTGGCTGTGATAACCAGTCCGCTTTCTACGCCGCTGACTTCTAGTGTCACTCCCACATCCTTGTTTGACTCTCCGGTTAGCATTTTTCTGCATCCAAAATGGAGATGCCTACAGTGTCCGTTGCTCACGAGGCAACCAGAGATACCGCTATGAGCGATGCTGGGGGATCAATGTGACAACTGGCACCAAACCGGTAATTTCCGTACACTTTAATTATTATTTAATGACTGCAATTATGTGCTTAAATGTCAACATTGACTGATTACATGCTAAACAAGTGAATTCATGCATGTTTTATACTACAAAATATTGCTTTATGCATAAACGAGAGCGTTGCGTCAGAAATACTAGTAAACTCACCGGTAAGACACTTTGTGTCAACATAACTGCAAAAAGCAGTCAGACATTAGAATTGAGGCCTAGGTGTAGGTCCAACGACAAGAATACATTAAAACCCAAGAGTACATACAAGGGTTAACGTATATACATTCCGAAAGCTAATATACGCACTAGAAAGCACCCGAAACGCACTTTAAGTGCAGAATTTCAGTAAATTCAGCTATAATCAGCATTATGGCACTGAAATATTATGCAGAAATTACGTTTTATCATCCAGAATACTTCCCTAAGTGTCGGGAATTATAAGGGTTACAAAAGGGTATTTAAAAGACACTAAAAGATGCAATTTAGCTCTTTAACGAACCGGTATCTAACCGAACAACCGGACATTACCCGAAACATCAAAATATTATTAGAAACATTGTTTTAACATTACCAAGCTAGTTATGATCCCCAAATATCATAACACAACATATAAATACCTAGTAACTAAGTACCTAACTAAACACTTGGATTCTAACCTAGAAATCTAATTTAGTTACAACCTAAGTCTACTACCCCCCCCCCCCCCACCTAGTGGACGGTCCATACAAGGGACCCCACTTGTGATTTTGTTCAATTATTTTAATGGATTGTGTTGGCACTTTAGAAACACTAAACCCATGAGATAAAGCCATGAATTGGTTATAAGTATAACACACTAAGTCATAAGCTCCATTCTCTTTCCTCACAAACACTCCACACCTTCTTCTTCCTCCTTCCCCACTTACGGCCGAAGATACCCACCCCCACATCCCTCACCTTCATTCACTTCTCATTCAATTCAAGCATATACAAAGGTGTTAGAGGTTGCATAAGGAAGCTGGGAGCTTACGAAAGTTCAAGGACCTTGTTCAATTGCTATTAACCACTTGTTTTCTTCACTTGATCATCTCTAGCCTTGTGCTAGTGGTAAGAACTTTGATCATGTTATTTTACATCTATTCTAAGTGGTTAATGATGAATCATGTTCAAAAACATCAAGAACACTAAGAAACATAAGAAGTAAACTTGAACATAAGCTTTAAATATGAAGAAACTTGATGTACATGAGTTGTTAAACTTGTTGATTGTTGATTGTTTGTAGAAATGATGTTGATCATCATGTAGTCTTGCTAGATCATGATTAAAAACATAATCTAGCAAGATGAGGGGATGAACATGTTAAAGGTTATGAATCATCCTCACAAAAAGTCATGAACTTGAATAAATATGATGTTGCTTGTAAAATGATGAACAAATAAGTTTAAAGTCTTGTAAATCTAAATATTTCAAGTATGATTTACCAAGAAACCAAGTTAAAAATACAAGTTTCACTAAATCTTGGTTCTTACATAAATAAACATCATTTTTAGGGGTTAACAAAGTAAAGAAACACATGTGTAACAAGAAAAATAAATGAAGAAATATTTTTAGAAAACATGAACATACGTTGTAAAGAATCATATTCTTTAAAAATGGAGTTTTTAAAGAAGCAACCACACTTTAAAGAGTAACAAGACTTACTAAATACACTAGTAAGTTACTACACTTTTTATAAATTTTCAAGTTCATGAAATAGAGAAATTAGTATATGTTGTGATGATTGTTGTTGAAATTGATTGATGATGATTTTAAAAGAAAATAAACACATGTTTTGAAAACATGGGAAACCTCCGTTTTTAGGGGAAACTCTGTCAAAATTTTTATAAATTTTGACACTTAGAAAAATATAAGTTTTTGAGAAACTTATTCCCTAAAAATGTATCTAAAAATATTACCAAGGTTTTCCTAATTTTTGGTGACAAGAAATGATGATTTCTTCAAGACTTAAAATTTATATTAAGTATGTATAATTTTGAGGAAAATATATGTATTTATTTGTCACCAAACTTTGTGCTAAGTGTATGTAGTATGTACTATACGTGATAGTGTATTAGGACTTGAAAATACACTAAATACTCATGAGAAGTAAAAACACAAAAATACACATACAACATACAAGATACATAATTTGGGTGCAAAATACAAGATACTTATATTTATTTTTGAGAAAATAATATAAGTAAGACACGTAGTTAAAAATATAAAATATTTTTAACACAAGAATACATATACAAAAGATAGTGACTTGTTCTTGTGCGATACAAGTCTAGTGACTAACGTTAAGAAAACACGTATAGGTCACGACGTTAAGTAAGCAAATCCGGTGAAGTTTACGACGCAAGGAACGCAAAGTTGTGAGTTCATGCTCCCCCTTTTCTCTTAACTGTTTTTAGTTTTATAACTTCAGGGGTGAAATACATGTTAACAATATTACAATGTTTATAAATGGTATGATACAAAAACAAGAAGCACTCTTGGTGAGAACGAGTACCAAGTATGATGCGTATGAGAATACAAGAATACAAGAAGCACTCTTGGTGAGAACGAGTACCAAGTATGATGCGTATTGAGGAATGATACGAGAAATCGTGTCACGAATAGGGTAACATAAGCACCATTAATCAACAATATACCTAGACCACAGAACAAAAGGTTAGATCTAACGGGTGTCGGGCAGCCACACTCTTGGTGAGAACGAGTACCAAGCAGTGCTTTTGTGTCTCAGAATATGCCAACTAGAAAAATGCCTAAGGTTTGGTGACTTCCTATGTCGTGTCACATGTTAATGGCCTTGCAACCCATTAACAACCCTGATACATACTAGAATACTTTATTTATACAAGAATCATACCACAAGAATTCTTGATTTATACATGAATACTTGATTTTGCATGAGTACGTGGTGTACACAAGAATCTGGATTATATACAAGATACCAACTATGTTTTCATACAAAGTATACAAACGTGAAATACAAAAACTGCATGAATTCACACCAACATTATGTTGACGTTTTTTTTTCCAAAACTCACATGTACTTCAGGTAACTAGAAGCGGATGTGCGCGCGGTCTTACCCATGGTCGTGGATGTCGCTTATGTTTCATCTTTAAATAAAGTTGTAAACTTTTTAAGACAATGTTTTATGTTATCTCGCGATGTAAACGCTAACTTATGTTTTCAAATTATGAAGTGTTTGGTATTTGAAGATATTTTTGCGAGCATGTAGTATGTTTACCTTTCATATGCAATGAGAACCTTTCATGATCACACCTTGTGCTTCCGCCGCAGAAAGGGGTGTGACAATCAAGCAGCGGAATTGCTGATGATGGTGCCCATTTGGTCGATGATCTTTATTTGGCTACCATTAATTGGGATCCAAACGTGCAGGATAAGCGCTATCAGCCCAAGTGGAAAATAGCGGAATCGTCGAGATTAATCTTTCCTCCAGTGATTCAGCACTGGGTTGTGCGGGCATACCCCCGGCTGAGTCAGCCTATATTGAGGGGTTAAACAATGAGAACTTGATGAATGCCACAATGGTAGACTCCGTTAGTCAGCCTCGGAGGCTAGCAGAAATCCGGCGTCGGTGTATGCATGATAACAATGAGCTCCACCAGGCGCGGGCTGCTATTCAGGAGCTGAAAGACGAAAAGTACCGGTTGGAAAGTTAACTCCAAGCTGCTGGTCTGAGGGAGAGCAGGTTTGTTTCAGAGAAAAATATGGCAGAAGATTACTTAAAGCGGGTGACTGCCAACCTTGCCGAGGAGAGGATATTGTGGGCTCGTGATATAGCGGAGAAGGACCGGGTCCTTGCTCATGCTAAGATTGTTCAGGAGGAGCCGGAATGTAAAGCTGTTACTGAAGCTCAAAAGGTGAGATCTGAGATGTCTGCTAAAATGGAAAAGTTCCGTATTGACACTGATTTCGTGTCTCAGGTGCAGGAGCGGTACCAAGCTTTAACTGTGGAGTTAGAGTCATCCAATGCCAAGGTTCAAGCCAAACAGGTTGAATTAGAGGATCGGGAGGCACGGCTTAGGGAGGTTCAGCAACAGTGCGATTCCCTTGTCTTCGAGAAGAACAAACTGGTAGAGTATTCCGCCATTCATCAGGCACGCCTTAACGAGGTAGAAAGTGCATTGGAACAGTCCAACGCTGAGGTGGATAGTTTGACCAGTCAACTGACTGGATTACAAGGTGACAGGAATTGGTTGATAACCAATGGCCTGGTTGGGGCGTTTGAGTACCTACGCCAATCGGAGTCTTTTACTGCTTTGTTGGACCGCCTTTCTGCTGCAGCTTATCAATCGGGTCACCATGATGGCGTTTACCATGGTTACTTTGAATGTCAGCAGTCAGATAAGATTACTCCCACGTTTCATACAAAAAGAGGCAAACTGTAGGGAGATATGGCGGATGCTCTTGAGGAAGCTTGTAATGATCCACTGCCCGTATACGCAGATCTGACGAACAAAGTGGCTGAAGATGGCATGGACTCTTTACGCCTAATGTTGGACCCAACGGAGGAGTCGGAAGAGGAATGAGTGTTTTATTTTGTTATGTACACTATTCCTTAGATATTTTGCATAAACACTGTTTTGCTTGGGTTATGTGCAAATACTTGATTTTCTGTCAGACATTTAATGCTAATATCATGATGAATGACGCCGCCGTTTGCCTGAATGTGGCGATTTGACGTGTCATGATGACTTTTTATTAATTTTGCTATCGTCATCACTGTCAGACCCCTTAGACCTGTATAAATTAAGTCTTACTTTTTCCAAATTTGGTACTTGAAAAAATGGGGCAAAAATGCCATAAACAGAAAATTTCCCATGTTCTTCGTCGTTTGGATGCAGCTGATGGTCTGATTCATCTTCAAGTTCCGGTGACGGAGAAGACGATTAGAGGAAGGGAGGTGAACTCCAATGATACTGTACCCCGGGTTAGCCGGTCCTACAAGAGTATCGAAGATGATGGTCCTTCGAAAGCTGATGCGGGTGTGATTTCTCTATCAGCTGACACTCTGATGGAAGCTTTTCCTCCTGGTCATGTTCAACGCTGTAGACTAGTGTATGAACGACGCCGCAGTGGCCATCGTTGTATAAGCTTGGTTGATGATCGGAGGGCGTTAGCTTTTCCGATAGATGAGGTTAATGTCGATGACCTGATCGTCGATCCTCATCCGTTGGAAGATTATGGTGTAGCATTGTACACCCCTGCAGAGGTGTGGGCAATGCTTTCCCATAAGTAGATATTTAGAACATGTTCGTTTTTTGGTTCCCGTATGTTGGTGTTTAGCAACAGGGACAAGTACTTGGTTTTTGTAAGATAGTTGTATATATTTATTATCAAAATACCTATCTTTTTATAGTGGTTAATGTATCTATTACCAAGATACCCACTCTTAACGTTGTATAGTTTTTTTATCCTTTGACTTATATATGAAAAATGTTTCGTGTCAAGGACGTTTTTTTACCGTTATGTGCAGTTTAAATGCGATGGTAATTCTTTGTACCGTAAAGTGCAGTGTGAATGCGATGGTAGTTGATATTGTGCATGAAAGTAACGAGAATGAATAATAAAAAGAAAGAACTTTTATTAACTCAATACTTAAAGAAAAAAGAGACATCGTTAAAGATGAATTACACTTGTTCGTAAAAGAAAAAAAAACAATCAAACCCGCCGTTAGGTGTATGGCTTTACATATAACATTTTTTCAATTGAGCATCATTCCAACTACGTGGAACCGCGGTGCCATCTAGCCTGGATAGGCGGTAAGCCCCTTTGCCTAAATCTTCTTGGATGATATAGGGACCTTCCCAGTTGGGTCCCAGTTTGCCTGAGGGCTCTGCTCTACTGGCTTCATTGTCGCGCATAACGTACTTGCCTTCCTTGAAAGTATGCTGAGCCACGCACTGATTGTAGTACTTTTCCAAAGTTTTCTTGTACTTTGCCTCGCTGATGGTGGCTGCCTCGCGCCGTTCTTCCAGTAGGTCTAGGCCCTCACTTAGGAGCCTGTCATTGTCATCACTAGTAGTGAGGCGTCTCAGCAATGGTAATCCGACTTCCGTGGGTATCATGGCCTTTGCACCACATGTTAGGCTGAAGGGGGTTTCATTGTTTCTTGTCTTGGGCATGGTTCGATGTGCCCAGAGGACATTCGGCAGATCTTCCACCCAAGAGCTTCCTTCATTATCTAACCTTCTTTTTATTCTATCAAGCAAACTCCTATTTGCCTGTTCCACTTGGCCGTTTCCCTGGAGATGTGCTACCGATGTAAAGATTTGTTAAATCTGAAGCTCTACACACCAATCTTGTAAGACCCTGTCTGTGAATTGTGTTCCATTGTCGCTCACCAGGTATAGCGGCAGTCCAAATCGGCACATTGTGTTCCCACAGGAATTTCTTTGCATTTTCAGTAGTTATTTTAGCCAAGGGTTTGGCCTCAACCCACTTGGTGAAATAGTCGATTGCCATAATTAGGTACTTTAGCTTCCCGGGGGCCAGCGGGAATGGCCCCACAATATCGACTGCCCACTTTTGAAAAGGCCAGGCCGCCATGACAGGAATTAAATTGTTATTGGGACAGAGCATTTGAGGAGCAAATTTTTGGAAACTACGGCACTTTCTGAGTTCATCTACCGCGTCTTCATGCATCCCGAGCCAATAATACCCGGCGTTGTGGATTTTGGCAACAACTGCCCGGGGTCCAGCGTGAATGCCACATATGACAGCGTGTATTTCTTGGATTAGGTATTTTGCTTCCGCTGGGGATACACACCGCAGTAGTGGTCCCAAGTATGATTTCTTGTATAGGACGTCGTTGTTAACTTCATATTGCAACGCCTTGGTTTGTATCTTTTGAGCTTCGCCTTGGGCAGAGGGTAATTCCCCCTTTGTGAGGAACTTCAGAATTGGAGTGTACCAACAGAGTTCTTCCGCTGTGATGGCGGACAATTACCGAGGTTCTATGGAGGGCGCTTGTAATGTTTCAACCTTTACTTCCTTTTCCAAACCAGAGGTGGCGAGCTTGCTCAGGGCGTCAGCTATTTAGTTTTTTCCTCGATAAACGTGATTAAGTGTAACGCTTTCGAAGGAAGCTATGAGATCCTTGGTCTTAGCTAAATATTTGGCCATCGTTTCATCTTTGGCTTCATAGGTTTCGTTCACCTGATTATTGACTAGCAAAGAGTCAACGTATGCGTCGACCCTTGTTGCTCCCATAGATTGGGCCATTCTCAAGCCCGCGAGTAGTGCCTCATATTCTGCTTCGTTGTTGGAGCATTCGAAGTCAAACCGCATGGCGTACATTAGCCTTATTTCATCTAGACTTATTAGCATGAGGCCCGCACTAGATTCTTTTCCGCTGGAAGATCCGTCGGTGTATAATTTTCAGGTTTGCCTGGCTGTGCTGGACTCTGGTATGTCTTGAAACACTTGTACCTATAAGAGACACACTTGTACCTATAAGGGACCAGAGAGTCAACCTTATAGGCGTCTAAGAAACACTTGTACCTATAAGGGACCAGAGAGTCAACCTTGAAGTCCATCTCAGGCAGCGGATAAGCATATTTAGGGCATGCCTTGTTCAAGTAATTGAAGTCGATGCACATCCGCCATGTGCCATCTGGTTTCTTAACCATCACGGGGTTTGATACCCATGTGTGATACTTTGTTTCTCTAAGAATTCCAGCTTCGAACAGCTTTCGTACTTCTTTGACTACCGTCGCTTTTCGATCAGGAGCCATGCTACGTTTACCCTGTGCGACTGGCTTAATGCCCAGGAGTGTTGCTAACTTGTGCTCTGCCATATCCCGGGGTATCCCAGTCATGTCAGAGTGTTCAAAAGCAAAGATATTGGCATTCCTCCTCAGCAACTGTTTTAGGTTGTTTTTAACCTTAGGAGAAAGGCTATCTCCTATTGTCACTGTTTTCTCCGGATGGCGTGTACGTAAAACCCACCTTTCCAGGCCAATGGCGCCGGTAGGTCCTTGACGGCACCTCTTGGTATCCAAAACGTCTCCCAGCTTGTCCCGGTATATACCGTTGCAATCCCCCGCGGGGTGGGGAACTTCATGAACCCCCGCGCCGTGTAAACTACATCGTCAAGCTTTCCCAGGGTAAACCTTCCAATGATTACATTGTGGTAAGACTCAGCGCGTACCAAAAGAAACGTGAGGAGTATGGTTCTTTCCCGAGGGGTCTGTGCAAATGTAACTGGGAAAGTAATTTGGCCGATTGGATCAACCTTTTCACCGGTGAACCCTTTAATAGGGGCGTGTACTGATTCGATCAATTTTATGTCTTCTGGTTGCATTATGTTAAAACAGTGCTCATAGATGATGTCTTCAGAACTCAAGGTGTCTACCAGGATTCTTCTCATATTGTAGTCGCCTACCGTGGAGGATATGATTAGGGGGTCGGTGGTGAGGTGCAGATCCTCTATGCGTGGTTCGATTGTCATGGTTGCCAGCAACCAGGGTTCGAGTGTGGAGAAACTCTGTTTTGCTCCCTTTCCGTTGTCTGCGTATACCATATTCAGCTCCCGCTGTCTTTTTCCTGCCCCTTTGTCAGCCTATTCTTTGTTGGGTGGCGGGCCTTGCTTTATATCTTGCACCAGGTGAGCCAGCTTACCCGCCTTTACAAGGTACTCAATTTGCTTCTTCAACTGATAGCAATCGTTGGTATCATGGCCGCTCCCCTTGTGATATTCACAATATTTACTGGTGTCTTTGTTGGGAGCGTCCTTCAACGGCTTGGGAGGATTAAATTTGAGGTTTTCGGAGGCCAGGATCTCTGCCGGCGTTTTATTTAAGTTAGGATAATCAGACCACGGCTTAGAGGAGGATTCGTTTCTCGAATGTGAACTCCGGGATCTATCATACCGCGAGTCTGATCTGTCACTCTTTTGGTACCTATCTCCTCTACCCTTGCCCTTAGAGCTCCGCTGCTCTCTATCGTCTTGATTTTTCTGGGCTTCCTTTTTCCTGTTAGCCGCGTGACTGGCTGCCACAGTTTTTTCTTGTGTGACATACACCTTGGCTATCCTCAGGATTTCTTCTATGGTGGAGGGCACGCCATCCCTTCC
Source organism: Helianthus tuberosus (assembly GCA_030545235.1). Classification (NCBI taxonomy): domain Eukaryota; kingdom Viridiplantae; phylum Streptophyta; class Magnoliopsida; order Asterales; family Asteraceae; genus Helianthus; species Helianthus tuberosus. Next base: position 161,966 of record CM060417.1, read on the forward strand.
ATAGAGTGTCCTTAATAGCTCATCATCGTTTACTCCTTGTAGGAAAGCGCCGCAGGCCAGATCGTTTATGACACCTGGGATCGCCAGGCTCTCTTTATTAAATCTGACGATAAAACTCTCCACCGTTTCATTGTCTCTCCGACAAATGTGAAGTAGTTCATTTCGATCCTTTGTTTGCCTTCTCTGTTGACTGAATTACAACGTGAATTTGGCCTCTAAGTCTTCAAAGCTATCGATTTCTCCGATGGGTAGACTATCCCACCAGACCCGTGCTACTCCTACTAGTGTTTGGACAAACATTTTGCACCAAAGGGGCATGGGCCAACAGGCTACTTCCCCGGCGCTTTTGAACAGGTTGAGATGGTCATCAGGGTCACCTAGACCATCGTACTTGCCCACGGTTTGAGACATCTTGGGTTTTTCCTTGATTGGGGCTTCAGCTATTCTTCTAGTGAACTTGGACTTGAAAGTAGCGTCCACTGGTTTGTAAGGTCTGGTGAGATCGTCATCTTCAACGTTAATGGGTTGTACTGGAGGGGTTGCTCCACCCTGGCTGGTTCCCTGAGTGATAGGGGTTGGGCCGAGATAATGTTTAATGTGGAGCTGGGACCCCCGTTTGGAGAGAAACGAGGCCTTGATGCGTTTCCTCTGTCATAAACAGGTTCCGCCGTAGGTGGGGGTTGATTGTAAGCCGGTTGTGATGTTGGGAAAGTCCACCAGGGTGGCATATAGGCCGCGTATGGAGACTACTGAGCATAGCTTTGTGCCGCCATCTGTGGAGTATACGTTTGAGTATTATACGGGGGTAAATACCCGTATGGGGGGTACATAGTAATAACCTGGGAAGTAAGCTTGGTTCCCCGGCATAACCGGGGCATTCATGACCCCTGCAGGCATGATGACTGGCTGGTGTGGTGGAGTGGATAACGCTGCTGTTAGTGCTGCCGAGTACAGAGGCGGCATGGCGTATGTTGCCGAGGGCTGATAGTATTGAGCCATGCTTATCTCTGGTGTAGTAAAACTTGTGCCTGCAGATGTGATAACAGGCATAGTACTGTGACGTAAGGTCTGTGCACTCATTGTTGATGCTGGGGTGGAGACATTAGTGTCTATTGTGGTTGGTACCACTGACCGCAACTGCAAGGAGGTGTATGAAAAAGGGTCTGATGCTGTCGTCCCAGAAGAAACAGCAGAGGTGCCTGCAAACCCTGGTGGTGGTGCTTCTGCTTCAAATTACAGGTCGAGAGACCTGGTTACAGCAGGTGAAGCCGGCATGGTGGTAACATGACTCGTCTCCAGCAATGGGTTGCTGGTTATCATTGCCTGACTTGGTGTTACTGCCGTGTTCTGATCGCTTGCCATTGGGTTTAATCTTGCTGTTGTTACCGAAAGGTCCCACGGATGGCGCCAATGAAGAAACACTGACCTTATGGGTAAGCTCCGACTAGGACTTCAACTCTTTGGTGATCCGAACAGCTAACTGCAATACCGAACACCGTTAGGACTCGTTACAGGAATGGGGTTATTTCTGTAACCACCCTCCGGCGTGAGAATAAGTCTCGGTTTGGGAGAAAGAAAGTATGAATGTAGGGAGAGAGAGTAAACGAGAGCAAGATGATTCGTACCTTTGATGTTTACCTCTATTTATAGTTTACCATTAGGGTTTTCCCTAACTTAGGATGGGCTCCGATAAGTTAGTGATTTGCATGATCTTCCCAAAAGGTTGGGGATTTGGTTACGTGGTTTATCCATGCAGAATAGACCATTCTAGAATAAACATGTGTAATTAAATATTTATAATAAAATAATAAGTGATGACCGGGTCGGGTTAGCCGATCCGGGTCATACCTCGTCAAATACGATGCTCAATATAGATATACTTTAAAACAAAGTTAATTCAATATTTGAATTTAGGAAATTCTGGACACTTAGTCACTTATTGGCCCACAAAACACTTTAAATTGATGTTTTTCTTTTGAAACGAAAAAACATTGACAAAAAGTCATTGTTATATAGGGGGGGGGGGGGGGGGGGGTTGTTTGTGCAAATAGGTATTTACTTGTTTCCCTTCGAAGCAAAAAAGCTTTTACCGATCCCTTTTTACACAGTTCCTTCACAGATACTTGTCGATGGAAATCAACTCGAGCAGAAAATTACAGCATTACCCTTTGGACTCTTTGGAATTTGTTTACATAGATCATGTTTGATACAAGTTTAACATGACTAGTAAATGCATACTTGATAGGTTACTACTGAACGTTATAGAAACTTAATTTTATATATATAACTAGTAAATTCTTTCCCGCATTACGGCGGCGCGAGACGTAAAGTAAATGAAAATGTATTTTATTTGAACTGATTCGTTTCCGAACATAATATAAAAAAAAGTAGACCGACTGAAAACATACATAAAAATAAGCACGAAAACTTATTATATTTGACCTGACTTATTTATGAAAGGAATTTATGTCAAGACGTAAACCAACTTTAATTTATACCTATACATACATAAAAAATAAGCACGTAAGAAAATAATTTTTATATAGGTAAAAGAATGGTACGACATTTTGCGACGGTGGCTAAACGTAAAGTAACTCGAATTTATACCATCTAATTTAAAATGTATTATATATGTGACCCGACTTCGTCTAAAACAAAATTTATGTTCAAACGTAGACCAACTGAAAGTGTACATAAAAATAAGTACGGAAACGTATTATATTTTACCCAACTCATTTCCAAAAAAAATTACGTCGAAATGTAAATCAACTTAAATTTTTTTGACGTTATGTACATAAAAATAAGCACATAAAACTCAATAATTAAATCTTTCAAAAGTTAAGGTGTTGTAAATGTCAATACTCAAAACTGAAGGTGTATATACAAAAAATCACAAAGAGACAAAAGAAAAAAAATGGTAGTGTTCATGCAACTTTTATTTGTAGTTACTAGCAAGATGCCCGTGTGGTGTTGTGGAAGCGACAGATAGCGTTGTGATACTCGTTTTTAATAGTTTTCTTATTCATATAATATTTATTATAGAATTATTGTGATAGATATACATCAAAAGCAAAGTAATCGGGTAATCTATTTCATTGTGTTGTGTATGGATCGGTCGGTTCGGTTATTATTCTCAACCGAAGCCAAAACCAAAGTCATCGGTTTTACGAACAAATCGGTTTTCGGTTCATCACTTCGGTTTACTCGGTTAAATCAACGTTTTTCGGTTTGGTTCATTTAATTTCAGTTAATAGCAAAAACCAAACTTGGGCTAAAACTTTTGCTTAGTAATATATGAAACTGAGGTATAAATATATGAAATGAAAGTATAAATATATGAAATAGAGGTATAAAATATGAAATATATGAAATGTAGGTATAAAAGCTAGAAATATATGAAAATATGAATAATTCGGTTTTGTTCAGCTAATTTTGGTTAAACGAGAGTACAAAAAAATGATAACTGGTTTTTGATTAATTCGGCTTTCAGTTAATTCAGTTTTTTGTTGATTTCGGTTCGGTTTCGTATATTTTGGTTTGGTTTAGGTTAACGATTTAGTTATTGCTCACCGACAACCGGTTTTCATTAATAACCAATAGATGCGCGCTCGATGAGGTAGGAAACACAGACATTGCCACGATGTGTATTGTTCGGTTGGTTAGATTATTAACCTCAACCAAAATCGAGGTCATCGATTAGTTTATTTTATTAACCAATCCGTTTTCAGTTAATCGGTTTGGTTTAATCAGTTAGATTGACGATTTTTTGTTTGATTCATTTAATTTTGGTTAATAGCCAAAACCAAACTTGGCTAAAACTTTTGATTAGAAATACATGAAAATTAGGTATAAATATATGAAATGGGTGTATTAGTACATGATATGGAGGTATAAATACACAAAATGGGGGTATAAATATGAAATACAAGAACTCAAGGTATAAAAGCTAGAAATATATGAAAATATGAATGGTTCGATTCAGTTAATTTTGGTTAAATGAGGGTACAAAAAAATCGATAACCGTTTTTTGTTAATTCGGGTTTCGGTTATTCAGTTTTCAGTTAACTCAATTTTTGGTTGATTTCGGCTCGGTTTCGGTTAACGATTCAGTTATTACTCACCCTTAAACATTGTTAATTACATAACATATCATTTTTTTTAAATTAAGAAAAGCTATAGCAATACTATACTCAAATTAAAGAGAACAAAATACTTGTTTATATGGTGTAATTTAAAAAAAATTAACATACCAAAAAGTTAAGACCATTTGAAAATCGGGGGGGGGGGGGGTTAGTTTTTTAAAAGAGGATAAAATGTAACTACTAACTAATTATCTATAATTTTGTTAAAGGTGAAGGTTTAATCACTTGACATTCTGGGATAATGACTAAGTACGTTGTGCTTTAATCACACGTACACTAAGTCATCATCTACTTGTACCTTTTAATTCACACGTCAATACTGACCAAGACAATTATCGAAACGTCGACAAAAATGAGTAGGTCGTCACGGTTAATTTTGGATTCTTCTAAAACATTATAATTTAAAAGATATGACACGAGGGGAAGGTTATCTTGGGAACGCTAAATATTGCGAGAACTGTGAGAAAAAATAAAAAACCAATCAAAACCAATTTTTGTAATACAAACTTCCATTGTAATTAAAATACAACATCAAAAAAAATTACAACATCAAATAGTTCATTTCTTTTCTCAAAACTCTTATTAGTTTTTTTACACATGTGTAAATATAACAAATTTACACATGTGTAAATGTAACACCCGTCTTACTTACTACTTGAAATTTATAATAATTCATAAGTTTAAAAAAAAAATAAAGTTCTAAGGTAACAAACATTAGTCAACTACCGACTAATTTAAACATTCAAAGTTGTTTAGCAAACTGTTTACATCATAACATTGTCTAAACATAATTTATTTACGCGGAAGCTTCAAAAGTTCGTGTTCGGTTCTTCAAAAGCTTGCTTGACCGCCATCCGTAATCCTTCCATACCTAGAAACTGGAAATTTTTAACAAAATTAGTATCTAAGTTATGAGAAATATTACATAATCGAAAATACGCTCAAAAACGAATTCGATTAACGAGGATACACAAAATTTGACAAATGTTACAGGACTCTACCGTAACTTACGGTAGACACCGTAAGTTACGGTAGATCCTGGGAAATATTGGTCTACCGTAAATCAGTAGAATCCTACCGTAACCTTTTTGGCCTCTACCGTAAATTTACGGTAATCCCTGAAAGGTTATGTTTTGTCTTCTTATTTATTTCAGCCAAACCCAACTTCTTGGATCTTTCATTCTAACAAACCAACATACTAAATTCTTGTATTTTGATATGTCAATTATTAATTGATAACAAAAGACCAATCAATCATATTACGAAGCAATATCCGTGCTTTAATTGATTATTCGACCCGTTTGGCTCATCTACGGAATCCTCCAATATGATGACTACCAACGAGATCTTATCAATCCTTGACCTATTATTCAATTTAGCGAACATCATTGCTTTTAAAATTTACACAACTTCTATTCTTCAACACGACTATACATAACTTAACAAAATTTCACTTAGCGTAACGGGTCAAGTTACATACCTTCAAAGTAAGCCTTTCAAACGCGATTCGCCACCTGCTTGTCCGCTTGACGCTCCTGCGTCCTTTCCTATAGAGTTCATTTATAACATGTTTAGAACTCCCTTTAAACCATATATCGCGTAATACACCGAAACATCATAATTATGCGTTTCAACTATGAATTTCAGTTTTAAGCCTTCTTTGAGGCATTTTCACAAACACTTTAAGGGCAGATTTTTACATGATTATATAGCAAGTCCCTAGCTTATCATTTAGCCCGAATTTCACATCAATAAACCCATTTTACATAATTGTTAGCTTCTAAAATCCTGAAGTCACTTCACAATTGTCAAATTACACTAGAACAACACCCAATTTCCTAGTGTTTATCAAATTATACATAACCCACTAATCACCTACAATGGTGTTCATAGATTTCACTAAAAATTCACATGATTTCAACTTGTATTTGTCTAGGGTTTGTCCCTAGACACTATATTGTTCCTAATCCATCATAAAACAAACATGCAACCATAAATTTCAGATTTCCCGAATTTATGAGAATTTCAAGTTGGGGAATTTTCATCAAATTTTACATACCTGATAATCCCCTTCCAATGAGGATTACTAATCTATGCTTGATTTTCGATTTTGACTTAGTTTGAGCCCTCAGTTTGTGAGTTTTGGGATGAACTAGGGTTTTGATGGAGCTTGGGGTCGCCCCTGTCTCCTGGTCGATCTCCACAACACATAGACAAGTGTGTTTGTGTTTTAACTTTGTTATTTTATTAAAATAGTTTTCATTTAGACACTTTTAGTCCCTCATTTTTCATTCTTTATTTGTTTTAACTGCTAACTACCTATATGTGACCAACTAACTTGGTTAGTATCATTCCTAGTTAGTTTATTTTACTAGTTTAATTGCAACCAAATTGCAAATTTATGAACTCGCATTTTCGGGATGTTACAAGTCCACCCCCCTTAAAAAGGGTTTCGTCCCCGAAACCAAAGTACGTACCAAATAAAGTAGGGTAGAGACGTCGCATCTCCTCTTCGGACTCCCACGTAGTGTCCGAGCCTTTCCTATGCTCCCACTTGATCTTGACTTAATCGATTTGTTTGTTTCGTAAGTGCTTGACCTTTCGATCTAAAATCTCCACTGGTCTCACCGCATAATTCAGGCAATTATCCACTTCGATATCATCGTAATGGATATAAGCTGTTTCGTCCGCTAGACACTTCCGCAATTGCGACACGTGAAACATGCCATGTATTCCACTCAATTCTTCCGGTAGCTCGAGGCGATAAGCCACCTTGCCAATCCGCTCGATGATTTTAAATGGCCCTATAAATCTTGGGCTCAACTTTCCTCTTTTTCTGAACCGTATTATTCCCTTCCACGGGGATACTTTCAACATTACCTTATCGCCCACTTGAAATTCAATCGACCTCCTTCGTTTATCCGCGTACGACTTTTGTCGATCCTGAGCCGCTTTTAGGTGAGTTCGGACCATGTCGATCTTCTCATTTGTAGTTCAGATTATATCAGTAGGTGCTAGTCCTCGTGGACCCACTTCTCCCCAACATACCGGGGTTCGACACTTTCTACCATATAACATTTCATACGGGGCCATTCTAATGCTCGCGTGATAGCTATTGTTATATGAAAATTCGACCAAGGGTAGATATATATCCCAACTACCCCCGACGTCAATAATGCAAGCCCGCAGCATATCCTCCAACGTTTGTATTGTTCTTTCACTATGCCCATCCGTTTGTGGATGGTAAGCGGTGCTAATGAACAGTTTAGTTCCCATTTATTCCTGGAATTCACGCCAAAAATTCGAAGTAAACCGAGTATCTCTGTCTGACACAATGGATATTGGTACCCCATGACGTGCTATGATTTCATTGGTGTACACCTCCGACATCTTCTCGGATGTATAAGTCTCACGAATCGGAATGAAGTGAGCACTTTTCGTCAATCTATCCACGACTACCCATATAGCATCAAACCCGCAGTTGGTTTTGGGCAATTTGGTCAACAAATCCATGGTGATTTGTTCCCATTTCCAAACTGGGATGTCCAATGGTTGCAACTTACCATATGGATTCTGGTGCTTCGCTTTGACTTGTAAGCAGGTCAAACACTTCTCCACATATTTCACAATATCTCTTTTCATCCCGGGCCACCAATAGTTTTGTTTTAAATCATTATACATCTTGGTCGCACCCGGATGAATTGAATATCGGGATTTATGAGCTTCATCAAGTAGAAGCGTCTTCACCCCACAAGTATTTGGAACCCATATCCTTTCGGATCGAGTCTTCAACCAGTTATTTCCATCCGACAAATCTTTCAACTGGCCGATTATTCTTTCTTTCTTCCAGTTCTCCTCTTTCACTGCTTCTACTTGCGCCTCTCGGATACGTTCAAGTATACCCGAGGTCACCACAAGCTGCATCGACCTTACTCGTATTGGGACATAGTCCGCTTTTCTGCTCAGAGCATCCGCCACCACATTTGCCTTTCTGGGGTGGTAGTGTATTTCACAATCGAAATCCTTCACCGTTTCCAACCATCGTCTCTGACGCATATTTAACTCCTTCTGATCGAAGAAGTATTTTAAGCTTTTGTGATCGGTGAATATGGTGCACTTTACCCCATATAAATAGTGCCTCCATATTTTTAACGCAAATACCACCGCAGCCAATTCAAGATCGTGCGTGGGATATTTCTTCTCATGTATCTTCAATTGCCTCGAGGCATAAGCTATAACTTTGCCCCGTTGCATCAGAACACACCCGAGACCCGATAATGAGGCATCTGAGTAAACCACCAAGTCCTCGACTCCGTCCGACAATGTTAATACCGAAGCTTGAGTTAGCTTTTCTTTTAGCGTTTGAAACGCCCTTTCTTGTTCAACACCCCAAATGAATTTCTCCTGCTTCCGGGTTAATTTTGTTAGTGGCGACGCAATCTTGGAGAAGTCTTGAATGAACCTCCTATAGTACCCCGCAAGCCCTAAGAAGCTTCTAATTTCTGAAGGGTTCTTCGGGGGATTCCATTTCGACACGACCTCGATCTTTGACGGATCTACCAATACTCCATCGGCACTTATGATGTGGCCGAGAAATTGCACCTCTCGTAACCAAAATGCACACTTAGAGAATTTCGCACACAACCTCTCTCGTCCAAGTGTCTCTAACACTTCTTGTAAGTGGATTGCATGATTAGCTTCACTTTTTGAATACACCAAAATATCATCGATAAACACGATGACTGATTTATCCAACATTGGCTTGCAAACCCGGTTCATGAGGTCCATGAAAGCCGCGGGGTGCATTTGTTAGTCCAAATGACATCACGAGGAACTCGTAATGTCCGTATCGCATGCGGAAAGCCGTCTTCGGCACATTTTCTTCCTTGAACTTTAGTTGGTGATACCCCAATCTAAGGTCAATCTTTGAAAACCAATTCGCACCTTGTAGTTGGTCGAATAGATCATCTATCCTCGGAAGCGGGTATCGGTTCTTTACCGTGAGTTTGTTTAACTCCCGGTATTCGATACACATGCGCATGCTTCCATCTTTCTTTTTCACGAACAATACCGGTGCGCCCCAAGGAGACACACTCGGCCTTATGAATCCTTTGTCAAGCAGGTCTTGAATTTGGGTCATTAACTCTTGTAATTCTGACGGCGCAAGTCGGTACGGTGCTTTAGCTGCGGGTTTTGCACCCGGAATTAATTCGATTCTGAACTCTACCTCCCGTTCGGGCGGTATCCCCGGTAAATCTTCCGGGAACACATCTTCGTAATCCCGTACTACCGGTACATCTTCAATCTTCAGGGATTCTTTCTCGGGCTCATTTGCGTATATCATAAATGCCTTGCATCCTTGCTTCATAAGCTTGTGAGCTTTCAACATTGAGCATACTATGGGGTTACCTCCTTTTTCGCCATAGATGGTAACGTGTTTCCCGCTCGGAGATGTTACCTTTATCTCCTTTCGAAAACACACGACCTTCGCGTGGTGCTGAGATAGCCAATCAATCCCAACGACTACTTGAAATTCTCCCATTGACATCGGGAATAGGTCTATCAGGTATTCTTCATCATCGATACTTAATTTGCAGCCTCGACAAATATCACAAACTATAAAACTTTTATTGTCCCCTATTTCAACTTCTAAGGGCACAGATAATTTTGTCAATACAAATGAAGGATGTCTAATAAATCCATGCGAAATGAAGGATTTATTCGCACCCGTATCAAACAATACACGTGCTGGAATTGAGTTAATTGTGAATATAACTGAGACCACATCGGGTTCTGTTTTTTCTTCACCCGCGGTAAGTTGGAAGGATCTAGCCTTCGCTTTGGGAGCTTCTGCTGGAGATTCTTTAGCGTCTCTCTTTCCAACTAAGTCCGGGCATTCAGACTTTTTGTGGCCGGGTTGATAACATTTGTAGCAAACGGAAACTTTTCCGAGACATAGCGATGCAGTGTGCCCCGTCTTCCCACATACCGGACACGGCTTATCTTTGAAGCGGCACTCACCCTTGTGCCCCTTTCCACACACCTTGCAACTTGGTGACCCGCCTTTAGTATCCACCTTCTTTCCCGATTCCCCAGTTCGAGCTTTCTTTGTAGGGCTTGGATTCACATCCTGTGCCCGTCGCTCACCCCTTTCAACTTGCTTCTTCAACTCGATTTCACGTTCTCGAGCAACATTTATAATCTCGGTAAGGGTCTCGTATTTTGAAGGAGTCATAAACTCCCTATACTCGGCGCTCAACATGTTGTAGTAGTAGTATATCTTCTGTTCTTCGTTCGTCACCAATTCACTACAAAACTTCATCTTATCCATAAACGTCGACGCAATCTTGTCTATGGTCTCTCCCTTGTGCCTGAGTTGCATGAACTCTTCTTTGATTCTATTAATGACCGCCTTGGGACTGTGATGTTTAAGAAACGGCGTCTTATACTCCTCCCATGTCATGGCCCTTGCCGCTTCAGACCCTATTTCATTCTTTTTATTGTCCCACCAATCTTTGGCTTGACCTCTCAACTGACCCGTTCCGTAAGCAACAAAGTCACTTTCATCACAATGGGTCCTTTCAAATACTCCTTCAACGTCGCTCAACCATCTTTGGCATATCATCGGGTCAACCTCCCCGTTGTAGATTGGCAGTTTACACGCCATAAACTCTTTATACGAGCATCCCTTACGTTCTCCCGATTTATCTTTTATGAGGTTGACACTATCTTCCAACCTTTTGACTCGTTCTTCGACAAGCGACAACACCGTGTTTTGAATTTTGTCTTTAAACCCGGATAGACCACCTTCAATTTCCTTCCCCACTTCTTCGGCAATTATCTCTTTCATTTGTTCGGATCTTGTCGGCACCGGATCATTATCGTTTCCTTTTGACATCTTGAAACTGAAATGTTTACATTAAACATTAAACATTTCAATTACAACATAGCTTTATTTGCTTCGGTTTAGCCAAGTGCGTAACTTGCTTTTACCGTTCACATTTTGTGCACTTTCCGGGTTTGAGTGTGTTAACACACCCTTCCCATGCACATTAATTCGTATCCCATTTCTTACATAAGATAGGATTTACTAAATAATAAATTAATTCTTACCGGACGATCGATCAAGCTTGAACCGAACACTTTGTTGACAACCTTAAGCTCTGATTACTAACTTGTAACACCCGTCTTACTTACTACTTGAAATTTATAATTATTCATAAGTTTCAAAAAAAATAAAGTTCTAAGGTAACAAACATTAGTCAACTACCAACTAATTTAAACATTCAAAGTTGTTTAGCAAACTGTTTACATCATAACATTGTCTAAATAGAATTTATTTACGCGGAAGCTTCAAAAGTTCGTGTTTGGTTCTTCAAAAGCTTGCTTGACCGCCATCCGTAATCCTTCCATACCTAGAAACTGGAAATTTTTAACAAAATTAGTATCTAAGTTATGAGAAATATTACATAATCGAAAATACGCTCAAAAACGAATTCGATTAACGAGGATACACAAAATTTGACAAATGTTACAGGACTCTACCGTAACTTACGGTAGACACTTTTAGTCCCTAATTTTTCATTCTTTATTTGTTTTAACTCCTTACTACTTATATGTGACCAACTAACTTGGTTAGTATCATTCCTAGTTAGTTAATTTTCCTAGTTTAATTGCAACGAAATTGCAAATTTATGAACTCGCATTTTCGGGATGTTACAGTAAATGGCGAACTTACACATGTGTAAATTTTCTTTATTTACGAATTCATGTAAATTTAAATTTGTAAATTTAATTTCTAATATTATATTTGAATATAATGATAAGTTTAAAAAGAAATTTTGAATTTGAATTGTTTTTGACCGAGTTCTCGTGTTTTTTCATTCGTTCTCACGGTTCTCGAAATATTTAGCGTTCTCATTTAAACATTCCCCTATGACAAGAATACGTAAAGAAATATAAGGTTTTTTCGTGGAGGGAGTAAAATATAACTAATTATCCATAATTATGTTGAAACATAGGGATTTAAGTGTAATAAGATTAGGGCTAAAATATAATTGTTGTTTAAAAGATAAATTTACCCTCATTCTAGGGGTGCATTTATAAATTAAGAGATAATAGTTCTTATTTTTTTTTTTTTTGGGGTTATCTTAAAATGACTCTACCTTATGCATTATAATATAGTATATAGTATTCATTGCTTCTAGTGGTTAAGAGGGAGGTGGGAAGCTTTGCTCTAGGAGGACCTGATTCAAGTCCAGGCAAGGGGGTTTTAATACTAACTTGATGATACGAACATACTAACTAATAACCTGGTTAGCGATATCCTAATCGTACGCAGTTAAAAAAATAAAAAAATAAAAAATAAAAAACAAATAGAAAAATAATAAATAAATTAAATTACAAACAAACGATATCATAGGTGACATATATTTTATCATCAAAATAATTCTTTAGAGCACAATCTTCGATTATTTTGGACACGTGATTTTAAAATTACAAACAAATGTTTCAGAATTATTAAGTGGGCTTATTTATTAAAAATAAGTTTTATCTTGCTCTACAATAATATAAAAAATAAAAATAATTTTTATCTTGGTCTACACAATAATATAAAAAAGCGCAGTATGTGACATCATCATACCTTTAATCCACCAATCAGATTTCTCAGTTTCTTTTACGTTGGCATCATCATCATATGCGCATAGATTGTTCGATTTACGCTCTCATCTTTTGTAATGGATCAAGTCTAGTTTCAGGTCATAACTTTCTACTTTTACAAACGATATAACTCAAATCGAAACATTTTTTTCTCTCAAGAAGACCGATCGTCACTGTAGATTACCGATCGTCGGAGGCTCGACGGAGAAGAGGATCGAGGGTTAGCGTGCGAGGTGTGCCTTAATATCTGGCTATACCTTTCATTCTAATTCGCTTTTCTATTCTCCCATTCGCCACCTGGGATCTGGTTAGATAGGATTAACTGGTATTACCGGGAAGCAATTCGCCGGCGGCTCGACAAAGTGCAGGCCCTTTGGATAGCGTGCCAGGAATAACCTTTGATCTTCATACTGTGTGTAGATCCAAAACTTTTCCTTTCATTCTATCTTGAGTCCCTGTTGCTTCCATTCGCTGTCTGGGAGTTTGTCTTTCTTCAAGATGACGAAGGAAAAAGGAAATGGGGAGATAGAGGAGGGGGAGATACCACCGGCGGAACAAAACCCTAGAACAGGAGGGGGAGTAGATGGAAAGCCAAGAAAAGAAGACGCCACAACGTTTTATCTCACCAACATACCAGCATGGATGTTGGATGCTGATTTGTGGACAGAATGCAGGAACCTTGGCTGGCTAGTTGATGCCTATATTGCTAAGAAGAAGGATACCATGGGTAGAAGGTTTGGGTTCCTGAGGTATGCGTTTGTCAGGGATGCAGATAAGTTAGTAAAAGCAATCAATATGGTGGAGTTAAACAATGCCAGATTAAAGGCGAACATAGCGAAGTATAACAATGTTAATAAGAAAGCGAAGAATAGTAATGGAAGCTTCTGGAAAAAAAAAAGGCAAAGGGACAACAGAAAACAATCAAGGAAAGCCGAATAAGAGACAACATGAAGAGGCAAGTCAGGAACATATTGTATCAGGATATGGGGGAGGACAGAGTCATTGGAAGGATATTCTGCCGGGTGTCAAGAAAATAACAACATCCCAACGGAAAATAGCAGGGAGTTACAGTTCAACAGTGATGCTGAAACATGCAAACGTTGGATACGAAAGTCTTTTGTGGGAAGTTTCAAAGACCTGGACGGGCTGAGAAAAGCTCATACTCTCAAGAACCATGTTAGGATTCAAGGTGGTTTTTTAAGATTCACGGGTGGATTGAGCTTCATTGCCACGTTTGACGAAGAGAAGATAATGCTTGATTTCCTGGAAGGAGTGAGAAAAGTATGGGAAAAGATCTGGAAAACCTATAGGTTTGGGAAGGTCAAGTGCTACCATACCAACGATTGGCTTGGTTATCAATCAAAGGCGTGTCGTTACAACTATGGTGCAACAAAACAATGAACGAAATAGCAACGAAATATGGTAGAGTGATCAGTGGATCCACAATGGATATATGGGATCTTAACTTATCAATGGACTGTGTGGGAATCCTGGTGAGCCAAGGCAAAAAAGTAGAAGACAAAATCGGAATCACATGGAAAGGAAGGAGATTCGATGTCTGGATATCTGAAATTGACGAGTCATGGTCACCAAGTTTCATCCAAATAACAAATGACAGCCAACCGCCAGGAACTTCGGGCAAGAATGATGCAAATGTGCCGGAAAAACAAAAGAAAACAAACACACAGGGAAAACCGACGAACGCTCCGACGAGGGAAGGTAAGTCAACTCAAAAGTCATCCGGGGAAAACGAAGGGTCGATGGAAGTGGAAGTAACCCAAGAGGAACCTAGGGAGGTGGAGAATCCAGAAAAACAAGCTTCAGCTGTTCCCAAAATGGAAGGCACAATTCCCGGTGTTAACTCACCGAAGGTAGTTAATATGGGTGGTAAGATCCAGGATGATTATATCCATGTAGAAAGGCATTTTGATGTGCACTTGGGGGAATCTGGAAACCAATCTAGTGAATCTGTTGGGCCGGCCCAGAAAGAATGTGATGCACAAAAAGTAAAGGCCCACAAGAAAAGGAAGAGGGGTTCGATTGCTGATGTAAGAAACAATGCTCTCAAGCCCAATTGTCAGGTCTGGAAAAAAAGCATAGATATTAACGTGGAGTTGTCGGATGAGTCTAGATTAAACCCTAGAAAGAAATCAACTAAAATGAAATTTAAGATGAGAAAGAATAGGATGAAAGGAAAATTTACAAGGGAAATGGAGGATCGATGGGAAGACAGGGGGCATTCATTGGAAGACGAGTATGAATCAGACTGGGAAGATGAAGTAGAGTCAGATTCTACACTTGCTCCGGATACAAATCCAGAGAATAGCGGGGATTCAAACAACACCGAAGCAGAAATATAGGAGGTCAGAGGCACAAAGGAAGTCGGGAATGCACTAGGTATCTGTTTGGCCAAAACAAAAGAACAAATCATAAAGGCCATTAATGATGAACAGGTGGATGCCATGGCCAAATGAATTGGGCATCATTAAATATGAAAGGAGCAGGTGGACTGGGAAAGGCTTCGTTGGTTAGAAGCTTAATTAAAGATAATAATGTGGGTTTTCTAACACTACAAGAAACACAGATGTGTAACATGCCGGAATCCAAAGTTCGAAGATTTTGGAATGTACAGCTATGGAATATATCAAGGTGGATGCAGCGGGAAGATCTGGGGGTCTGCTATCAATATGGAATACAGGTCTATTCAAGAAGAACATGGAAGTAGTGGACCAAAATTTCATATTAGTAAAAGGGGAATTGATTGGCGAAAATTCAGAATTAGTAGTAGTGAATATATATGCTCCAAACATTGGCACAGAGAGACGATGTATCTGGGAGAAATTGTTGGTTTTAAGAAACTCAATACATGGTCCATGGATAATAATTGGTGATTTTAATGAAGTCCGAGTACCTGAAGACAGATGGAACTCCAATTTTGACGGTAACAATGCACTATATTTCAATAATTTTATTGCTAATGCGGGTCTATTAGAATATCCAATGACCGGTAGGAAATACACGTTTATGTCGGGGGATGGCAAAAAACTGAGTAAAATAGATAGAGCCCTTGTAAGTGATGAATTCATGTCTAAGTGGTCGAACGCTTCGCTTAGAGCTCTGGAAAGAACAATCTCCGATCACAGTCCATTGATATTAGCAACAGGTAGGACGGATTATGGCCCAATACCGTTTAGAGTTTTCAATAGCTGGCTGGAGTCCACGGGATTGGTAGAGGCGGTAAAGGAAGGTTTTGATAAACAAGTTGAAGAAAATTTCAAGAATGTGATGATGGGATCGAAATTAAAAAATATCAAGGAGGAAATTAAAAAATGGAGTAGAGAGAGCAAAGAGGCCGAGGAAAAAGAATATAAGGAAGCTACTGAGAAACTAAAAAATCTTGATGCAGACGCTGGGGAAAGAGAGTTGGAGGAAGATGAAGTGGAAACATGGAGAGATTGTAAAACCAAAATCAGAGATTGGTTCTGAAAGAAAGCTAAGGACTACAAACAGAAAGCTAGAGCAAAATGGATATCGGAAGGCGATGAGAATTCAAGGTACTTCCATACGATTATGAACTGTAATCTGTCGAGGAATAAAGTTAATGGTCTTTGGGTAGAAGGTATATGGGTGGTGGATCCGCCAACAATTATGAAATACATTCAAGAGAATATGAGGAGAAAGTTTATAGAGCCAATGGAAACAAGACCAAGAATGCCACCAGACGGCTTCTAGAAGATTTCGGAGATCCAAGCAAACAAGTTAATCGAGATTTTTACGCGAGAAAAGTAAAAACTGCAGTATGGGAATGTGGCTCTTACAAGGCACCGGGCCCAGACGGCTTCACTTTTGCTTTTGTAAAAAGGTTCTGGAATGAGCTGGAAAGGAGCATTTTGGACATGATGGAGCAGTTTTATATACATGGGTCTATTCAAAAATCTTGCAGTGCTTCATTTATCTCAATAATACCGAAAGTAAGTGACCCTGTAACTCTATCAGACTTTAGACCCATCTTGCTCATAGGTGTCATAAACAAGATCATCTCAAAAACATTGGCGAATCGATTAAAAAGGGTACTTGACAACATTATTTCGAATGAACAATCAGCTTTTATCGCTAACCGAAACATTGTGGATGGTCCGTTGATACTAAATGAAGTAACATCATGGGCAAAAAAACACAAGAAGTGGATCTTTTTATTTAAAGCCGATGTAGAAAAAGCATATGATACTTTAAACTGGAGGTTCTTAATAAAAATACTTACGCATATGGATTTCCCCTCTAAGTGGAAAACGTGGATGATGGGCATTTTATTTTCTAGAAAAGCTTCGGTTTTGGTCAATGGGTCTCCAACGGGGGAGTTTCAATATAAGAGAGGATTAAGACAGGGTGACCCGCTATCTCCATTCTTAACCACGATTGCAATGGAATGGCTACATGTTATGATGGCAAAAGCGGTGGGTGCAAGTATGTATAATGGTTTAATTCTACCAAATAACGGGCCGTGCTTATAACACTTATTCTTCGCGGATGATTCCATTTTCATGGGGTCATGGGACGAGAAAAATTTGAAAACGCTACGAAGAATATTGAGACTATTCTACTTAATGTCGGGTCTAAAAGTGAATCACAAAAAGAGTTTCCTATACGGGATTGGGCCAAGTGAAACTGAGATCGAGAATATGGCCCATGTTATGAATTGCAAGATGGGCCGATTGCCATTCACATACTTGGGCCTAAAGGTTGGGTCAAATATGAATAGGGTAGGAAACTGGAGAGATGTAATCGACAAATTTAACAAAAGATTGTCAAATTGGAAAGCAAGGCTGTTATCGTTTGCTGGAAGACTAACACTGGTGAAGTCGGTACTGGGATCCCTACCAAACTATTTCTTATCTTTGTATAAAGCGCCGAAGAAGGTTATAAAAACATTAGAAGGGATTAGAAGACGTTTTATGTGGGGAGGAAGCGGGGGAATGAATAAAATCCATTGGATGAAGTGGGAAAGAATAATAGGCTCAAAAAACGTGGGCAGTCTCGGTGTGGGGGGGGGGGGTAGAGAAATGAATATGGCATTATTAATGAAATGGAGATGGAGATTTAAAGAAGAACCGGAGCAACTTTGGGTAAAGGTTATAGAAGCGATTCACTGGAATAGGAGAACGATAAAAAATATCCCGGTGAAAAAAACACTATCTGGAGTTTGGAAAGCAAACATCGGGGTGGATTGGGATTTTGCTAAGGAAGGTATTGAAGTGAACAACAGACTAAGGAGCAAGGTTGGAAAAGGGGATAAAACATTGTTTTGGTTGGATTCGTGGGCGACCAATCAGCCGCTAAAGGAGGAGTTCCCTCTCCTATACTGCCTGGCTAAAAATAAAAAGAACAAGATACAGAATAATTTCAAAAGAAGTCAAGAAGGAATATTGTGGGACTCGAGATGGTGTAGAATTCCGAGTAACAGTGAAGAAAAAAATGAGTGGGAGAGATTAAGGGAACTGCTACTTCAACAATCAATAGGCCGAGATGAGGATACTTGGAGATGGAAGAATAATATGGAAACAGGGTATTCGGTGAAAGAGATTAGGAAGGAGCTAGCCGGAATCATCAATGTGAATGCAGAACCAAACGGGTTCGAGTGGAGCAAGATTGCCACGGCCAAGGTAAACATTTTTATTTGGAGAGCAATAGAAGAAAGAATACCAACAACGGTTGCTTTGAGTAGCAGGGGAATGCAAGTCGGATCGGTCGATTGCAAAATCTGTGGGTTAGCTCCGGAAACGGCCAATCACATCATGATACAATGCCGGATAGCAAAGGAAGTATGGTTACAACTTTGGACATGGATGAAAATACCTATTAGGGATCACAATGAAAACATGAAAATAAGGATCCAAGAGAAATCAGAATGGCCCAGAAAGAAAGTAAAAATAATTTATGCAATTCATCTCCTAGCCGCATGGTACCTATGGAAAAATAGGAACAAAAAAGTGTTCCACGATATACTCACAAATCCAGGCATGTTGGTGGAAAAAATAAAAGAAGAATTGTTTGACTGGATAAAGTTAAGATCAAGGCATACGGGAGTAACATGGAACGAATGGCAGAGGTTCTCATTTTGGAACAATGTAATCTAGAGACTGATAATTATAGACTCGAATTTTTCTAGATGTAATGTAACCATGATTGTACTCTTGACATAAAGATTCGATATATAGCACCTTGCTATGTGTCGTATCTTTTGTTTTTTGTTGAATAAAGTTTTGTTGTTGCTGTTTAAAAAAAAAATATAACTCAAATCATTTAAATATGCTCATTTTTAAACTCTAAAATCAATTAATAACTTCCATAACTCAAAACAACCAATTATTTTATTTATTATTTTATATGTTCGGTAGTGTTGTGACACTAACCTAATATCAAAACAATATAGCAGAGATGGAGGGAGAAAGAGATTGCTATTTCATTAATAGGTATGATCTTTACAATAAGATACAATGAAAACATATAGAAGAGTAATTCTTGGAAAACAAGTTAACCTATATTCTGAGTTGATAACCATATAATATATAATATGTATAACACTCTCCCTTGGTTATCAACTTCATACGCTTTGTGATGCTACCTCATTAAAAACCTTGTCAAGAAAACCCAGTGCGATAAAACCTCAGCTAAAGGGAAAAAAAGTGCAGCGCGTATTTTCTTATTCTGATACTTCTGGATCAGGTATGTTGCCTCATTAAAAACATTACTAAGAAAACCCAATGGAACAAAACTTAGTCAAGGGAAAAACAGTGCAACTTGAATAAGTCTTCCCTTCATTTTAACATGTATCCTTTTAAGTGACGTGTGTCTATCTGCATTTCAAGTAATAATTAGATAATACCAAGGTCATTAAAAATTTATCCCTCTAAAAACTCGACAGTTTCTCTCGATGACGCCTAGACATCATCACTGTAAACTTCGATTATAGTGAACTTTTAAAAGTAGACGACATCATCATTGTAAACTGCGATTATAGTGAACTTTTAAAACTAGAATCTTGATAAAACATGGCTAATTTAATCAAACTTATATCCTTCTTGAAGTGAATATCTCGAGTTGTACAACACTCAACCCAACTATTTTAGTCCATACGTATTTTTTCAACTTCATATAGTAAGTTCTTGTGGTTTTTCTATCAATGCTTCTAGCATTATCAATCCATGAGGGAATTTTTCCATCTTATCCGAATATGCATGTGCATTCACTCTTCATAAGTTTTGCTACATGAATTTGCTTATTTAACACACAAAATATCTATACCATATGCAAAAATGTCATAAGCGCTTACTTTTATCTCCAAATCCATATTGTACCATGCGTGTACACTGTTTAATGTAACATCACGATCACCGAGTACAAGTTTTTTATGTATGTGTATTGGTGCACAAGAATTACATCATAAAGATGTTTAACCTTTTAAGCACGAATTACTATAAGAAACTCAATAAAAGTTCCATTTGATAATATATATAACAAAAATAATGTCTTCAGATTTGAATCTGTATACAATAAGCATGGTGTTCTCGAGAACTCACTTGACATGTTTTCTACCATTTAAATCATTCGAGGACTTTGATGTAAACTTTCAATATCAAATTAATCACATCATTTATTAGACGCATATCAATTTTCTCTTTGTATTACAAGAATAATAAGATATTGGAAAGTCGTTGTATCCACCACTAGAGAATGAGTCTCCTCATTAATCAATTATGGGTCTTTGCAAAAATCTTGTGCCGCCATTTTTTCCTAAAATACATCATGTTATTTTCAATTGATAACTTGCATAAAAGACCCATTTGTATCCAACACATTTTACAATTTCAATTGTATGGACTACTAATCCAAAAACTTTTCATTTCAACAGAGAATTCAACTCTGCCTTATTTGCGTCTATGAATGCAAATGTCTATTGCTTCCGTCAATCACGTATCATAGCAGAGAAATGTTCAAGACATGGTTTAGAATTGTAGATATTTAGATAAGGTTCATACTTTGTTAAGAAGTCCATCCTTGATTAAGTGTCCATCCTTAGATATAAGTCCATCCTCATGAAAGTCCATCCTCATGAAATGGATGTGCATGTTGGAGAGGATGGACTCACTCTATAAATAGGAGGATCTATAAATAGGAGGAATGTGTTGAACATTTTGAACTTTTGCTACTTTGAGAGAGAACTTGTAGCAAGATTGATTCAAGGTGCTTGTAACTTTTAGATTATCAATAGAATCAACATTATAATTACATTCTTGTGTCTGATCTACTCTCGTACACAGATTCCGCACGTGATACGAGATATTCACAGTCATCGGTGTTACGAATTTGATCCAGAAACGAATCCACAAGTGGTATTAGAGCAGGAGATCGATTACACAAATTAAAGATACAAGAATTCAAGTGATTTCATCAGATTCGGAGCTGAAAATCATCATATTTCTTCTTCTACTCACTTTCTTCATCTTTTTGAACTTTAAACTCAGATCTACGAAGATTTCACAGACGAAAATGGCTGAAATTTGGATATGTTATGCGGATTTGTGTGTTTAACAACCCTACAAAGTTTCAAGATCAAATTCAGAGTATTTCTTCGTCAAATCTGCAAAAAAAACTATAACTTTGGACGTTGTTTTGCGCGCTGTTGTGTTGAACGGATCAACATTCCTTAGTTGATTCGTGCGGATAGAGAATTACATTTGCAGCGGATCTAGTTTTTACGGATCGACGTTTCAAGATTAAGTACTATTCAAGTTAACGAATCCACATACTTTGAACGGATCTACTCTGATTGCTTGGATAATCATGAATCAACGAATCTGCATTTTAGACCTCCATCCGTAAAATTGTTCCCTCGCAAAACTATCCATCCACATAATCACGTTGATTCGCACGATTAGACAACTGTCCATCCACAGATTCTTCATCCGCTGAAAATTGTCCATTCGCTGGTTCTTCATCCGCTGAAATTTGTCATTCGTTGGTTCTAGTTCATCCGCTGGTTTTATTCGTCTGAAACTAGTCCATCCGCAGAATGAAAGACCATTCGCAGAAACAATACATCCGTTATAACAATACATCCGCTGAAACAATATATTCGCTGAAATACTGCATCCGCAGAATCAGAAATAGTCCATTCGCTAAAATCTTTGTCCATTCGCTGTTAGTTTACATCCGCTGCTATTCTCCATTCGCTGAGTTAGATTTGTTTGGGTGTTTGTTGTTACACATGCGCAGGAATCCAGAAATCTGTCCATCCGCGCAGAAATCTGTTCATTCGCTACCTTCATCCGCTCGAACTTGATTAACATTGTCCATTCGCTCGAATTTTTATCTTTCACATCTCCATGGACTCAGAATCATCTGTGTTGATTCGCTTGAACTCAGATTCATACGAGTCAAAGATAGTCAATCGATATCCTTCACAAATCAAGTCTTAGCATCATTCACGCGAACCGAGCTTTCTTACATCCGCATAAAACTGATTGTTCAAGTTTGTTTTGAATTTCAAATTTGATTCAAGTGTTTAATCGTTTGTTTGACTGTTGAAGGTTATTCTCAAGAATTCAAGATCATGGCAGAGGAATTTTACAACGAGTTTTACAATGCTTTCACTTCCGAATCATCCGAAATAACAACAACTGCACCGAAAAACATTTCGAAAGCTATTACCGAAATTTGAAACATGATAACTTTTACGGAACTAACACAAAACCACCGAAACTTAATAATATTGAAGATTATAACTGGTGGAAGGACAAGTTTATTAACTGGGCGAAAGCTTATGCTCATGAGAGTTGGTTTTGTTTGGAATTTGGGTATAGAAGACCATTAAGTGATAAAAATGAAGAAATTCCGCTTCTAAGTTTAGATAAAGATGATAAAAAGACATTTTCTGATAAACAAAGAATGATCACTTTAATTCAACAATCAATTAGTGATAATATCTTTGCATTGCTTTAGCATGATATAAGTATACTTAGGAAAGTATAATTTGAAAACGATATATATTATTTTTCTGAAATTATATATATTTTTATTCCAAATATATATATATATATATGTATGTATAATTTGAAAACGATACTTGTCCATATATATGTGATACGTATATTATTTTTCAAAATAAATATAAGTAAATTGTTAAATAATATTTCCAATATTATTTTTATTTAAGTATACTTAGGAAAGTATACTTGTATTTAAGATAAATACTTATGTATTTTGCTTTAATTGTCAAAAATCAATTCTTTTATGATTCTTAAAAATAATATATTTTAAGATTTGCTTGTAATATATATATTTTGTCATGCCTGTTAAATATATATATATATATATATATTTATTTATTACTTGTCTGATTTTTGTATAATTCCCACTAATTGTAGTAGTTATATATATTTCTCTAAATATATATATATATATATATATATATATATATATATATATATATATATATATATATATGTTTGTTCAAATATTGTCTAAATATTGTCCAAATGTCCAAGTCCAAGAATTGTTAAGGAATATATTTATATAAATATATATTTTGGTATTTGTCCATACACCCTTTTGTGGGTGATTTTGTATATATTATTTATAAATAATTCCATGTGTATTTTTATGTGTATTTTGGTGTTTATAATCCTTGAGAGTATTTTATGTATTTTTCAGTTCCTAAATATACACTAATATATATATTACACATAATATACACATAACACATAATTTTGTGACCACTAAATATATATATTTTTCTTAAAAGTATACATATTTATACTTGCTTTAATTCTTGAAGAAAATTCTATTTTCTTAACTTGTATTTTTGTATACAAATTAGGGAAACCCCTTGTTAAATATTCTTGAACAATTTTTGCAGAAAAAGTTTCACAAAACTTCATATTTTCTAAGTGTCAAAATTTTATAAAAATTTTGACATAGTTTTCCCTAAAAATGAAGGTTTTCCCATGTTTTAAAATATGTGTTTATTTTCTTTTATTCATCAAAATTTAAGATTCAACAATTTAGCAAGTAAAGATCACTAGAAATCATCATACTCTTTCATGTGATGAACTTGAAATTCCATAAAAATGTGTAGTAATTTAGATCCATGCACTAAACACATAGATCTACTTAAATCAAAGCTTCTTTGTTTATTTTTGTAAACTTTAATGAAACTTTATTTTGTAAAATTGATCATCCATGAGTTTACTGGTTTCAAGATCATGAGAAATCCATTTTAAAACCATTTTCAAACTCACTTTAAAGATCTTCAAGTTCATCATCATGTTTCTTCATGGATCTTTCAAGATCTATGCTTAAACTTGTTAGATCTAAGCTTCTAACAAGCTTACATATGATGGATCTAACAAAAAACACAAGATCAACCACAAAAACTTCATAACATACATCAAACAACACTAAAAACACTTGTTTTTTCTTTAGATTATGTTAGTTCTTCATGTGTTCATCTTTTAAACTTAAGATTTCTTGATGGTGTAACTTGTACATACTACTAATCATGAAGTAAAATAGAGATTATGATGCTTACCACTAGCTCTTGTGGCTAGGGAAGTGGCAAGAACAAGATGAAGAAGAAAATGATGAAGAAGTGGTGGTTAAAAGCTCCACAATGAGGTCCTTGAGCTTCCAATGCTTCGCACCTTCTTTAATGATCTTCTAGCACTTTTGAGTATGCTTAGATTACCTTGAATGATTGAATAAAATGGAGGTGTTTGTGGTGTGTGTGTTGGCCGAGAGCAAGAAAAGAGGAGAAGAGAGAAATGAGTTTGAAAATGTGGGTGAAGTGATAAGGTTTATGATCTTGCATTTATACTTATAATCCTTAACCATGTAATTAACCAAAGGATCACCCATAAGCATCTTTGACCAACCAAGACTTTAGTCAATATGGGGGATGGTGTGGGGCCTTCATGGGGCCGGCCTCACATAAGGGGGGGGGGGGGTAAAGTGCAAAGATTTGGAAGTTAAGGGTTAAGAAGGAAACTTGAAGGTTAAATGTTATGTTAAGTGTGTTTAAGTGTTCTTAAGGTTTTTAGTGTGTTTTATGATCATAACTAGTTTTTAAACACTAAAACTATGCTTCTGGTTTATTTTTGGTGTTTTGGGTAGTGACCGGTTAATTGTTCGGTTGTCGGTTCGTTTAAGTGCTAAATTGTGTAATTTATAAGGTATGAAGTACCTTTTGCGCCATGGTTTCATTCCTGAAATTTGACAAGTTATTCAGGATGTTTTATACTACTTTCTGCATGTTATTTTAGCTTATATTTGCTTAATTTTGCTAAAATGTGCAGAATTTTGTGTTTGTGGTGCGTTTCGAACAGTTTTTAGTGCTTATTTAAGCTTCCGGAAAGTGGTAATGTAAACCCTTGTTCTCCTACTTGGGTTTTAATGTATTTTTTATGTCGGAAATATATCTAAGTTGTAAATTGTAACACCCTAACACGTTTTAACCAAAAGAGATGCAGCGGAAAATACCGACTCAAAAATTCTTTCTTTCTTATCTATATTATATACTTGGAGGTTCATTTCTAAAATGTCAAACACTTTCTTGAAAAGATTTACAACCTTCATTCTTAATTAACGCATCAAATGTAATATAAAAATACAAGTCATGTGACTGCTCTTCCCATACAATCCTTGCTCTTTGACTCGATCTTCAACCTCTTAGACTTCATAATGATGTTAAGTCCGTGCAACCTGCAATCACCACATACAATCGCATCATTAATATTTGGTGACGTCATTCATAATCTAAACATACATAATTAAATGACCATGCCACATTCTTTCTACTCTTGCTAATCCTTTCGATTATCATTCCAAGTACAATCTTGCATCCCAATCATTAAATCTTCATAAGGACAACAATAGTATACCTGCATTTCATTTCATTCTCAAAGCATTTGATTAGTAACGTTAATACTCAAAAGTATTGTAGCCATGCATACGTGTATACAAGCGCTATTCTTTCGTGTACAATCAATCCCATTTCGTGCATACACACAGATACGTATATTTATACGTACACACACATACACATACATACATACATACAAGCTCTTATATACCACTTATATTCCCATATAATTTTTACTAACATATCCTAGTCACAAACATCCATATAAATAAGTCTCATACGTACAAACTTACGTGCATGTTCATTTCTCTTCATGCTTACGTATGGATTCTGCCACTAACATGTAGGTAGATCTATACGCATACATATCTCCAAACTTATTTCTTTCCCACACATACTTTGAGTGAACGTTCCTGCTCATAAGTGAACATTCTTGCTAATGAGTGAACGTTTCAACTGTTGAGCGAACATTCTTGCTGACGAGTGAATGTTCCAACTATTGAGTGAACATTCATGCTAACGAGTGAACGTTCCAACTGTTGAGTAAACATTCTTGCTGACGAGTGAACGTTCCAACTGTTGAGTGAACATTCTTGCTGATGAGTGAACGTTCCAACTATTGAGTGAACATTCTTGCTGACGAATGAACATTCCAACTATTGAGTGAACATTCTTGCTGATGAGTGAATATTCCAACTGTTGAGTGAACATTCTTGCTGAGTGATCGTTCCAACTGTTGAGCGAACATTCTTGTTGAGTGATCGTTCCAACTGTTGAATGAACATTCTTGCTAACGAGTGAACGTTCCAACTGTTGAGTGAACATTCTTGCTAATGAGTGAACGTTACAACTGTTGAGTGAACATTCTTGCTGACAAGTGAATGTTCAACTCTTGAGTGAACATGTCGTAGATTACTGCAGCTTGCTGCTATTTCCCCTTCTCTACTTGGCCGTAAGCTACGGCTGACCTGCCGTAGCTTACGACGGGTTCTTTCACTCTAACCCTTCTTCCTTTTTAATTTTCACAAGACAACAGTTAGATATCCGAACTTCCTTCTTCCACATTTTTCACGCTTCCAAGACGTAACGTGACCATAATTCAAGCCCCTATATCCTTTTACTACTTAACCCCAAGATTAAACCATCTACCGCATCACGCTATGTTTCTTTCTACATTTTGACCCGTTCACTTCTACCGTGTAATTCCAAACATAGATAACCACCAATGACTTACCACCTTAACTTCATTTATAAATAAGAAGTGAATCCGGAAATCACTTACCTTATGCGTCCGTGTTCGTATCCGCTTCCTTGCCTCATCTTGACCCATTAACCTTTTGTGCTTGATTCCATCTCGACATGATCCCTATACTCTCATGTCATCGTAATCACATTCTTGTTAGCATACATGATTGTACATATTAACGATCATATCAAATGCATATCTCACATTTGACTTTCATTAGTCAATTCTAACAAGCATAAGGCATATTCCCACAATCATATCTTTTCAACTCATATAATTCATCTCGTCATCACATATAACACATATCGATATAACATGTACCATTTGACATTCTATAACATTACAAGTGTGACAAAAGTCTAACCTTGCTACTTATGCACAGTTGACTTTCAGAAGTCAACGGTTTATCATATGAACTTTCTACTTAACCTCATATATTCGTGTTATCATATTAGCCTATACTAATGACATTATATACATTTCAAACTCATGATGTAATATGCTTACAACCACATGATCACCAAATTATATACACATACACATTCACATACACATACTTTCACATGCTAATGCTTTCATTATCTCACATTTGACAACCACATTCAAGGTTAGTCTATTTAACATATTCACAACATCATTATTTACTAGCAAGTTCATATGTTATATACTTAGTGCACATTCATTTCTAAATTACTAATAGGCAATTGGTCCAACACATGTTGTGCATCTCATCATTCAAGCATAGAGTACGAGTTCCAATGCATAATTCTACCCAATCATACCATCAACTACACGTTCTTACGAAATCCTTCTACAATATATCTTCTCATGTCTAATTATCATCAATCATGTCATTATCTAACTCTACACATGTTCATCCATTGTTTAGCATATAATTTCACATACTAGCTTATACTAAGCATTTCATCAAACACTTGGTGTGCGTACACCATTTAATGAACAATGTATAACTAATTTATGCACAATATTCCAAGTTCATACATAATTCATCAAATCCCCTTACTAATCAATAAGTACCATTCACACATAGACATCAACATAACAAAATCTCTAGTTCATCCAACTCATTCATATTAAACCATAAACCATCAAAACCCCAAGTTCTTGAACATGGGTTCTTCCATTAAAACTCCTAATTGAGATGATTAAATCATAATTGACACTCAATTAGTGCATGCATACACAAATCCAACCATCTAACATCCCCAATTTACCCAATTGGGGTTGATTCATCAAAACCCACCAAGTACTCCAATCAAGAAGGTTTAAGGGGTGAATTAGATACTTACTTGATGCTTAGGAGGTGATGAACACCCCTAAATTCATAGATTATCCATGCAAAATTTCAGATTTCTCCTCTCCTTCTTCTTCCTTTGGTTCACACAAGAACATACACATACTATGTGTGTGTGTCAACATATACATCTGCCCCAAATGGGGTTTCCCTTTTCTTTTTATGTTTTAATTAAAACACTTTCCAACTTTCCCTCTTTTTGCCCTTGTAGTTTTGTTTGTTATTTGTTGGTCACAAAATTCCATTCCTTACTATTTAACTGGCATGTATAACTAAGTTAACTAACTTAGTTACGCCATATCACATTGTGTAAAATAAAACATGCTTGTAATTTAACATTCGGGTTTTGGGGCGTTATAAGTCTACCCCCCTTAAAATAGGTTTCGTCCCCGAAACCTTGTTCATCTCCACTAAACCATAAATATTCTTTAGGTTTCGTATACTTGCATAACGCTAATCCCTATTAAACATCTTTACTAACGGCCCATTTATTCAATAAATTCAAGATGCATACTATGGAAAGAATGCATTCATGGTTCAATCAAAGGTTTTGTCCCTACCTTCCAAGATTAGGCAAAATTAAATACTTTCATGCATTTAGTGATCATAACGAGTTTTCTTACATCTACTGTTACTCATAAATCATGCTTGATACTGCATTCTTACGTTAGTCACACCGGCCCTCATCACGAGCTTACCACAATATTTCATTATTAATATTCCCCTTTATTTCTTTCATAGCCACACGAGAAGTCGTAATGTGATCACACGTATATCATAACATTCAGCTAAGGCCTTGCTACATCAACATAACTACTATTTCATACTTACTTTTTTTGTACGTACCTCGAGAATTGAGCGCATCCTATGTTTGCTATAGTTATATGTACTATGTACACCTTTAGGTTATATTCTGCATCGCTTCATTCATGCCACACTTATGCTACCATTAGTTTGTACGTAAGGGGTTATTTAACCCATAACATTCTATCTAACTCCCACATCTTAAACCATTTACTAACTTTGTTGTTTTGGCGCAATACCACGACCCGCAAAACGGATTGGCCATCTTCATCTTGAGTCCATACCATCCCCGGAGTGATCTCATTCATCTGTGTGATGAGCTTCCGCTCGTGCACGTCCCTTCCTAACTCTACTAGCTTTATCATACCAAGAGTTCTACCACCCTCATCTATAAAATTAATGATTTGCACATTTCATTCAAATTCCTTCAAGTATGGCGTTGATCAAATCATCTTGTTTACATACTAATCCGTTCTAGATTCTTTTAAAACATTAGTTCGTTTGACCCATTCATAACGGGTCAATACATGACCGTTCCTTAACGTATCATTTTCATTCATTTGACTCATTCATAACGAGTCAATACATGACCATTCCTTAACATATCATTTTCATTTGGTTATTCATTTTATTCGGTGTTAATTCACCTATATTCTTCCACAAATCATTAACCTACTTGGCATAAACATTATACATTTCATTGCTTACGTAGTACTCTCACGATTTGAAAATAATTATTTTCCAACTTCTGCAGTTTGACTTTTCTAGGTCAAACAGCCACTTATTATTTTTTGTTTACCAATTTTGGAGTATGTGTTGTACTTACCTCCAGATCAAACATGCTTACAAAAACATCATTTCATTGTTTTAGTGTTTCTTGGAAAAAAACCTTTCATTCTCGTCTATACTTGACCCATTCGTCCGGGTCTTAACCGCCATTCATCCTAACTCTCTCATGAGTTAATTTCCAATATGTGTATTTCGTAGCTTTATTCAATAATTCTTTCACACAATGCATATATATATTTATTACGACATCAACTTTCAACGGTTTTGTTCAATTAGCATATCGAACCTTTCATGTTATTCTTCTATTACTTGCTTTCTAACTAACAATATCATCTTCTTTTGACTTTTCAGAAACTCAACCCGTACATATATTCTTATTCACATTTTTATCATTTGGCTACAATCAAACCCAGGCGTGTTCATACTTGTTTAATCCGTACTCACCTACGGGTTTATTTTTCATCCATACTTTTCATTCCCTCCTTTCCTTTTTACTTGTTTGATTCGTACTTACTTACGGATTCAAACATTTTCATTCTTTCCATTCATTCTTATAAAGTACTTTCATTCTCTTGAAAGTCTTACTATTTCTTTCACCTACACGTCCACCTACTACCCAATTCTAGAGGACATACCTGCGATGATTATCATGGTCTCACGAATGTCATATGCTTCTTGCGTACTGGCCAGACACACAATCCATATACTAGTTTCGTGCCTTCATGTAATCATCACCTTATGTCCGAAGAAGTGGGTTTCAGTTTGTGCAACATCTTTAAAACCTTACTAAGACAATATCATTGTCTTTCGTTTAATATTTACCCTCCCTAAGGAGATTGTCCATTTTTCTTTTAACACTGGTACCCATATATATTAATATTGTGTACCTCGGGTCCATCTGTCTAATTACATGCTTTGGTATTCATCCTAGACCGCATCCTCGGATCATCCTCCTCAAACACTTAAGCTTACCTTACATATACAATACAGTTAGCTTCTTTATATGAATACATAAGTACATGCTTACATTTAGTTCTACCTTTGGATCTTGATCGAGTCTTGGAT
This sequence comes from Helianthus tuberosus, assembly GCA_030545235.1. NCBI lineage: Eukaryota > Viridiplantae > Streptophyta > Magnoliopsida > Asterales > Asteraceae > Helianthus > Helianthus tuberosus. Next base: position 192,904 of record CM060417.1, read on the forward strand.
TGTACGGTTTCCTTGTCACAAGAGCACACGGGTTTGAGTTCAAGTACTTACTTCCTCATAATTGATTCTCTCAAACCAGGGATCTGATACCAACTTATAACACCCTAACACGTTTTAACCAAAAGAGACGCATCGGAAAATACCGACTCAAAAATTCTTTCTTTCTTATCTATATTATATACTTGGAGGTTCATTTCTAAAATGTCAAACACTTTCTTGAAAAGATTTACAACCTTCATTCTTAATTAATGCATCAAATGTAATATATAAATACAAGTCATGTGACTGCTCTTCTCGTACAATCCTTGCTCTTTGACTCGATCTTCAACCTCTTAGACTTCATAATGATGTTAAGTCCGTGCAACCTGCAATCACCACATACACGCGCATCATTAATATTTGGTGACGTCATTCATAATATAAACATACATAATTAAATGACCATGCCACATTCTTTCTACTCTTGCTAATCCTTTCGATTATCATTCCAAGTACAATCTTGCATCCTAATCATTAAATCTTCATAAGGACAACAATAGTATACCTGCATTTCATTTCATTCTCAAAGCATTTGATTAGTAACATTAATACTCAAAAGTATTGTAGCCATGCATACATGTATACAAGCGCTATTCTTTCATGTACAATCAATCCCATTTCGTGCATACACACATACGTATATTTATACGCACACACACATACACATACATACAAGCTCTTACATACCACTTACATTCCCATATAATTTTTACTAACATATCCTAGTCACAAACATCCATATAAATAAGTCTCATACGTACAAACTTACGTGCATGCTCATTTCTCTTCATGCTTACCTATGGATTCTGCTAATAACATGTAGGTAGATCTATACGCATACATATCTCCAAACTTATTTCTTTCCCACACATACTTTGAGTGAACGTTCCTGCTCATAAGTGAACATTCTTGCTGATGAGTGAACGTTTCAACTGTTGAGTGATATGATGTCGTGGTCACAATCAAATTTAATCCAATTACTACTAAATAGTTAGTGGCAAGTGGGTATCGAACACATGGAGTTTGTGGACTATGTGTTATTTAAATGTTTATCTAAGTTAACTAAAATTAAACTAATTGCAATGAAAGTAAAATCAAGAGTTGGTTTATTGATTGAGTTTTAAAAACTAAGATTACTATTCTAATTTGCAAAAATGAAAGTTTGGGTTGTAAACAATTTAGAGACAAATGACCATCTTTAGTTTCCGGTTTGTTTTGACATTTATGCTATCATTCACTAGAAAGAACTACATAGACATAGTTCATGTGTGATTACTTGTTGCGATGAAAGGGAACTAAGTACTCAGATTCCTAAAACGTGAGGTTGTTACCCGATGACCAATTAACCCTTACCCAATCCTAATTCTACCCATGATATCTCGATTTCCAACAGCACCAAGAACGTATGGTTTCAAACTAGATTAACATAAGAATCAACAATTTACTAACAACCAATCACACACCATAACAAACAAAACATAAAGACAAAGTTTGTTATTCTAGAAATAAGGAAATCAAAGCATAAAGTCTTACAAATCTTCAACTAAAGATAGTCATAACAAGTTTAGCCACTCATGGCTCGAACAAACATCATAAACAAAGTCTTGATCTTCCAACAAGTTAAAAACATAAGAACAATGATTAAAGATTGTCGTCAAGCTCCAAGAACAACCAATTTTCATCTCTAGAGTGAATGATAACCGAAATACCCATGATTAGAACCTTAAAAACCTCATCAAATGGACCATAAATGCATAAGTTATGAAAACACCCCAGTCGGCGCCGTAAGCTACGCTGAGTGCCGTAGCTTATGGCGATCAGCGGTCAAAGGATAGTCAACATGGCACTGTAACCTACGGTGGCAGCCGTAGGCTACGACACCTATTATTTCTTTACGGCATGTGGAGACTGGGCTACGGTGGACACATTGGCACATGCTGAGTGCCGTAGCCTACTGCTAGAGCCGTAGGCTACGGTGCAGACTGTAGTTGCTTCTTTTGTTTTCTTTGTTGAATGTTGATTTCTCCAACTTGTTTCTTCCATCTTGCAACTTCCATCTAAGCTTCACAAAAGCCAATCCTTATGCACTTTAGCACCTACAAAACCCATTATCATGTAGATCACAAGTTCCAACAATTAACCGTAATAAGCATGGAATGTGTGTGTTATTAACCCTTTTAAGGGTTGTCCAATGGACCACCCGTCATTGAGTGAACATTCTTGCTGACGAGTGAACGTTAAAAAACTGTTGAGTGAACATTCTTGCTGACGAGTGAACGTTCCAACTGTTGAGTGAACTTTCTTGCTGAACTTTCTTGCTGACGGGTGAACGTTCCAACTGTTGAGTGAACATTCTTGCTGACGAGTGAACGTTCCAACTGTTGAGAGAACATTCTTGCTGAGTGATCGTTCCAACTGTTGAATGAGCATTCTTGCTGACGAGGGAGCGTTCCAACTGTTGAGTGAACATTCTTGCTAATGAGTGAACGTTCCAACTGTTGAGTGAACATTCTTGCTGAGTGATCGTTCCAACTGTTGAGTGAACATTCTTGCTGACGAGTGAACGTTCAACTCATGAGAGAACATGTCGTAGATTACGGCAGCTTGCTGCTGTTTCCCCTTGTCTGCTTGTCTTGGTCCCCTTTGGCGGCCCTGTTAGAATGATGCAACTTTCTTTGCTCATTGAGACGGGTGTTTGTGAAGTATATAAATATTCAAAGAAAAAAAATAGAGACAATGAGAGTGATATATCTTCAATAATTAATCTTTATTAAACAAAGAAGAAGGGGTCGATCCGAGAATAAACTCGAATCTAAATGTCACCCCTGGGCCAAACCAGGGGGAACTCACAAGAAAAACTCTATATGAAAAATAATACTTTACAAGACACACATAATTCCTTCGTAGCAATTATGTATTTATAGAGATTTTCATATGTCTATCTCAAATGTGATTTGTTGATATGAAATTGGTTTGTGTGCCCATCCATTATCTAAATGTGTCTTATCTTCATTTTCACCAACTTGCCTTTCTTTTCTGATGAATCCTTCACTATTGAGATATTAAATATCTTTTCTTATGAAAAGATTCTTTTTCTTATGAAAGAAAAGATTCTTTTCATCAGAAATGCTTTCAAGATTCCTTTTTATCAGAAAATTCTTTTCTAGCTTTTTCCAAAAAGGAAAGATTTCTTTTACTTTCTGATGATTGCTTTTCCAAAAGGAAAATTCCTTTTCTTTTTCTTATGAAAGCATTTTCATAGAAAGATATTATGTGTTAATAAAATATATTATCTTAATACAATTGTTTGACTTTGTATCTAGTAAACTCCATAATGTCCCACTAACATTTTGAAGTCTTGTAACATTGTCTTGATCTTTAATCAAAGAATTTGAAGCTTGATTATTTTTTCTTTCTCGGTCTTCATATTTAGTGCTTCTGGGACGGTTCGTCGGTCGGTTTGTGTTGACAGAATTAATTCTAAGTAATTTAAACTATTTTTAACAACAAATACAATAAAGTTTCCTAACAGTCACCCCCTATTTGTTGTTAAAAATACAAACAATGCATTTATACTTAGAAATAACAAATAAACTTGCTGAAGATGTATCTTTCTTTTTCTTCTTTTCACGTTATCATGTAGGCACATTTTTAGTGATATTCGTTGACTGTATCTTCCTTGGCATGAAAGTTTATATGGCAAACCTCCGACATTTTATGGATGATCATCTGATTATATTTCATTTGTCGTTATAATTCTTCACCTCGATTTTAATTCCACCTAAATGTAAGCATTATATCTTGTATCCCCACCACATAGGATATAAGTATCTTCTATCCAGTATAGGATAAGTGTTTAGGCTATCGATTGATGATGCTTCAAAAAATAAAGAATCATGCAAGGTTAAAAAAAATGATCTTGACCGTCGAGTTTTTTTTTCAGATCAGATTATCTGATAAATCTGATGAAATTTCTGATAAAATAATCAGAAAATCCAATACAAGTTTTTTTTTAACAGAAAATCTGATGAAATCATCAGAAATCTGATGACATCATCAGAAATTCTGATGACCTCATCAGAATCTGATGACATCATCATAAATTCTGGTGACATCATATCTGATGACATCGTATCTGATGACATCATCAGAAATGCGGATGACCTCATCAGAAACCCCTTTTTTTCACCAGAAATTCTAATAAATTAATCAGAATTCACTAGAAAATCTTAGTAAACAATTTTTTTTTAAGATGAGAGAGAATAAGTAGAAACCAGAGATATTACTTACACGTATTTTTCTGTTGAAAATCAAAGTACTTGTTCTTTTCTTCAAGGAATTTTTGTGAAAACTTTTTAAAGAAAAATAATAATCTGCATGTTTTCTAAAGTTTCACACATTTTTTATCTCATTTTTTTTTTTTATAATTATCATTCCTTTTTGAAGATTAACTAACCAGAATTTGAAGTTATTTCATCTGATAGTATACTAATAAACTTTATTTTATCAGAAACTTTCTTTTTAGATGTCAAAATTTTTCTTTCTGATAAACTAAAGTTCATTTATCGTTGTTTAACTCCTTTTTTTGTGTTTTATATCATTTTTCTACACCTCTTTTTATACTAGAAAAAAATACTAATAGAAATAATAATAATAATACTAATAAAATCAATAATAAAAGTAATGAAAATAACAGAAAAAAATAACTCTACTACATACTTTATTTTTATTTTTTTGGATCTGCAAAAAAAAAAAATTCTTTTTACCTTTAACAGATCATGAATATACGTCTCTCTTACAGAAGCAAGGGATCTTGGAAATAATTTATCCAATCTGCTCTGATACCAATTCTTGGTCCCTGTTAGAACGATGCAACTTTCTTCGTTCGTTGAGACGGGTGTTTGTGAAGTATATAAGTATTCAAAGAAAAAAATAGAGACAATGAGAGTGATATATCTTCAATGATTAATCTTTATTAAACAAAGAAGAAGGGTTCGATCCGAGAATAAAATCGAATCTAAATGTCACCCCCTGGGCCAAACCAGGGGGTAAATTCACAAGAAAAACTATATATGAAAAATAATACTTTACAAGACACACATAATTCCTTCGTAGGAATTATGTATTTATAGAGATTTTTATATGTCTATCTCAAATGTGATTGGTTGATAGGAAATTGGTTTGTGTGCCCATCCATTATTTAAATGTGGCTTATCTTCATTTTCACCAACTTGCCTTTCTTTTCTGATGAATCCTTCACTGTTGAGATATTAAATATATTTCCTTATGAAAAGATTCTTTTCATCAGAAATGCTTTCTAGATTCCTTTTCATCAGAAAATTCCTTTTTACTTTCTGATGATTGCTTTTCCAAAAGGAAAATTCATTTTCTTTTTCTTATGAAAGCATTTTCATAGAAAGATATTATGTGTTAATAAGATATATTATATTATTAACACAATTCTTTGACTTTGTATCTAGTAAACTCCATAATGTCCCACTAACATTTTGAAGTCTTGTAACCTTGTTGTGATCTTTAATCAAAGAATTTAAAGCTTGATTATTTTTTCTTTCTTGGTCTTCATAGTTGGTGCTTCTGGGACGGTTCGTCGGTCGGTTCGTGTTGACGGAATTAATTCTAAGTAATTTAAACTATTTTTAACAACAAATACAATAAAGTTTCCTAACAGCTTGGCCGTAAGCTACGGCTGACCTGCCGTAGCTTACGACAGGCTCTTTCACTTTAACCCTTCTTCCTTTTTAATTTTCACAAGACAACCGTTAGATATCCGAACTTCCTTCTTCCACATTTTTCACGCTTCCAAGACGTAACGTGACCATAATCCAAGCCCCCATATCCTTTTACTACTTAACCCCAAGATCAAACCATCTACCGCATCACGTTATGTTTCTTTCTACATTTTGACCCGTTCACTTCTACCGTGTAATTCCAAACATAGATAACCACCAACGACTTACCACCTTAACTTCATTTATAAATAAGAAGTGAATCCGGAAATCACTTACCTTATGCGTCCGTGTTCGTATCCGCTTCCTTGCCTCATCTTGGCCCATTAGCCTTTCGTGCTTGAATCCATCTCGACATGATCCCTATACTCTCATGTCATCGCAATCACATTCTTGTTAGCATACATGATTGTACATATTAACGATCATATCAAATGCATATCTCACATTTGACTTTCATTAGTCAATTCTAACAAGCATAAAGCATATTCCCACAATCATATATTTTCAACTCATATAATTCATCTCGTCATCACATATAACACATATCGATATAACAGGTACCATTTGACATTCTATAACATTACAAGTGTGACAAAAGCCTAACCTTGCTAGTTATGCACAGTTGACTTTCAGAAGTCAACGGTTTATCATATGAACTTTCTACTTAACCTCATATATTCATGTTATCATATTAGCCTATACTAATGACATTATATACATTTCAAACTCATTATGTAATATGCTTACAACCACATGATCACCAAATTATATACACATACACATTCACATACACATACTTTCACATGCTAATGCTTTCATTATCTCACATTTAACAACCACATTCAAGGTTAGTCTATTTAACATAATCACAGCATCATTATTTACTAGCAAGTTCATATGTTATATACGTGGTGCACATTCATTTCTAAATTACCAATAGGCAATTGGTCCAACACATGTTGTGTACCTCACCATTCAAGCATAGAGTACGAGTTTCAATGCATAATTCTACCCAATCATACCATCAACTACACCTTCTTAGGAAATCCTTCTACAATACATCTTCTCATGTCTAATTATCATCAATCATGTCATTATCAAACTCTACACATGTTCATCCATTGTTTAGCATATAATTTCACATACTAGCTTATACTAAGCATTTCATCAAACACTTGGTGTGCGTACACCATTTAATGCACAATGTATAACTAATTTATGCACGATCTTCCACGTTCATACATAATTCATCAAATCTCCTTACTAATCAATAAGTACCATTCACACATAGACATCAACATAACAAATTCTCTAGTTCATCCAACTCATTCATATTAAACCATAAACCATCAAAACCCCAAGTTCTTGAACATGGGTTCTTCCATTAAAACTCCTAATTGAGATGATTAAATCATAATTGACACTCAATTAGTGCATGCATACACAAATCCAACCATCTAACATCCCTAATTTACCCAATTGGGGTTGATTCATCAAAACCCACCAAGTACTCCAATCAAGAAGGTTTAAGGGGTGAATTAGATACTTACTTGATGCTTAGGAGGTGATGAACACCCCTAAATTCATAGATTATCCATGCAAAATTTCAGATTTCTCCTCTCCTTCTTCCTTTGGTTCACACAAGAACACACACACATACTATGTGTGTGTGTCGACATATACATCTGCCCCAAATGGGGTTTCCCTTTTCTTTTTATGTTTTAATTAATAAACTTTCCAACTTGCCCTCTTTTTGCCCTTATAGTTTTGTTTGTTATTTGTTAGTCACAAAATTCCATTCCTTACTATTTAACTGGCATATATAACTAAGTTAACTAACTTAGTTACCCCATATCACATTGTGTAAAATAAAACATGCTTGTAATTTAACATTCGGGTTTTGGGGAGTTACATAAATCTATTGTTTAACTGAGTACTGAAGTTGTGCTGACGTAGTTTTCTAACCGGTAAGTTTTCAATTTGTTTTGACACTACGCTTAAATTGTTTCTCAATGTGATAAATTAAATATTTAATCATGCATGATTTATATGTATGACATGCAAGCGTATAATGTTGACGTTTAAAACAAATAAAGGCAGACAATAAATATTTATTATAATAGTACAGAAATTGACGGTTTCGTTCCGATTGTCACAGGAGATGCCGTAGATTTTTTAGGTTTTTTTAATTTGTAATGTTTAGTTTTTTTTAGTTTGTAATTTAAGATTTATTTAAATGAAATATATAATTTATAATTTTATTGTTTTATTGTTAATTTATAATTAAAAAAAAACCATCACTAGTGATGAACATTTCCACTAAAATCCATCACTAGTGATGGAATAATGCTCGATGACATGATTGAACTTGATTGGATGTTGTGAGTGATGGAATTCCATCACTAGTAGAGCGCCCCTACCCTAAGGCCACAGGGTGTTGTATAGCGCCACCCCGCCACCTTAACATCTATAGCTCCTCGGGGTGCTATACACCATCCCCTCCAAGTTAATAGGGGGGCGCTATGGGTTCTCCGCCATGGTGCTAACGAGGGTTAATGGTGTGTGCAGGTGGGCCCACCTCTTTTCAACCAATATTTGTTTTTTAATTTTGTTTAATAGGGGACTTTAAACCATTGCATACAAGTTAAAGGGAGAGACTTTAAAGCCCCCCATATGACGTGGCATCTAGGTGAATCTGACGTGGCGTAATAAAGCTCCTAGGGGCTTTATACCACACTCTCCGGCCTAAGTGTTGATATCATATTTAATAATCAGACCTGTCATTCTAGTGTTGTGGGATGGTCATTTAGCTTTCGGCTATTGTCATAGGCGTTAGACGACCATATATTGTTTCAATCTACATTCAAACGGCAGTTTGACCATATATAGAGGTAATGTGAGATTAGATTGGGAGTGTTGCGATGGTAGCCCGGTTATTTTATTTTAAAAATGGATCAAATGAGGTCAGAAAGAGACATGCAGTCAAAAGTGGTGGTGGTTGTTCGAGGCCCCATGCGCATTATCATCAGATCCTTCACTGCAACTCATCTTTTCCTTTTCACTTATATCACTTCACAACATTAACCATAACAGCCTTCATTTTTCTTGTAAACCAATCAAAGCAACTCTCGCTGCGTAACTTTTATGTGTCATAAATAATCTGTCTTCTTCCTCTTTATTATCTTCTTGCTGTCATTCCATATCCGAACCACTGTTATTCTAGTTATGCATAATACATATAGATACTGCCAAACTTATCTTCCTTTGCTTCCTCATCGTCATCTCGTAGGCTTTTCGTCCAAGGTAATGCATGGATGCATCACATCATACATAAATATAGTTTATTATACGTTTACATGAACTAAGGTATTAATGCTGTACGATAGCTTAATAAATGCTGATGCATTGTGGATATATTTATATGTTGTATGTTACTAAAACTAACAAACATTCATCATAGAGTCAATGATTTTTTTTCTATTTTTACAAGGGTTATTGGATTTTATCATTTTCAACTATTGGAAATTGGTCGCTGCCAGTTTCAGCTATCACTTTCACTCTCATCACTCCTAACTTAACACTTTGTGTGTTGTGTTACTCCAGTTGAGTGGTTTTTGACTCCCCTTTTGTCTTTTAGGAATAGATTCATCTGCATTGATTAGTAATTCACAAAGTGTTAGCCTAATATGACCAATAATACAACTCAAGCACTAAGAAATGTTTACCTGCTAAGTGACATAACACATAAAGTGTTAAGTTGAGAGCTGTGGTGGGAGTCAAAGCGATAGTTCGAAGTGGCAGCTGACAATTCCCAATAGTTAGGAATGATAAAATCCAATAACCCTTTTTATAACAACCTAATTTTATTAGGGAGCTATACTTACTACGGCCTCAAAGACGACTCTTGAACATGACAACGTCAATCTACCCAATATAAATAGGGTGATGTTAAATAGACAACAACCTTATTATTGTTGTACACCAAATCCACTTATCATAGTATGACATGGCGAAAAATGTATGGATTTTTCAGTGTCACATCAATCATTTCTTAAACCTTCAAAGCATCATACCACGCATTTACATGACCCATATGACCATTTTCTGCTATATCATTACGACCCTAATAACTATCACGTGGCTTGTTTTGAATACGTTTCGCTCAACATGTGGCACTTATGACCATACGGCTCGTATGTCATGTGAGTTGTGTATGAGTAGTGTGTCAATGGTGTTTGTATATAGTTGAATATAGCATTCTAGATTTTCTAGGATAAATACACACTAACATGCACTTTGTAAGATTTGACCTCTCAATCTTTTGGTTGTAGAACATATCAGTTAACCATCCGAATATATCTTTGAGACACACATATATATATATATTTATAGAGAGAGTGTGTGTGTGTGGAGATGAGAGAATGGCTTCCCGGTTTTACTGGGTTGAAACTTTCTGGATCAGAAAACAAAGCGTGGGGAAATTAATGCATAGATGATGCCATTGGAACTTTAGACAAACAGACAATAACGACAGACTCCATTTAAAAAAAAAACAACATGAGAGAGAGATTTACTCATCTGTCCGGCCTCCTTGATTCCATAAAAACCATAATGTTCTCCCTTTTCAACCCCACTCTCTCTGTGTCTTTTTCAATCTTTTTGACCTAAACGCGTGCTGCATCAATATCAGCTCGTTTGGTTACAAAAAATGTAAACTTCCGGTTAATTAACCTGAGTTATGATATTGTAACACAATCGACATGAGAACCCAGCTATGATATTGTAAGATCAAAACTAGTCTTATTTAATGTTGGTGCACTTGTGTCTGTACTTTGTCTGTATTCGGTCACGATGTAAACGATGTCCTTGTTAGTCATGTAAGTTTGACCAAGTCAACCATCCTCCTGGTTTGACTTGGCTAAACAGTTAGAAAATGGTTGTATAATGTTATGTGTCGAAGGTTGGGCTTTCGAAGGATTGTTTCTATCCTTCGAAAGGCTCGAAAGATACTCCACGAAGGATACTGATGGACTTCGAAGGATATGCCATCCTTCGAAGTGTTTGTGGATCCTTCGATGGCTTCTTGATCGACAGATTATCTTTCGGGCAGTCCACATGATCCTTCAACCATACAACCTGTGCTGGGTATATATATACCCATGCAGTGTGTGTTCAGCGGATGGACAGAGAGACGAGAGACAGAAAGATACACTCGAGAGATAGTGAGAGCATTCTGTCAAGAACACACACACACACACTTTAGAGAGTTTGCAATACTGAGTTGTAAACCTTGTGCTTGTAACTGGAACCTTTCATACGCATTAATACAGTGGTGTTAATCGGTGAACCTTGTGTGTTTTGTGTTTATACTTGTCTCGACTCGGTTGCACTCTAGCTTGGATTCCGCACTTGCTAGTGTGTTAATATAACAAGGTTAAGGTTTAACCTCATCCTCCACGAGGGACCTACAAGTGGTATCAGAGCCTTGGCTCTTCTCCTTGTTAAAACCGAGTGTGTTCTTGGTTTGTTTTTCGGGTATTAAAGTTCATATTTTTCTGGAAAACAACTTAAAATCAGATTAAACCTTGTTATTTTTCATGTTTACATGTTAGTTATGGGTTTGTGTTAAATATTTTAACAAAATATTGTGTTCGGAATTTGAAGGTTCACCGATAAATTCATGTTGTTCATTTAAATCTTCATAGTGTTCTTCAAGTTTATGACTTTTTGATCTTTGAGATTAGTTTTGAAAGTTGTTTGTGTATTGGGAAGGGATATTTGGTTAAAATAATCAAATCAAATCTGGTTTTGGCAGAAAGTACGGTCTGATCATACTCTTTTGCCGAAAGTTGACTTTACCAACCCGTCACCTTTTCACCAACCTATCATTTCAGTATCAGTTGTGTCAGGAGCGATCGAAGGATATCTTTCGATTTCGAACGATCTTCTTTCGATCAAGGAAGGCTCGATAGATAATCATCTTTCGACCCATCCTTCGAAGTTTGTGATCTATCTTTCGAGCTCAAGGGAATCTTTTCGGAGGATACATTTTCGAAAGATAAGGATCTTTTATTGTGAATCTTTCGAGATAGATATTCGAAAGATAAGGATCTTTCATTGTGAATCTTTCGAGATAGTATTCGAAAGATAAGGATCTTTCAAATTGTGAATCTTTCGAAGTCTTTGTTCGAAACTCAACAGTGATCTTTCGAACACTGTTGATCCTTCGAACAAGTCTTGGTCTTTCGAACAAGGCTGTATCTTTCGATTAGTGTCTGTTTGAACTTAACAGTTTGTGTTTGTGTAGGTCGTCTATTAGTATTTCATGAAAATGAGTTGTACAAGTCCTTGGGACTGGAGTATTGACTCACAATCTAGTCAAGAGCTAACCTCTGCTGCAGCTTGGGCGAAAAGTATGTTTCCACCGCCATCAATCAGTCCAAGTCAATGGGCTTTGGTATCCAATCAAAGTCAAAGCATTCAAAATCTTTTGATTAGTGAAAGCGAAACGGGCAGCAACAATCGTCCACCAAAGCTGAACCATATGAATGACTTTCCATCATGGAAAAACCGCTTTCACACGTATGTTCAAGGGCAAAGCACCGATCTTTGGACATGTTTCATCAATGCATTCAATGCTAATCTTGAGGTTGTAGCGTCCACTTCAGAAGGTTATGCTAACATGCTCGAAAATGACAAGAAGGCTTATGGACTGGAGAAAAAGGCCTTTGCTACACTTACACAAGCACTCAACAAAGATATCTATCATCAGTTCTCCTACTGCAAGACCACGAAAACTTTGTGGGATGCCTTAGTTGCTAGAGGTGAAGGCAATGCAGCTACTCGAAAGTCTCGTCATGATTTGTTGAAGAAAGAGTTTGAATCGTTTCAGTTTTTGGAAAACGAAACTCTAAATGATATGACCACACGGTTCTATCATTTGATTAGTGAAATGTGTGCTTATGGGGTTGTATCTACTCAACAAGACATGGTGAATAGGTTTGCTGACGCATTACCTCCAAAATGGAGTTCGTTTATTGAGTTGTTGAAGCATACTGGAACTCTAGACACGGTTAACATCTATGAGTTTATTCAGAAACTGGAACATAAAAATGATGAGGAAATCAGGAAAGCAAAGCGAGCTCCCGCTCCCCAGAATACAGAAATGTACCTTCCAGGCTTCGATGTTTTGGCAAGATCCGCTGCAGCTCAGCAACCTAAACTGCAAACTGCATTTGTGTCCAACACAAGTTCTCTTCCGTTTTCTCAATCAACTGCTGCTCCGGCCTTTGATCCGAGGTCTTACATTCCTGTCCCAACACAGCCACAAGTCCAACCACCGCAACAACAACAACAGGCTCATTATACAAACAATCCTCAACCTCAACCTCAAAACCCTAACACAATCCGAGTCGATAATTCAAACCTTTCACACATCAGCATTGAAGTTGCTAAGGAGCATATGGAAATTATCAATACAATGGTCAGTGCATACTGTGGTTTGGTAGCAGGTCAGCTTGGAAACATCAACATGACCGATGAAGATTATCAACAGATCGACAAGGAAGAAATGGAGTTGATGGATATCAAATGGGCTTTTGCTAGTGCAGTAAGAAGGGCAAAAGATTTCATGGCTCGAACTGGAAGAACTTCGTTGGAAGGAAAGAAAGATACAAAGTATGGGTTTGATATCAACGCCGTTACATGCTACAATTGTGGTAATAAAGGGCACTTCAAACGTGAGTGCACTCGACCAACAAAACAAGGCAATCACAACCCTTTCAGAAACCAGACGAGTACTGCAAATGTTAATGCCCAGCAAGAAAACCGTGAAAGGAGGATTGTGGGAGTTAATAACAATCAGGCACAGCCTGGATCTTCAAATCCCAATCGGGCTTTGACTGTTCAAGCTGATGAGGGATGTGACTGGTCTGTGCAGCTTGGTGAAGGTGATCAAGGAAGTGGAACAGCTTGTTATGCAAAGATCATCAATCACAAAGAAGAGTCCTCTGAAAGTGATGACAGTTCTGGTTATTCTGGAAGTTCTGATGAAGAAGGCTCTGTTTCTGGGGATAATCAATCAGAGTCTGATGTGAAGGAGGAAGCAGGTTCTGGTATGGAGGATTTATTGAATGAAGCTGATGAACTTATATGTCAGAAATCAATTCTGATCAAGAAGGCTGCTACTACATCCAGGGAAATGGAAAAGTTCTTTTCTGAAGATGGATCTTTTTCTTTTCAAACTGCATTTATGACAAATGTGTCAGCCTCTTCGAGTCAGGTAAATTCTGAACCTCCTGCTCCTAGTGTTTGTGAATCATGTGCAGAAAAGAAGCTTGAATTAGGAAAGCTTCATAGTCATAATCAAAATTTGGTTATTGAACTTTCCAAATGCAAAGAGGCAAATATGGCTTTAACTCGGAACGAAAAAGATTTTAAATCAGTAATTGAAACATTAAAGAAAAACGTGTCCGAAGTGAACAAAGTAGTTTACCACAAGCAAGTAAGTATAAATGAATACATCAACATTGTGGAAGAAACTAAGAAACAATTAGCCATTGCCCAATGCGAGCATGATGCGATCAAACAAAAATTGGAGAGTTATTCTAACTCCCAATTTGTGCTTGATCACATTATCGATGTTCAACAACTGAAGGGAAATCAGAAAGGCATAGGGTATAAGAAATGTCCGTCTCCTTTGATGAATAACTATACCAAGATGCCTGATGAGGAGGAAATGCCTCGGTATGAACCCAGTGTGCCTCTTGATTTTGAGGAATTTACTACTGGCCTAGGGTTCAAACCGGACAATTCTTTAAACACATCCTCTAAGCAACAAGAAACTTCATCATCCATGAAGCAAAGTCCTCCAGTTATCGAGGACTATGAGACATCGGATGATGAATCAGAAGTGGAGGTAAGTGATCAGGATAAATCACTTAACAAGATGAAAGGAGTAGTTATTCCACGAGAGAATCACATTCTTTGTGATCCTGATACTCCTGATGTCTCCTCTGTTAAGAAACAAGTGATTGATTCTGTCAAAGTTGATAAGACATGTGTGTCTACTGTTAAAAGCAGTAATGTGTTGTATACTTTGGTTGGAGATGATAAAATCTACTCAGATCACGATTTCCCAATTAAAAATGTAAATCAATCTTTGATTGATAAAGTCTTTGAAGACAACACAAACAAATTTTTGGGAAAAACACTTCCGGGAATTGTTGTAACACAATGTGATCCGGTTCCTAAGACTGAGATTAGAAAACAGTTTGGTAATCAAAAATCTTCAACCACTCAACAACCTAGTGCTTCTAATGGTAAACAACCAGTCAAACGAGCTCGATCTCAAAGGAAAGCAAAAAGTGTCAAATTCGTGGCATCCACAGGTACTGATAAGATTGAGAATTTTGAGAATAAATCAAACACAGATTTTGTACAACAGGTCACAATCTTAAAACGTAACATTGATAACAATTACACTCAACGCACAAAGGGGTGTGATGAAAAGGCTAGTACCTCAGATTCCACGAGTTCGACATCTTGTGGTCAATCAAGTTCTCCTAAATTTGTTGAAAGGAGAACATGTTTTAAATGTGGAGAATTTGGGCACATCATCAAAAACTGCCCAAATGCTCCAAAGAATAAATTTGTTGAGAAAGCTCCACCTGAAACAGTTCATCCTCAACGTCGGTCAGTTTCACCTAAACATGATAAACGAACTGTAAAAGAACAAGAAACTAAACAACGACGTAAGAACATGAAAACTGTTGAAAAAGCCTTGAAATCTGAAGTTAAAACAGTTAACAGGGAACCAAGTGTGTCACAACCTGTAAAACCAGAAGCTTCAAAAACTGTTTACACTCAAACTGATAGGCAAAAACAAATTTGGTTACCTAAGGGGGGTGACAATTCAGGGGGAGCAGTTGTTCTTGAAAATCATCAAGAGATTGATATCACGTTTCGTGATGCTCAGGGACGACCCAAGACCACTAAGGCTTGGGTCCCCATCCTCAACTGATGTTTTTAAATGACATGTGCAGGGTGTTCCAGGAGGAACTATTAATAGTCATTGGATTGTTGATAGTGGAGCATCCAGGCACATGACTGGCGACTTACGGCTCTTATACGACGTGAGATATATTAGAGGAGGGTATGTCGCATTTGCGGGAGATAAAGGCGGATTCATCATTGGAGAGGGAAGTATCTCCAATGGTATTGTGTGCTTCGATAAGATCAATTATGTTAAGCAAATTGATCATAATCTTCTCAGTGTGTCGCAAATCTGCGATAAAAAGTTCTCAGTGCATTTTGATGATGCCGGCTGCTATGTGCTGAAACCTGGATTCAAAATTCCACAAGAATGGATTCTCTTATCGGCTCCGAGAGTTAATGATCTTTATATTCTCGACATGAGCCAGGCGATTACAACATCAGCTCAAGTCACTTGCTTTGTCTCGAAAGCCACAGAAAAGGAGTCTATATCTTGGCACAGAAGAATGGGACACATTCACTTGAGAAAGATGAACCATTTGGTGAAAAATAATCTTGTAAATGGTGTGCCTGTGAGAAGTTTTCATTTACAAGATATCTGTGTCTCGTGCCAAAAAGGGAAGCAAACAAAGAAGTCTCACCCTTTGAAGAAAATCAACACTGTCAGCATACCTCTTGAACGTCTTCATATGGATCTTTTTGGACCTATGAAGCACAAGACAACATTCGGAGATGCTTATTGTCTAGTTGTTACTGATGATTATTCTAGATTTTCTTGGGTATCCTTCATGGCACACAAGAGTGAATCTCCGGGCATCCTCAAGGATCTTCTTACAATGTTGGAGAATCTCTATTCGTTGAAAGTGAAAAGGATCCGAAGCGACAATGGAACCGAATTCAAGAATCGAGTTATGGATGAGTTTTGTACTTCTAAAGGCATTCTTCATGAGTACAGTTCTCGTTATACTCCACAACAAAATGGTGTCGCGGAGAGGAAGAATCGGACGATTATCGAAACTGCAAGAACAATGTTAGTAGAGTCGGAACTCCCTATTCAATTCTGGGGGGAGGCTGTATCGGCTGCATGCTACACATTAAACAGAGTTCTTACAGTAAAGAGACATGGCAAAACTTGCTTCGAACTCCTTCAGAAAAGAAAACCGGATCTTTCTTACCTAGAACCATTTGGTGCTCCATGTACTATGATTGAGCCGGATGGAAAGTTTGGAGCTAGAGCCATCGAGGGTTTCTTCCTTGGATATGATACTCCAAATTTTCGTGTTTGGAATCTGGCTACCAGAAAGATTGAGCTATGGAGTGAAGTGAGGGTTCAAAGGTACACGAGTCCTGTTAGGGCTCCGGGTGATCCGTGGATGTTCGATTATGATGGACTATTTGACTCCTTCAATCTGCCAACCTTTGACGTAGAATCAGCAGCGGCTAGAATGTTGTTTGAATGTGACAACGCTGCTGACTCGCCTTTGGTTAGACCTATTGTTGTTGACCCACAAGCTTCTTCGTCTGTCAACAATATGGTTCAAAATGAGGTTTATGAAGATGCTGCTGATTATAATGAATCTTCTGAAGATGATGAATTTCATGATGCAGCTGAAGGATCTTCGGCTCAAGCTGCTCCTGTTCAAGGTGCCTCTGTTGATACACCTCATATGCAGAATGTAGACACTGCTGAAGGGAATGCATCCACCTCTACACACATTCCTGGTGTGGAGTTGGTTGTTGATCTTAATCTTAACAATTTGGGTATCAATGCACGTGTGTCAGAAAATCCTGAAATGAGGATTCACGATACCCACCCCCAGCAGAATATTATAGGAGATGTCCATCGCGGTGTGCAGACGCGTAATCAGCTGAGAAACAACCTGAATGCTGGTTTGTATTCAGCTATAAGAGAATCTGGTCTTCAGAATGACTGGTCCTTCGCGTGTTACGTGTCACAAGAAGAACCAAAATCGTGGAAAGATGCTTTGAAAGACAATGCTTGGGTTGAAGCCATGCAGGAAGAATTGCAGCAATTTCAAAAGCTTGGTGTTTGGAAGCTTGTTGAAAGACCTGAGAACTACAAGAAAATTGGCACTCGATGGGTTTTCAAATGCAAGAAAGACGACCGTGGAGTGGTTATTCGGAATAAAGCACGTTTAGTCATTCAAGGTTTTCGTCAGATAGAAGGAATCGACTACAACGAAGTCTATGCACCTGTTGCACGTCTGGAAGCAATTCGGATCTTTCTGGCTTATGCCTCATTCAAAGGATTCAAGGTTTATCAGATGGACGTGAAAAGTGCATTCTTACATGGTGTGGTTGAAGAAGAGGTGTACGTCGAACAGCCCCCAGGTTTTGAAGATCCTATCCATCCCGATCGGGTTTGGTTGCTCAACAAAGCTCTCTATGGTCTTCATCAAGCACCGCGAGCTTGGTATGCAACCTTATCTACCTATCTGCTGGAGAACGGTTTTTGAAGAGGTCTTATCGACTGTACTCTTTTCATCAAAGAACAAGATGGAGATCTTCTTCTGGTACAGGTATACGTTGATGATATTATTTTTGGTTCTACTAATGATGTCTTGTGTAGGAATTTCGAGCGCATTATGCAGGATAAATTCGAGATGAGTGCTATGGGGGAAATGACCTTCTTCTTGGGCCTACAAGTGCAACAAAATGAGTCTGGGATATTCATCCATCAGACTAAATATGTTGGTGACATCTTGAGCCGGTTCCAGATGTCTGATGCAACGCCCATTGGTACCCCACTGCCACAAAATCATGGAATTACTCCAGACTTGAAGGGTGAAGCTGTTAGCCCCTCATACTATCGCGCAATGATCGGATCTCTTATGTACCTCACAGCATCAAGGCCAGACATAATGTACCCAA
The DNA here is from genome assembly GCA_030545235.1 of Helianthus tuberosus. Lineage (NCBI taxonomy): Eukaryota > Viridiplantae > Streptophyta > Magnoliopsida > Asterales > Asteraceae > Helianthus > Helianthus tuberosus. The sequence continues at coordinate 211,578 of CM060417.1, forward strand.
CGTGCCTGCTTGCCAGATATCAAGTCAACCCGAAGGCCTCACATCTTGCAGCTGTAAAAATGATTTTTCGTTATTTGAAGGGTTACCCTGACACCGGTCTATGGTACCCTAGGGATAATAACTTTGACTTGATCGCATTCAGTGATTCTGATCATGGCGGATGCAAAATCGACGGCAAATCCACAACGGCTGGATGTCAGTTTTTAGGAAATCGCCTAGTCACATGGCAGTGCAAGAAGCAGACGTGCGTCGCTACATCAACATGCGAAGCTGAATACATTGCTGCCTCAAGTTGTTGCTCCCAAGTTCTTTGGATCCAACAACAATTACGCGACTACGGTTTTGAATTCCTAACTACTCCTATTTACGTTGATAATTCTGCTGCATTACAGATCACTAGAAATCCTGTGCAGCACTCAAAGACCAAACACATCGAAATCAAATATCACTTCATACGTGATTGCTTTGAGAAAAGGCTAATCGATGTTGTTAAGGTCCACACCGATGACCAACGTGCCGACCTTTTTACCAAAGCATTTGACAAATCAAGATTTGACTTTTTATTATTGGTAAACGGCATTAAGGTCAAGCAAGAGTAAACCAACATCGGAAAATCATTTTTGTAAATACCTTTATGTTTTAAATTTGTCTTAGTTTATTGATTTTAGGGGGAGTAAATCCAAAAATTTGAAAATCCAAAAACATCGAAAAATTTCAATCACGCAAAAACAATAGAAAAACAAAAATGAGTTTCCTGGCGAGAAAAAGAGAAAATGATGGTAGATCAGTGGTCTGTCTAAACCTCTTTAAACTGAAATGCAAAATGAAAAACGATAAGCAGCTCTATATAAGATGTATCGGTAGGCTCACAATCATTTTAAAGTGTGCAGGGTGATATAAACTTAAATCGACTGAAGACTGGGTGGGAACCATTCATTGGCATATGGTCTTGGTACCGAAATTTCGTTTGATAGATTGCCGAGGTTCTGAGATATTCGGTCTTTATGCTGCTTATCATCTGGGTATCATGGTTGTATCTTTTACCGAAAAATAACGGGGACGCAAGTCTAGATCGTCCATGATACTATACATACGTGTACATACTGCATTCGACCTCAATAAGTGATCAACAATCACATGTCCAAACAAATAAGTGATAAAATATCACATTTATCCGGGAGTCAAGTTCGTCTCTCTGCTGTACGAAAGTACTGACCTGTTCACGGACTTGCTCCTGTGCCCTCATGCATCTGAAAATCAAGTTCCTCATCAATAAGTGATTCTATCACATAGGGCTTGTTTTTCAAACAAAATAAGTGAGTTTCTCACATCTCATATACGGTCAAACAGATGATAATCGGTATACTCACCGGTAAGATGAACTCTCGTGCATAACTTGATACGGGAATGTGTCGTGATGTGGATGAACACCGGTCGGTAAGTATGAATCATACCTTAACATATCCCCTCGCCATGATTACAAATGATAAGTTGAGCTTATGTGGACAACAATACCGATAATCGTTATAGGATGCTTATCTAAATGTTAACTAACTGAACAACAAGAGCGTTTTGGCATGACCGTTCACTGATATGATTCTCTTACCCTCGAAACTCGCAAAAAGAATGTCTGTATATATTTATTTACTGCTTAACCTTTATTGTTTTATTTTTAAACAGTTTCGTCGTTTGGTGCCTATCAGCACGACATTAGCGGTGATGTCGTTTGATAACACTAAAAGGATATGAAAATTGTTGACTTTTAATTTATTCAAAAAATACCAAAAAGATTTTAGGTGTGTTTTGATATAAACTTTATAAAAGCCAAAAAGATTTTACTTCTACTTTATTTTCGATCGTACGATGTTGGAGCTCGAGTCTTCGTTACCTAAAACCTGACTGAAAACCGAATTGACTAAATCTTCATAAACGGTCGAAATTTGCAAGTCTTTGAAAGTTAAGTCTAAAATTGACAAATTTATTAAACTTTCATACTGTCGGACGGTGTTTGATTGTGACATGGTCATTCGTGTGTCATTTGTTTATACTAACTATTCCAAGCAGTTGTTCTCATTATGCGTTTAGATTTCTTGCATGTGCAGATTATAAAGGCAAGGAGAACATAGTCGACGACAAGCTTCGGAATAAAGACACAACGTGAAGGCGCTCAGAAGATGAAGATGATCGAGTTGCCGCTGGCTATCATCAACACCACAAGGATCTCACTTCATAAAGATCAAGACTTTCACGAGCATAACTCAAGGAGGAGCCTATGCCAAGGGGGAGTTTGTCAACACACTTCCTACATGATACGGGTAGTTTGTTGATACACTCTCTGCTTTCAAGACGTGAAGACTTTGAAGATCCTCCGACATTGAAGACTTGAAAGGACATCAGAGTCTTGAAGACACGAAGATCAAAGATAATCAGATCGAGACAAAGCTACAGCCAAGGGGGAGTTTGTTGGTGCACTTGTGTCTGTACTTTGTCTATATTCGGTCACGATGTAAACGATGTCCTTGTTAGTCATGTAAGTTTGACCAAGTCAACCATCCTCCTGGTTTGACTTGGCCAAACAGTTAGAAAATGGTTGTATAATGTTATGTGTCGAAGGTTGGGCTTTCGAAGGATTGTTTCTATCCTTCGAAAGGCTCGAAAGATACTCCACGAAGGATACTGATGGACTTCGAAGGATATGCCATCCTTCGAAGTGTTTGTGGATCCTTCGATGGCTTCTTGATCGACAGATTATCTTTCGGGCAGTCCACATGATCCTTCGACCATACAACCTGTGCTGGGTATATATATACCCATGCAGTGTGTGTTCAGCGGATGGACAGAGAGACGAGAGACAGAAAGATACACTCGAGAGATAGTGAGAGCATTCTGTCAAGAACACACACACACACTTTAGAGAGTTTGCAATACTGAGTTGTAAACCTTGTGCTTGTAACTGGAACCTTTCATACGCATTAATACAGTGGTGTTAATCGGTGAACCTTGTGTGTTTTGTGTTTATACTTGTCTCGACTCGGTTGCACTCTAGCTTGGATTCCGCACTTGCTAGTGTGTTAATATAACAAGGTTAAGGTTTAACCTCATCCTCCACGAGGGACCTACATTTAACCCGAGTGACAACTGCAAATGAAAAACAAAAAGGTTGTTACTTTTTGTGTATAACTGTTCCTTTATTAAAATTATTGAGTAGGATCGATTATTTAACTTTTTCTTGGAGAGGAGTTGAAAGTATATACATAATACAAGAGGGTTTCAAATTTCCATTAAAAATAGAGGAGTCTGTTGCCCAGAATCTTCTTGACAAATAATGAATATAACAACGAACGAAATAAACACAATCTAACCTTGATTGAAAGAATAGAAATCGTGAATATGTACAAGTGAATGAGTATATTTACAATAGAAATATCTAACCCTATTTATACTAATCGAAGAGGTGCGAATCCAATAGACGTGTCCCTTGACGAAGAGTCGTGTCCTTTGATCTTGTGGCTCTTAATCGATTTGAAGAGGTATGTCTCCTTGAATAGTCACGTCCCTTTGTTCTTGTTTCCTGATGTCTGTTGCCGCCAAACTTGAAGGGGTACGTCCCTTTGGATGTGTCGATCCAAAAAAAACATGTAGGTTACTAACTTTCAAGTTGTCACATCTAGTCCCCGCACTTCTATCACTAATCTAATTCTAATAAAACTAACTATTAACTAATTACATAATGAACCCTAATACTTATAGGATGTGAAGGAGATTATTGATTTCATTCACCCCCCTAATCTCGAACATCCTTAAGTTGCACCTTGATCTTTCTCCATATCTTGCTTGCCATCCTGCGCTTCTCCGTTTTTATCATGAGCATGTTGAAGTAGATCATTGCAGTCTTCTTTGATTGCCATTAGGAGAGTTGGTTCCTCGTCTTCCTGCACCAGATTTGATTCTTCTCCTGTTTGATTTGACTCAGGACAATCTGAGGCATAATGACCAAACCTTTGGCAATTATAGCATTTAATCTTGCTTAAATCCTTCCCAAACTTCTTTTGGTTGCTTCTATTCTTGTAAGCATCATGTGATGAATCTTCATCATCTTCTTCTTGTTGTTTGAACTTTCCATCACGCCACTTGCCTTGTGATGAATTGAACCTTCCTTGTCCATTGTTCCCAAAACGCCTTCCACGACCATAGTTCTTGTCGCGTCGCGCATACATAAGTTTCTCTTGATTATATGCCGGGTTTTCATCCACCAAACCGGTCCTTTCTTCATAGGCCTTCAGTCTTCCAATTGTCTCGTCTAGCGTCGTTGTTTCTAAATCAGCGAATTGTTCAATGGTTGCAACAATTTGAACGAACCTTCTCGGTACAGAACTTAGAAGTTTCCGTACTAAAGTCGGTTGATCAAAAGTTGATCCAAGACCACTTGCCCTCGTGACAATGCTATTTAGTCTTGCAGTGAACGAATCGATAGTGTCTTCCTCCTTCATTTTTAACATCTCAAACTCTGTTTTGAGCGTTTGAAGACGTGCCTTCTGCACTCGATCTGCACCGACATGCCTAGTCTTTAATGCATCCCAAATTTCTTTTGCACTCTCACAACTTGCAACTTGTATTATCATATCTTCCGGTAGTGCTTGAAATAAGTAAGCGGTCGCCATCATATCCTTCTTTTCATCCGCTTGCATATTTTCCTTTGGTTCTATCATTTCCCATAATCCGTTTGCCCTCAGTATGGTTTTTATACGGATTGCCCAAACCGTATAATTTGTAGATTTTAAGATAGGACACTGAAACTGGGAGAACGAACTACCCTCTTTAATCACTACCGCGTTTGACGGAGAGGCTCCTCCTGAATCCGCCATAATTTCTTTTCCAACAATTTTCACTTTCCAAACTTTGGTTTTCTCCTAAAACCGAAGTCTATGATTCCAAAAAAATTCACACTAACTTTCTAACGTGGAATCAAACCAAATTCTAAATCTTATATAAATTCCAGAAAAATAGAACGTAGAACCTGGAATTTGCGAACCGACTGACTTCTCTTATCGTGATTCTCTGCACGGTTTTCTGACTTTTCTTAACAACCCTCTTGGCTGCGTTTTTTTTCTTCTTTCTTCTTGATTCGCGACTCTCTAAACACGAACAAAAATCAGCCCCAAACCCGCTTGATTTGCGACTAAACTTCTCAACCGAACACCCTCTTGATGCTTTGATATCACAAAACTTCTCAGATTTTGTGTCTTAAACAACCCAAACTTCTCAGATTTGCGATTGCTTCTTCAAACCGGAATACAAACTTCTCAGATTTGCTTCCGTCTTCTTTAATTCGAACCGTAGCCTCTTGCCGTGATTTGAATTAAAAAAACTCAGAATCCAAACACCCTCAGTGATGATCGGATCAAAAATCGAACGAACAACAATCGTACCCGCTTGATGCGATTGATGTTAAAGAACAACCCAATCAACGCCTCCTGCGTGATCAGAATTGTTAGGGAATTCAACCACCCGCCTGATGATTATCTTCCCGAAACGAATTTGAGCCCTAGGCTCTGATACCACTGTTGCCCAGAATCTTCTTGACAAATAATGAATATAACAACGAACGAAATAAACACAATCTAACCTTGATTGAAAGAATAGAAATCGTGAATATGTACAAGTGAATGAGTATATTTACAATAGAAATATCTAACCCTATTTATACTAATCGAAGAGGTGCGAATCCAATAGACGTGTCCCTTGACGAAGAGTCGTGTCCTTTGATCTTGTGGCTCTTAATCGATTTGAAGAGGTATGTCTCCTTGAATAGTCACGTCCCTTTGTTCTTGTTTCCTGATGTCTGTTGCCGCCAAACTTGAAGGGGTACGTCCCTTTGGATGTGTCGATCCAAAAAAAACATGTAGGTTACTAACTTTCAAGTTGTCACATCTAGTCCCCGCACTTCTATCACTAATCTAATTCTAATAAAACTAACTATTAACTAATTACATAATGAACCCTAATACTTATAGGATGTGAAGGAGATTATTGATTTCAGAGTCTTTTTGTTGGGGAAACTTCTGCTCTTGAAGCATCATTTTCACCCTTCACCCAACACAAGACACCATGATTACCACAGGAGACAAGAGGCTTAGGTCCAGAGTTAAAAAATATAACCCTTTCATCACTTGGTTTTCATCAAGCAAGAAAAGTTGATAAGTTAAATAATTTGTTTTTCCTTTCATCATTTGGTTCCAGTCTATTTTCTTTTAACCTCTTGCATGTTAAAATTATATTGTTGTTTTTACTTTCATAATGCAAAGTTATGAACATAAATTATGACAAACTAATACTTTTAAATTTTGTAATTTACATTGTTCTTGCATGTGTATTAGTTGTTTAGAATTATTCAAAAAGAGTATTTTTTTTTAATAATAAATATTACTTTACTCTAATTTACACCAATAATTATAAATTACCATTTATTCAGGTTTGAACATGAACCTTATTTCTAAAAAAATAACCATATATCTTGTCCGAATGGGCCGGTTGGGAAATTTTATGCAACGGATTATTTATTTGCCAAGGAGACAGTAATAGCTAATTAAAGATAATTATGGCGTCCAATTTTGACCTAAATGAGAGTTTGTCCTTCTACTAACTGTAAAGTTGGAAAGTTTTTAGAGTTTTATCTAAGAAATTACAGTACAGACTAAATGTTAAGTTTAACAAACAATCAAACTAATTAATGACTTCATAAGTTTTGAAATAATATTTGATGTTCAATAAACTCTTTACAAAAGTTTATCCATTCATAAATTATCACATGTGAAAAAAGAGAAAGAGAGTAATTCAGTCTCTTTAGGGACTTTTTATCAAAAATCATACCTTAATTTTGGAGCTCTCGACAAAATTTGCGTAACAAAGGATGTAACCAACCAAATGATGTCAGTGTCCACGAAATTTATGCTTTTTAACACTTCCATGAAATAATTAAACGTCCAATAACGAAATCAACTATATGATGTCACGTGTTCACAATTTACGTTGAACTCGCAGTGAAAAATATGTTCCCAAGGACATTCCAGTGGTTTTGACTCCAAACGGGAATGTTTTTTGTTTTTCGGATGAAGTGGTTTCTTTTGATAGGGTTTACTTTTGTAAAGAGAAATGTATAACTGTCTAAATGGTCGTGTACTAGTAAATATGTATTAAAATCGTATGTTAGATTAAGTTTTTGGTTAAAATATATAGTCATTCATGTAACTTTCCCTGATTTTTTAAACCTCTAGTGTCGTAACATAATTATATGAGTGTGAGTTAGGAAAATTGGGATCATAAATACAAGTATGTTTTGAACGTGGGATCATTGGTCTTAATACATAATTGATAATTCTCATTCATAGTCATATAATGTGGTAAAACTCTCACTTGGCAATGAGTGAAGTGAATTAAACTTCAAATATAAGCTTTTGATTTATTTACCTTCACACTAGCTAATATGGACATAACGTTTTGTCTTTCTATAGAAGAATGAGTACTATTTGAGTTATGAGTGTAGCTCACCACCAAATGAGTTGATGATTATCTCTGATAACACTTGTCACTTTTTAATTTGTATGGTTCATAATTATCTTTTTCTTCTTTCTTTTCCTTTATAGCCTTTCATTCTTCTGCTAACTCATGCTTGCATCTCAACCCACATCAATATTACTCTCTCTCTCTCTCTCTCTCTCTCTCTCTCTCTCACTTGTCTCTAAATGCTTATGATTATTCAAGGTTCATAATTTAAAACTAAAACAAAGCTGGTGATGAATTTGATGCAGAATTAAAAAAGTACAATACAGTACCTGTTTTTGTTTTTCGTTTTATTATCATGGACACCATGGATCAGTCATCATGTGTTCCTCCTGGATTTCGATTTCATCCAACGGATGAAGAACTTGTTGGCTACTACCTAAGGAAGAAAGTTGCATCTCAGAAGATCGATCTTGATGTCATTAGAGACATCGATCTGTACCGGATCGAACCATGGGATCTGATAGGTAAAATCTATGCCTACTAGGGTTGCTTTATGTGTTACTACAAGATCCAAGAATAGTAGATCAAATGATGTGCTTGGATTTTCTTTCTTTCTAATTAGGGTTTAGGTTTTATGTTTTCATTTGTACATAAATTTTTCAACAATATATATCTTAAACAGCCATCTACCAATATATTATATGGTCGCTATAGCACGAAGTTTGCAAACTTAAACCGAAAAATAAGGGTTTTTAAGCCGAGTTTTCATCGGTAACAACCTCTCTATATCCTCATGGAATTTGACGTAAGGTTTACTCTCGTCTCCCTAAACCCTACTTTAGGGGTGGGATATCACACGATACGTTTGTATGTTCGTTTGTTTTTTTTGTATAGCAATAAATATTTTCAGTATACCTATTTATGAAACATTAAATGGTCGCTCATGTTCCATTGATTTATTTTTTATTTTTATTTTTATTTTTATTCAGAGAGATGTCGTATTGGATATGAGGAGCAAACTGAATGGTACTTCTTCAGTCACAAGGATAAGAAGTATCCTACTGGAACAAGAACAAATAGAGCAACAATGGCAGGTTTTTGGAAGGCCACTGGAAGAGACAAGGCAGTGTATGAAAAGCTAAGGCTCATAGGAATGAGGAAGACTCTTGTGTTCTACAAAGGAAGGGCTCCAAATGGACAGAAAACGGACTGGATCATGCACGAATACCGGCTCGAATCCGAAGAAAATGGTCCTCCTCAGGCAAGTAATTTCATTCCTTCTTTAAAACGGTTCTTGATTACCACATATACATCCCTCTTCATCTTTTTCCATTTCTTTTTTAATGTTTATGTTTACACTTTTTCTTTGAAAATTATATCTTCATCTTCAAAAAAAAAAAAAAGCCTTTTCTTCTAGGCCTTGGATCAAAATATCCAGGTACCTCTAAGTTTAGTCCTGCACCCTCTTATATAGAATTCTTGTTTGACACGAAATGTTTTTTTCATATATATTAATACAGGCAAGTGGTATGGATATTTAACGGAAAAAACAAAAACTTATGTCAGTATCACATTAAATGCTTATGAAACATTAAATGGTCACGTATGTAGTAGTAGTAGTAAATATGTCACTACTACTAAAGAAAGAAGCATCAGCAGCATTAGCCATTGCCGAAGTTTCACAACGAAGACGGGTAGAAAACGTATATACCCAAAAATTTCTATAGAACCGAGGGTCGAAAACGTATATGCTTAAAAATTTCTATACGAAAACTATATATATAACACTACTGAGCTAAAAGTTTGGGGTCGGGCGCCACTCGGCTCCTCTTAAGCTGAGCCCCTGGCAGTAGCGGTAACGGTAACACGCTTCACCTACGGATCGGGATGTCAGTGATACTCCATTGTAGTGTGTATTCTTTTAACTCATCATATGATAACCGGAAATTAGTATTAACGGGTGAAAGTATAGCTATGGTTTTAAAATCGTGATTTTCATTTTACTTCTATTATTCTTTGTTTTTAAGATGCACGAAATTTTGTGTGTGTACGGAATAAAACATCTTTTTCATGTTTGTGTTTGTCTATGCCTTTTCTCTTTTCTTTTGGTGTAAATTGCTGGAGTGTGTGTTTGCCTGGTGAGGCAAAATTTTGACTTTCAAGATCTTCACTAATTAATTAAATAAAAAAAATCATCAAAAAACAGATGATTTCAATTCAAAAGAGTACTTGCTTTTTTGGTCTGAACTTTTGTCAAAAGAAGTCTTCCACTATCTTGTACAAAAACTTCTTCTACAATTTGACTATCCTATCATGCATGCTTAAATTTCAGTCAAAGAATGATGCTTCCTTTAGCTTTATAAATCATTAACATCCTTCAATTTTGATATAAGTATAATGCTTAAGTGTGAAATTTGAACTCGGTTTTTGTTAATTTATTCAATATAATTTTAGCTAAAATGTTAAAGTGGGTATATATGCTTTTAGGCAGATTTATTCAGTTAAAAGGTGTCTGCAGTATAAAGGACATGTTTTGCACTTTCATGAAGAAACGTGGAATGATGAACTTTGCAAGTTCGTACATAATAAAATAAAATAATTAAATCTTGATCGCAATTCTTTTATTATGTACATATACTAACAAAACCGGTAAATGTTATTTATGCACACTCATAAGTATTGAATTTTTTTCACATTAATTATAAATGAAATAAGTTTATAATTTTGTAAGGCTTGAAGCAATTAGTATGTAAAATCCTCAAAACTATTGTAGTGTTACTTGACAATTGTGATCAATCAATTGCAGGAAGAAGGATGGGTTGTGTGCCGCGCATTCATGAAGCGGTCAACGGGACAAACAAAACGCAATGAAGGATGCGAGCCGAACTTCTACTATGATGAGTCTAGCCGTGTTAGCCCGACCATGGATCCACTTGAGTATATCACAAGTCAGTCTACATGCTCAATACTCTCACAAAGCTTCATGTGCAAGCAAGAATTGGAAGCAACCGAGAATTTAAACTTTGTGCATTGTGATCCATTCGTACAACTTCCACAACTCGAGAGCCCATCTCTCTCATCAATAAAGAGGCCTAGCTCTATAGCGTTGGTGTCGTCATCAGACAATAACGATCAGGAAGATGATCTACCAAGAGGGGGAAGCATAAACAATGATAATAGTAACAATAATAAAGATATCACTAATAAGGTGACTGATTGGAGAGCTCTTGATAAGTTTGTAGCTTCGCAATTAAGCCAAGAGGATGGATATGGAATCGGGGAGGGATTGTCTTCGAGCTTTGAAGGGAAAGTAAATTCAGATCATCTGTCTTATATGTTTATAAAGGGTGGTAGGGAAGAAGAAGATGGGGGAGGAGGAGTAGGGAAGATTAATGGATTCTTAAGCTCCAACTCAAGAACATTGTGATATTGGGATGTGCATATTTGATAAGTGATGAATATGGAGTATAAGGAGTTGATCACGATAGTAGTTTGATATGTATAAGAGTTTGCATAAGCATAATATTGAGACACATATATAATATATATATATAAATGTATCTCTCCTTTATATAAGGTGGTGACAAATAGTATTAACAAGTCTCTCATTCCTAGAATACGAATGATTCTTAAAAAAATGTATCACTCCTTTATATTATTTTTAACAATATTATTTTACTCTTAAATAGTGCCTGATATATCTATTTCTACTTATACGAATTTAAACTCACACACATTTATGAGGGCAATCACCAATGTCACTAGACCAGAAAGATATATACAATTACCTTGGTATGTTCTTCAAGATTCCCTACAAATTAGGTGTTGATTCATATTATCAACTCTACATTAAAAAGAAATGATAATCCATGGAAAATAGCTACTTTATATTGGATTGTGTATGTGGTTAATTTTTTTGCAATATAAGCTTTGTACAACAACTTTAAGCGTTTTTAAAATTTTCATTAGTGATATCCTATGAGTATCATACATAGGGGTTCTAAATAAAACCGCTATTAAAAGACGGATTTCAACATATATAGTATATGATTTCTGATTACGGGGTAGCCCAAGACCAAATATAAATGATTTAAATACATGAATGCTCAAAAGGTTAAACGGTTCAAAGTTTAAAAAACCAGGGGAGTTGAGATAAAGCAATGCGGGAACAGTAAAAGGTCACATCTCTGGATTGCTTCACCAACTCACCAGCCGCAAAAATGACACAGACTCACAGAATGCAATCTTTTATCCGCAGTTCAAAAGGCTTCAACTCCCGAAAGGGTAAGTCCCCCACTGCAAGCATGTTCACTAGTTAACACATTCCTCATTGGGCTAAGGCTCTCCTTATATAAGTGACACTTCATTAAGTGAATGGGACATTTCGATCAGCTCTGATTCCTGGAGAATCTCTGGTCATTGCTCTCGAGTACTTGCTTTATGCAAGTCACTTGCTTTCACATTCAACACACACATTTCTTTTGCTCATACATCCGAATTTGAACCCACTTCAGAGGAGGATCATAAGCAAACAACAAAAACAATCTAGTGAACCTCTCTCTACGTCTTGCAAACATGCGGGGACCCCTCGACCTGCGTTATGCAAAGTTGAACCCTTCAACTCTTTTGCCTAACCAGCCCAGCTACTATGCTTGGTCTATTATTTGTTGCATCAACAATTTCTATAACGATGAGTAAATGTAGCTTATCTCTATTGTGAATACCTGAGCAAGTAAATGAAAAAAGTGCTAGCCACGATAAACATCATATAAAACACGGGTTCCAACATAATAGTTGATGTGTGCAAGTGAGTATATAAGTTTAAGTATATTTTAAGCCTTTTTTACACGTTAGTCAAGTTTTAAATTTATAAAACACGACATTTTACTAACACCAAACACACATATGGGCAAGTGCACCCATCGTGAGCGTAGTATAGTGTTGGCAAGATACCGAGGTCGTCCAAGGACACAAGAGCTTTTAGTACCGGTTTATCCTCAACGTCTAATCAAATCAAAAAGTTAGAAAAAGGTTTTAAACTAGAAAAATAAAAACTAACTAAAATGCTGAAAAATAAAATAAAAATAAAAACAGATAGACTAGATGAATCACTAGGCTCCGACTCGTGTTTAGTGTAACCTTTGATTATTTCCGCACTTTTGCACTTTTTAAAAGATTGTCTTAGTTATTGTAGTAGACCCCTCTTTTGAAAGTGATGTTACCCTCAACCCAGTAGTTTGAGTCGGCAAGGATACAATCCTAAAGGGTCAGATTATTGAAAGATAATTAATTAAGTTATTAATGCATATTATGGTAGACCCCTCTTTTGAAGGTGAAGTTACCTTCGGCTAAGTAGTCTGAGTCAGCAGGGATACAGTCCTAAGTAGCCGGATTAAAGTATTAATAGTAGCTTACATATGAGGGGATCAAAGAGTTTGGACCCCCGCCATCCAATACCGGTGGGTATTGAAGGAGGTCCTACTAAATTTGACCCAGGTCCTTGCAGGATCTATACACTGAACAAGGCAAGACTCTTACCAAACCGTTCCCTTAACCCCCTACCAGGTAGCCAACATATCTTCATATAGACCGTAACAACTCTCATTAAAATTATTAATTCTTAATTTATTTTGTGCATTAGGAAACCCTAATTGAGACCCCCCAAGTGATACTGCATAAACCCTAAAATTTTCAGAACAATCAGAACTAGGATCAGGGCCCCCTAAAACTCGGGGGGGGGGGGGGTATTCCCTAATTGGTATTATCCTCACTGTTTGTTGTCTAAATTGAATTTCGTCGAACGGTCGACTCACACAGGCTACTAACAGACGTGGCTACCCTATCCTAGAAGTGACCCGTCGCGCCACGCGAGAGCCTCTCGTGACACGTGACAACAACGTTTTTCCAGTATAAATAGAGGAGTTTGGCACTTGAAGTTTGGCGTTGGTTCGACGTAAAAACTCGTTTCCTACACTGAGATATCGTTTGTTTACTTCAAAAACACACACAATCACGAAATTCTTCCGCGATAACACGGTAATAACTCGATCACTGCTCGATTTAATGCCCGATCGATAAAAATGAATCCGATGGATGTTTAAGTGCTGCCCAAATTCGGGTTATGCTTTGTCATTCGTCGTAAATTCGATGGATGTTTAAGTATCGCACTTTGTCATTCATTGTGAAGGTTTTGATCTCGTGAGTTGTCGTAAAAGTTGGATTAAAGTTACTAACCTAGTTTTCGTGTGCATTATTATTTGAATTAGGTTAACAGGCTTATCGGTAGGCTAAACTCTGTCCGTTTAAATCTGCAATGTGAGTCATTCTCTTTTATTAAAATTGTTTTACAATACCTCAAACTATTTTCAAAGTTATAATTACAGGGATTAAGTCGTGGTTATCTTAAATCACTGGCTAGTGGGGAATTGTGCACATTACTAATTTCTCACGGTTAGATTCATCAACCTAACAGTGATAATCATCACTACTTGGGTGAAAGGACCCAATAGTGGTATGACCATCGTCACAAGGCTGTGACACGGCGCCAGATAAAAATAAGATAGAAGCCATTGTAATCGCTCTTATGCTGTAATTTATAACTACGTGTCGTTTTATATAACTTGAGTGACTCGCCAGTATTTCCCCACTGATAAAATATTTTTAAACATGTTTCAGGTGACCTGTTGTGAATCAAAGAAAAGTTCTACGGAGCACTAATAAAGCTTGAAGTGGTGGCTCAGTTAAATAAATAAACATGTTTTGTAAATCAGGGAATTTCCTTGTGAAATTCCTCTATTGTAAATTTCAGGGTATATCCCAAATTATGAAATAAAATAATTGGGCATTTTCAAGTATTAAAAGATCCTATAAATCTTCCGCTGTCAACTAAATTAATAAATACCACGGGATTTCTGTCCCGCGGCTCCTGGACCGGGTCAAACCGGGACGGGGGCTGTGACATAGACCGTGGAGATATGAATGGTGAAAATATTTTATCTTATATAGACAGTAAAATGATGCCAAGACACCACGGACAAACGAAAAGGAAGAATCACCTTTAACATAAGAAACTAGTTATTAAAGTCATTAATACATAACCAAGTAAAAAGTGCGAAAAAATTAAAAATAAAAAATATTACACTAGACACTTGTCTTCACCAAGTGATGTAAGAGACTTAGGCAAACATGGCCTTTGATTGTCAAGAACTCTTACGATCAATCTTGGATCCCGAGACGACTCACACACTCTACGATGGACAATTGATGATGGTGGTGGATGATGGTGTTGTGATGGTGGTGGGTGGTGGGTGGTGGGTGAAGTGTGAAAGAGGTGGTGTGCCAAGGGATGGTTTGCAAATCAGCCAAGCACCCCTATTTATAGGCTAAACAGAGACTCGGGCACGGCCCCGTGTCCATTGGGCACGACCCCGTGTCCACCTTACTTCTCTTTCTTCACTAATATCAGTTTGTCTGCATTAGTTGACCACGACCCCGTGTCCGCTGGGCACGCCCCCGTGTGCAGAAGCGTATCTGTACTATCAAGATTTCCCCAGATTCTGCGAATCTTAGAGTTGACCACGGCCCCGTGTCCGCTGGGCACGCCCCCGTGGTGGGTGATAGAAGCTTCTACAGCTTTGTCCTTTCTGCTGACAATTGGGCACGCCCCCGTGCTCACTAAGCACGGGGCGTGTTCAGCCTTCTTGATTTTGCTTGGAAAGATGCTGTCGGGGGGTCGGGCATGCCACGTTTGTTCCTTTTCTTGTATTTATGTTAGATTTAGCTGCCTTTTTTCTTCTTTTGTTCATTTGAGCTCATTTAATCCTTAAAATACAAAAGGAAGACAAAAACACACTTTTTCCAACATTAGTACTAAAAAAGGGTTAGTTTTATGCCACAATTTATGTAATTTATATGTTGCATTTTGTGCACATCAAATACCCCCACACTTGAATCTTTGCTTGTGTAAGACCCTAGATCGTACATGACAAAAGTCGCAGCGGAAACACGAACCATAAAATTTCTTTCATTATAAATACCTCAACTTATTTAAAATTTAACTTTAACATAGCTCATTCTCATAAATCCGTCATCCTCATATTTATAATTAAAAACATATCTTATGTTAACTACTTTTAGTACATCAACGTTCCCGTACAATCTCTCTTGTGACTCGATCTTCGATCTCTATCCCTTAGTAATCCTCATGGCTTGTACTACCTGCGCTCACCACATTAAATTCATAACATTAGTACGTATCATAAACATATAAGATTTATTCACGTTTACTTTTCATTCCATTAACTTTTTACATCCCGGCCTTCCCTCTGATCATACGATCCGTCGTGAGACTTCTTTGGTATTCCTGCGTTACACTTCATCACCAGGCACGCTATTATTATCGTTAGTACTCAATTTCATTGAATGCATTCTTACATACTTTCATACAAACTTACACATATGCCTACGATCACACGTAACAACTTACATACATACGTACCTGCATACATACGTACGTGCATACCTAAATACATCCCTTCATACATACATACATACATACATACATACATACATACATACATACATACATACATGCCTTCACACAAACCTACATACGTGCATACACTCGTACATACTCACTTGCGTACATATACATACTACCTACATACACACCTACATACATACACTTAGATTTATAAAACATACATACGTATATGCCTACATACTTACTTACATATATATTTATAATCACCTATTGCAACATACCCAACTCATACTTACCTACTCATATACATCTTCATATATCCGCGTGTACTTGCTCACACACTTATAATCTTACATACGTTTGCACATACATGCTTACATACACTTCTACATATTCGTTTAGATACATTCAAACATACATACTTGCCTATCTACATAGATGCATACAGTTATGCTCATAAAACGTAAGTTAAATTAGTCAAACGTAACTTAAAACGCGTTTAAACGAGTTCCCAAGACAAAACTGAGCAAACGAGCAACTTTCGCCAACCAGGGGGGGCTCGCGTGATGCCAAGGGCCTTGGCATCACGCCAGGCCCCTGTTTTCACAGAACTTGTGCAGCACAATGCTGCACATTCCCAGCACGATCCCGTTTTACGGAAACGAGTATAACTCTCTCGTTTTTGATCCGTTTTACCCGATTCTTTTTTTCCTACACGTCCGTAATTTAATTCTCCATCTGATGGAACTAAAATCCAACATCCGACTTAATAAAATTTCAGACTTTTAACTCTTCGGCTTATTACCCTCTTACCAAATAACTTGTTCGTTTTACCATAACCTCTTATAAACATAATAATATCAGTGACGTCTATCATAAATTACTAAATTCTTGGATGTCTTGCATCCTCTTAACACCTTATCGTTCATATGCTTATTTTGACCCGTTAAGGGTATTCGCGCATTAATTGGTCTACGACTAACCAAACCATAATCCCCACTTCCATACTTGTCCAAAACATTACACTAATCGAATAACTTATTTCTAAACTACTTTTAAGATCGTTTGCCCCAAAATACCCATCAAGGGCATTTTGGTCAACTTTAATCCCATCATTTACGACGAAGGACTTTAACACATTTTTTACCTCAAACATCATGTTTAATTAATTAAAACACCTTATTACTTAATCGAACTAAGAAGTGATTACGGAAATCACTTACCTTATGCGTCCGTGCTCGTATCCGATTCCTCGCTGACGAAACACTAGATAAATGGTGGGAACCGAGATATCTAGGGGGTTTGAATCCGCATAAAAGGGTTAGCTCTCTCTCTCGATTGATTCAGTTACAGCCGATCTCCTTCTCCGATGATTCTGCAAAAAAGAACACCATTAGCCTCGCCAAGGGGAGAAGAGGGTTCTCTCCTTGACCCGACTCCGGTGTGAGAATAAGTATTGGTAATGGAGAAGAGAATGTATTTGAGAAGTGTGTGTGACTTGAATTCATACTTGGGTTCTTTCTCATATTTATAGCCGGGAGTCGTTTAAGGCGGGAAAACCCGTTAGTGAAAAGTTAACGGAAGATGCTAACCCCGTAAGCGGTTACATTTCCTTCCATTTAAGTTTTGTGATCCGACGTGAGAGCACACGGATCGTGGTCTAAATCGAAGGCTGGGGATTTGCCACGTGTAATGTGATCAAGTGGAGATTACTCTCCAATTGCATGCCTTCGTTGTGATTTCAGGGACGTCTGTGGTAATGACACGTGTCCAGACGGTTATAACCGTCTGGGTGGTGCACGATCATACCCTTTCTAGAAGATTACTTCTGTAATCTAGTGTGGCACCTTATTGTGTGGAGACCACTGAATAAATCCTAAGTTTAAGTAATTATCCAGGTCTGGATATTTAGGCGGAAGTATTGATCTCAGGATTTTTATCCTTTGCTAATGGGAGAAGGCGCAAGGATTTATGTTTTCCTTTGGGCGCGCGACTATAGATTGTTGATTACTTTCTTCCTTTTGTAAGACCAATGCGCGGCCGCGCAAGGTTAAAAGGTTAAAAGGCCAGTTTGTGGTATGGTCTCAAATACTTATTATGAGGTTTTTGGGACCTTACCCCTTCAAGTCCCCACAGTCTAGTGTTGTACTTATGCAAATAAGTGGAGCACTGGACTTATGAGAGGAAAATGTTTTTTGGTGCGAGAAATAAGAAATCTTTTATGAGAAGATTTGAATTTTTTGATTTTGTAAAGATTTTTTATGGAAAATCTTTGACTTTTAGCGAGACTGGTGCAGTAAATTGATTTTGACAACCTGTCATTGTCAGTTGTTTTTTACTGTCCGTGTCTTACACGTGCGCGTGTAAACGCGTGTGTGTTCTGACATTTCCTTTTTCTGTTGCTTGGGGAACTGTGATACCCGGAACAGTCGCTGTGACGGTTACCGATGCTATTTATTGCGATAAGTATATATAACGTCTGGATAACCTCTTTTGTATAATCATTGTCTTTGTTGAAAAACTTTCCCCATTTCTTTTTCTTCCGAAAACTTCGTCGCTCCTTCTCTTATGTCAACCGAAGAACATCAAGAAGATCTTACTGAAGAAATGGCGACTGAACTCCCACCGTTGAAGTGGACTAGGGCGTCCTTTGAGGGTTTGATTCAGAATCTCAAATTTCCGGAGAACTGGGGTGCTTCGTATCCTGAAGAGGGGCAAACGGCAGCGGACGCTCCGGCCGGGTACATTACCCTCTTTTGGGATTTTTTCTATGACGGTAACTTTCGCTTGCCTGTTACCAGATTTTTCCTTGACGTTCTTGGATTTTACAAACTTTATATTTCCCAACTTCACCCTATTGGTATGGTTAGGGTTCGGCATTTTGAATTTGTGTGTCGGACGATGCATGTTGAACCGACCGTTCTTCGATTCAGGGTTTTTCATCAGATGCATTGTACCCAAGGGTTTTCTTCGTTTGTTCAGAGGGATTCTGCGAAAAAGATTCTACTGCAACCCCCAAAATCCTTCCATGATTGGAAGCAAAAATTTTTCTTTATCAAGGCCGGAGTGATTCCAGTGAAGATGATTTTAAGGGAGAAGGACGACGTTCCGATTGAAACGCTTCAGACTCCTGTTGATGAGAACTGGTACCAAGATCTGAAAGATGTGCCCAATATTGCGTTGCCGGAGAAAGCTCTCGTCGGAGCTGGCATGAGTTTGAACTGGAAGATGGAACGTGATGATAAACCCGTATACACAGAGGATGGTCATAGTAAGTTTGGGGCTTTTTCACTGTTCTTCTTTTTTTTTTTTTTTTTTTGACCTGTTTTCTTTGTGAATGTAGTTGTCTCTTTGTATGTTGTTGCCTTCAAGAGGGAAGGCGGAAGGATGGGTACCATCAAAAAGAAACCTGAAGAGGAGCTTTGGTACCATCGTATTGTAAGGAATTTTGTTCTTCCGCAAGATGCGGATCTATCTGCTCAACCAGCTGTTGGTGCTGGTAAGTTATATCTGCGTTTTGTTTCCTTTTGCTTTTTGTGGGTAAGCCTTTGCTTTGCGCTTTCGTAGGTGAATTTTTGAATTTGGGCATAGGCCCTGAAGAGAAGAAACGCGCAACGACTTCTACTTCTTTGCCCAAGAAGAGTGAGACTGTTAAAGCTCAAACTTTGAAGACGAAGAATGTTGGAGAGAAGAAAGGTACGCGTCGTTCCTCTGTCTCCAGGTGTGAATATGTGGTGGTTTCTGACTCTTTGGAGGGTCTTACTCCTGCAGTGACTATGCGAGAACCGAAGCCTGAACCCAGGGATTCTGCTGATATTCCCCCATCCAACCCCAATGAGCCTATTGACCTGGACTCTAGTCCCGAACACTTGGTGCATCGGAAGGCTGGTAAACGGAAACAAACTGATCCTGACGCGGAGGGTCAACCTCCTAAAAAGGTGCAGAGGAAGAAAATTACCAGAAAAGGAAATCTTGATGCATTTGTTTCGGAATCTGTTCCTGGTAAGTGTTGTTCTTCCTTGTTTCCTTTAAGCGGACGGAATTCTTACAGACTTTTATTTATCCAGAAGTTCCTGTTTCCCCTATTCCTATAGAAGTACCATCTGTGGTTAATGAAGAACTTCCCTCTACTCCTCCGCGCTCTGCTGTTGCAGACCCGCTAGAGCCTTCAGAGATTGCTGGGGAAGGTGTGGAGAAAACTGCTGAGGCTGAGAAGCCTGTTGGTGTTGATACAGAGGCTGAAAAGATTGTTGAACCGAGCGTGGTAGATGGTGCTGATAATCCACCGACCCCGGAAGCTGTTGTTCAAGATTTGGGGAAAGAGCAAACTGCTGAAAAAATTCAATCTTCTTCCCCTAGACCTTCTGATGCTATGCCTGAACATACTGAGAGGGTTACAACTGAGGAGACAGGCTCATCTGCTGGTGTTGATAAACAATCTCCAATTCGTCCAGAAGAAACTTTGGGAGAATATTACTACCGGACTTATACGGAAAAAGATGCTTCTGATCCTCATGTCCCTGTTTGGAATGTGAAGAAAGGTGATACCTTCTCGGATTGGCGTGTATGCCAAGATTGGTTGCAGGGGATACTTCCGCCTGGTGAGGTTAAGTTTCAGGAAAATCAACCTTATGAACAGACCTATCAGTCTTATCTTGCAGAAACTGCTTCTCATGTTTCTACTACTCACCGCATAGTGCGTGAGTGGTATAATATGCATAAGGAGCAGGCATCTTTCATGGCATCTCAAAAGAAGTTTGCTAAAGATGAAAAACATGTAGCTCAGTTGAAGGCTAAATTAGAAACTGAGCGAGCCAAGTTTGAAGCTGAGCGCAAGACTGAGGAATGGTCTGTCGCTGGTTGGAGGAGAAAGGCGGAAACTGAAGCTGCTCTCCTGTCTGAGGAACGCAAAAATTGGAGGAGAATTTGCGAGAAAGATAATGCTGAGAAGGCAAATCTTCGTAATATCATTAATAACCTCAAGGCTGAGGTTGAAAATCTGAAGAATCAAGATGCGGAGGTAGAAAAATTGACGAAAGAGAAAGCTGATATGGAAGCTATGTTGGCGGAGGCGCGTTCTCATAGGGAACGCAGTGAGCAACGGGAGGTACAAGCTTTAGCCACTCTTGCCGTTAGAGATAAAGAATTAGAGGAACTTACTGCTTTGGTTTCTGACCAGGAACAATTAAAGAAGGATCTGGAGCTTGCGCATTCCGAGAATACTGAAACCTCCCGCCGTTTGACTGAGGTTGAAGAGAAACTGGAAAATTCATAAATGGCGCGTGTTTCAGCGGAAAGCGAGCTTGAACCTTTAAAGAATGATATGGCCTGGTTGAAGGATCGCGGGATTGCTTGTGTAAGTTTCTTTCCTTCTTTTTGTTGTGAAATCATGTATGCGCTTCTTTTTTTTTATACTTATTTTCGCTTGATTGCATAGGTTGCTGAGTCTGTGTTAAACTCTGAAGAGCTGGATAAAACTGTTGCTAATTTAATGGTCGCTGCGCGACGAGATGGGTATGCGCAAGGTTATGCAGAATGTTCCCAGCATGTGAAAAGTGCGTTGAAGGTTAACTGGGATGATAGCAAGTCTGCAACTTTTGGCGTAAATACTGCTGCCGCGCTTGCTTCCATGAAAACAGAGTTTAATAATTTGCAACTTCCAGTCATGGAACTGATAAATGTGGCGCTGCAATCGGACGATCACGTGGCGCAACTCAAAGAAATCTTTCCGGATGGGGGTGAAGATTTAGAGTAGTATGAAATTGTATTGAACAATTTTTTATGCGGGATGTACATCCCTGTTTTGATGGTGCACTGTTGTGCAAGTATTATAAACACTGCTGTGTTTGAAACTCTTTAGGGCGTATTTGTACGCTGAAAATAGTATGTTTCTATTTGTTTTGTTGAATGACTTTACAATATTTTGCATGAGTACAATTGCTTTTATTGAGTAAGGCGAATGAAGTTGGTATGAAGCTCATGTGTGAGTTTATGGTCGTTTGTGACGTGATCACTGACCGCGCATGGAGCTTGTTTTATACTACCATAATGTTTTTGCGCTTACTAAAAAGAAATTGCATGCACTTTGTAAACACAAAAATAATAGAAACTTTGTAATTTTATTCATGGATAGAGCTCAGAGGCTTTACAAAGTTTTTCTGATAATTAAATGGGACTTAACTTACTCTCTGATAGTTCCGCCGTATTTGATGGGTTATGTCTTTCTGCGGGAAACTTTGTAGAGTCGTTACTTAGGTTTTGGCCCGTTTGCTTGGGCCTTCTTCTCCCCGGGTTATCTGCTTAATCTCCTTGCGCATATTCTGGAGTAAATGCGTAAGTTCTCCATTCTTGAGGGCTTTCTCTATTTCCGTGCGCAGAGATATGCAGTTGTTCGGTGTATGCCCGTTGTTTTTATGATATTCGCAGTATTGCGCCGGGTCTTGACCACGTTTACTCTTCATCGGGATCGGAGGTTTGAATTGATAGTCCTCAGTACTCAGAACCTCCGCCGGGGTCTTTGTTAGGGGAGTCCACTGCCTCTCCCTATTTTCGTGTTTGTTTTCTCTTTGTGCAGAGAGTTTGTTAATTGTTGCGCGGGCATCTTCAGAGGAACGACTTCCTGATGACTCGCGCCATGATTTTTTGAACCTCCTTTCACCGGTTAAGCTTAAGTCTGCGGGCCTGTTGTGTGGTGGTGGTGGCCTGTTTGTAGTAAGGTTTTTTTCGGTCTGCGCATAAACCTTGGCCGCCGCCATTATCTTCTCCCAACTTTTTGGAAGGCCTTCTGTTCCAGATAATACCTTAACCATGTCGTCACATCTAACCGCGTACTTGAACTGAGCACGGATTAGTTGTTCGTTAACACCGCCAATCTCCAACACTTCTTTATTGTATCTGGTGATAAAATCCTCCAGATTTTCATCATCGCGACGCCAGATGTTCATGACGTCGGATGTATCACGCATGGAACACCGTTGTTGGCTGAAGTGTGTTAAAAAATTTTCACGCAGATCTTTCCACGACTCGATCTGTCCCGTTGGTAGGTTATCAAACCAGATTCGCGCTGGGCCGGTTAATGTTTGTACAAACAAATGACACCATAGCGGAAGAGTCCAACCCCCAACCAACCCTGCGCTGGTGAATACTCTCAGATGATCATCAGGGTCAGTTAACCCATTGAATTTCCCTACGTTAGATGGTAATTTTGCCTTCTCCAATGGAGCCAGAGCTATCTCCAGTATGAACTTCGAGTTTTCCGCCGCTTCTGCAGGCCGGTAAACTAAGTCATAGTTGTGTTCTGCCTCAGGGTTATAAACCGCTCGAGGTCTGCATTTGTTATAGTTTGGCTGTAGTCGATTGAACACACTGTTGTTTGCACTCAAACGGTATGTTGGATCAGATTCATCGGTGTGGGTATCCCGTTGGGAACCCAACCTATCATGAACCGATTGTCTTCGATGAGGATGTGGTTCTCCGTGATGTTGCCTCTGGTACCTGCCTGACTGAATCTACTCGCGTTGAGACGTGGATCTGGCATGAACTTCTGTATCATCATAAGTTGATTCTTCTCCTGGGAGGCATGAGCTCTAGATCCCGGTCTCCGTGATTGAGTCAGAGGAGCAGTTTGAGCACACAACTGTGTGTACACTGCATTTAATGCCCCTTAGGACCGGACATACCATGATATCGGAGTTTCTCCTGGTGGTAAAATTGATTGAGCAGGGTTTGCTGGTAACATTCCTGGAGTAACAGGATCATTTGCTCGATTGGATTGAACCTCATTATCGTCTGAGGCCTCCTCTACGATTCCTTCTACTTGTAAATTATTTCCGACGTTTGGTCGAGGACCAGGTTGCCGGTGAGATGACGAATTTTCTGCCATGTGCAAAAACAGAAAATGGAATGAACTGAATCGAAACGAGGTAGAAACTAAAAAACTGAGGAATCGGTGGGCGCCAATGAAGAAACACTAGATAAATGGTCGGAACCGAGATATCTAGGGGGTTTGAATCCGCATAAAAGGGTTAGCTCTCTCTCTCGATTGATTTAGTTACAGCCGATCTCCTTCTCCGATAATTCTGCAAAAAAAAAAAAAAAAAAAAAAAAAAAAACACCGTTAGCCTCGCCAAGGGGAGAAGAGGGTTCTCTCCTTGACCCAACTCCGGTGTGAGAATAAGTATTGGTAATGGAGAAGAGAATGTATTTAAAAGTGTGTGTGACTTGAATTCATACCTGGGTTCTTTCTCATATTTATAGTCGGGAGTCGTTTAAGGCGGGAAAACCCGTTAGTGAAAAGTTAACGGAAGATGCTAACCCCGTAAGCGGTTACATTTCCTTCCGTTTAAGTTTTGTGATCCGACGTGAGAGCACACGGATCGTGGTCTAAATCGAAGGCTGGGGATTTGCCACGTGTAATGTGATCAAGTGGAGATTACTCTCCAATTGCATGCCTTCGTTGTGATTTCAGGGACGTCTGTGGTAATGACACGTGTCCAGACGGTTATAACCGTCTGGGTGGTGCACGATCATACCCTTTCTAGAAGATTACTGCTGTAATCTAGTGTGGCACCTTATTGTGTGGAGACCACTGAATAAATCCTAAGTTTAAGTAATTATCCAGGTCTGGATATTTAGGCGGAAGTATTGATCTCAGGATTTTTATCCTTTGCTAATGGGAGAAGGCGCAAGGATTTATGTTTTCCTTTGGGCGCGCGACTATAGATTGCTGATTACTTTCTTCCTTTTGTAAGACCAATGTGCGGCCACGCAAGGTTAAAAGGTTAAAAGGCCAGTTTGTGGTATGGTCTCAAATACTTATTATGAGGTTTTTGGGACCTTACCCCTTCAGGATGCATACATAATTATGGAATTTAGTGCACAGAAACCACAGCAATTTTTGTCATGTGTCTAGAGATGACTCAATCCGTTCATTTTCGTTTCTGAAGAAATTGTGGAAAATGACTCATTCCGTTCATTTTCGTTTCTGAAGAAATTGTGGAAAATGACTCATTCCGTTCATTTTCCTATCTGAAGAAATTGTGGAAAATGACTCATTCCGTTCATTTTCGTTTCTGAAGAAATTGTGGAAAATGACTCATTCCGTTCATTTTCGTTTCTAAAGAAATTGTGGAAAATGAGTCATTCCGTTCATTTTCGTATCTGAAGAAATTGTGGAAAATGACTCATTCCTTTCATTTTCGTTTCTGAAGAAATTGTGGAAAATTACTCATTCCGTTCATTTTCATTTCTGAAGAAATTGTGGAAAATGACTCATTCCGTTCATTTTCGTATCTGAAGAAATTGTGGAAAATGACTCATTCCGTTCATTTTCGTTTCTGAAGAAATTGTGGAAAATGACTCATTCCGTTCATTTTCGTATCAGAAGAAATTGTGGAAAATGACTCATTCCGTTCATTTTCATTTCAGAAGAAATTGTGGAAATTGACTCATTCCGTTCGTTTTCGTATCTGAAGAAATTGTGGAAAATGACTCATTCCGTTCATTTTCGTTACTGAAGAAATTATGGAAAATGACTCATTCCGTTCATTTTCGTTTCTGAAGGATACCCATTAAGGAAAATGATTTAAATACATGAATGCTCAAAAGGTTAAACGGTTCAAAGTTTAAAAAACCAGGGGAGTTGAGATAAAGCAATGTGGGAACAGTAAAAGGTCACATCTCTGGATTGCTTCACCAACTCACCAGCCGCAAAAATGACACAGACTCACAGAATGCACTCTTTTATCCGCAGGTCAAAAGGCTTCAACTCCAGAAAGGGTAAGTCCCCCACTGCAAGCATGTTCACTAGTCAACACATTCCTCATTGGGCTAAGGCTCTCCTTATATAAGTGACACTTCATTAAGTGAATGAGACATTTCGATCAGCTCTGATTCCTGGAGAATCTCTGGTCATTGCTCTCGAGTACTTGCTTCATGCAAGTCACTTGCTTTCACATTCAACACACACATTTCTTTTGCTCATACATCCGAATCTGAACCCACTTCAGAGGAGGATCATAAGCAAACAACAAAAACAATCTAGTGAACCTCTCTCTACGTCTTGCAAACATGGGGGGACCCCTCGACATGCGTTATGCAAAGTTGAACCCTTCAACTCTTTTGCCTAACCAGCCCAGCTACTATGCTTGGTCTCTTATTTGTTGCATCAACAATTTCTATAACGATGAGTAAATGTAGCTTATCTCTATTGTGAATACCTGAGCAAGTAAATGAAAAAAGTGCTAGCCACGATAAACATCATATAAAACACGGGTTCCAACATAATAGTTGGTGTGTGCAAGTGAGTATATAAGTTTAAGTATATATTTTAAGCCCTTTTTACACGTTAGTCAAGTTTTAAATTTATAAAACACGATATTTTACTAACACCAAACACACATATGGGCAAGTGCACCCATCGTGAGCGTAGTATAGTGTTGGCAAGATACCGAGGTCGTCCAAGGACACAAGTGCTTTTAGTACCGGTTTATCCTCAACGTCTAATCAAATCAAAAAGTTAGAAAAAGGTTTTAAACTAGAAAAATAAAAACTAACTAAAATGCTGAAAAATAAAATAAAAATAAAAACAGATAGACTAGATGAATCACTAGGCTCCGACTCGTGTTTAGTGTAACCTTTGATTATTTCCGCACTTTTGCACTTTTTAAAAGATTATCTTAGTTATTGTAGTAGACCCCTCTTTTGAAAGTGACGTTACCCTCAACCCAGTAGTTTGAGTCGGCAAGGATACAATCCTAAAGGGTCAGATTATTGAAATATAATTAATTAAGTTATTAATGCATATTATGGTAGACCCCTCTTTTGAAGGTGAAGTTACCTTCGGCTAAGTAGTCTGAGTCAGCAGGGATACAGTCCTAAGTAGCCGGAATAAAGTATTAATAGTAGCTTACATATGAGGGGATCAAAGAGTTTGGACCCCCGCCATCCAATACCGGTGGGTATTGAAGGAGGTCCTACTAAATTTGACCCAGGTCCTTGCAGGATCTATACACTGAACAAGGCAAGACTCTTACCAAACCGTTCCCTTAACCCCCTACCAGGTAGCCAACATATCTCCATATAGACCGTAACAACTCTCATTAAAATTATTAATTCTTAATTTATTTTGTGCATTAGGAAACCCTAATTGAGACCCCCAAGTGATACTGCATAAACACTGAGCCTCTCGTGACACGCGACAACGCCGTTTTTCCAGTATAAATAGAGGAGTTTGGCACTTGAAGTTTGGCGTTGGTTCGACGTAAAAACTCGTTTCCTACACTGAGATATCGTTTGTTTACTTCAGAAACACACACAATCACGAAATTCTTCCGCGATAACACGGTTATAACTCGATCACTGCTCGATTTAATGTCCGATCGATAAAAACGAATCCGATGGATGTTTAAGTGCTGCCCAAATTCGGGTTATGCTTTGTCATTCGTCGTAAATTCGATGGATGTTTAAGTATCGCACTTTGTCATTCATTGTGAAGGTTTTGATCTCGTGAGTTGTCGTAAAAGTTGGATTAAAGTTACAAACCTAGTTTTCGTGTGCATTATTATTTGAATTAGGTTAACAGGCTTATCAGTAGGCTAAACTCTGTTCGTTTAAATCTGCAATGTGAGTCATTCTCTTTTATTAAATTTTTTTTACAATACCTCAAACTATTTTCAAAGTTATAATTACAGGGATTAAGTCGTGGTTATCTTAAATCACTGGCTAGTGGGGTATTGTGCACATTACTAATTTCTCACGGTTAGATTCATCAACCTAACAGTGATAATCATCACTACTTGGGTGAAAGGACCCAATAGTGGTATGACCATCGTCACAAGGCTGTGACACGGTGCCAGATAAAAATAAGATAGAAGCCATTGTAATCGCTCTTATGCTGTAATTTATAACTACGTGTCATTTTATATAACTTGAGTGACTCGCCAGTATTTCCCCACTGATAAAATATTTTTAAACATGTTTCAGGTGACCTGTTGTGAATCAAAGAAAAGTGCTACGGAGCACTAATAAAGCTTGAAGTGGTGGCTCAGTTAAATAAATAAACATGTTTTGTAAATCAGGGAATTTCCTTGTGAAATTCCTCTATTGTAAATTTCGGGGTATATCCCAAATTATGAAATAAAATAATTGGGCATTTTCAAGTATTAAAAGATCCTATAAATCTTCCGCTCTCAACTAAATTAATAAATACCACGGGATTTCTGTCCCGCGGCTCCTGGACCGGGTCAAACCGGGACGGGGGCTGTGACATAGACCGTGGAGATATGAATGGTGAAAATATTTTATCTTATATAGACAGTAAAATGATGCCAAGACACCACGGACAAATGATAAGGAAGAATCACCTTCAACATAAGAAACTAGTTATTAAAGTCATTAATACATAACCAAGTAAAAAGTGCGAAAAAATTAAAAATAAAAAATATTACACTAGACACTTGTCTTCACCAAGTGATGTAAGAGACTTAGGCAAACATGGCCTTTGATTGTCAACAACTCTTACGATCAATCTTGGATCCCGAGATGACTCACACACTCTACGATGGACAATTGATGATGGTGGTGGATGATGGTGTTGTGATGGTGGTGGGTGGTGGGTGAAGTGTGAAAGAGGTGGTGTGCCAAGGGATGGTTTGCAAATCAGCCAAGCACCCCTATTTATAGGCTAAACAGAGACTCGGGCACGGCCCCGTGTCCATTGGGCACGGCCCCGTGTCCACCTTACTTCTCTTTCTTCACTAATTGCAGTTTGTCTGCATTAGTTGACCACGCCCCCGTGTCTGCTGGGCACGCCCCCGTGTCCAGAAGCGTATCTGTACTATCAAGATTTCCCCAGATTCTGCGAATCTTAGAGTTGACCACGGCCTCGTGTCCGCTGGGCACGCCCCCGTGGTGGGTGATAGAAGCTTCTACAGCTTTGTCCTTTCTGCTGACAATTGGGCACGCCCCCGTGCTCACTGAGCACGGGGCGTGTTCAGCCTTCTTGATTTTGCTTGGGAAGATGCTGTCGGGGGGTCGGGCATGCCACGTTTGTTCCTTTTCTTGTATTTATGTTAGATTTAGCTGCCTTTTTTCTTCTTTTGTTCATTTGAGCTCATTTAATCCTGAAAATACAAAAGGAAGACAAAAACACACTTTTTCCAACATTAGTACTAAAAAAGGGTTAGTTTTATGCCACAATTTATGTAATTTATATGTTGCATTTTGTGCACATCAAATATCCCCACACTTGAATCTTTGCTTGTGTAAGACCCTAGATCGTACATGACAAAAGTCGCAGCGGAAACACGAACCATAAAATTTCTTTCATTATAAATACCTCAACTTATTTAAAATTTAACTTTAACATAGCTCGTTCTCATAAATCCGTCATCCTCATATTTATAATTAAAAACATATCTTATGTTTACTACTTTTAGTACATCAACGTTCCCGTACAATCTCTCTTGTGACTCGATCTTCGATCTCTATCCCTTAGTAATCCTCATGGCTTGTACTACATGCGCTCACCACATTAAATTCATAACATTAGTACGTATCATAAACATATAAGATTTATTCACGTTTACTTTTCATTCCATTAACTTTTTACATCCCGGCCTTCCCTCTGATCATACGATCCGTCGTGAGACTTCTTTGGTATTCCTGCGTTACACTTCATCACCAGGCACGCTATTATTGTCGTTAGTACTCAATTTCATTGAATGCATTCTTACATACTTTCATACAAACTTTCACATATGCCTACGATCACACGTAACAACTTACATACATACGTACCTGCATACATACGTACGTGCATACCTAAATACATCCCTTCATACATACATACATACATACATACATACATACATACATACATACATACATACATACATATATACATATTACATGCCTTCACACAAACCTACATACGTGCATACACTCGTACATACTCACTTGCGTACATATACATACTACCTACATACACACCTACATACATACACTTAGATTTATAAAACATACATATGTATATGCCTACATACTTACTTACATATATATTTATAATCACCTATTGCAACATACCCAACTCATACTTACCTACTCATATACGTCTTCATATATCCGCGTGTACTTGCTCACACACTTATAATCTTACATACGTTTGCACATACATGCTTACATACACTTCTACATATGCGTTTAGGTACATTCAAACATACATACTTGCCTATCTACATAGATGCATACAGTTATGCTCATAAAACGTAAGTTAAATTAGTCAAACGTAACTTAAAACGCGTTTAAACGAGTTCCCAAGACAAAACTGAGCAAACGAGCAACTTTCGCCAACCAGGGGGGGCTCGCGTGACGCCAAGGCCCTTGGCATCACGCCAGGCCCCTGTTTTCACAGAACTTGTGCAGCATAATGCTGCACATTCCCAGCACGATCCCGTTTTACGGAAACGAGCATAACTCTCTCGTTTTATATCCGTTTTACCCGATTCTTTTTCCTACACGTCCGTAATTTAATTCTCCATCTGATGGAACTAAAATCCAACATCCGACTTAATAAAATTTCAGACTTTTAACTCTTCGGCTTATTACCCTCTTACCAAATTTTGACCCGTTCATGCATACATCAACATAACTTGTTCGTTTTACCATAACCTCTTATAAACATAATAATATCAGTGACGTCTATCATAAATTACTAAATTCTTGGATGTCTTGCATCCTCTTAACACCTTATCGTTCATATGCTTATTTTGACCCGTTAAGGGTATTCGCGCATTAATTGGTCTACGACTAACCAAACCATAATCCCCACTTCCATACTTGTCCAAAACATTACACTAATCGAATAACTTATTTCTAAACTACTTTTAAGATCGTTTGCCCCAAAATACCCATCAAGGGCATTTTGGTCAACTTTAATCCCATCATTTACGACGAAGGACTTTAACACATTTTTTACCTCAAACATCATGTTTAATTAATTAAAACACCTTATTACTTAATCGAACTAAGAAGTGATTACGGAAATCACTTACCTTATGCGTCCGTGCTCGTATCCGATTCCTCGCCTTTTCTTGACCCGTTATCCTTTCATGCTTGAGTCCGTCTTGACAGGATTCCTATACTCTCTTTTCATCAAGATCACGCTCCTATTAGCATATGCATTCGTACATGTTAACAATCATATCAATCGCATATTTCACCCTTAACTTTCATTAGTCATTTCTAACATACATAACACATATGATTATATTCATATCCGTTTAAACTCATGTAATTCATCATATAATCACAAATAACGCATATTGACATAACATGTACCATACGACTTCCTATAATCCTGCCTTTACGACAACGTGTCAATTCATGTTTCTTATGCTTAGTTGACTTTTGAAAGTCAACTATATACCATATTTAACCATCGACTTATCATCATATACTCATAACATCATAATCGACTATACGGACGACACTATATACATTTCATCATACACTTAATGTGAGTACTACCTTTTAAGCATAGCGTACAACTATTTCATGCACAAATCTTCTAAACTCATACATAACCCATCAAAACCTACTACTAATCATCATGTATCATTTCCAAATAACATCAAACATATCATCATCACATTTATCATAATTCTTCTAACAAGTATTCATCATACCCACATAATACATAAATCTTTCAACAAGACTCGAACATGGGAGGTGATTCTAGTCATCATCTTCACCCTAACTAACGGGTTTTACCTTTAATCATCAAATTAACGCAAACCATACATAACCCATGTTCTATACGAGGATTCTAACCCTTGTACATGATCAATTTCATATTAACTCACGGATTAGAACATAACCCACTTCACCCATGATCACCAATCTTAGATTTAAGACATACCTTATGATCCCCTCGTGTTGGTGATCATTAATCCATGCTCAGTTATGGATTTAAGCTTCATCTTGCCTTCCGATTTGAGCATAAAGAAGATTTAGGGTTTGAGGCTCCATGGGAGCCTCCTGATCTTTCTCGAACACACACGTATGTGTGTGTCTAGTTATTTTATAACTTAACTTTCATTTGTTCCACTTTAGCCCCTCGGGTTTACCTTTAAAACATAACTGACACTACCCTCATCATTTAATACTTTTGACCATACCCTTAACTAGGTTAAATAGCCTAGTTATTTATTTCATGACGTGTCACATAATAACATACGACAAATATTAACATTCAGATTTTGGGGCGTTACAGCTTGTCCTCAAGCAAAACTCTTTATAATGTGGCTTTACACTCCCAAATGAAACGGGTAGAAGAGAAGGTTTTTGGGCTTATCGTAGAGTGTCGGGATTTCCAAGATTCTTTATTAAGTTTTATTTTTATTTATTTACAATCCTATTCGTAATGATTTATTTAAAACATTACATAAGATAAATTACTTATTAGGGCATAACATGCCTTTTTAAAATTCCACTTATATACAAGTTCACATACCTCACGGGGATCACTCAACACTCGGCTGAAGATGTATTTTAATGGATCACTCGAGAGCGGCATCGAACTTACTCCTTGCATAAGTTTGCCAAGCAATCAATACTCCTCCTTTTTAACTATATACCTTTGTAAATATCAAGTGGACTTTTGGGGTGAAGGGTTAGGCTTGTGTTAAAGGTAGGTGGTTGGGTTAGTGGTTAGTAAAAGGGCGAAAGGCGTAAAAAGCGTCGGTTTTCGTAAGACTTTTTATTATTTTTGAAGTTTTTATTTTGATGAAGCCATTATTCAAACAAAGTTATTTTTGATAAATTTGTTTGTTTATTTTTCTTTTGCTTCATCATCATCAATTTTTTTTTTTTTTTTGAAAGTCATAAGAAAAACCGAGCTTGTTACTAAAACATAGGGTTAAAAATAAAAAGGATTTTGGTGGGTAAAAGGGTGTTTGTTTTTGGGTCAAGAAATGAAAAGGTTTAGGCTCAAAGGGGTTAACTAGGGGGATTTTGGGTAGGTGGTAAAAAAAATGGTGTAGAAATAAAAAGGGTTAGTCCTAATGCCTCCGTCATTTACTTACTCTGGTTTAAGTTGGTAAGGACCGGGAATGTATCGTCGTGGCAAGTTCTAGAGTCGTAAGAACCAAGCGACTATTCACACAAGAAACGAAAAATAAGCATTTAGTTTAAAAATATATATTTGTATGCTCAATAAAGGCTTAAAACTCACTTTTTGTGGGAATGAGTTTTTATGTGATCAAATATATATAATCAAATTTTAACTAAACTTGTTATGCCGTTTCATAATTTTCTTATGTTGGTTTTTTTTATCACGACGCTATCGGTTGTAAATTTGTAAAAATATAACCTTTTTAGAATTTGAAAATCCCAAGTTAAACCTAGACAAGTAAAAAAATGAAAATTTTTTGAAAAAAAATTTTGAAATTTTTTTTGGGTGATTAGCGGTTCCAATAGAGTTTTATGTAAGGCTTGTGATTAGGACTTGCAAGATTCAAGGTTTTAGCATCCCCCCCCCCCCCACACACACACATATATTACACATTGTCCTCAATATGTCACAAAAATAAGTTTTTAGGTTGATTGAATGTGTAAAAATGTGTGAAAAAGCAAAATTTTATGTTACTAAGCATCTGGACACGGCCCCGTGTTCAGATCGCCAGTAACAAAAGTTTGTAAAAAGAAACAGAAGCCTGGGCACGGGAGCGTGTTCAGTGGGCACGCCCCGTGTCCAGTTACCAGAACTGGGCATTTCCTGCAGATTGTGCAGCACGGGGCCGTGTTGGGCGGGCACGACCCGTGCTGAACTTGCTGTAATGAAGAAAAATTTGTCGGGTGGCCCTGTTTTCGTGCATGTGGTGCTGGTTCAAGTTTCCCTTGTTATCCTTCACCATCCCAAGTGTGTTTTATTCCTGAAAATTAAAACTAAACTAGAAAACATAAAAATTAATCTAAACTAAACTAAGGATAGTTCCGCGGAATGCCTCCGTGGTGCGCCACGTTTATAGGGGTCCTTGGCTAGACCCAAAGCCTGGTCATATGTTACCCAAGTGGGATGTTTTGCATCCCATGCTACACCGTCGGAGAGCATCATCTAAACTCGAGTCAATGACCTTCATGTAGTTGACCGGGTCTTCGTCTTCTACTCTTTTTCCAACTCCAAACTTCACTTCCTCGTCCCCAACCCTCAATGTTAGTGTTCCATCATTCATATCTACCACTGCTTGGGCCGTAGATAGGAATGGCCTCCTTAGGATGAGTGGTACTTCGGTATCTTCCTCCATATCTAGTATGACAAAGTCGGCCAGAAAGACAAATTCGCCGACTTTGACCAATAGATTTTCAGCAAGACCTTGTGGATATTTGACGGATCTATCAGCGAGTTGTATGGTTATTTTTGTAGGGCTTGTTTTCCCTAAGCCGAGTCAGTTGAACATTGATGAGGGCATGAGGTTGATGCTTGCCCCGAGATCGGCTAGTGCATTACGAATGGGGGATTCCCTAATTGAGCAAGGAATTGTGAAGCTTCCGGGGTCAAGCTTCTTTTGTGGGAGTTTGTTGAGTAGTAAGGCGGAGCATTCTTCGCCTAAGTTAACTAATTGCAATGATTCAATTTTCCTTTTATGAGTGAGGAAGTCCCTCATAAATTTTGAATATTTAGGCATTTGAGTTAGGACTTCGATAAATGGAATATTAACATGCAATTGTTTCAGTAAATTTTCGAACTTTGCGAATTGCTCATCGGTCTTTTGACGAATTAACCGACCGGGGTATGGAACCGGAGGAGTCTTAGTAGGCTCTTGGATTTGTGGAAAAGCCTTTTCTGGTTGGGGCACGGGTGGAGTTGTGGTATGGTTGGATTGGTTTCTTTCAGCTGGCGGTAATGGAGCCTCCTCAGGACCCACGGTTCAGTTTCTCAGCGTGATGAGATGTACTTGTGCCTTTGGGTTAGTTTCGGTATTACTTGGTAACGCGCCTTGTGGTCTCTCGGAGAAATTTTGAGCTATTTGATTTAATTGTTTTGCAATGTTTTGAATGCTAGCTTGTTGATTTCTGAAATTCGATTCCAATTGCTGAAATCGATCCGAGTTTTTCTTTTCGATGTCGGAGATGAGGCGAGATACAGTATCTTCAAGCCTTTCTCGTCCACGTTGTTGTTGAGAGAAATTTTGTGGTTGTTGAAAGTTTGTTCGTTGGTTTAGATTTTGTTAGTTACTACTATTGCCGGGTTCTCTCCAACCAAGGTTGGGGTGGTTACGCCATCCTTGGTTGAAGGTACCCGTTGGAGGACCCGTCGGCCTAGGTCTATTATCAATGTAGTTTACCGTTTCCGTTTGATCATCTAATTCTTTCATACAACTCCAATTTTCATGTGTCCCACCACACCCCTCACAAGCCATAACCGAGACTGTTTTTGCCATTTCTAACTTTTTGATTTTTGAAGAAAGGGCCTCGATCTGAGCTTGTAAAGAAGTGCTTTCATCAACCTTATGGGCGCCCGGGGCAATAGATTTATTGCCTCGGGAAGTGTGCCACTGAAAATTGGTTTGAGCAATTTCCTCAATTTGATTATATATTTCATTTGGGCGACGATTACCTAAAAGTCCCCCGGAGCTAGAATCAAGTGTTTGTCTTGTGTGTGGCAACAACCCATTGTAGAAGGTGGATACTTGTTGCCATACCGCAAGACCGTGATGAGGACACTTTCTTAGTAGCTCCTTGAACCTTTCCCAAGTTTCATATAAGGATTCCCCATCCTCTTGTGAGTATGTATTAATTTCAGTCATTAGATTAGCCGTTTTAGCAGGAGGGAAATACTTATATAGAAACTTTTGGGCTAGTTCATCCCAGGTGTTTACCGAACCAACTGGGAGGGTGTTAAGCCAAGCCTTAGCTCGGTCTTTTAGTGAAAATGGAAACATTCAAAGGCGGATGGCGTCGTTTGATGCTCCATTGATCCGAAAGGTATCACATATTTCTAAGAAATTAGTAATATGTAGATGGGGATCCTTGTCCGCAAGCCCGTGAAAGGTTGCAGAGTTTTGAAGCATTTGTATCAAATGCGGTCGAAGTTCGAAGTTGTTGGCTTCGACATTTGGTGCATTGATAGTGGCGCTGAGATTACCTACGGTGGGTCGTAGGTAATCCATGAGGGTACGTTGGTCCGCCATTGGAAGTGGGTCCCCCGAAACTTTCTCTTGTTTTTAGCTTTAAGTCTTTTTCTGAGAAAGCGTTCGGGTTCTTCTAGAGGTTCTTTTATGTCTCTACTAGAACTGGAGCTCATACACTACGTAGAAAGTTCAGATGTGGCACCGGGATTCAAAGTCCTGCAATAAAAACAGAAAAGAACGTTGGTCAGAAGGTCCACCACGGCCCCGTGTATAGGTGAACACGGCCCGTGGTCGGAGATACAGTGATTGTTTTCCGGATCCCTGTTACTTGGGAGTTCGACACGGCCCCGTGTTGCACCGACACGGCCCCGTGCTCAACTCTCTGTAACTCGGAAAATAAAAACTGCCAGTAACAATGCTGGGCACGACCCGTGTCCGACCAGGCACGACCCGTGCTGAGCTCTGCAGAAACTGAAAAACTTTGAAAATCCTAAAAAAACAGAAAAATTAGAAAAAACGATTAGGCCGTTGATTCCTAACTTTTTTAAAATCCTTGTGTCCTCGGCAACGGCGCCAAAAACTTGATGTGTGCAAGTGTGTATATAAGTTTAAGTATATTTTAAGCCTTTTTTACACGTTAGTCAAGTTTTAAATTTATAAAACACGATATTTTACTAACACAAAACACACATATGGGCAAGTGCACCCATCGTGAGCGTAGTATAGTGTTGGCAAGATACCGAGGTCGTCCAAGGACACAAGAGCTTTTAGTAACGGTTTATCCTCAACGTCTAATCAAATCAAAAAGTTAGAAAAAAGTTTGAAACTAGAAAAATAAAAACTAACTAAAATGCTGAAAAATAAAATAAAAATAAAAACAGATAGACAAGATGAATCACTTGGCTCCGACTCGTGTTTAGTGTAACCTTTGATTATTTCCTCACTTTTGCAGTTTTTAAGAGATTGTCTTAGTTATTGTAGTAGGCCCCTCTTTTGAAGGTGACGTTACCCTCACTCCAGTAGTTCGAGTCAGCAAGGATACAATCCT
The DNA here is from genome assembly GCA_030545235.1 of Helianthus tuberosus. Classification (NCBI taxonomy): domain Eukaryota; kingdom Viridiplantae; phylum Streptophyta; class Magnoliopsida; order Asterales; family Asteraceae; genus Helianthus; species Helianthus tuberosus. The sequence goes on from CM060417.1 coordinate 248,740, forward strand.
AAAGGGTCGGATTATTGCAATATAATTAATTAAGTTATTAATGCATATTATGGTAGACCCCTTTTTTGATGGTGACGTTACCCTCGGCTAAGTAGTCTGAGTCAGCAGGGATACAGTCCTAAGTAGCCGGGTTAAAGTATTAATAGTAGCTTACATATGAGGGGATCAAAGAGTTTGGACCCCCGCCATCCAATACCACTGGGTATTAAAGGAGGTCCTACTAAATTTGACCCAGGTCCTTGCAGGATCTATACACTGAACAAGGCAAGACTCTTACCAAACCGTTCCCTTAACCCCCTACCAGGTAGCCAACATATCTCCATATAGACCGTGGAGATATGAATGGTGAAAATCTTTTATTTTATATAGACAGTAAAATAATGCCACGACACCACAGGCAAACGATAAGGAAGAATCACCTTCAACAAAAGAAACTAGTTATTAAAGTCATTAATACATAACCAAGTAAAAAGTGAGAAAAGATTAAAAATAAAAAGTATTACACTAGACACTTGTCTTCACCAAGTGATGTAAGAGACTTAGGCAAACATGGCATTTGATTGTCAAGAACTCTTACGATCAATCTTGGATCCCGAGATGACTCACACACTCTACGATGGACAATGGATGATGGTGGTGGATGATGGTGTTGTGATGGTGGTGGGTGGTGGGTGAAGTGTGAGAGAGGTGGTGCGCCAAGGGATGGTTTGCAAATGAGCCAAGCACCCCTATTTATAGGCTGAACAGAGACTGGGGCACGGCCCCGTGTCCATTGGGCACGACCCCGTGTCCACCTTCCTTCTCTTTCTTCATTAATTGCAGTTTGTCTGCATTAGTTGACCACGCCTCCGTGTCCGCTGGGCACGCCCTCGTGTGCAGGAGTGTATCTGTACTATCAAGATTTCCCCAGATTCTGCGAATCTTAGAGTTGACCAGGACCCCGTGTCCACTGGGCACGCCCCAGTGTTGGGTGATAGAAGCTTCTACAGCTTTGTCCTTTCGGCTGACACTTGGGCACGCCCCCGTGCTCACGGAGCACGAGGCGTGTTCAGCCTTCTGTCTTCTTGATTTTGCTTGGGAAGATGCTGTCGGGGGATCGGGCATGCCGCGTTTGTTCCTTTTCTTGTATTTATGTTAGATTTAGCTGCCTTTTTGCTTCGTTTGTTCATTTGAGCTCATTTAATCCTGAAAATACAAAAGGAAGAAAAAAACACACTTTTTCCAACATTAGTACTAAAAAGGGTTAGTTTTATGCCACAATTGATGTAATTTATATGTTGCATTTTGTGCAGATCAATAGTGGATTTGTATAATGATTAGTAAATGTAGCTTATCTCTGTTGTGGATACCCAACACTTAGGGGCTATTTATTTACTTCTTAACGAGGTTTTTAATGGTTTGGTTCAGCATAATAGTTTAGACTGTTTGTTTCACGAGCAGATGTCTGAATGGTTCAAACATTTACCTCTAAATGGTTAAGATTTATACATAGTCTGAATGGTTAAAACCTCTAATCTGAATTGATCGGACATTTGCCTCTAAACAGTTAAGCATTATACAGGTTCTTAATGGTTTAGACCTCTTAATAATTCAACACTTAATGGTTCAGACCTCTTACGAGTTCAGCACTTAACCATTCAGATGTTGCCAAATAACCCCTTGATATAGTTAAAAGTTCTAGCAATTATAACCACGTGAAATGGTTAATAACTCCTAATTATTCCATTCTACTAGATTTCTCTTTAAAAATATGTCTCCTTAAAAAAGTGTATCTTTTTTTAACAACAAAAAATACTTCATTAATCATCACCAAAAATTGTTACAGACCGAAAGATACCAGTGAGACATTAGCATACATGCAGTCATAACCTCTATCCCTCACCCATATATTACTTTCAAAACAGGAGAAAAAGATTACCCGGCCTGAAACCACACATCCACACCCACAAATTTTTTGTATGTCCTATATATTGAAATTCACCCACTTCCCTCAGTCGACTTGCACTCCCTTCGATCTATGTTTAACCCATATGAACGCTAAAGATTGTGTTTCCCCAAATATCCACCCACCGATAATCTTTTGCCATTTAAAATCACATCGTTCCGAGCTTTCCATACAACCCAACATCTTGTCAGGACAACCGTTTGTACCAGCCTCTTTTTTTGTTCCGGCCCATTAACATTTTTATACATCTGAATGAGATCTCGAAAATTAAACGCATAAATCGATTGGATTTTCATCCATATACTAATCATTTGCCATGTTAAAGCTGCCACGTCGCACTCCGTAAATATATGATTCGCATCTTCCACTTTATCGCCGCACAAACGACACATACTTGACCCGTGTAGCAAGTTCCTTTTTTGTAAGTTTTTCAGTGTAGCAAGATGATCCTGTTCAGCCCTCCATGTGAAGATATTAATTTTCTTCGATACCCATTTAACCCGTTCATATGGAAAAAAACGGGGTCGCCTGTTTGCTGAAAGCCTCCCGACATATTGCAACTTAGAAGTCTCCACCCGAGTCAAGAGACCACACCCACTTGTCTTGTCCATCCAGCCTTGACAAACCATCAACTTCTTGTTGCAATTTCATCCATTCCTCTTATTCTCTAGAGCCCCATATCTCCCGCTTCCAATCCCAATTCCTTGATCGCATTTGAACTGTTACATTTTTTATATTTTCTAGATTGAAAAGTGCCGGAAAACGGTCCATTAACGGACTATCTTCATGCCACCACTCAATCCAGAATCTGACCTCATCACCCACCCCCCCAATCTTTCCTTTGATTAATAAGTTAGCATTTACATTTTGTTCCAACAATTCCTTACCATTTTTGTTAATTCTATTCCATACCTTGGTTATGCCTTCTTTAATTGGTAAATATGACCATGATCATTCTTGATAATGTATGGCATCAATTACCTTTCTCTACAACCCATTTTGTTCATTTTTATACCTCCACCACCATTTTAGTAATAAGCTTACGTTCATGTCCCTTAACTATCCCAGACCGAGTCCACCCTTATCAATCGGACCAATTACCCTTTCCCAACAAACCCAGTTCATTTTTCCTTTATACTCATTCCCCCACCCTCCCCACCCAAAAAAAAAATTTCTCCTTAAAGCCTCTAAGGTATTTAAAACACCTCTAGGAACTTTATATAATGAAAAGAAGTATAATGGCAGACTATCTAAGACAAATTTTAGTAAAGTTACCCTCTCTTAAATGGATAGCATTTTAGCTTTCCACTTCGAAAGCCTAGACTTTAGACACTCAACTACCCCTTTCCAGTGAGGAGTTTGGTTTAAATTTGCTCCGACTAAAATGCCCAAATATATACATGGAAATTCCCCCACTTTACAGTTTATAATGTTAGCCACATTCTGTACCGCCCTATTCGCCACCCTAATGCCAAAAAGTTTTGATTTTTTGGTGACTCAATTTCATTCCAGATATTAAGTAAAAACTTCTTATTAAACAGACTATGTCTTATACTATATTCCCCCTACTCCCACATGAACACCACGTCATCCGCATATATCAAATGAGCAATAGAAGGTCCATTCTTTGGTAATCGTATACCTCTTATTAATCCCATCGTTGTAACTTTTTTTAAAAGACATGAGAGCCTCCATTGCAATTATAAAAATTGATGGCGATAATGGATCCCCCTGTCTTACCCCCGGATAACATTGAAGTTCCCATGTAGGAGATCCATTAATAAGTACCGAGGCTCTCGACGATTTCAAAATACCCCTCACCCACTTTCTCCATATCCCTGGAAAACCCATTTGTTGCAATACCGAATCAATAAAATTCCAACTAATAGTGCCGTAGGCTTTCTCAATATCAATTTTGAAAATAAACGCTTTTTTTTGTTTTCTTTAACAAAGAATTAATTTCATTCAAAATCTAAGTGCCATCCAAGATGTTCCTATTAGATAAGATTCTTGTCTGGCATTCAGAGAGGACCGACCCCACATCTTTTTTAGATATTATTTTTTATATGCACCCAATATGACTAATTGAACAAAAGTCGTTAAAAGAGATAGGATCCGTACCTTGTGGGATTAATGCTAAAAAGCGGATTTTGCCAAAGTAGCATAAAAAGGATTGTAATGATGACATGTGTCACAAAAAATTAAGAAAAAAATTTAAGACAAAAAAATCTAGCACAAAAAGTTTAGTACAAAAATGTAATACTAAAATACAACACAAAAATGATATACAACATAGAAATACAACACATTTTGTAGGTTTTTTAGTCGTCATATTTTATATAGCAATATGGTACTTAAATTAAAGATAAAAAGACGCTCGATTTTATGGTGATTTTTTTATGAAAAAATAATGTCGTATAAAAAAGTTATGAACGTTTAAAAAATGACGGTGGAATATGAATGTGCCTTGTATGTGGAGAGAGAAAGTCAATAAATAAGATTTTCACAAGATGCCCTTACACTTCTCTTTTTTCCTACATTTTCATCTTAACCATTGATTTGAAAAATGAATGGTTAAAATTGTTTTGTCATCCTAGTTAGGCAAAATAAACTTTTTATTTGATCTTACCCCTATTATCATATACATATATATAAATTAATTTATAAGTCAAGTATGTGAACCTATATATTGAGCCTCATTTAAATCATTTTTACTAAGGCTCACACTATTTGCACACCTTGGCAGGCTATCTACACACTTAGGGTTTACATACGCTGCGTAGAGACCTCTACGCAACGTATAGGGTTACCTCTATACGCAGCGTATAGGTCTCTACGCAGCGTATGTAAGGGGCAGGTACACGACCAGACAGTCAAACCTAGTACCATGTCAAATCAGTCTGACATACGCTGTGTATAGATCTCTACACAGCGTATAGAAGTAACCCTATACGTTGCGTATAGATCTATACGCAGCGTATGTCAGACTGATTTAACACTGATACGATGTTGTCTAGGCACGTGAATAAAGAAATACGGGGAGTAGAGATCTATACGCTGCGTATTTTAGTAAATTTAAAAGTCTATTTATCTCTGCTTTCTTTTCATCTTCCATTCGATTTCATCTCTTCTTTCTTTTCATCTTCTTCTTCAGTAAACAATTTACACCCCAAACTAAAATCATTTGTTTTAATTTTTGTTCGATATTGTTAAAATGTCATCATTTTGGAACGAGAATTATTTCGGTAATCGCTATTCTAACGACACATGGGGAGCAAATGATGCCAATGAGGAGGAGGAGGTTGTGTCTGGAGTCCCTGTTGATCAAAAAACACAGTTGCGAGACTTGAACAAGACTCCCACTCCACCTGTTGATGAACCAAATTACCCGGCGCATCAAGTGTATCCGGATTATGGATACGTGTATGAATCTCCGTACGTGCAACAAAGTGGATACGGTGCTGAGAATGCACCTGTTGATGAACCATATTACCCGACGTAGCAATCGTATCCGGGTTACGGGGGATACGGGGGGTGAAGGTGGATACGGAGGTTACGGTGGATACGGGGGTGAAGGTGGATACGGGGTAGAAGATGGATACGGTGGATACGGGGGTGAAGGTGGATACAGTGGATACGATAGATATGGGGGTGAAGGTGGATACGGAGGCTACGGTGGATACGGTGGATACGAAGAATACGGTGGATATGGTTATGAGCCCCGTAACACACCACTTTATGATGATTATGAACCATCTACCGCGGGCAATCCGTTTCAAATAAAGGAGGTATCACATTAAAATAATTATTCTTTTTATAATAATAATAATAATAATAATAATAATAATTATTATTATTGTTATTGTTGTTGTTATTATTATTATTATTATTATTGTTAAAAAATATTATAATTATTATTATTATTATTGCTAAAAATATTATAATTATAATTATAATTATTATTATTATTGTTAAAAATATTATAATTATAATTATAATTATTATTATTATTATTATTATTGTTATTGTTATTATTGTTAAAAATATTATAATTATAATTGTTATTATTATTATTATTATTGTTATTATTATTATTATTATTATTAGTATTAGTATTAGTATTAGTATTATTATTGTTATTATTATTATTATTGTTAAAAATATTAAAATTATAATTATTATTATTGTTAAAATATTATAATTGTTATTATTATTATTATTGTTATTATTATTATTGTTGTTAAAAATATTATAATTATAATTATAATTATAATAATTACTATTATTGTTGTTGTTGTTGTTGTTGTTGTTGTTAATGTAACTTTTTTTTAGCGTTTCATGTCTCTAACTGATTTGAAGAATTGGGTACAAGAAACGGGAAAGGAGTATGGTTACGTAATTGTTACCCGCCGATTGAAAAATATTGGCGGTACTACTGGGATGGTATGGCTTATGTGCGACCGTAGTGGTGAGCACCGTAGTAAAGCAATAGTTAGGAAAGCTGGTAGCAAAAAAATCGGTTGCCCATTTTCATTACTCGCCATCCAGGACGTGAAGAATGACACGTGGGAGTTAAAAGTGGACAACGCGAACCATAACCATGAACCTACGACGAGTCTATTGGGCCACGCTTTTGTGCGAAGATTTACTGAAGTCGAATACAAGCTAGTGGAGTAGCTAACTGCTCAAAACATGGAGCCACGTATCATATTTCAAACCCTAAGAAAGCAGTTCCCCGACAGCCTGCATGTTCAGAAAGACATGCAAAATGCGGTACAAAAAATTAGAGCGACACTGATGGACGGAAAGACTCCTATGCAGGCACTAGAAAGCCTGCTCCATGACAACCGATTCATTTACAACACCCGACATGATCCCAAAACAGATGTCGTAACAGAGATTTTATTTGTTCACCCTTATTCAATCACTATGTGGCGTGCATTCCCGCACGTGATGTTGATCGACGCGACCTACAAAACAAACATCTACAACATGCCATTTGTCCAGGTTGTGGGTTTGACGTCGACCAACAAGTCTTTTTGTATCGCACATGCCGTTATTTGCAAAGAACGAAGGGGTAACTACGTATGGGTGCTTGAGCGGATCAAGTCAATGTTGCATGATGCCGCGTGTGATAGTCACGGATAGAGAGCTTGCCCTAATTAACGCGTGTGCGAAAGTATTCCCGAACGCAACCAGGCTTCTATGCCACTTTCACATCGAACAAAATATAAGTAGACATTGCAAGCAAGGGTTCAATAAAAAAGATTGGGGGAAATTTATGTCGTAATGGTGGAGAGTGTGCAAATCTGTTTCAGAGCCCATGTACAAGTACAACTTGGAGAAAATTTATAACCGACTCGTGGTTTCCAACCGAGAAAGTAAGTATTCCTTCAACAAACGACTCACCCAATCTATTATATTTTACACACGCTTTTACGTTTCATTATTTTATTTTTGCAGGTGTCTTTGATTAAGTCTACGAAAACTGGCTGAAAGACTATAAAGAAATGTTCATTTATGAGTGGACCGATAAGTGTCGCAACTTTCGTCAACGCACCACCAACAGAGTTGAGAGCCAACACGCAAATTTAAAAAGATACGTTACGCGCGGGAGTTCATTGGAACGAATAGCAAGATGCGTCATTGATATCGTTGAAACTCAGTAGGATGAAATACAAAAAAGTTTCACCGAGAGCATCGAAAAAACGATGAACCACCACAGACACCCACTGTTGGACAACCTACGTGGAAAGGTTTCCCATAAAGCACTTGATTTGCTGGCAAAAGAGCTACTGAGGAATCTGGAGGTGTTGCGGAAACTTAACGCATCATGTGGTTGCCATATGTGGCTTAGCTGTGGATTGCCGTGTGCTTGTAGGCTGGAAAACTACAAACGTACAGGTAAAAAATATTAAAACTACAAACCTTTTGTTATTTTGTACGATTTAGTTGTTTCTCACACCGTATTAAATTAACTGTGCAGGGCGTATGATACAACTCGACGACATAGATGTATTCTGGCGCAGCGTATTGACCTATACGCAGCGTAGACACACCTTGTTTTCTGTGCAATGATTGGTTATCAGGCACTGAGATCCATGGTTTATCTACGCAGCGTATATGTCAATACGCAGCGTAGATAAACCCTAATTTTGCTAGGGTTTGGTGTGCCAATAGGCACACCCTTTACAAAAACCATGTTATAAATCTTAAAATCAAGCAAACCGCATCGGTATCTTCACATTAAATGGCAGTTCACTTGACTAACTGAGATAATTCTATAATTGGCATGTATGGTGTAAAACAAAAGGTAGATACATAATACCATCAGTATAATATTATAAAACACATAAAAACCAACCAAATATATTATAAAACTTCAATATATTATTATAGATAGAGTTCATATAGAAGTGAAAAACAGACAAGTGCCTTTTAGGTAATCTTCTGTGAAGCGATGATATGCAATAATGAAATGAAAATCTTACTTTATATAACTTTAATGTTATATAACGGTTCCACATTGTTAAAATCATAAGATAATAGAACCAAATTGTGATCAAGAATCAATCTCTCAATCAAGAACCCTATTACCCTAATCTCAATTTCATTATCCACCTTATCAAGTAACAAAGTATAAATAACATAATCCATCATTAACTTCCAAAAATATCAGATGTAACTTAAATCAAATAACATAGTACAACAAATTGTTAGTGTTAAGTGTTCAGATACAGCATAAAGTGTTCATAAAAGATTTGATAAAAAAACACGGTTAAAGTGGGAAAGAAGATGAATTTCATATAGATTCAAGATCTTACAAGTAGATGAAGATGATGAAGCAACATTATTGATGGTCTGCAAAGAAAGCTCCATTTTTAATAAAGTGTTGGTATTGTAACTATTGTTCTGATATAAATATCTTGTAATTTCAAAACATGTAGATTTCTTTCCACCTGTATCACTGAATTGCTTATCCTCTATAATCTTGAATATTGGTGTCAAATGACAAGTATACCCTTTTATGACCAGATGATAGAAGATAGAAAGAAATCTTGATTTTTTATTGAATTCTTATTTGCTAATATTTTTGAAAAGTTATAAATTGTTCTAGTTTTAACTTTTATGAAGAATTACATATAAAGTAGCCATCCATGCAAAATGTGGTAAAATGAAAACTCATACGAGTTATGAGAAGAACTCGGCCTTAGAAAGAGTTTTTCAAAAAATAATTTATCAAAAATTCTAAACACGGCTTTATCTATTGAAAGGGTCGTCCATAGCCGTTCGTAAAATGCATCATACGAACACACCCTTGAAAGGCAAATATGTTTGTCACCACCACGGCTGTATCTATGAGCCCCCATGAACAACTATTGTGTAGGGTCTAAAACAAAAACAAAAAAAGTACACATTTTTCAGATGTTTATACCCATCTCACACGAATAACACACTTGGTACATACATATACACACTATTATAATGATTTGCATCCACAACTGATCCTTAATGACTTTACTGTTATAGGACGATCCTCAAGGCAAGTTTTTCAAGACCCGTCTAACGGGTTTCTATGGTATTTACAGCCAAGTTCCAATTCAGGACGAAGACAAATAACTCAGACATGACTTAAAGAGTCAAAACCGCTAGGAACCCTTTCAAGCGGGTGTCTCAAACCCCTTCTAATGAGGTTTTATGATGTTTGCAGTTCAGGACTGTGAGAGTTAACTTAGACGTACCGTCAATACCCCATCAATACCCTGCCTGAACCAAAAGAAAACCCTTCTAAACACCCCTTACTACGTGAATCTCCATATAAGATTCACATCAACGATATCAATTTTACCTTTTGACAGGTTCAAATAATAGTGGTTTATCTATTTTGAGACCATGTAAGTAACTCCAAAATATTGACAAAGAAATAAATGAAACAAAAGAGTTCAACTGAAACGAGAATGCCAAATCCAAATTTATAACATGAAACGTGAATACATGTTCCGATAATAGAACCATCAGCCATACTAATAACAATAGGTTTGAAAACCAGCAATGAATCGACAATTGGAATAGGATATAAATATATAACCACTAATGAATCTCGACTTTAGCAACATGATTTACATAAATCTAACTGTACAAGTCATCATCATCAGCTCCACCAGCTGAGGCAGGAAATGGGTCAGATCCACCACCACCAGCTCCAGATGCCGCTTCAGGGAACCAGAATTCCGATCCAAACCCTCGAGACTGCTGCAACGTCTGAGCAAACGCCTGGTACTTCCTTATGTCAGCATCACTCATACTTCTGCGTGCATACTTCATGGATTCCTCGAAGTGGGCAGCCTTAATCTCCGCCACCTCATCCTCATCCATAGAGTCGGGATTCACACTTCTCTTCCTTTCCTTCTCTATATCCTGCATAACACAATCAACACAGAAGTTTGTTATTCGAAACAACAGGAAACGCAAGAGATCCAGAGCGAGAACGAACATAATCAGCTAACACATGTAATGAAAGAAGATCCAAGAGCAATCATTGTTTCCGTCTCCGATAAAAAAACCTAGATACATAAATCAGCTAACACCTACAAGCACATGGTTTTATGCCCAAAAATTAGTATTTCTAACCTAGCTAGTGGAGTTTCTAAGAGAAATTGACACCTATTCGACCATCCCCTCCACACCAAAACACAAAAACAAAAACAAACCAGATTCTTTATCTAAAAAATAAACACAATACATATATATCCATGCATGTGTTCTTGTTATAGAAGAGTACCTTCAAAGTTGACACAACCCTCATAATGTGTGAAGCCAAGTCGATCTGCATCAATGGCAATCAGCGTCATGACAGTCAAATCGTTATCAGTTAATGACCCCGTCATGTTTTTCAAACAACCAGATTTTTCAATAGCTGATATGAACTTCTTGAAGTGCCTTATATACTCTGGGTATAACTCCAAATCATAGTGGTTCCCACCTTTGATCCATAACGGGTCATATTTCTCTACACACAGCTCCCAAAGTTGGTTACCATGAAAATTATCTACAACATCATCAGCAGTGCCCTACAATATAAAAAAATATGCAAAGAATTGTTTCAAATACATTGCAAGATGATTTCAACTACCGGAGACTCATCGGCCATGTATTTTTGACCAACATCGGTGGCGAGAACGTTCCACAAAGATACAACTTCTGTTTTCTTCCTGAAAAATACATTTTTTGAATAAGTTTTTAGTACAATAAGAAGATAAAGATATTGAATACAAGAGAAAAAAGAGATAAGCGATAAGCGCATATAAATTTTTTTTAAGAAAAGAGATAAGCGCATCAGAGATAACAAAGTCATCAAATCACAAACGTTGACATGTCGATATTGCACAAAACTGTTGCATGCATCCGTACAACCAATGTAAATAATTAAAGGTAAACAAACAACATGAACTTATGATCCTGTTACGCCTGTGGGCTTGAAACTGGGGGACACCATGGAGGTATATATTGACGATATGGTGGTGAAATCTAAAAAGGCTGAGGATCACCTCCAGGATATTAAGGGAGCATTTGATATCCTGGATCAGTATAACATGAAACTGAATCCTGCTAAGTACCATTTCGGAGTGGGGGGCAGGAAAGTTTCTAGGATATATGGTGACCAAAAGAGGAATAGAGGCGAGCCCGAAGCAGATTAGAGCTATCCTGGATATAAAATCACCTTCGAATATGAAGGATGTTCAACGGTTAACATGCCGAGTGGCAGCATTGAACATATTTATTTCAAGATCCTCGGAAAAATGCAAGGAATTTTATGATATCCTCAAGAAGAATAAGAAGTTCGAATGGGGAGCAAAGCATGAAGCAGCCTTGCAGGATTTGAAGCGATATCTCTCAACTGCACCTCTATTGATGAAGCCTGAAAATGGTGAACCACTATCCCTATACCTCGCTGTATCAGGGAATGCCGTTCTTATAAAGGACCATGAAGGTCAGCAATATCATGTCTATTATGTTAGTAAAAGTTTATTAGATGTTGAAACTAGATATTCTCATCTAGAAAAATTGATATTAGCCCTAGTTATGGCGTCAACGAAACTTAGACATTATTTTGAGACACATAGGATTCATGTTAAAACCAACTATCCTGTTAAAAACGTGCTTAGGAAACCAGAGATGTCGGGTAGGATGGCTAAGTGGTCAGTAAAATTAAGTGCTTATGACTTAGTATATGAGCCTAGAAATGCCATAAAGTCTCAGGCTTTAGCTGACTTTGTGGCTGATTTCAGTAGTGATATTCAAAATGAAGTAGACTTAGAAGTACAGCAGCTAGGAGAAAACTTAGAATGTTGGACATTGTATACTGATGGTGCATCTAACGTAAGAGGTGTAGGTTTAGGTATACTACTAAAATCGGCACAGGGGGACATATTACCCCAGGCTATTAGGTGTGAATTTCCTGCTACTAATAATGAGGCATAATATGAGGCTTTAATTGCAGGATTAGAGTTGGCTAAGAATATGAGTATCAAGAATTTACAAGTATATGTTGATTCTTTGTTAATCACTAATCACTTTAATGGAACCTATGCAGTTAAGGGAGAGAAGTTAATCGAGTATCTCGAAATTCTCAAAAAATTAGCAGGATATTTCGATATTTTTACACTTGAACGGGTACCAAGAGAGGATAATGCTGAAGCTGATGCCTTGGTAAATCTGGGATCATCGGTCAGGATACCGGAAGGAACCCGAATACCAATATTACATATCCTATATCCTGCGACGAATCCTCAGGATAAGGAAGTAATAAGTATTCAGGATCCTGATGATGAGTATCCCGAGGAGGATCCTAAGTCCTGGACGGCTCCAATCATGAGATATCTCAAGGAAGGACACATCCCAAATAATGAGAATCCTAAAGCCTTTAGAATGAAGGTATCACGATTCACTATTATAAATGATGTTTTGTATAAGAAATCTCTTGCAGGACCATATCTGAGGTGCTTGAAGGATCTCGAAACCAAAGAAGTACTTCAGGATATACATGAAGGGGATTGTGGTAAGCATACTGGGGGCAGGTCCTTATTCTCAAAAGTATTAAAGACAGGATATTATTGGCCAACGATGAGAAAAGATGCCACAGAATATGCTCGAAGATGTGACGCATGTCAAAGACATAGTAACATATTACATCAGCCTGCTGAACCGCTGTATCCTATTGTTTCCCCTTGGCCGTTCATGAAATGGGGTATGGATATAGTGGGAAAGCTTCCGAAAGCTCCAGGAGGAAAGGTTTTCATGTTCGAAATGACGGATTATTTCTCCAAGTGGGTTGAAGCAGAAGCATTTGTTCAAGTTAAAGATCAAGAAGTGGTATCCTTCATAAAAAGGAATATCCTGACTAGATTTGGAGTACCAGCTGAGATAATTTGTGACAATGGATCTCAATTCATAAGTAAAAGGACTACTGACTTTTGCAAGAGTTGGGGAATTAAAATGACCACGTCTACTCCGGTGCATCCTCAAGCAAATGGACAAGCAGAATCCTCGAACAAGATAATTGTCAACAACTTAAAAAAGACACTAGGGGCTAAGAAAGGAAGATGGGCAGAAGAATTACCCTTTGTTTTGTGGGCTGATAGGACAACGGTGAAGAATGCAACTGGCCAAACCCCGTTTACCTTGGTGTTTGGAGCAGAAGCGGTGATTCCGACAGAAATGGTGATACCTACAGCGAGATCCAACCTCAGGGATCCTGAGAAGAATCCTGAAGTCCTATGCCAGGAACTGGATACTGTTGATGAGACAAGAGATGTTGCAAGGCTAAGGATGGCAGCATATCAACAGAGGATATCTAAAGCATACAACAAGAATATAAGGACTAGAAGATTTCAGATTGGAGATTGGGTATTAAGAAAAGCTTTTCAGAATACTACTAATCCTGCTGATGGAAAGTTGGCTCCAAAGTGGGAAGGACCCTATGAGGTTGAATCAGAATCAGGAAAAGGAGCATACCGACTCAAGAATATGGAGGGAGATATGCAACCGAGATCTTGGAATGCTATACATCTAAAGCTCTATTTTAAGTGAGTATGGAATTCAAATTCTGACTCAGGGCAGTATGGATTCTGACTCTTTTATTAAATTTTAATATCATTTACTATTTTAAACCTGTTACTGACTTAAGCATCGGAGGGGTGTTAGCCAGGCTAACACCCACCTTAGTTTACAGTTGTTTTGCAGTATATTCTTCGGGATGTAACACCGGGATACAAACTCAGGATACTTCGGAAGATTAGAGGATTGGCCCCCTCTCTCACGTCTAAGGGATCCTCATCCCTTCACAGGTTTAAAGGTATTCACCTTTCTTCCGAATTGGGTTTAAACACCCCGCCTGGAGCGCAAGTTATTCAGGAATAGTTCAAGGTGACGGGACCAGTTCATGTAAAAGTGGCTGACAATTTTGTTACTATTGGCTATATCCTGAATCCTTAAGGTATATGAGGATTGATCACCCTCTCTCACGAAAGGGTATTTTCATACTCTCTAAGGTTTAAAGGTTTTCACCTTTCTAAGTCTTGGAGTTTATACACTCCCGCCTGTAGCGCACGAAAATTTGGGATTTTCCCCAGGAAACAAAGGATTTATCTCCAGTATATTTTGGGTTTTACCCCTGTAACACAAAAACTGTCTATACACTTGGAACTATTGTTCAAAAATTTTCTAAGAGTTTAAGGACTTCATGCACAGGGGACATTCCATCTAAAGTAATTGTATGAAGCACAAAGAATCAAAGTTGAGCTAAGTGTATCGAACTGGGGACATCTTGGAAGGAGAAGCCACAAAAGGGGTTGGAGTTTAATACTAAGGCTACACTCAATTCCTGGTATGATCTTTCCTTTGTGAACCTTAAATGAATTTTTAACTCTGATTAAGGATATATCTTTAGGATATATCTTCGGAATCTGTTTTTGGAATATGTTTCGGGATATTCCATTGAAATATTTGAATTGAAAATGAAAACCCTGATCTAACGAATGTTGTCGAAACAGGTCTTGGAGAATGGGTTATCTTTTATCCTTTAGAGGTTTTGTCTGAAATTAATTGAATTTTTAGAAATTCTGTTTGAAAAAGGTTTTCATAAAATATTGCAAAGTATATTGATCAGGATATTTTGCAAAATTAACTAAGTAACGCATGGAAAAAATCTAAAAGACGACAACAAATAAGTCAAGAGGAAGTTATATTATTAACAACTCAAAAGTTGTGCTTTTGGTTTCACCCTAAACCTAGGCCCATTCACCAAAAGCACAATTAGTCTTTACCATATTTACGTAACAGTTGAAGGTTCTATCTCAAAACGGGACCTGTCCACCTCCAACCGGTACGACATTCAAAACAGGTTATACTAACCGATGACCAAGGGCTTCATCCTGAAACCCAGGACTCATCCACCTTTGGTCATCGTATTGTTCTAGTGCAGGAAATATAAATTGTTCAACGACAGGAAAAGTAAATTGTTTGTACAAACCACAACCGTGAAATTTAAAAAAAGTGGGCTCCGGCCTTGGCACGTATATCCATCAACGCCCACTTCGCCGCCTAAGCGGCAACACCTTCTTGATCAGCAACTTCTTTCCCAGCATCTGCACCAGCATCCCCCTCAGGATTCTTCTCGGCATCATCACCAGCATTGGCCACTTCTTCTGTCGCCTTAGAAGGCTCTTCACCAGCATGCTTTGCGGGATGAGCAACGGGATGACCTCCTAGATCCTGTAGTTTCGCTTCCCAAGCCTTTACATTCCAGGAGGGGCATTCGAAGCCCAAGCTCTTGGCCTCGTAAGCCATCCTTAACCTGGCTTGGAGAAGGGAGATAACAACGGATGCTTTGAGACTGTCCCGATATGAACTCATATCCTGCTGGTATTGAAGAAGGGCGGCATCTAACTTGGCTTGAGCATCTTTATTGGCTTTATGGAGGGCAGCTTGGTGTTCCTGGGTCATTACCTTGTATTTGTCTTCATAATGCTGGGACTTGGAAGCCGCAATTGTTCCTTGATCAGCTATAGTGGCTTCAGCTTTTTCGAGCTTAATCTCCAGCATCTTATTAAGCCCACAGGCGTCTTCATACAAGTGCATGAGACATTCCAAGCCCTGCAGTTAAAGACACATGTATCAATGTAAAATGAGCTGGATAACGATTAACATGCATGTTCAGGATATCGGAAGGGAATTTTTACCTGCTTGAGGAATGAAGTGGCTTCACTAAATCCATGATTCTCAAGAGAGAATGTCTCGGAGGCGGCTGGAGAATCCATTTCTTTTCTCTTCCGGGAGCTAGAGGCCCGGGTCCTGGATGCCGGAGGAGCTTTAGGAGCGGTAGTAGTCTTTGAAGTGGTAAGCTTTGGTGTGGCAGACGACTTCGGCTTAGATTCTTGTTTGACAGGTACAAGGCTGGAGTAACTATCCAACTCGTCAAGTTGGAAGCCTTCGAGGTTGACAACTGGTGCTGCACAAGGGAAGATATTTTTAAACTCATCATACCTCTGAAAGATAATCGGTTTAATAAATAAAGATAATTACTGAGAATATGCTTACCAGACATCTCTGAACTTGATTTTTGGCTTGAATCTGTAAGAGACAGGGAGAAAGTTCTTTCACTGGCAGGAAGTCGGTAGATTTCTTTGATCCTGGACTCGGATTCCGCACTGGGGGGTGCTAAATCTCTGAAGTTCGCTGCATAAAAACATCAGGATATAAGTCTGGGATATAGTTTAAGGATACATTTGGGGATATTCCTAAAACCCTAGATCCTACCCTTGGTTAACCATCTAACTGGTAGATCGAAACCCTTGCCAATAGAGTCTCTTTTCACGAAAAAGAACTTTCGCTGCCATCGGTCTTCGTTCTTGGTGGCCTTAAGGACTAAAGGGCTCTTGGAGGTAGAGAACAAAAGAAAACGGCTGTCACCATGGGACCTCAACCGGTATGCTATGGGGAGGTCTTCAATACACAGTTCAGGGCAGTGGCGAGATTTGATTTGGTCTAGTACCATCAAAACTCGCCAGATCATTGGCATAGTTTGGGCATAACTAGGGCCGGTGAGGTCGAAGAAACGAGAGATGAAGGGTGGAAATGGATACCGAAGTCCCAAAGAAAAGGGGTAGGCGAAAAAGCAGACCCACTCGTCTGATAACACGTCTGATCGGACCTCCCGATCAAAAGGGCGAATGACTGTTCCAGCGGGAAGGGCGCCGGAATCCTTGAGGGCAGCGATATCGGCATTGTTAAAGCAGCATATTTCTTTTTCTGGTTCTCGTATGAAGTTTTGACTTACGAGGGTTGGAACTGGTTCATCCGAACGAGAACTTATCCGTGATGCCATGAAGGGTATCAAGCAAACTAAAAGAAATTCAGGAAAAAGAACAGAGGTTGAAGGAAAGGATGATTACCTGAAAATCGCTTGAAGAGTAATGATAACAAGAAGAAATATCTCAGCTAATTATAGGCAGAATATAGGGGGTAAAGAGTAAATATTGCATTGAAAATGGCACAATGTCGCCTCAACCATCGTTTCGTTTTGATTGCCTCAGTCTACGAGTTAGAATTTTTAAATATATCCGTTGGATTGGTATACCAACAGATATATTTGGGGACAATTGTTATGGGCCATTTTCTGAGTATATATATCCTGACTAATATCATGCTTTTGGTTGTTTACTTGTGATCAGGATACTGGATTAGGATATTGCTAACATCCTGGACGATACCCTGGTGTTAACTAAATTGACCACCTGCAGGTTAAAGGCTGTGGGTTACTAACGGTCAGATGGACTTCTTCTCCTTAAGACTCGGGCATATCTGTTACATGAGAGACGTTGAACCCGAAAGACCAGGTCTACAACGTTCAAGTGGGGAATATTCGCCGGATCCCGGTTTATTAGGATAGTTTGTTGCATTTCTTTTACTATAAATAGATGGGGGCGGATCAGATTAAGGCACGCAACTTTCACACACACTTTCGAACACTTTTGCTCTCTAGCTTTCAGCAGTCACTACACACAAACACTTGTAATCGAATTACATTGTAACACCTAGTTGATCCGCATCACATCCTGCACTGTATCCTGATATTTAAAGTAATAAAAGAACAAGGCAGCTGCGATTGTCAGCTCCCGAGGTTTTGTGCCGGCAATCTAGATTGATCAAGGGCTTTCCTCGTACATCACGTGTCAACCTTTACTTTTTTGCTCATTGTTTGATCATAGATACAGCTCTATATCCTGAGCCGTATCCTGAAACTGTTTTTTGCAATTAACTTGGTTAACATAATTTTCACACGTATTTCAAGCACACTACCTCACTTAACTAATTTGATCACTTAATTGCTTCTGTAATTTTTTACCAAAACAATCGGATCAGTAGGAACACACAATTTTTTACGTACACTTCTGCTCTCTACTAGCTGCAATCACTCACCAACACTTACACTGACACTTGAATCTCATTGTAACACTTAGTTGATCCATATCATATCCTGCACTGTATCCTGAAGTTTGAAGTAATAAGAAGAACAAGGCAGCTGCGATTGTTGTTTTGGTCAAAAATTACCGAAGCAATTTAGTGATCAAATTAGTAAAGTGAGGTAGTGTGCTAGAAAGTGTGTTTGAAAATATGCTTGTTAAGTTATTTAGAAAATCAGTATTCAGGATACGGCTCAGGATATTGAGCTGTATCTATGATCAAACAATGAGCAAAAGTAAAGTAAACGACACGAGATGTACGAGGAAAGCCCTTGATCAATCTAGATCGCCGGCATAAAACCTCGGAAGCTGACAATCGCAGCTGCCTTGTTCTTCTATTGCTTCAAAAATCAGGATACAGTGCAGGATGTGGTACGGATCGACTAAGTGTTACAACGAAATTTGAATACAAGTGTGGTGTTTGCAATGAGCTAGAGAGTGAAAGTGTACGAGAGTGTTAGTGAAAAATTGTGTGTTCTAAGCTGATCCGCCCCCATCTATTTATAGTAAAGATAAAATAACAAACTATCCTAAAGTTCCGGGATCCACCAAATATTCCTTCATCGAACGTTGTAGACCTGGTCTCTCGGGCTCAACGTCTCTCCTTCAACAAACTCGTCCGAGTCTTGAGGAGAAGAAGTCCTCTTGACCGTTAGCAAGTCTCAGCCTTTAACCTGCACGTGGTTAATTCTATAAACCTCAGGATATCGCCCAAGATGTTAGCAATATCCTCTTCCAGCATCCTGGTCACAAATAAACAAACAAAGGCAGGATATTGGTCAGGATACGTATGTTAAGAAAATGAGCCCTAACAATTGTCCCCAAATATATCAGTTGGGATACCAATCCAACGGATATATTTCAAAAATCTTATCCCATAACTCAAGGCATTTAAAACGAAGCGACGGTCAAGATCACATCGTAACTTCCAACGCGTTTTTTACTCAATGGAGATCCACGATGCCCCTATATCTTCTCTTTTCTTGTTTGAAAAACAGATATCTTCAACAGAACCTTCAGGTAATTCTCCATTTCTGATTTTCTTCCTGTCAATTTACTTCACCTTACTTACAATGGACGCCGAGACCTTCACCCAGCAGAATCTTCTTAAAAATCCCGAAAGGGAGATCTGCGCTTTTGACAACGCAGACATTGCAGCTTTAAGAGCCTCCGGCGCCTTCCCTGACAGCACGGTCTTTAGACCATTCGATCGGTCAATCCGATCGGATGTTTCTTCCACCGACTGGGTCTGTTTTCCAGCATATCCTTTTTCATTAGGTCTTCGATACCCTTTTCCTGAATTCATGATGCAATTCTTTCGAATTACCGGCATCTCTTTTGCTCAAACCATGCCCATGGTTTGGAGAGTACTGATTGTACTCAACCAAATCAAAAACCTCCATTGCTCCGACCTCTGCATCGAGGATTTACCTATCGCTTATCGCCTTCGATCCCATCGCTCTAGTCGGTTCTTGCTCTTCTCGACCTCCAGCAAACCCCTGATTCTCAAAGCCACTAAAAACGAAGACGGATGGCAACGCAAATTCTTCTTTGTCAAACGAGATTCCATTACAGAGGGTGCCAACCTTCCGGTGGAGTGGTTAACCACCGGTAGGATCATAAATATCCTCACAGACCATTTGATTGTTATCTTCTATTAATACTCTTCTCTTTGATCTTTACGCAGTGAACTTCAAGGAAGTTGCTCCCCCTACCGCCGAGTCAGAAGAGAGAATCAATACTATTTACCGGTTACCTGCAATAGACAGGACTTTCACCACACACGTCCCGAGTTCCAGTCAATACTCGTCATCCGAGATGTCTGGTAAGAATTTCTTTCAAAATAATAACTCACAACAGCATAATGATAAGATAAAGAGTAAAACTTTTCCCTTTATGCAGCACCAGCTAAGATCCCCGAAGTCTTTGATCTTGACGAATTGGACAGCTATTCTGACCAGATCCAGGTCAAGAAAGAACCTAGCCCCAAGACCACAGCTACATCCAAACCCAGTAGCTCCAAAGCCATCATCATTCCTAAACCTTCACCGGCTACCAATCCCCGGAGTTCAAGCTCCCGTAAAAGGAAAGAACCCGATTCCCCTGTCATTTCTGACACCTTTCCTTATGAGAAGCACGGGTTCATTGAAGCCAGCGGGTTTATGACTTCTTTTCTTAACCAGGTTAGTATCCTCTTATCATATCCTGCAATTTAGATTATTTTCAAAGATTTAACAATATTAATCCCTGTCTTCTTACCTTTGTAGGGTCTTGAGCGTTTGGTTCATTTATATCAAGAATCTTGCAAGCTTAACAAAACACTTGAATCTAGGCTAAAGGAAGCAGAAATCACAATCTCCGACCAAGGTATGATTGCGGCCGCCAAATCTCGTCATTACGAGGAGAAATACAAAGCTATGACCCAAGAACATCAAGTTGCTCTCAACAAAGCTACTCTTCAGGCCCAGGCCGATCTGGAAGCCGCCCATGTGCAATACGAACGGGATATGGTCAGCTACCGGGAAAGCCTCAAAAGTTCCGTCGTCATTTCTCTCCTTCAAGCCAGGCTGAAGATGGCTCATGAAGCCAAAACATTAGGTTTCGAATGCCCTTCCTGGGATGTTGCTGCTTGGGAGACCAAGCTGAAGAACCTTGGCGGCACCTCTTCCAAATCAAGTGTCGAAGAACCTTCCAAAGTAGTTGAAAAAGCACTCGATGCTGAGAAGGATGCTGAGGCGGATCCTAAGACGGATGTTGCTGAAACCGCTATGGACCAAGAAGGCACTACCCCATAGAGCTTATTTCCTTTAAATCATTCGAACAATTTTATGTTTTTATGAACAATTTATATTTCTGTATCGAAACAACTTGATAGCCGAAGGTGGATGGATCCTGGGTTTCAGGATGAAACCTTCGGTTATCAACCAGTATTGATTGCTTAAGAATAATTTCATCTTTTATTTTGTTTGTTATCTTATAAAATATCCTGACCAGTATACTCAGCGATATACTGTAAAAACCGTTTATTAGATAGAACTTCTGAGCATTCCTTCAACTTTGTAAAAATTTCTTTAGAAAGTGAAAAACAGTCTATCTTTTTAAAACCAAGTTTTAAATGATCAAAGTTCCACACCAATACTAGTTTCAAACACCCTAATCAAATATCCTTAAAAGGACTTTGAGGATATATACCAGGATACTTAAAATAATGTTACTAAAAACTTAGACGACGTTTACAAAGGAAAGATCATACCAAAAATAGGGTATAAACCTATTACCAGACTTCAATCCCTTTGCAATTCTTCCAACGAAGGTGTCCCCTGTGCAAGGTACTTAGTGCATTGGTTCCGAGCCTCATTCTTTTAGCTTTACATCATCATCTTGGCAAGGATGTCCCCTGTGTACAATGTCTTCAAACACTTAGAAATCTTCTGAATGTCAGTTTCCATCGTATAGGCAATTTTTTAGGTTCCAAGGGTAAAACCCAAGGATGTACTGGAGATAAATCCATTGTATCCTGGGGAAAATCCCAAATTTTCATGCGCTACAGGCGGGAGTGTATAAACTCCAAGACTTAGAAAGGTGAAAACCTTTAAACCTTAGAGAGTATGAAAATACCCTTTCGTGAGAGAGGGTGATCAATCCTCATATACCTTTAGGATTCAGGATATAGCCAACAGTAACGAAATTGTCAGCCACTTTTACATGGACTGGTCCCGCCACCTTGAACTATCCCTGAATAACTTGCGCTCCAGGCGGGGTGTTTAAACCCAATTCGGAAGAAAGGTGAATACCTTTAAACCTGTGAAGGGATCAGTATCCCTTAAACGTGAGAGAGGGGGCCAATCCTCTAATCTTTCGAGTTATCCTGAGTACATATCCTGGAGCCATATCCTGAAACATATCTTGCAAAACAATTGTAAACTAAGGTGGGTGTTAGCTTGGCTAACACCCCTCCGATGCTTAAGTTAGTATTGAGTTTCAAAGAATAAATTAAACCAAATCATATTTAAAAAAGATAGAATTCATACCATTCTGAGTTAGAAATTGAATTCTAAACTCACTTGAAATAGAGCTTAAGGTGTATAGCATTCCAAGACCTCGGTAGCATATCTCCCTCCATATTCTTGAGTCTGTATGCTCCCTTTCCTGCTTCTGATTCAACTTCATATGGTCCTTCCCATTTTGGAGCTAACTTGCCATCGGCAGGATTAGTAGTATTCTGAAAAGCCTTTCTTAACACCCAATCTCCAACCTTAAATCTTCTGGTTCTAATATTCTTGTTATATGCCCTGGATATTCTCTGTTGATATGCTGCCATCCTTAGCCTTGCCGCATCTCTCTTCTCATCTATAGTGTCTAAATCCTGACTCAAGGCTTCGGGATTCTGCTCAGGATCACTTAGGGTAGATCTTGCCGTAGGTATCGTCATTTCCGTTGGAATCATTGCTTCTGCTCCAAACACCAAGGAAAACGGGGTTTGGCCTGTTGCATTCTTTACCGTTGTTCTATCAGCCCATAAAACAAAGGGTAATTCTTCCGCCCATCTTCCTTTTTTGGCTCCAAGCCTTTTCTTTAAGTTATTGACAATTATCTTATTTGAGGATTCTGCTTGTCCATTTGCTTGAGGATGTACCGGAGTAGACGTAATCATTTTGATTCCCCAACTCTTGCAAAAGTCAGTAGTCCTCTTACTTATGAACTGAGAACCATTGTCACAGATTATCTCGGCTGGTACTCCGAATCTGGTCAGGATATTTCTCTTGATGAAGGATACTACTTCTTGGTCTCTAACTTGAACAAATGCTTCTGCTTCAACCCACTTAGAGAAATAATCCGTCATTGCTAGCATAAAGACTTTTCCTCCCGGAGCTTTTGGTAGCTTTCCCACTATATCCATACCCCACTTCATAAACGGCCAAGGGGAAACAATAGGATATAATGGTTTAGCAGGTTGATGCAGTATGCTACTATGTCTTTGACATGCGTCACATCTTCGAGCATATTCTGCTGCATCCTTTCTCATTGTTGGCCAATAATATCCTGTCCTTAACACTTTTGAGAATAACGATCTGCCCCCAGCATGATTACCACAATCCCCTTCATGTATATCCTGAAGTACTTCTTTGGCTTCAGGATCCTCCAAGCATCTCAAATACGGTCCTGCAAGAGATTTCTTGTATAAAATATTATTTATAATAGTGAATCATGATACCTTCATCCTAAATGCCTTAGGATTCTCATTTCCAGGGATGTGTCCTTCTTTGAGATATCTCATGATTGGAGTCGTCCAGGATTTAGGATCCTCTTTAGGATGTTCTGCTCCAGGATCCTGAATACCAGCTACTTCTTTATCCTGAGGATTCGTCGCAGGATATAAGACATGTAATATTGGTATTTGGGTCCCTTCAGGTATCCTGATCGATGATCCCAAATTTGCTAAGGCATCCGCTTCAGCATTATCCTCCCTCGGTACCTGTTCAAGTATAAAAACATCGAAATATCCTGCTAATTTTTTGAGAATATCGAGATATTCGATTAATTTCTCACCCTTAACTGCATAGGATCCATTAAAATGGTTAGTAATTAACAAAGAGTCAACATATACTTGCAAATTTTTGACACTCATGCTCTTAGCCAACTCTAATCCTGCAATTAAAGCCTCATACTCTGCTTCATTATTAGTAGCAGGAAATTCACACCTAATAGCCTGGGGTAATATGTCCCCCTGTGGCAATTTTAGTAGTATTCCTAATCCTACTCCTCTTACATTAGATGCACCGTCAGTATATAATGTCCAGGATCCTGAGGATTCTCCTAACTGTTGAACTTCTAGGTCTACCTCGTCCTGAATGTCACTACTAAAG
The DNA here is from genome assembly GCA_030545235.1 of Helianthus tuberosus. NCBI lineage: Eukaryota > Viridiplantae > Streptophyta > Magnoliopsida > Asterales > Asteraceae > Helianthus > Helianthus tuberosus. Next base: position 273,075 of record CM060417.1, read on the forward strand.
TCAGCCACAAAGTCAGCTAAAGCCTGAGATTTCATGGCATTTCTAGGTTCATATACTAAATCATAAGCACTTAACTTTACTGACCACTTAGCCATCCTGCCTGACATCTCTGGTTTCCTAAGCACATTTTTGACAGGATAATTTGTTTTAACATGTATCCTATGTGTCTCGAAGTAATGCCTAAGTTTCGTTGATGCCATGACTAATGCTAGTATCAATTTTTCTAAATGAGAATACCTAGTTTCAGCATCTAGCAAACTTTACTAACATAATAAACAGGATATTGCTGACCTTCATGGTCTTTTATAAGAACGACACTTACAGCATTCCCTGATACAGCAAGGTACAGGGATAGTGGTTCACCATTTTCAGGCTTCATTAATAGAGGTGCGGTTGAGAGATATCGCTTCAAATCCTGTAGGGTCGCTTCATGCTTCTCACCCCATTCGAATTTTTTGTTCTTCTTCAGGATATCATAAAAATCTTTGCATTTCTCCGAGGATCTCGAGATAAACCTGTTTAAAGCTGCTACTCGGCCTGTTAATCTTTGTACGTCCTTCATGTTTGAGGGTGATTTTATATCCAGGATAGCTTTGATCTGCTCTGGGCTCGCTTCTATCCCCCTTTTTGTCACCATATATCCAAGAAACTTTCCTGCCCCCACTCCGAAATGGCATTTAGCAGGATTCAGCTTCATGTTGTATTGATCCAGGATATCAAATGCTCCCTTGATATCCTGGAGGTGATCCTCAGCCTTTTTAGATTTCACCACCATATCATCGATATATACCTCCATGGTGTCCCCCAGTTTGTCTTTGAACATCATGTTTACCAATCTTTGGTATGTTGCACCTGCATTTTTCAAACCAAAAGGCATAGCTGTATAACAATAAATACCTGTTGGTGTCATGAAGGCAGTATCCTCCTGGTCAGAAGGTTCCATTTGGATCTGTTGAAATCCTGAAGATGCGTCCATGAAGGTCAGCATTTCATGCCCGGCAGTGGCATCTACCATTGCATCAATGTGGGGAAGAGGAAATGGGTCTTTAGGACAAGCTTTGTTCAAGTCTGTGTAGTCCACACAAACTCTCCATTTCCCATTTTTCTTCTGTACTACAACCACGTTTGCTAGCCTCCTTGGGAACTTAACCTCCCTGATCATTCTGGACTTCAATAATCTCTCAACTTCCTCCTGGATAATCGTGTTCCGCTCAGGAGCAAACTTCCTTCTTTTTTGCTGCACAGGCTTGAATGATTTATCAATTCCAAGCTTGTGAGTGATAATATCTTTGGATATGCCTGTCATATCCTCATGCTTCCATGCAAACGTAGACATCCTGCATTTCAAAAAGTTAATTAATTGTTCTTCAATATCATGAGGGATATTGGTCCCTACGAGCACCGAAATATCAGGATTATCCTGGTCCAGGATAATTTTCTTCACATCCTGCTCCGGATCCTCCACGATATCCTGGGCCCGCGTCTTTAATTGCTATGCTGCACTAGGTTTGGTTGAGGATTTCATCGAGGATGAGTAGCATTCTTTCGCCTCCTGCTGATCACTATCAACTTTGACCACTCCCCAAGGGGTAGGTATCTTGATGCATTGGTGATATGTCAATGGCACGGCCTTCATATCGTGAATCCACGGTCTTCCCAGTATGATGTTATAGCAGGATAGAGAATCCATCACACAGAAACGTTGTATCGAGTTGACTGCTTCAACGTATACTGGCAACTTTATCTCTCCCACTGTGTTTCTAGCCTCTCCACGGAACCCAACAAGCACGGTAGACTTTGAAGTGATATCCATCGGAGATACATTCATTCTTTTCAGAGTTTCTAGTTGGATTATGTTGACGGAGCTGCCATTATCAACCAGTATCCTGCGTAAAAAATGGTTAGCCACATATAACGTTATTACCAGAGCATCATGGTGAGGATCCTGGACAGTATCCCTGTCATCAGCATCAAAAGTGATCACTTTGTCAGTTGTGAGGGTGGTCATCCTGACAGGTTTGTATCCCCTTTCGGCCTTAGCTTCTTTTGCATGTCTCTTTGCTGCCGAATACGAAGTTCCACAAATGTCGGATCCTCCCGAAATGAAGTTGATTATCTTGGCATCTGCGGGAGGTGATGCTGCTCGTTCAGGATCCTTCTCAGTATCCTGACCCTTATTCTTCTTTCTTCCTAAGAGATCTTTCAGATATCCCTTGCTTAGAAGATAGCTTATTTCTTTCCTTAGAGCGATGCAATCCTCAGTTACATGTCCGAAATCTTCGTGGAAAGCACACCATTTTGACTTATCTTTCCAGTCAGCTTTTTGTTGATTCTTTCAAGGCCACCTAGCCTTGTCCCCTAGACCCTGCATGGCATACATCAATTCAGGAATGTTAACAGAAAAGCAATATTCAGACAACTCAGGATACTCTTCAGGATCCTCATCTTCGACAGCATTCACTCTCTTGTTTTCATTTCTACCATATGGCTTAGGCCGATATGACTTGAATGAGGATTCTGACTTCCTGTTAGTTGACTCATAAGTGTTAGATGAGTTCATCCTTTCTTGCATCTTCCTGTCATCTTCCAGACGGATATATCTCAAAGCCCTGTTACGAGCTTCATCGAGATTCCTGCAGGGATTCATTACAAGATCCTGATAAAACTGAGAATCCTTTTGTAATCCCATCTTAAAAGCTTGCACAGCTGTTGCAACATCAAGATGTGGGATATCCAAGGATTCTCGACTGAATTTGTTCACATAATCCCTCAAGGATTCCTGAGGCCCTTGAGTTATCCTGTAAAGATCACTGGTTAGTTTCTCAAAACTCCGACTACAAGAAAATTGACTGTTAAATAAATTAACCAAATGAGCAAACGAAGTAATTGAGTGAGGAGGAACGTTTAACAGCCATTTTAAGGCTGATCCTGTTAGAGTAGAACCAAATCCCTTGCACAAGCACGCTTCCTTGAGCTCCGGAGGGATAGGGTTAATCTCCATTCTTTCCCTATACTGAGCAATATGCTCCTCAGGATCCGTAGTCCCATCATAAAGCTTCATGTTGGGGGTTTGGAATCTCTTTGGGATCTCAGCATCACAGATAGGATATGCAAAACGAGATATCTTGTGGCTGTCCTGGGACCCTTCCGGGATCGGCTGGACCACCCCAGGTACACTAGATATCATGTCCTTCAACTTCTGAAGTTCCCTAGTAAGTGCTGATGTTACACCTGTATCCTGCAAAGTTCCACCATTGTTAGTTGCATGAGTATTATTATTATTTGACACGTTACCCGTTGGAGGATTTTGCCCATATCCTGAAGCATATCCTGAGCTCCTCATGGTTGACATCCTGACCGAGGAGGGTATTTCAGGAGTATGATTCTGAGGAAGACTGGGCACAATATTCCCCCTGTTATCCTCAGTATACACAGCTGAACTGAAGTTCAACGCTCTGGGGTGTAAGGGAGTGACATTGTCCTCAGCAGATCTGCTCGAGCCAGACTTCAGGAGTTGTATTTCCCTTAAAAGCATTTGGTTTGTTTCCTGTTGCTGCCTCATTTGTTCCTGCACACTTCCAAATAAGGTTAAAATTTCATCATTAGAAGCTAAAACGGGAGCAGATCCCTGGACACTCCGAGTAGGGATAACATCTTGAGATTGTGTAGAGGCTGGCATCCTTGGAGGAGGTGGTGGAAGCACCGAACCAGTGGTTGCAGAAGTCATAGCAGACACAGTAGAGGAACTCATGTTTGATCTTGAGGCCATTATGGACAATGTGGCAAAAAGTTTTGAAAATAGAAAACCGATTAGCGATTTGACAAAAATTTTTAGTAAAGAGAGCACCACTTGCCCCACGGTGGGCGCCAAATTGTTTTGGTCAAAAATTACCGAAGCAATTTAGTGATCAAATTAGTAAAGTGAGGTAGTGTGCTAGAAAGTGTGTTTGAAAATATGCTTGTTAAGTTATTTTGAAAATCAGTATTCAGGATACGGCTCAGGATATTGAGCTGTATCTATGATCAAACAATGAGCAAAAGTAAAGTAAACGACACGAGATGTACGAGGAAAGCCCTTGATCAATCTAGATCGCCGGCATAAAACCTCGGGAGCTGACAATCGCAGCTGCCTTGTTCTTCTATTGCTTCAAAAATCAGGATACAGTGCAGGATGTGGTACGGATCGACTAAGTGTTACAACGAAATTTGAATACAAGTGTGGTGTTTGCAATGAGCTAGAGAGTGAAAGTGTACGAGAGTGTTAGTGAAAAATTGTGTGTTCTAAGCTGATCCGCCCCCATCTATTTATAGTAAAGATAAAATAACAAACTATCCTAAAGTTCCGGGATCCACCGAATATTCCTTCATCGAACGTTGTAGACCTGGTCTCTCGGGCTCAACGTCTCTCCTTCAACAAACTCGTCCGAGTCTTGAGGAGAAGAAGTCCTCTTGACCGTTAGCAAGTCTCAGCCTTTAACCTGCACGTGGTTAATTCTATAAACCTCAGGATATCGCCCAAGATGTTAGCAATATCCTCTTCCAGCATCCTGGTCACAAATAAACAAACAAAGGCAGGATATTGGTCAGGATACGTATGTTAAGAAAATGAGCCCTAACAATTGTCAGCTCCCGAGGTTTTATGCCGGCGATCTAGATTGATCAAGGGCTTTCCTCGTACATCTCGTGTCAACCTTTACTTTTTAGCTCATTGTTTGATTGTTGATATAGCTCGATATCCTGAGCTATATCCTAAAACAGTTTTTGCAAACAACCAAACAAGGATATATTCAACACACATTGTTAGCACACTACCTCACTTAACTAATTTGGCACCCACCGTGGGGCAAGTGGTGTTAGTTTTACTAAAATATTTCTTAAAATCGTTACTTGGTTTTCTATTTTCAAAGCTTTTTGCACAACTATTTTCAATGACCTCAAAATCAAACATGAGCTCTTCTACCATGTCCGCGAAAACCTCTGCAACAATTGGTTCGGTGCTTCCACCACCACTAAGGACGCAAGCTTCTTCACAGCCTCAAGCTCCTCCAAGAAAGACCGAAACTCACGTGGCTTGGGATATTATTCCCACTCGGAATGTTCAAGGATCCGCTGCTTCAGGGAGAACCCCTATTATGGCTTCTAATGATGAAATTCTAACTTTGTTTGGTAGTATACATGATCAGATGAAGCAGCTGCAGGAAACCAACCAAATGTTGATAAGAGCGATACAACTCTTGAAATCCAGCTCAAGTAGGCCGGATGAGGATACTGTCACTCCCTTGCAACCCAGAGCATTGAACTTCAGTTCGGCAGTATACACCGAGGATAACAAGGGCAGTATCGTACCTAGTCATTCCCAGAGTCATACTCCTGAGATACCATCATCAGTCAGGGTATCAACTGTGAGAAGCTCAGGATATGCTCCAGGATATGGCCAGAATCCTCATGCTGGTAACGTGTCTAATAATGCTAATACTCTTGCTACTAATTGTGTTGGATCTTTGCAGGATGCAGGTGTAACGTCAGCACTCTCTAGGGATCTTCAGAAGTTGAAGGATATGATATCCAGTGTACCTGGGGTGGTCCGGCCAATTCCAGAAGTGTTCGGGGATAGCCACATGATATCCCGGTTTGCATATCCTATATGTGATGCTGAAATCCCGAAAAGATTTCAAACCCCCAACATGAAGCTCTATGACGGAACCACGGATCCTGAAGAGCATATTGCTCAGTATAGGGAAAGGATGGAAATTAATCCTATCGCTTCGGATCTCAAGGAAGCATGCCTCTGCACGGGTTTTGGCTCTACTCTAACAGGATCAGCCTTAAAATGGCTCTTAAACGTTCCACCTCATTCGATTACATCATTTGCTCACTTAGTTAATTTATTTAACAGTCAATTTTCTTGCAGTCTAAGTTTTGAAAAACTAACTAGTGATCTCTATAGGATAACTCAAGGGCCTCCGGAATCCTTAAGGGATTATGTGAACAAGTTTAGCAGGGAATCTCTGGATATCCCACATCTTGATGTTGAAACAGTTGTGCAGGCATTCAAAATGGGGTTGCAAAAAGATTCCCAATTTTATCAGGATCTTGTAATGAATCCTTGCAGGAACCTCGATGAAGCTAGAAACAGGGCCTTGAGATATATTCGACTGGAAGACGATAAAAAGATGCAAGAGAGGATGAATTCATCCTTAACTTATGAATCAACTAACAGGAAGTCAGAATCCTCATACAAACCATATCGCTCTAAGCTATATGGCAGGAATGACAGCAAGAAAGTGAATGATGTTGAAGACGAGGATCCTGAGGAGTGTCCTGAATTGTCAGAATATTGTTTTTCCGTTAATATACCTGACCTATTGTATGCTATGCAGGGTTTGGGAGATAAATCCAGGTGGCCTAGGAAGAACCAACAAAAAGCCGATTGAAAGGATAAATCCAAATGGTGTGCCTTCCATGAGGATTTTGGACATGTTACGGAAGATTGCATAGCCCTGAGGAAGGAAATAAGCTACCTGCTAAGCAAAGGATATCTAAAGGATCTTCTGGGTAGAAAGAAGAATAAGAGTCAGGATACTGAAAAGGATCTTGAACGAGCAGCATCACCTCCAGCCGATGCCAAGATAATCAACTTTATTTCAGGAGGGTCCGACATTTGTGGAACCTCTTATTCTGCAGCAAAAAGACATGCAAAGGAGGCTAAGGCAGAACGAGGAGACAAGTCGACCAGGATGACAACCCTCACAACTGATAAGGTGATAACGTTTGATAGTGATGACAGGGATAGTGTCCAGGATCCCCATCATGATGGTTTGGTAATAACTTTGTATATTGCTAATCATTTTGAGCGCATGATACTGGTGGATAATGGTAGCTCCGTAAACATTATTCAACTAGAGACACTAAAAAGAATGAATGTCTCCTCGATGGAGATTACTTCAAAATCCACTATACTTGTTGGGTTCAGTGGAGAGGCTAAGAATACTGTGGGAGAGATAAAGCTGCCAGTATATGTTGAAGGAGTCAACTCAATGCAACGTTTCTGTGTCATGGACTCCTTATCCTGCTACAATATCATATTGGGCAGGCCATGGATCCATAATATGAAAGCTGTGCCATCAACCTATCATTAGTATATCAAGATCCCTACCCCTTGGGGGGTTGTCAAGGTCGAAAGTGATCAACAAGAGGCAAAGGAATGTTATTCTTCCTCGATGAAATCATCAACCAAGCCCAAAGCAGGATAGCAATTAAAGATACGGGCCCAGGATATCGCAGAGGCTTCAGAGCAGGATGTTAAGAAAATTATCCTGGATCAGGATAATCCGGATATCTCGGTGCTCGTAGGAACTAATATCCCTCACGATATTGAAAATCAATTAACTAACTTTTTGAAATGCAGGATGTCAACATTTGCATGGAAGCATGAGGATATGACAGGTATTTCCAAGGATATTATAACTCACAAGCTTGGAATTGACAGGTCTTTCAAGCCTGTTCAGCAAAAGAGAAGGAAATTTACTCCTGAGTGAAATGCAATTATTCAAGAGGAGGTTGAAAGATTATTGAAGTCCAAGATGATTAGGGAAGTCAAATTTCCCAAATGGCTAGCAAATATAGTTGTGGTTCAAAAGAAGAATGGGAAATGGAGAGTTTGTGTAGATTACACAGACTTGAATAAAGCATGTCCTAAAGACCCATTCCCTTTGCCTCATATAGACTCGATGGTGGATGCCACCGCCGGTCATGAAATGCTAACCTTTATGGATGCATCCTCAGGATTCCCGCAGATCCAAATGGAACCTTCGGACCAGGAGGATACTGCTTTCATGACACAAACATGTATTTATTGTTATACTGCTATGCCTTTTGGTTTGAAAAATGCAGGTGCAACATACCAGAGATTGGTGAACATGATGTTTAAAGATAAAATGGGGGACACCATGGATTTATACATTGATGATATGGTGGTAAAATCCAAGAAGGCTGAGGATCATCTCCGGGATATTGAAGGAGCATTTGATATCCTGGACCAGTATAATATGAAACTAAATCCTGCCAAGTGCCATTTTAGAGTGGGGACAGGAAAGTTTTTAGGATATATGGTGACTAAAAGGGGGATAGAAGCAAGTCCGGAACAGATTAAAGCTATCCTAGATATCAAGTCACCTTCCAACATGAAAGATGTACAAAGATTGACAGGGCGAGTAGCAGCATTAAACAGGTTTATATCAAGATCCTTAGAGAAATGCAAGGAATTCTATGATATCCTGAAAAAGAATAAGAAATTTGAATGGGGAGAGAAGCATGAAGCAGCCTTGCAGGAATTAAAGCAATATCTTTCAACCGCACCTCTATTGATGAAGCCTGAGGATGGTGAACCATTATCCCTGTATCTTGCAGTATTAGGGAATGCAGTAAGTGTCGTTTTGGTAAAGGATCATGAAGGTCAACAATATCATGTCTATTATGTTAGTAAAAGTCTATTAGATGCTGAAACTAGGTATTCACACCTAGAAAAATTGATATTGACCTTAGTTATGGCATCGACTAAGCTTAGACATTATTTTGAGACACATAGGATTCATGTTAAAACTAATTATCCTGTTAAAAATGTGCTTAAGAAACCTGAGATGTCGGGTAGAGTGGTTAAATGGTCAGTAAAGTTAAGTGCCTATGATCTAGTATATGAACCTAGAAATGCTATAAAGTCTCAGGCTCTAGCAGACTTTGCGGTTGATTTCAGTAGTGATATTCAAAATGAAGTAGACCTAGAAGTACAACAACTAGGAGAAACCCTAGAATCCTGGACATTATATACTGATGGTGCATCTAATGTGAGAGGTGTAGGATTGGGTATACCACTAAAATCACCACAAGTGAACATATTACCCCAGGCTATTAGATGTGAATTTCCAACCACTAATAATGAAGCTGAATATGAAGCTTTGATTGCAGGATTAGAATTGGCTAGGAGTATGAATATTAAAAATTTGCAAGTGTATGTTGATTCCTTGTTAATTACTAACCATTTTAATGGATCCGATGCAGTCAAAGGTGAAAGGTTAATCGAGTATCTTGAAATCCTCAAAAAATTAGCAGGATATTTTGATGTTTTTACACTCTAACAGGTACCAAGAGAGGATAATGCTGAAGCAGATGCCTTGGCAAACTTAGGATCATCAGTCAGAATACCGAAAGGAACTCAAATACCAATACTACATATCCTGTATCCTGCAGTGGATCTTTTCAAATCTCAGGATAAGGAAGTAGCAAGTATCCAGGATCCTGATGATGAGTATCCTGAGGAGGATCCTAAGTCCTGTACTGCCCCAATCATGAAATATCTCAAAGAAGGACACATCCCAAAGGATGAGAATCCTAAGGCTTTCAGGACGAAGGTATCTCGATTCACTATTATAAATAATGTTTTATATAAGAAGTCTCTTGCAGGACCATACCTGAGGTGCTTGTAGGATCCCGAAACTAAGGAAGTACTTCAAGATATACACGAAGGGGATTGTGGCAACCATACTGGGGGCAGATCCTTATTCTCAAAGGTACTAAGAAGAGGATACTATTGGCCAACGATGAGGAAGGATGCTGCAGAATATGCTCGAAGATGTGATACGTGTCAAAGGCACAGTAATATACTGCATCAACCTGCTGAACCACTATATCCTATTGCTTCCCCTTGGCCATTCATGAAATGTGGACATAGTGGGAAAGTTGTCGAAAGCTCCGGGAGGAAAAGTTTTTATGCTGGCAATGACATATTATTTCTCCAAATGGGTTGAAGTTGAGGCATTCATTCAGGTCAGAGACCAAGAAGTAGTATCCTTCATAAAGAGGAATATCCTGACTAGGTTTGGGATACCAGCCGAGATAATTTATGACAATGGCACTCAGTTTATCAGTAAGAGGACTACCGATTTTTGCAAAAGTTGGGGAATCAAAATGATCACATCTACTCCGGTACATCCTCAAGCAAATGGACAGGCAGAATCCTCGAACAAGATAATTGTCAACAATTTGAAGAAAAGACTAGGAGCTAAGAAAGGAAGATGGGCAGAAGAGTTACCCTTTGTTTTATGGGCCGATAGGACAACAGTAAAGAGTGCAACTGGGTAAACCCCATTTTCCTTAGTATTTGGAGCAGAAGCAGTGATCCCAACAGAGATGGTGATACCTACAGCAAGATCCAACCTTCGGGATCCTAAGAAGAATCCTGAAGCTCTATGCCAAGAGTTGGATACTGTCGATGAGACAAGGGACGCGGAAAAGTTAAGGATGGCAACATACCAACAGAGGATATCCAGAGCATATAACAAAAACCTAAGGACTAGAAGGTTTCAAGTTGGAGATTGGGTATTAAGGAAGGCTTTTAAGAACACTACTAATCCTGCTGATGGAAAGTTGGCTCCAAAATGGGAAGGACCATATGAGATTGAATCGGAATCTGGGAAAGGAGCATACAGGCTTAAGAATATGAAGGGGGATATATTGCCAAGATCCTGGAATGCTATACACCTCAAAGCCTATTTCAAGTGAGTTTAGAATTTAATTTCTAACTCAAGATGGTATGAATTCTATCTCTTTTAAATATAATTTTGTTTTATTCCTTTTGAACCTAATATTGACTTAAGCATCGGAGGGGTGTTAGCCAAGCTAACACCCACCTTAGTTTAAGGTTGTTTTGCAGAATATGCTTCGGGATATAACTCCAAGATATATACTCAGGATGAATTGAAAGATTAGAGGATTGGCCCCCTCTCCCACGATTAAGGGATTCTAATCCCTTCAAAGGTTTAAAGGTATTCACCTTTCTCTCTAATTGGGTTTAAACACCCCGCCTGGAGCGCAATTTATCTAGGAATAGTTCAAGATAGCGGGACCAGTCCATGTAAAAGTGGCTGACAATTTCATTATTATTGGCTATATCCTGGATCCTAAAGATATATGAGGATTGATCACCCTCTCTCACGAAAGGGTATTTTCATACTCTCTAAAGTTTAAAGGTTTTCACCTTTCTAAGTCTTGGAGTTTATACACTCCCGCCTGTAGCGCACGCAAGTTTGGGATTATCCCCAGCATACTTAGGGTTTATCCCCAGAATATGGAGGATCTATCTCCAGGATATTTAGGGTTTATCCCCTGTAATACTAAAGTTATATACAAGTGTGAAATCAGTTACGATTGATGCACAAAAATTCCTATGTATTTGAAAACAACATGTACAAGGGACATTCCTACTAAGGCATTGTTAACAGTTCAAAAGATCGAATTTGGACTTGGTTTACTAAGTCTCTCAGACTGGGGACATCTTCGATGCGAAAATTGAAAAGGGATTGAAGTTTAGGGATTGAGATATATTCTATCTCTGGTATGATCTCTCATTTTTATTCTTTGGAAGCCTTATTCAAATTAGCTATGTTTTTGAAACCATGCTTGACAAAAGTCTTGATGGAATATTTATGAGTATCCTGACCAGGATATATTCTCAAGATATTTGGTCAGAATATTTGAAATATTATACTAAGACTAAAAATTGAAACTACATTCAAATCAAAAAACACATAACAAGATTTGCAAAGTAAGAATAAACAATAATGGATAAGACCAAAAAATGTTAGTTTATTATTAACATTGCAAAAGGTTGTGCTTTTGGTTTCATCTCAAACCGAGATCCATCCACCAAAAACACAATTAGTCTTAACCATATTTACTTAACAATTGAAGGCTTCGTCTTGAAACTCAAGATCCCTCCACCTTCAATTGTTAAACTGTTCAAAATAAAGCACACTAATGATTGATGACCAAGGGCTTCGTCCTGAAACTCAGGATCCCTCCACCTTTGGCCATCAAATTGTTCTAAAATGCAGGAAAGTAGATTGTTTAACAAGAAAGGGAAAGTAAATTGTTCGACAACCACCACAACCATCAAAGATTAAAAAGTGGGCTCTGGCCTAGGTATGAATATCCATCTTTGCCCACTTTGTTGCTTTCAAGGAGCAGTACCTTCTTCAACCGCATCGTCTCCTCCAGCACCCGCACCAGTATCACCGTTAGGATTCTTCTCAGCATCTCCACCAGCATTAGTCGCCTCCACTGTCGCCTTGGAAGGCTCCTCACCCGCAGGCTTTGCAGGATACTCCACAGGATTACCTCCGAGATCCTTCAATTTCGCCTCCCAAGCATTAACATTCCAGGATGGGCATTCAAAGCTCATGGCTTTGGCTTCGTAAGCCATCTTTAGCCGGGCTTGAAGGAGGGAAATTACAACAGACTTTAAGGCCCTCTCGGTAGGTGTTCATGTCCTGCTCGTACTGGATATAGGCGGCATCTAGCTTGGCTTGAGCATCTTGGTTGGCCTTGTTGATGGCGGCTTTGGCTTCCTGGGTCACGACTTTAAATTTGTCCTCGTAACGTTGTGACTTGGCGGCGGCTATCACTCCCTGATCGGCGACTGTGACATCTGTGTCTCCTCGACCACCAAACAAATACCAAATCAATGAAATATTGTGTTTCATACTTGGGATTTGTAAAAATATGTGTATCGTTTGCACATATCAATTCTTGTTCGATTTCGAGCTTTAAATCGCTTTCTGGAAGGTTATACGCGAACTGATGCGTAAACGTAATCATTTTAATGCGACAAACACTCCTGAATGGTGAAGTAGGCTTAACATACCTTAAATAACCTTTACATAACTTAGAAATAAGTTTTGGAGGGTTTGGTATGGCGAAATCAAGTTTATTCGATCGCAGGGACTACTTGCGTCAAAGTGTGAAAGTATGCTGATTCGTATTGTAACGAACATTACGAAACTTGATCATAAGTTAAACATGCCCTAAATATCCTTTACATACCTTAGAAATAGGCTTTGAGGTGTTTGGTGCGCAAAAATAAATATTCTTGATCAATAGGGACTAAAAGCGTCAAAAAGTGCATAAGTTTGCATTTTCGCGCATATCTTACGTTCTGAATATATCCGAGCATCAAAAAATTTAGGTAATCATTAAAATATTTTATTTTAGTGATTGGCATGATAAAATTCCATTCGTCGCGTAATTTGGATCGTTTTTCGGTTCCGTTCGTGTTTCGTCGTAATTAATCGAACAACGCAACCGTACGACCAAACGAACCAACATCTGAGATGTTTTTGAGCATATTTCATGTTCCCTATACTTTAACTTCATTTTAGAGCCTTGAAATGGTATTAACGGGTTTAAACGCATCAAAAATGGCTCAAAAGTGTTGCAGGGACCAAACCTGTCAATTATTGAAACTTTCTGGGAGCTGGCACATGGTGGAACTGCGCCACCACAATATGGATTTTCTGTGGCGTGACGCCACGGCCTTATCTGGATAGAAACTTCATTTTGACAACCAGGTTGAACTTGGGGGTCTTTTGTGTAACTTTTCTCAATACCGTGTGATGGTTTTGGGCACCCATAGTATTCCAAATCAGTAGGTACACATGGATGGTTGTGATTGAAGCTCGTTTATCAAGGAACGATCCTAACGGTTGTGGATTTCCTATAAATACCCAACCCAATTTCATTCCAAAACCCACACTTGATCTAATTTTCTCTAAGTTAAAGTTCAAAACTTCATACCTGAGAATTCTTAGATCAAATCTTCCTAGCTTGGACCCGTTGTAAGTTTCTTTCGTTCTTTTATGTGTTTTTAAGCGTGAAAGTCAAACAGTGATTGACTTTCAGCTTTGACCAGTCTATGGTCAACACGAAGTTCGTTTGAACTTCGCAACGTGAGCGTAATCACGATGGTCATAGTCCCTTGTGACTATACCTACTGATTACCACGTTAATTAGGTGTAGTGACGAGTCATAGTTTCGGTCAAAATGCGTATTTATGCGTATTTTGCAACCAAACTAGTCTTAGGTATCAAAACCGTTTGTTTTGATTTCAAACTTGTTTTCAAACTTCGTTAAACATGTTTTAACATGTTTAACTCGTCACCTTAGGTTTAGTGCTTATATAGGGTCGTAAGATGAGCGGTCTAAACAACCGCTTAGACTTTCGAACCCGACCCGTTTGGTCAATCATTAGGATTCGACCAAGCATATATCGTGACCATAATTGTGTAGGGAATAACCTTCCGAGGTTATACCTTATGGTCACTTCGTTTAGTTAGTTGTATGATAGGTAGTTTATATGCCTTAGGTAAATGACCAAAATGCCCTTTTCAAGCATAATTGGATTTTAAGCATATGTAACTTAAACTTTTGTCATTTAACTGATTATGCAACATTATTAGACATGTTAAAGCATATAATACTTGTCATAGAACTAGTTAGGAGATCCGAACGCGTTTTACGCGAACGACGCCTTAAAGTAGCGTAAGCTACCTAAACGAGTCGTGATGGGTCGTAAGCACTTAGGTTAGGTTTTGATTTAGTATGTAGGCTTTGTTAAACCATATCATATGAGTTCCAATACTCATTTGGTTTACGAAACCTCATTGTATCCGATCTCCCGATTTAGGCCCGGTTATTAATGTAGTTACCTATATTAGATGCCGTTTGATTCCGTGATCCCTCTAGCTTTGCTTGGTTGTTATTCAAGACTTCTAGGTTATCTCAAGTGAGTACATAGTTCCCTTTTTTTCCGTTTGAAACCGTTTTGGGGTGATTCATATGTGCCAAATGTTTTCGAGTCTTTTAAACAAATGCTATGGTTTATATTACTATTTGATTTATGTGAACCGTTTCTAACTGTTTGATTTATGTGAACCGTTTGTAATTGTTTGATTATGTGAACCGTTTGGTACTGTTTGAACCGTTGGGTTAGGGAAGTGATTAGGTTACGGGGTGGGTGTAGTGTGTTAAAAGCATGGTGGATATGCCGTTGGTACTTCCTATATATAAGTGCTTTTAACACATTATAAATCATGGCGTTATCTAGATCACTTGGGCAAAGGTTATCAAAACAAAGTTATATTACAAGGTTTTTCTAACAATATAAACCAATCGAGTTTTATTACAAAAAACAATTAACGATCTGGGTTTTGCTTAAACAAATGTTTTGAGTTATGATTCATGGCATCGAGGTTTTATAAATAATAACAAATCTGTTTTAACTTGGTTATTTCAATTCACAATATAAACATTTTACAAAACTAAGTTTTCTAATATCGAATAACAAAGTTGTTTGAGTTATTTCAAAAGGTAAAACGAGCCATGAATCTGATACTCACATAAAACCTATGTACTCGTCGGCATTCTTATGCTGACGTATTTTCACGTATGTTTCAGGTACCGTAGTTGATGATGTTTGATGATGATATTGGTGCATGCTCACATAGGAATGGACGAGGCCTTAGTGACTTAATAACAATGAAAGTTAATTTGTTCATGTTTTGTTTCTAGTTTCAATATAATGTAATACATTTAATTCAATAAAACAAAACTTTTATCCATGTGTTGTGAAACAATGATTCTGTTACGACACTCCCCGACGTTTCCGCCGCGGTTTGTTGTTTTAACGCGGTCGGGGTGTGACAGAAAAGTTGGTATCAGAGCTCCTGGTTATAGGGAATTAGGTTATTAGTAATGCTTTGACCTAGTCTATAACCTTCCTAGGACCCTAACGCGAGCTTACTTGCGTTTAGTCATAAAACAATACCGTCACCTATCTTTAGGTGACAACCACAATAAGAACACAAATTTCGAATCTGCTTTGAAAACCAATCATCTGTTCTAGGATGATTTATTATAAGGTTTTGAACCTTCAAAGTTTTCAAAATCTCGTCAAAGTTTGGGTCTTATTAATGTGAACACGTGCAATCCGGAAGGGTGGATGCCTGTATCCTGAGTTTTCTGTCTAAGGCTAGAGTGTCCGTACAAATCCACATAATAGGACCAGTCACTCTTACCTAGGAACTCTTGGGGTGAGTGTCCACTTATAGGCTAAAGCATGTCTTCGCGATACATTATGAGGACCTATTTACTTTGATTCAGTTTTTTTTTACGTCATTTGTTTGCATTCGTGGTTCGAACAAATGACCATCATCCATGCCTTTTGGTCGAAAATTGTAACATTCTTACCCAATGCCATTTTACTTGTTTTCTCTCATGCATCCTCTTTTAGAATGCCTCCTCGACGTGACAATCAGATACCTAATGAAGAATTGGCAGCTATCATTACGCAGCAAATGGCTGCTGCAATCCCAAACATCATTGCTCAATGTAACCAAGCCCTCAATAACAACAATAATGCTCCCTGTAACTTCAAGACATTAAACTCTGCCAAGCCATCAAAATTTTATGGGTCTCAAGGAGCAACTGCACTTCTTCAATGGTTCGAGAGTCTAGAGAGCACCTTCAGACATGTTCAGTGTCCAAACGAGCGAAAGGTTGAATTCACATCTAGTGTCTTTGAGAAACGAGCTTTAACATGGTGGAATGGTGTGATGAGAGATAGGGGTGCCGAGGTAGCACTGGCTCAAACATGGGAAGAGCTTCGAGCTCTAATGATGAGGGAATTATGTCCTCGTCATGAGATTAGGGCATTGGAAAGGGAATTCGACGATCTTAAGCAAGATAGTGGTGTGCATCGAGCTTAAACGGACTGTTATGAGGAGTTAAGTCTGTTATGCCCGAACATGGTTACGCCTTTGGATAAGGCAATCGAAAAGTACATTGATGGCCTCCCTGACTCAGTACAAGATATTGTGACTGGTAGCAACCCCACTACAGTTAGGCAGGCCATTGAGTTATCTGCTACCTTAACTGAATCTCAGATCAGGAAAGGTAAACTTTTTTGAAAGGATGATAAGAAACCGATCGAAGAATCGAAACCAAAGGAGGAACAGACTGAATCCTCCAAGAAGTCCAAGAAGCGAAAGGCTTCTCAGAACTTCGATGTGGTTGCCCACAATGATCAAGCTGTCCCCAACCAACCATCTCAACCCCTGCTAGGAAGCCATACAACGGAACTGCACCCTTGTGCAACCAATGTAGCCTTCATCATCATGCCAGTGTGAAGTGCCGCAAATGCCAAATTTGTGGACTTATAGGTCATACAGCAAAGGTTTTCCCAACTGCAGCTGCACCAAATCAAGCTGACAACAATCCTGCTCAAGCTCGTTTTCCACCAGGTTCTTGCTACAACTGTGGCGAGATGGGCCATTTCCGAAGGAATTTCCTAAAGCTTGCTAATGCAAATCCAGCACAGGGATGAGCATTTGACCGACTGGAAGACAACGCTGTTTAGAAATAATCAAGCCTTATGTATTATTTTCTTTTGTTGTCATGGTCTATGAAACAGTTGTTGTTGTTGTTTATAAATAAATCTTTTTATTTACATTGCAATGTGCTTGCGTGGTTGCATGTATAAACAACATATCCCCTACAATACCGAAAATCAAGGAACCGTATTCCTTGTATAACAGACTACTCCCAAAATTCTTCCATTTTATGATCTCTTACGTTTTCCACGAAAATCCTAAGTATCATTTCTTCCAAGGAAACGAAGTACAAGGCGCAAGTTACAACTCTGGACGAATACCCAAAGTACCACTATAATCCTTAATAGGGTACCTAAGGGTGTTTCCGTAAGTCCTTAATTGTTGTCTACCTTAATTCGAATATTTTGTTTCCTTGAAAACGAAATCGAATTTTTGGAAGATCATTCTATCTTTTCAGATAGATTCTTGAGGACGTTGAAGTCCATTGACTGGGTTCCTGGTGTACCTTGAATACCCATGTTCAAATCGATAACAAGTTAATAACAATTAATAACAAACTGATAACAAATTAATAACCAAGAAAACAATTATGTGTTTATGTATTGACCTAATCAAAGTTGTCTCAAGCTTGTTAAAATTCTATCCCTTTCATATTATAAAGCAAACTGTGCGAACTGTGCAAGAAATTACGTAAATATGGATGCATACATAATTATGGAATTTAGTGCACAGAAACCACAACAAGTTTTGTCATGTGTCTAGAGTTAATTCTATTCATTTCCATTTCTGATGAAGCACCCGTTGAAAATGACTCCGTCCGTTCATTTTCGTTTCTGAAGAATGTCCGTCGAGGGAAATGAATATCCGTTTGATTATTCCTTCATTTCCTTTTCTGATGAAGCACCCGTTGAAAATGACTCCGTCCGTTCATTTTCGTTTCTGAATAATGTCCGTTGAGGGAAATGAATATACTTTTGATTATTCCTACATTTCCAATTTTTGAAGAATACCCATTGAGGAAAATGACTCCGTCCATTCATTTTCGTTTCTGAAGAATGTCCGTTGAGGGAAATGAATACCCTTTTGATTATTCCTTCATTTGCATTTCTGAAGAACCCGTTAAGGAAAATGACTCCGTCCGTTCATTTTCGCTTCTGAAGAATATCCGTTGAGGGAAATGACAGGATTATGCCTTGCATATCCTTGATGGGTTACTCTACGCAAATTGATAACACCCTAGATTCCATGCAAGACAATCATTTAACACAACGTCACAGACAGACTCCTACGAGTAAATTTCGGGACGAAATTTCCTAAAGTAGGGGAGACTGTGACATCTGTGTCTCTTCGACCACCAAACAAATACCAAATCAATGAAATATTGTGTTTCATACTTGGGATTTGTAAAAATACGTGTATCGTTTGCACATATCAATTCTTGTTCGATTTCAAGCTTTAAATCGCTTTCTGGTAGGTTATACGCGAACTGATGCGTAAACGTAATCAGTTTAATGCGATAAACACTCCAGAATAGTGAAGTAGGCTTAACATACCTTAAATAACCTTTATGTAACTTAGAAATAAGTTTGGGAGGGTTTGGTATGGCGAAATCAAGTTTATTCGATCGTAGGGACTACTTGCGTAAATGTGCGAAAGTATGCCGATTCATACTGTAACGAACAACATATCTTAGAAATAGGCTTTGAGGTGTTTGGTGAGCAAAAATAAACTTTCTTGATGAATAGGGACTAAAAGCGTCAAAAGTGCATAAGTTGGCATTTTCGCGCATATCTTACGTTCTGAATATATCTGGGCATCCAAAAATTTATGTAATAATTAAAATATTTTATTTTAGTGATTGGCATGATAAAATTCCATTCTTCGTGTAATTTGGATCGTTTTTCGCGTCCGTTCGTGTTTCGTCGTAATTAACCGAACAATGCAGCCGTACGACCAAACGAACCGACATCCGAGATGTTTTTAAGCATATTTCATGTTCCCTATACTTTAACTTCATTTTAGAGCCTTGAAATGGGGTTAACGGGGTTTAAACGCATCAAAAAATGGCTCAAAAGTGTTGCAGGGACCAAACCTGTCAATTATTGAAACTTTCTGGGAGCTGGCACGTGGTGGCGATGCGCCACCACTATATGGTTATGCCGTGGTGTGACGCCACGGCCTCATCTGGACAGAAACTTCATTTTGACAACCAGGTTGAACTTGGGGGTCTTTTGTGTAACTTTTCTCAATACCGTGTGATGGTTTTATGCACCCATAGTATTCCAAATCAGTGGGTACACATGGATTGTTGAGATTAAAGCTCGTTTATCGAGGAACGATCCTAACGGTTGTGGATTTCCTATAAATAACCAACCCAATTTCATTCCAAAACCCACACTTGATCTAATTTTCTCTAAGTTGAAGTTCAAAACTTCATACCTTAGAATTCTTAGATCAAATCTTCCTAGCTTGGACCCGTTGTAAGTTTCTTTCGTTCTTTTATGTGTTTTTAGGCGTGAAAGTCAAACAGTGTTTGACTTTCAGCTTTGACCAGTCTATGGTCAACACGAAGTTCGTTTGAACTTCGCAACGTGAGCGTAATCACGATGGTCATAGTCCCTTGTGACTATACCTACTGATTACCACGTTAATTAGGTGTAGTGACGAGTCATAGTTTCGGTCAAAATACGTATTTATGCGTATTTTGCAACCAAACTATTCTTAGGTATCAAAACCGTTTGTTTTGATTTCAAACTTTGTTAAACATGTTTTAACATGTTTAACTCGTCACTTTAGGTTTAGTGCTTATATAGGGTCATAAGATAAGCGGTCTAAACAACCGCTTAGACTTTCGAACCCGACCCGTTTGGTCAATCATTAGGATTCGACCAAGCATATATCGTGACCATAATTGTGTAGGGAATAACCTTCCGAGGTTATACCTTATGGTCACTTAGTTTAGTTAGTTGTATGATAGGTAGTTTATATGCCTTAGGTAAATGACCAAAATGCCATTTTCATGCATAATTGGATTTTAAGCATATGTAACTTAAACTTGTTGGTGCATCCGTCTGTCGACTTTGTCTTGTATCGAGTCTTGTATTGTATTAGATAGATCAGGGCACGCAAAACGAGAAAAGTGTGTTTAGGGGTAATTTCGCACGAAATTACATAGGTAATTCCGTACGAAATTAAGTCATGATTTCGCAGGAAATCTAATTCCGCTTGAGCCTGTTCATGAGAAATTAGTATGCCTATATATAGGTGCCTTGTGATTTCGTTTGAAAGAGTTGTGAGTTTCCGGTTTGAGAGCCGAAGTGTCTACTTGCTGTAAATCTTTGTCAAGTCAATCAAAAGACAGTTTAAAGTGTATATCTAGCTAAATTGAACTTGATACGTCTGTTTCCGCCTTTCCTATTGAGAAAAACTCTTCTGATCGACTCATTCGGGTCAAAAAACGATCCTACAAGTGGTATTAGAGCACAGGAAGAAGAGTTCATACCAATTCAGCTACAAATTCTGATTTCTACACCTTCTTTTTCACCTTTAATTAGTTTTCATGGTCAAAATGTCTTGAAGTTCACACATTATACGCGCAATAGTATTTTAATAAACCCTTGAAAGTTTCAGACTTAAAATCGGACAAAAACCTGGTCAATTTTGACAAAAACAGCTCGAGATGATGACATCAGCAGTATTTCGCACGAAATTAGCTATTTCGCACAAAAGTGTAATTTCGCTTGAGTATTTCACACGAAATCACATATTTCGTTTGAAAAGGTGTTATTTAGTACGAAATTAGTAATTTCGCATCAAATTGGTTATTTCTCTTGAGAGGTTATTTCGTTTGAGTTTGGTATTTCGTTTGAAGTTGACTGTTTGTGAATTTTTGAATACCAAAACATGGAAGAGGAATTTTATAACGCATTTGCTACTACCCCGACTACTCCGGCATCTGTTACTCAGAACTTGAACATGGAAAATGAAACGGGTACCATGCAAAAACCGCCAAAGCTCATGAACATTGAGGAGTATAAAGGATGGGAGGAACGATTTGAGAATTGGGTACAAGCAAATTATTTTGATGCTTGGGAATGTGTTGAAACGAAATATGTTAGACCGTTGAATGATGATGAAGAGGAGATTGCTATTAAAGATCTAAGTGTTGATGATAGAAAGAAATACAAAAATGAAAAGATGATTAGTCTATTGCATCAAGTTGTGAAGGAAGATATCTTGGTTTTACTACAACACAATGGAAGTGCATACTCAATTTGGAAAGCTTTAAATCAAAGTTTGTCGGTAATAAAGAGATGATTAAGAACAAAAAATCACTTTTGAAGAAAGAATTCGATCTATTTCGTGGTTTGAGAATTGAAAGCACCAAGCAGATCATTGAAAGATATTGCAATCTGTTAGTCCAAATGAAGAGAGTGAGCATCACGAAAGATAATGAAGAGTTGATTGAGAAGTTAGCTGATGCTTTGCCACATGAAACTTGGGGCACGTATCTCATGATGTTGAGGAACAAGAAAGATTTTAGCAATCTAACACTGAATAAGTTCATTGAAAAACTTGAAGCTCAAGAGATGGAGCAAAGAAAGATCTCAAGAATGAAAGATTTTGATGGTGAACAAGACATCGGTCTTTATTACAAAGGAGGTATCAGTGATAAGACCAACATGTCACCAAAGGTTGAGACTACTTTCAATGCTAAGAGTTCATCTGGAGGGTCATCTCAAGGATCAAACAGCAAAACGGGATTTTCTTCATATTCAGCATATGATCCAAACTTTTCAACAACCAAGAATGGAAAGAAGTTACAATGCAACATTGTATTGAATATTGAAAATGGTGAAAGTTTCTCGGAAGAGATTGCAAAAGGTCACATGTTGTTGTTGGGAACTGTATTAGAATCATTTGAAAGTTTGGTTGCAGGAAAGATCGGAAATCCAATGTTGACAAAAGAGGATTACGATCAGATTGATGCTGAGGAGATGGAATTGATGGATATAAAGTGGTGTTTAGCGAGTGTTTTGAGAAGAGCCGGAAAGTTTAAACAAATTACGGGAAGAGATGATTTCCGTGATGCAAATGTTTCTACTTTAGGATTTGATAAATCTAAAGTCACTTGTTTTCGTTGCAGGGAAAAAGGACACTTCAAGAGAGAGTGCACAAACCGCGAAGCAAGTGGAGCTCATAATCCGTTCAACAACAATAATTACTATCGGAAAGCAATTTATCATCAAGTTGCTCAACAACAACAAGAACCACAAACTGCACATGCTAGGAAGACAAACGAAGAGTCATCAAAGAGAGCCTGTATGGTGAATCAAGAAGATCAAAAATCATCAAAAGGTTTCAGTTGGGACAAATATGTTCCAGCTGGGAGTAAAGCATGTCTGATAAACCAAGATGATGAAAATTTACCATAAGGTTTTAGCTGGAAAAATTTCAGTTGAGATGACTATGATCCAAATAAAACTCCAAATCACAAAGCTTTTGTTGCTGAAGATAGTGATAATGATGATGATTATTATGCAAGGAAAATGAAAGAGCACTTAAAGTTGATGGAGGAAAGTGACAATAATGATAGAAAAGTTAAAAAGAAAAAGAAGAAAGTTAAAAAACCCGTCAGCATTGATGATGAAAAAGTTCCAGTGATAAGGAAAAAGGTCAAAGACATTCCTGTTTTCACAGTTGAAGCTGAAGCTAATGCACAAAAGATTCCGGTGATATGTGAGAACTGTGAAGCAGTAAAGAAGCAAAACAGTACATTGATTCATAACATGAACAGATTGAAAGAATCTTATGATGTTCTGAACAAAGCCATGAATCAATACAATCTGTCTAGCAGTGAACAAGCAACATCAATGAAGACACTCCAAGGAGCTTTCATGACAAAGCAGAAAGTTGTAAACAATTACATTGAGAAATGTGCTGTGCTTGAACAGAAATTGGAAACCCAGAGAATTGAAACTGAGAGAGTAAATAGATTGTTAAAAAGTTACTCATGTACTTCTTATGTTATTGACAGGATTTATCCAACCGTTGAAGGCATGAAGGCTTTTGATGAAGATGAAATGTCTGAAGACAAGAGTTCTAAAAAGAAAAAGGATACTGAAGTGAAGATTTCTGGTAAGAAACAAAGTTCCAGTTATACAAAGTGTCCTCCCCCGCTTAAAAATGGATATTCTCCACGAAATCCAAATACAGAAAGAGTCAAAACGGCAACCAATTTACAGTGGGAGTCTAAGTCTACAGAAAATTTGCCAGACAACATTGATGTTACTTTCACATCGTCTGACACTGATCATGAGTCTGAGTTAATAAAGAAAGTGGTCGATCAGGTGTTGGATAACGATGAAACTGAGGAATCAAAGTCAGAGTCAAACTCAGAGTCAAAGTCTGACAAGTCATATTCAACAGTCAAAAAGGAAAAACGGGTTTACAATAAAGAGTTTTTGTTATCAAAATCAAATTTGAATGATGAACCAATCAAAGTGGCATATACTTTGAATGATTCTGACAAATTATATTCTGATGAAGAATATCCAATAAGAGGTGTTAAACCAGAAATGATCAAAAAGGTTTTCGAACTAACAGAAATTAATATTTCTGAAATAAAAGATGTAAATCTTTCTGAAAACCCTAAAAAGTATACCTCAAGAGTTCAACAAAGAGAACACAAGAAAAAGGGTTATAGTTCTGGTTCTAGTTTTCAAAAGAAACCAAACCATAACAGTAATTTTAAAAGGAAAGGACTTAGTTTTATTCCACCGAAAAATCATAAAAATGAGAAAACTTATAAGCCAAAAACTGTTTTTGTTTCAGGAATATCAACTGAAGAAGAAAAGGAGCAATTGTTCATAAATCAATCAAACAATGAATTCCTTGCTAAGAAGCAAGAAGAAATGATGAAAGAAGTTGTTCAAAAGAAGGAGACGAGAACCTGTTTTAAATGCAAAACAATTGGTCATATTGTCAGGAATTATCCTAAGGCAATCCAAACAAAGCAGGGAGTTTCTCTTAAACAGAAAGAAAAGATGGTTGAAAATGAATCTTCAATCAAACCTTTTATAGTTTTCAAAAATTCAAAATTTGAGGTTGGTGAATGTTCAAGAGGTTTCTACAAGAGAAAAGCAAATCTTGACAACCAAAAGTGGGTTGTTAAGAAATTGGATAATAGTTCTAGCAATTATTCTGATTCGTCAAAATCAGAGGAGCTATTTTCAGGCGATGAATCTGATTCCATAAAGTCAGAGGAGCCATGTGTTGAGTTAAAATTGGAAACATTAGTACCGCCAATGGATGATGTCAATTTTCCACCATTAATGGCTGAGAATTTTAAACAAAAAGTTGGTAAAATTGAGATTTCAAATCAATTTTTCTCTGAAAAGAAAGAATTTGAGGTTGAAAAAGTCTTTAACCCCACAGTGCAACATATTTTTGGTAAAATGGTTGATGGGAAGGTCAAAGGGGTGAAGGAGTTTTATGAGAAGAAAACAAAGAAACCAGGTAAAGATGGGTCATCTCAGGTTTGTGACTGGGATGGAACCTATTATGATGATTGAAAAACCAGGACTTGCCGGAGCTTCCAAGTTGGTAAGAGTGGAGCAGGAATCGGCATCTTTCTTGAGAAATTCACTTTGGTGATATTTCGACTTACAAGTGGTAAATCAGAGACATTAAGTTGTACTTGATTTTCTACTAGTGTTTGTTGGCTGATTTTAAAACTGTTACATTTTTCAAGTGGATTAAAAGATCAAAGTGATGAATTGTTCCCCATTCCTACAAGTGGTAAAATCAACAAAACTTATTTTCCGGAAAAACCGTTTGATTAAAACAAATTTAAGTGTTTTGAAATGACAATGGGAAAATAGTTTGTTGTAAGGGGGAGTTCTGATTGTTTATGCCAAGTGGATGGCGAATTGAAGTGATTCGATAACAGTTGTCACGTTACTTGTATAGTTTGTTTTCAAATTTCTTTTAAATGATTTTGAATTTTAGGGGGAGTAAGAAGTTTCAGAAAATCAAAAAACATTTGAAAATTTTGAAAAATAAAAAAACATGATAAAATGAAAAGGAGTTTTGTTGTAAAAAGAGGAAATGATAGTACATCAGTGGACTATCGCAACATGCTAAAGAATTGGAAGGTCAAATGTGATAAACGATCTCACTGATGATGTGCCAGTAGGTTTTTGCACATTTAGTAGATTGTGTCGAGATATAAACCTAAATTTCAAACTTACTTATATCGTGGGGAACATCTCTCGGATATATGGGTAACCCCCGAAATCTTGTTTGAAAGGTCCCTCTTTCTGAGATACTAGGTCTTTATACTCAGTGATATCTGGGGTATTATCCCGGGACTTCTGATTTTGCGGAAGCAATGGCCTAGTCCCCGTATAATACTTTCTACTTGCTTGAAACATAATATCACCCTCAGTACAAAAAATGATGAAACATTGCAAAATGCTAATCATGTGCTGTTGAAGGAAAGATTCTCTAAAGGGAACACACCTTAAGTCGAAGCCGTCATCTCTCTGATTTTGCGAAAGCAATAGCCTGAGCTCTCACGGCCCTCGCATTTTAAACCCTTTACATATATCATCTAGGTATACTCACCTGTAAGACTGAATATTGGGATCTGAATACGGGAGTATATTCTGAGGTGGGACACGCGAATAAGTTTAAGTGCTTAAAACATTAATCTCGTATCTCAAAACAGTTGAACTTTGTGTGAAAATTTAAGTGGATCAGTATACTGACAATCGAAGTGAATCGTTTAGAACTAAAAATGTTTAAAGCTTAACAGTGTTGGTGATTTGTCTCAAAAACTGATATGATCCTCTTACACAAACTCACAAAAATATTGTTTGTAAACATTTCTTTTCTGCATTTCATTGAAAAACAAAATCCAAAAAGATTTTCGGTTTGCTTTAGTATAAATTTTGAAAAATTCAAAAAGATTTTCGACAACTGGTGTTGAAGAGCTGATTTTCAAAATTCTAAGTGCTAAGCATGATGAACATAAGGTTTGGGAGAGTTTGTTTGAGATGTTTGAGATGAAAAAGTGTTTGAAAATGAAAATGTATTTTTACAAGTGATTCATCAGTGATTAACATTGTAAAATCATTTATTGATTTGTGTTTTCAAGTGGTAAACAGAGAATAAATTTGTCAAAATTCTAAATTTGTGAAATTTAATTTGAGGTAGAGAATGTGCAGGTTAGTCAGGTTTTGATCCTAAGCTGGATGTGAGTCAGGTCTAGATCTTGAACCTATGAAAGCAAGACTACGATCCCAGCAAAATTCAAGGGGAGTCTGCTAGCAAAGGGGAGTCTAAAGATTGTAGAGACAAATTTCAGATCTTGTGGTTACAGAAAGCCAGGAGACGTTCCTGAACCTGTGAGAAACTTAAAGAATCAAGAGACCTGATCAAGAAGAGCATAGAGCTAGGTTGAGATTCTGAGAGAAAGAGAAAGAGAAGAATTGAGGATGCTTTACATTGTTAGATACTTTGGAAGAGTTCGAGAAGACAGATAAAGACTGAAGATTGAAGACTCGACACCGAAGACTTCGTCAACATCCGAGGGGGAGTCTGTTGGTGCATCCGTCTGTTGACTTTGTCTTGTATCGAGTCTTGTATTGTATTAGATAGATCAGGGAACGTAAAACGAGAAAAGTGTGTTTAGGGGTAATTTCGCACGAAATTACATAGGTAATTCCGTACGAAATTAAGTGATGATTTCGCATGAAATTAGATTTCGCATGAAATTAGATTTCGCATGAAATCTAATTCCGCTTGAGCCTGTTCATGCGAAATTAGTATGCCTATATATAGGTGCCTTGTGATTTCGTTTGAAAGAGTTGTAACTTTCCGGTTTGTGAGCCGAAGTGCTGCCGAAGTGCTGCCGAAGTGTCTGCTCGCTGTAAATCTTTTTCAAGTCAATCAAAAGACAGTTTAAAGTGTATATCTAGCTGAATTGAACTTGATACATCTGTTTCCGCCTTTCGTATTGAGTAAAACTCTTCTGATCGACTCATTCGGGTCAGAAAACGATCCTACAAAAAATTTGTCATTTAACTGATTATGCAACATTATTAGACATGTTAAGGCATATAATACTTGTCATAGAACTAGTTAGGCGATCCGAACGCGTTTTACATGAACGACGCGATAAAGTAGCGTAAGCTACCTAAACGAGTCGTGATGGGTCGTAAGCACTTAGGTTAGGTTTTGATTTAGTATGTAGGCTTTGTTAAACCATATCATATGAGTTCCAATACTCATTTGGTTTACGAAACCTCATTCTATCCGATCTCCCGATTTTGGCCCGGTTATTAATGTAGTTACCTATATTAGGTGCCGTTTGATTCCGTGATCCCTCTAGCTTTGCTTGGTTGTTATTCAAGACTTCTAGTTTATCTCAAGTGAGTACATAGTTCCCCTCTTTTACCGTTTTAAACAGTTTTGGGGTGATTCATATGTGCCAAATGTTTTCGAGTCTTTTAAACAAATGCTATGGTTTATATTACTATTTGATTTATGTGAACCGTTTGTAAGTGTTTGATTAGGTGAACCGTTTGTAACTGTTTGATTTATGTGAACCGTTTGTAACTGTTTGATTATGTGAACCGTTTGGTACTGTTTGAACCGTTGGGTTAGGGAAGTGATTAGGTTACGGGGCGGGTGTAATGTGTTAAAAGCATGGTGGATACGCCGCTGGTACTTCCTATATATAAGTGCTTTTAACACATTATGAATCGTTGCGTTATCTAGATCACTTGGGTAAAGGTTATCGAAACAAAGTTATATTACAAGGTTTTTCTAACAATATAAACCAATCGAGTTCTATTACAAAAAAAATTAACGATCTGGATTTTACTTAAACAAATGTTTTGAGTTAAGATTCATGGCATCGAGGTTTTATAAATAATAACAAATATGTTTTAACTTGGTTATTTCAATTCACAATATAAACATTTTACAAAACTAAGTTTTCTAATATCGAATAACAAAGTTGTTTGAGTTACTTCAAAAGGTAAAACGAGCCATGAATCTGATACTCACATAAAACCTATGTACTCACCGGCATTTTTATGTTGACGTATTTTCACGTATGTTTCAGGTACCATAGTTGATGATGTTTGATGATGATATTGGTGCATGCTCACATAGGAATGGACGAGGACTTAGTGACTTAATAACAATGAAAGTTAATTTGTTCATGTTTTGTTTCTAGTTTCAATACAATGTAATACATTTAATTCAATAAAACAGAACTTTTATCCATGTGTTGTGAAACAATGATTCTGTTACGAAATTCCTCGACGTTTCCGCCGCGGTTTGTTGTTTTAACACGGTCGGGGTGTGATAGTGATGGTGGTCTCTGCTTTCTTCAACTTTACTTCCAGCATCTTGTTCTGTCCACAGCTTTCTTCATAAAGGTTTGTCAGGCGTTCAAGACCCTACAAACCAAGGAAACAGGTATTAACGTATATTAATGTATATAACCAACATATGGGTGCAGGATGTAGGATAAGAATATGTACCTGGTTAAGAAAGCTGGTCATAAAGCCACTGGATTCAAGGAACCCATGGTTTTTATAGGGGAAGGTTTCAGATGAAGCTGGAGAGTCAGTTTCCTTTCTTTTACGGGAGCTTGAGGCACGCGGCTTGGTAACAGGAGAAGCTTAGGAACGGCTGCTGCTTTGGAGCTGGGTACCGGTTTTTAAGTGGTAGTAGGTTTGCTGGGTTCTTTCTTCACTTGGACAGGGCCAGAGTAACTGTCCAACTCGTCAAGGTCGAAGACTTCTGGAATTTTGACTGGTGCTACATCACAGGGGAAAAATTTAAATCTCTACCCTAATTTTTTTGTTTAACTAATAAAATATGTAGAAAGTTATATAATCCTTACCAGACATGTCAGATGAGGAATATTGGCTTGAACTTGGAAGGTGCAATGAAAAGGTTCTATCACCATCGGGCAACTGGTAAACCCTATTGATTCTCTCTTGAGATTCTTCAGTGGGAGGAGCCAACTCTTTGAAGTTTGTTTCACAGAAATATAAGGATATTAGTGCAGGATATATCATTAAGATATATTTGGGGATATCTTAAAGCCCTAAACCCTAACGGAGGTCAACCATTTCATCGGAAGGCTATCACCTTCGGCAATGGAGTCCCGTCTAACAAAGAAAAATTTTCGTTGCCACCCATCCTCGTTCCTTGATACTTTGAGCATGAGAGGGTTGCTAGAGGTTGAAAAAAGCAATAAACGGGTGTTGCCGTGGGATCAGAGATGATAAGAAATCGGAATATCTTCGACACAAAGGTCAGGACGTGAAGGGTTTTGATCTGGTTAAGCATGATAAATACTCTCCAGACCATGGGCATTGTTTGGGCAAAACAGAGACCGGTGGTTCGAAAAAATTGCATAATAAATTCGGGAAAGGGATATCGAAGGCCAAGAGAAAATGGGTATGATGAAAGGCAGATCCATTCTTCAGATGATACGTCTGATCGGATGCTCCGGTCGAAGGGACGAATCACCGCCTTGTCAGAAAAAGCACCGGAAGGTCTCAGTGCGGCGGTGTCAGCGTTGTCGAAAGAGCATACCTCATTCTCTGGGTGTTTAAGCAGGTACTGGTTAGTAAACGACGAAGTGGACTCGCCGGAATGCGGTCGGGTTCTGGTGGCCATTGAAGAACTTAAGCAGAGAGAATTTTGAAAGAAAAAGGGAAGAGGAAGTACCTTAGAATTCTGAGGAGGATGGATGATTATCAACGAGAAAGTGAGAAGATATAGGGGCATAATAGATAGCCATCTAGTATAAACTGCGTTGGAAGTTGCATGCTGTCATTTCAAGCATCTCTTCATCTTAATTACCTCGAAATATGCGATAAGTTTTAAAATATATCCGTTGGAAATTAGTATTCTAACAGATATATTTTGGGGACAATTGTTGTTTTGGTCAAAAAATTACCGAAGCAATTTAGTGATCAAATTAGTAATGTGAGGTAGTGTGCTAGAAAGTGTATAGAAAATATCCTTGTTGAGTTATTTAGGAAATCAGTATTCAGGATACGGCTCAGGATATTGAGCTGTATCTGCGATCAAACAATGAGCAAACAATGAGCAAAAAATAAAGGAAATGACACGAGATGTACGAGGAAAGCCCTTGATCAATCTAGATCGCCGGCATAAAACCTCGGGAGCTAACAATCGCAGCTGCCTTGTTCTTCTTATTGCTTTAAACTTCAGGATACAGTGCAGGATATAGACCAGATCGCTAAGTGTTACAATGCCTTTGTATGAAAGTAAGAATTGCTCGAGAGCAAGTGTTAGAGTGTAGCGAGTGTGATTGTGATGTCCTACTTGATCTGGTATACCCACCTATTTATAGTAATGAATTACAAACAATAATCCCTACAAATATGGGGTACTTCGAATATTCCATTATGAACGTTATTGACCGAGTAATACGGCTTCAACGTCTTCATTTGAACGACTTGGACCGAGTCTTCCGCGGAATGAGTCTTATGAACGTTGCCAGCTTCCAACCCACGTACCTGCACATAATCCATTAGTAATCCTGAGAATACCTTTCAGGATATTACCAATATCCTGAACCAGCATCCCGGATGTAAACAGATACTACATAACCAAGATATAAACCAAGATATTTTCCAGGATATAGGGGTTCAGAATTTCACCCATAACAATTGTCCCCAAAAATGTTACCGTTTGATATCCTGCACTAACGGTTACATTTTTCACGGTGGCCGAGGTAATTAAGAGATATGACCATTGACGTGACAGCTTTCAACCACCCGGCCTATATTTACTCATCATGCCCTATATCTTCTCATCCTCATCTTCTTTTTTAACCACAATCGACAAGAAAAAGGTAATATTCTCTCCCTCATCTTCATATTCATCTTTTATCCTTCTCCGGCGAGAATTCAGGCGACCAAATGCCTAGGCAAACGAGGTCCAGTTCAGGCGACTCGGCTCCCACATTCATCCAACAGAATCTTCTCCAAGAACCGGAGAATGAAACATGCACCTTTGACAGTGCTCATCTGTCGGCTTTGAAATCCTCCGGTATCTTTCCGGAAGGAACCATATTCCGACCCTTTGATAGAGAAATCCGGTCAGATATGGTTTCCAACGAGTGGATTTGTTTCAATGCTTTCCCCTTTACCTTAGGGCTACGATTCCCCTTCCCGGACTTTATCACCGAGTTTTTCAATATCACAAAAATTTCTTTCAGCCAAACCATGCCAATGCTCTGGCGTGTTTTGTCTGTTCTTGACCAAATCAAAAGAAACCACATACCTGACCTTTCTGTCCATGATCTCCCTTTAGCCTACAAGCTTAGATGCCATGGCTCATCTAGATTCCTATTTTACTCTACTTCCGGTGATCCATTGATACTTCGTGCCACCAGGAACGAGGATGGTTGGCAATCCAAGTTTTTCTTCGTGAAAAGGGATTCAATCCCTGGTGGAACGGATTATCCGATGAGATGGTTAAGAAAGGGTAGGACTTAGGGTTTAAGAATGATCCTGTCTCTTATCCTGTCTCATATCCTCAGCTAATGAATTTTATTTCTTCTGTTTTTGTATGCAGCTGATTTCAGAAAGATCGCACCTCCCCTTGCTGATTCTCAAAAAAGGATAGACACCATCAGACTACTTTCAGAAACAGAGAGAAGTTTTAATCCGTCTCCACCAACTCCCAGCCCTCTTTCAAGCGCAAACATGTCTGGTAAGAATCCTGCAAGATATCCTGCACACATATGTTTTTTATTTGCTATTCTTAAGAGAGATTTAGAAATTTACTCCCTGTGTGCAGATTCCAGCAAAGTCCCAGTCTATCTAGACCTTGATGAACTTGACAGCTATCCAACTCCAGCCACAGTCAAGAAGGAGACTCCTGCTGCTACTAGCTCCAAACCACTCCCGGCTCCCAAGGCCAATCCAAGAACCCGTGCTTCCACAGCGAAAAAGAGGAAGGGTCTTGAAGTCAGTGCTCCGGGCTCAGAAGGGTTCTCCTATGACGAACTCAGCTTCTCCGACTCCTTAGAGCCAATGACGTCCTTCCTTAACAAGGTAATATCCTGACGCATATCCTTCATGTATATCCTGCACATATATCCTGCACGTATATCCTAACAGGATATCCTGGAAGGATATCTTGGTCAACATACATTCTAACTTTATACCTGTAATTGGTGTGTAGGGCCTCCAGCATTTGCTCCACTTGTATAATGACGCTTGTGGTACTGTGGCACTTCATGAAGCCAGGATCAAACACCTCGAAAGCACCGTTGCTGACCAGGGTGCCATTGCTGAAGCGAAGAGCCGTCACTATGAAAGCCTGCTGAAGAAGGTCACCCAAGACGCTAAAGTCAAACTTGTCACCGTTCAAATGGATCATGATCAGGCCTTGATCAACTTCCGAGAGGGAATCAAGGCTTCTGCTATCGTCTCCTTGCTACAAGCACGCATCAAGATGGCCTACGAGGCCAAGGAGACGGGCCTTGTTTGTCCATCTTGGCCAGTTGAATACTGGGTGGCCAAGTTAAAGGAGCTCGGAGGCAAAGCTGTGCCATTTCCTGCTGAAGCCGGTGAGTCTTCTAAGTCAGCAGAGGTGGTGGTCCAAGCTGGAGACAAAAAGGATGCTGGAGCTGATGCTGGGATGGACATAGGTCAGGATGCTGCGCAGGATGCTGGTCAGGATACTGGAGCGGAGAAGTCTGAGAAGGTTGGAGGAGATGCCGCTGTGTGAGGGCATTTAGGTGGGCGATGATGGATATATGTGCCAAGGCCAGAGCCCACCTTTTTGAATTTGAATGTTGGTTTGTAGTCCCACAAACAATTTACTTTTCTGCACTTTACTTTCCCGTACCTGAACAATTTACATTTCCTGTATGCTTTTTGAACAATACAACAGTTGAAGGTGGATGGGTCTCGGTTTGAGATGAAGCCTTCAACTGTTGGGTAAATATGGTAATGAACTATTAGTGCTCTTAGTGGATGGGCCTTGTTTTGAGGTGAAACTAAGAGCACATCTTTTGGTATGTTAATAATATAACTTCTCTTTTGACCTTATTACTGTTGTCATTGCTATGAAAATCGTAGTTGTAAAAATTGTTTGGTTTGTACACTTTTAGGAATATGTATTATAGATGTATCCTGAAAGGTATCCTGAAAGATATCTTGATAAGGATATTAAAAAATAATCTACAAATTATCCAAATAAAAAGGAGAGATCATACCAGAGATTCTTACAGAACCAATTTTAATCCTCCATTATAAGTTTTGTCCCCAGTGCATACTTGTGAACTTGGATCCATTCTTTGAACAGTATAATGTATGTCCCCTGTGTTTGACACAGAAACGCAAATGCATTTATACCTTGTCTTAAATAAATTCCGCGTACCCTGGGGCAAACCCCCTGATATCCTGAAATGAATCTTTAGCATACTTGGGATAAACCCTTAATACCCTGGGGATAAACCCTGATATCTGGGGATAAACCCTAAATTTCATGCGCTACAGGCGAGAGTGTATAAACTCCAATCCTAAGAAAGGTGAAAATCTTTAAACCTTTGAGAGTATGAAAATACTCTTTCGTGAGAGAGGGTGATCAATCCTCATATACCTTTAGGATCCAGGATATAGCCAACAGTAACGAAATTGTTAGCCACTTTTACATGAACTGGTCCCGCTACCTTGAACTATACCTAGATAACTTGCGCTCCAGGTGAGGTGTTTAAACCCAATTCGAAAGAAAGGTGAATACCTTTAAACCTTTGAAGGGACCAGGATCCCTTAAACGTGAGAGAGGGGGCCAATCCTCTAATCTTTCGACTTATCCTGAGCATATATCCTGGAGCTATATCCTGAAACATATCCTGCAAAACAATTGTAAACTAAGGTGTGTGTTAGCTTGGCTAACACCCCTCCGATGCTTAAGTCAGTATTGGGTTCAAGACAATAAACAAAAATATATTTAAAAATAAAATACATACCATTCCGAGATAGAAAATAAATTCTACTCTTACTTGAAATAGAGCTTCAAATGTATTGCATTCCAGGATCTTGGTAGCATATCCCCTTCCACATTCCTGAGTCGATATGCTCCTTTCCCTGCTTCTGACTCGACTTCATAAGGTCCTTCCCATTTCGGAGCTAGCTTGCCATCGGCAGGATTAGTGGTATTTTGAAAAGCCTTTCTTAGCACCCAATCACCAACTCGAAATCTTCTAGTCCTTATGTTCTTATTATATGCTCTGGATATTCTTTCTTGATATGCTGCTATCCTTAGCCTTGCTGCATCTCTTTTTTCGTCTATAGTATCCAAATCCTGACATAAGACTTCAGGATTCTGTTCAGGATCCTGCAGCATAGATCTTGCAGTAGGTATCGTCATTTCTGTTGGAATCATCGCCTCCGCTCCAAATACCAAGGAAAACGGGGTTTGGCCGGTTGCATTCTTTACCGTTGTCCTATCAGCCCACAAAACAAAGGGTAACTCTTCCGCCCATCTTCCTTTTTTGGCCCCAAGTCTCTTCTTTAAGTTATTGACTATTATCTTGTTTGAAGATTCAGCTTGTCCATTCGCTTGAGGATGTACTGGAGTAGATGTGATCATTTTGATTCCCCAACTTTTGCAAAAGTCAGTAGTCCTTTTGCTTATAAACTGGGACCCATTATCACAAATGATCTCAGCTGGTACTCCAAACCTAGTCAAGATATTCCTCTTTATGAAGGATACTACTTCTTGGTCTCTAACTTGGACAAATGCTTCAGCCTCAACCCACTTGGAGAAATAATCTGTCATAGCTAACATAAAGACTTTTCCTCCCGGAGCTTTTGGTAACTTTCCTACTATATCCATCCCCCACTTCATGAATGGCCAAGGGGAAACTACAGGATATAATGGTTCAGCTGGTTGATGTAGTATGTTACTATGTCTTTGACATGCATCACATCTTCGAGCATATTCTGCAGCATCTTTCATCATCGTCGGCCAATAATATCCTGTCCTTAATACTTTCGAGAACAATGATCTGCCCCCGGCGTGATTACCACAATCCCCTTCATGTATATCCTGAAGTACTTCCTTGGCTTCAGGATCCTCCAAGCATCTTAAATACGGTCCTGCAAGAGATTTCTTGTATAAAACGTTATTTATAATAGTGAATCGTGATACCTTCATCCTAAATGCCTTAGGATTTTCATTTCTGGGGATGTGTCCTTCTTTGAGATATCTCACAATTGGAGCCGTCCAGGATTTAGGATCCTGCTCAGGATATTCCACTTCAGGATCCTGAATACCCGCTACTTCTTTATCCTGAGGATTCGTTGCAGGATATAAGACATGTAATATTGGTATTTGGGTCCCTTCAGGTATCCTGATTGATGATCCCAAATTTGCTAAGGCATCCGCTTCAGCATTATCCTCCCTTGGTACCTGTTCAAGTGTAAAAACATCGAAATATCCTGCTAATTTTTTGAGAATATCAAGATATTCTATTAATTTCTCACCCTTAACTGCATAGGATCCATTAAAATGGTTAGTAATTAACAAAGAATCAACATATACTTGTAAATTTTTGATACTCATGCTCTTAGCCAACTCTAATCCTGCGATTAAAGCCTCATATTCTGCTTCATTATTGGTAGCAGGAAATTCACACCTAATAGCCTGGGGTAATATGTCCCCCTGTGGCGATTTTAGTAGTATTCCTAATCCTACTCCTCTTATATTAGATGCACCATCAGTATATAATGTCCAGGATCCTGAGTATTCTCCTAGTTGTTGAACTTCTAGGTCTACCTCATCCTGAATGTCACTACTAAAATTAGCCACAAAGTCAGCTAAAGCCTGAGACTTTATGGCACTCCGAGGTTCATATACTAAATCATAGGCACTTAAATTTACTGACCACTTAGCCATTCTACCCGACATTTCCGGTTTCCTAAGTACATTTTTGACAGGATAATTTGTTTTAACGTGTATCCTATGTGTCTCAAAGTAGTGTCTAAGTTTTGTTGATGCCATAACTAATGCTAGTATTAATTTTTCTAAATGAGAGTACCTAGTTTCAGCATCTAACAAACTTTTACTAACATAATAAACAGGATATTGCTGACCTTCATGGTCTTTTATGAGAACGGCACTTACAGCATTCCCTGATACAGCAAGGTACAGGGATAGTGGTTCACCATTTTCAGGTTTCATCAATAGAGGTGCGGTTGAGAGATATCGTTTCAAATCCTGTAGGGCTGCTTCATGCTTCTCACCCCACTCGAATTTTTTGTTCTTCTTCAGGATATCATAAAAATCTTTACATTTTTCTGAAGATCTTGAGATAAATCTATTCAATGCTGCCACTCGCCCTGTTAATCATTGAACATCCTTCATATTTGAGGGTGATTTAATATCCAAGATGGCTTTAATCTGCTCCGGGCTTGCTTCTATTCCTCTTTTGGTCACCATATATCCTAGGAATTTTCCTGCTCCTACTCCAAAATGGCACTTAGCAGGATTCAGCTTCATGTTATACTGATCCAGGATATCAAACGCTCCTTTAATATCCTGGAGGTGATCCTGAGCTTTCTTTGACTTTACCACCATATCGTCGATGTACACCTCCATGGTGTCCCCCAGTTTGTCTTTGAACATCATGTTTACCAATCTTTGGTATGTTGCACCTGCGTTTTTCAAACCAAAAGGCATAGATGTATAACAATAAATACCTGTTGGTGTCATGAAGGCAGTATCCTCCTGGTCAGAAGGCTCCATTTGGATCTGTTGAAATCCTGAGGATGCGTCCATGAAAGTCAGCATTTCATGCCCGGCAGTGGCATCTACCATTGCATCAATGTGGGGAAGAGGAAATGGGTCTTTAGGACAAGCTTTGTTCAAGTCTGTGTAATCTACACAAACTCTCCATTTCCCGTTTTTCTTCTGTACCACAACCACGTTTGCTAGCCACCTTGGGAACTTAACCTTTCTGATCATCCTGGACTTCAATAATCTCTCAACTTCCTCTTGAATAATCGTATTCCGCTCAGGAGCAAACTTCCTTCTTTTCTGTTGCACAGGCTTGAATGATTTATCAATTCCAAGCTTGTGAGTGATAATATCTTTGGATATGCCTGTCATATCCTCATGCTTCCATGCAAACGTTGACATCCTGCATTTTAAAAAGTTAATTAATTGCTCTTCAATATCCTGAGGGATATTGGTTCCCACGAGCACCAAAATATCGGGATTATCCTGGTCTAGGATAATTTTCTTCACATCCTGCTCCGGATCCTCCACGATATCCTGGGCCCGCGTCTTTAATTGCTATGCTGCACTAGGTTTGGTTGAGGATTTCATCGAGGATGAGTAGCATTCTTTCGCCTCCTGCTGATCACTATCAACTTTAACAACTCCCCAAGGGGTAGGTATCTTGATGCATTGGTGATATGTTGATGGCACGGCCTTCATATCGTGAATCCACGGTCTTCCCAGTATAATGTTATAGCAGGACAGAGAGTCCATCACACAGAAACGTTGTATCGAGTTGACTCCTTCAACGTACACTGGCAACTTTATCTCTCCCACTGTGTTTCTAGCCTCTCCACTGAACCCAACAAGCACGGTAGACTTTGAAGTGATATCCATTGGAGATACATTCATTCTTTTAAGCGTCTCTAGTTGGATTATGTTGACGGAGCTGCCATTATCAACCAATATCCTGCGTACAAAATGGTTAGCCACATATAACGTTATTACCAGAGCATCATGGTGAGGATCCTGGACAGTATCCCTGTCATCAGCATCAAATGTGATCACTTTGTCAGTTGTAAGTGTAGTCATCCTGACAGGTTTGTCTCCCCTTTCGGCCTTAGCTTCTTTTGCATGTCTCTTTGCTGCCGAATACGAAGTCCCACAAATGTCGGATCCTCCCGAAATGAAGTTGATTATCTTGGCATCCGCGGGAGGTGATGCTGCTCGCTCAGGATCCTTCTCCGTATCCTGACCCTTATTCTTCTTTCTCCCTAAGAGATCTTTCAAATATCCCTTGCTTAGAAGATAGCTTATTTCTTTCCTTAGAGCGATGCAATCCTCAGTCATATGTCCGAAATCTTCGTGGAAAGCACACCATTTTGATTTGTCTTTCCAATCTGCTTTTTGTTGATTTTTTCGAGGCCATCTTGCCTTGTCCCCTAGACCCTGCATGGCATACATCAATTCAGGAATGTTAACAGAAAAGCAATATTCAGATAATTCAGGATACTCTTCAGGATCCTCATCTTCGACAGCATTCACTCTCTTGTTTTCATTTCTGCCATATGGCTTAGGCCGATATGACTTGAATGAGGATTCTGACTTCCTGTTAGTTGACTCATAAGTGTTGGATGAGTTCATCCTTTCTTGCATCTTTCTGTCATCCTCCAACCGAATGTATCTTAGGGCCCTGTTCCGAGCTTCATCCAAGTTCCTGCATGGGTTCATTACAAGGTCTTGATAAAATTGAGAATCTTTTTGCAGCCCCATCTTGAAAGCTTGCACAGCTGTTGCAACATCAAGATGAGGAATGTCTAGTGATTCCCGGCTGAACTTGTTCACATAATCCCTAAGGGATTCCTGAGGCCCCTGTGTTATCCTGTAGAGATCACTTGTTAATTTTTCAAAGCTTCTACTACAAGAAAACTGACTATTAAATAAATTTACTAAGTGAGCAAAAGATGTAATCGAATGTGGAGGAACATTCAAGAGCCATTTCAAGGCTGATCCTGTCAAGGTTGAACCAAAACCCTTGCACAAGCATGCTTCCTTGAGATCCGGAGGGATAGGGTTAATCTCCATTCTTTCCCTATACTGAGCAATATGCTCCTCAGGATCCGTTGTTCCATCGTAAAGCTTCATGTTGGGGGTTTGGAATCTCTTTGGGATCTTAGCATCACAGATAGGATATGCAAAACGAGATATCTTGTGGCTGTCTTAAGACACTTCCGGGATCGGCTGGACCACCCCGGGTACCCTTGATATCATGTCCTTCAACTTCTGAAGTTCCCTAGTAAGCGCTGATGTCACACCTGTATCCTGCAAAGATCCACTATTGTTAGTAGTATGAGTATTATAATTATTTGACACGTTACCCGTTGGAGGATTTTGCCCATATCCTGAAGCATATCCTGAGCTCCTTATGGTCGACATCCTGACCGAGGAGGGTATTTCGGGAGTATGATTCTGAGGAAGACTGGGCATAATATTCCCCCTGTTATCCTCAGTATACACAGCTGAACTGAAGTTCAACGTTCTGGGGTGTAATGGAGTGACAATATCCTCAGCAGATCTGCTCGAGCCAGACTTCAGGAGTTGTATTTCCCTTAAAAGCATTTGGTTTGTTTCCAGTTGCTGCCTCATTTGTTCCTGCACACTTCCAAATAAGGTTAAAATTTCATCGTTAGAAGCTAAAACGGGAGCAGATTCCTGAACACTGCGAGTAGGGATAATATCCCGAGGTCGTGTAGAGGCTGACATCCTTGGAGGAGGTGGTGGAAGCATCGGACCGGTAGTAGCAGAAGTCATAGCAGACACAGTAGAGGAACTCATGTTTGATCTTGAGGCCATTATGGACAATGTGGCAAAAAGTTTTGAAAATAGAAAACCGATTAGCGATTTGACAAAAATTTTTAGTAAAGAGAGCACCACTTGCCCCACGGTGGGCGCCAAATTGTTTTGGTCAAAAATTACCGAAACAATTTAGTGATCAAATTAGTAATGTGAGGTAGTGTGCTAGAAAGTGTATAGAAAATATCCTTGTTGAGTTATTTAGGAAATCAGTATTCAGGATACGGCTCAGGATATTGAGCTGTATCTGCGATCAAACAATGAGCAAACAATGAGCAAAAAATAAAGGAAATGACACGAGATGTACGAGGAAAGCCCTTGATCAATCTAGATCGCCGGCATAAAACCTTGGGAGCTGACAATCACAGCTGCCTTGTTCTTCTTATTGCTTTAAACTTCAGGATACAGTGCAGGATATAGACCAGATCGCTAAGTGTTACAATGCCTTTGTATGAAAGTAAGAATTGCTCGAGAGCAAGTGTTAGAGTGTAGCGAGTGTGATTGTGATGTCCTACTTGATCTGGTATACCCACCTATTTATAGTAATGAATTACAAACAATAATCCCTACAAATATGGGGTACTTCGAATATTCCATTATGAACGTTATTGACCGAGTAATACGGCTTCAACGTCTTCATTTGAACGACTTGGACCGAGTCTTCCGCGGAATGAGTCTTATGAACGTTGCCATCTTCCAACCCACGTACCTGCACATAATCCATTAGTAATCCTGAGAATACCTTTCAGGATATTACGAATATCCTGAACCAGCATCCCGGATGTAAACAGATACTACATAACCAAGATATAAACCAAGATATTTTCCAGGATATAGGGGTTCAGAATTTCACCCATAACAATTGTTATGGGTGGTTTTCTGCACATATATCCGGAATTATATTTTGGTTCTATTACTTTTGATTGTGATCAGGATACCGGAACAGGAAATTGGTAACATCCTGATGCAGTATCCTGGTGATGACTAATTATTTCACGTGCAGATTAGTAAGGCATGCTTATAACGGTCAAGAAGACTGCTTCTCCTGAAGACTCGCATTAAGTGGTTGGGAAGAGAACGTTGAAGCCGCAAAGAAGGGGTCTCCAACGTTCAAAGGGGAATATTCGAAGCATCCCCCATTTTTAGGATAGGTTGTTATTTCTTTTGCTATATAAAGGAATGATCTGATCTTGTTTTGGTCAAAAACTACCGAAGCAATTAAGTGATCAAATTAGTTAAGTGAGGTAGTGTGCTAGAAATATGTGTGAAAAATATGTTAACCAAGTTAATTGCAAAAAACAGTTTCAGGATACGGCTCAGGATATAGAGCTGTATCTATGATCAAACAACGAGAAAAAAAGTAAAGGTTGACACGTGATGTACGAGGAAAGCCCTTGATCAATCTAGATCGCCAGCACAAAACCTCGGGAGCTGACAATCGCAGCTGCCTTGTTCTTCTATTACTTCAAATATCAGGATACAGTGCAGGATGTGATGTGGATCAACTAGGTGTTACAATGTAATTCGATTACAAGTGTTTGTGTGTAGTGACTGCTGAAAGCTAGAGAGCAAAAGTGTTCGAAAGTGTGTGTGAAAGTTGTGTGCCTTAATCTGATCCGCCCCCATCTATTTATAGTAAAAGAAATGCAACAAACTATCCTAATAAACCGGGTTCCGGCGAATATTCCCCTCTTGAACGTAGTAGACTTGGTCTTTCGGGTTCAACGTCTCTCATATAACAGATATCCCCGAGTCTTAAGAAGAAGAAGTCCATCTGACCGTTAGTAACCCACAGCCTTTAACCTGCACGTGGTCAATTTAGTTAACACCAGGATATCGCCCAGGATGTTAGCAATATCCTAATCCAGTATACTGATCACAAGTAAACAACCAAAAACAGGATATTAGTCAGGATATATATACTCAGAAAATGGCCCATAACAATTGTCCCCAAATATATCTATTGGTATACCAATCCAACGGATATATTTAAAAATTCTAACTCGTAGACCGAGGCAATCAAAATGAAACGATGGTTGAGGCGACATTGTGCCATTTTCAATGCAATATTTACTCTTTACCCCCTATATTCAGCCTATAATTAGCTGAGATATTTCTTCTTGTTATCATTACTCTTCAAGCGATTTTCAGGTAATCATCCTTT
This sequence comes from Helianthus tuberosus, assembly GCA_030545235.1. Lineage (NCBI taxonomy): Eukaryota > Viridiplantae > Streptophyta > Magnoliopsida > Asterales > Asteraceae > Helianthus > Helianthus tuberosus. The sequence continues at coordinate 315,111 of CM060417.1, forward strand.
CCTTCATCCTCTGTTCTTTTTCCTGAATTTCTTTTAGTTTGCTTGATACCCTTCATGGCATCACGGACAAGATCTCGTTCGGATGAACTAGTCCCAACCCTCGTAAGTCAAAACTTCATACGAGAACCAGAAAAAGAAATCTGTTGCTTTAACAATGCCGATATCGCTGCCCTCAAGGATTCCGGCGACTTTCCCGCTGGAACAGTCATTCGCCCTTTTGATCGGGAGGTCCGATCAGACGTGTCATCAGACGAGTTGGTCTGCTTTTTCGCCTACCCCTTTTCTTTGGGACTTCGGTATCCAATTCCACCCTTCATCTCTCGTTTCTTCGACCTCACCGGCCTTAGTTATGCCCAAACTATACCAATGATCTGGCGAGTTTTGATGGTGCTAGACCAAATCAAATCTCGCCACTGCCCTGACCTGTGTATTGAAGACCTCCCCATAGCATACCGGTTGAGGTCCTATGGTGACAGTCGTTTTCTTTTGTTTTCTACCTCCCAGAGCCCTTTAGTCCTTAAGGCCACCAAGAACGAAGACCGATGGCGGCGAAAGTTCTTTTTTGTAATAAGAGACTCCATTGACAAGGGTTTCGATCTACCGGTTAGATGGTTAACCAAGGGTAGGATCTAGGGTTTTAGGAATATCCCCAAATGTATCCTTAAACTATATCCCAGACTTATATCCTGATGTTTTTATGCAGCGAACTTCTGAGATTTAGCACCCCTAGTGCGGAATCCGAGTCCAGGATCAAAGAAATCTACCGACTTCCTGCCAGTGAAAGAACTTTCTCCCTGTCTCTTACAGATTCAAGCCAAAAATCAAGTTCAGAGATGTCTGGTAAGCATATTCTCAGTAATTATATTTATTTATTAAACCGATTATCTTTCAGAGGTATGATGAGTTTAAAAATATCTTCCCTTGTGCAGCACCAGTTGTCAACCTCGAAGGCTTCCAACTTGACGAGTTGGATAGTTACTCCAGCCTGGTACCTGTCAAACAAGAATCTAAGCCGAAGTCGTCTGCCACACCAAATCTTACCACTTCAAAGACTACTACCGCTCCTAAAGCTCCCCCGGCATCCAGGACCCGGGCCTCTAGCTCCCGGAAGAGAAAAGAAATGGATTCTCCAGCCGCCTCCGAGACATTCTCTCTCGAGAAACATGGATTTAGTGAAGCCACTTCATTCCTCAAGCAGGTAAAAATTACCTTCCGATATCCTGAACATGCATGTTAATCGTTATCCTGCTCGTTTTACATTGATACCTGTGTCTTTAACTGCAGGGCTTGGAACGTCTCATGCACTTGTATGAAGACACCTGTGGGCTTAATAAGAAGCTGGAGATTAAGCTCGAAAAAGCTGAAGCCACTATAGTTGATCAAGGAACAATTGCGGCTGCCAAGTCCCAGCATTATAAAGACAAATACAAGGCAATGACCCAGGAACACCAAGCTGCCCTCCATAAAGCCAATGAGGATGCTCAAGCCAAGCTAGATGCCGCCCTTCTTCAACACCAGCAAGATATGAGTTTATATCGGGACAGTCTCAAAGCATCCGTTGTTATCTCCCTTCTCCAAGCCAGGTTAAGGATGGCTTACAAGGCCAAGAGCTTGGGCTTCGAATGCCCCTCCTGGAATGTAAAGGCTTGGGAATCGAAACTACAGGATCTTGGAGGTCATCCCGTCGCTCATCCCGCAAAGCATGCTGGTGAAGAGCCTTCTAAGGCGGCAGAAGAAGTGGCCAATGCCGGTGATGATGCCGAGAAGAATCCTGTGGGGGATGCTGGTGCAGATGCTGGGAAAGAAGTTGTTGATCAAGAAGGTGCTGCCGCTTAGGCGGCGAAGTGGGCGATGATGGATATACGTGCCAAGGCCGGAGCCCACTTTTTTTAAATTTCACGGTTGTGGTTTGTACAAACAATTTACTTTTCGTGTCGTTGAACAATTTATATTTCCTGCACTAGAACAATACGATGACTAAAGGTGGATGGGTCCTGGGTTTCAGGATGAAGCCCTTGGTCATCGGTTAGTATAACCTGTTTTGAATGTCGTAACGGTTGGAGGTAGACAGGTCCCGTTTTGAGATAGAACCTTCAACTGTTAGGTAAGTATGGTAAAGACTAATTGTGCTTTTGGTGAATTGGCCTCAGTTTGGGGTGAAACCAAAAGCACAACTTTTGACTTGTTAATAATATAACTACATCTTGACTTATTTGTTGTCGTCTTTTAGATTTTTTCCATGCGTTACTAAGTTAATTTTGCAAAATATCCTGATCAATATACTTAGCAATATATTATGAAAACCTTTTTCAAACAGAATTTCTAAAAATTCAATTAATTTCAGACAAAACCTCTAAAGGATAAAAGATAACCCATTCTCCAAGTCCTGTTTTGACAACATTCGTTAGATCAGGGTTTTCATTTTCAATTCAAATATTTCAATGAAATATCCCGAAACATATTCCAAAAACAGATTCTGAAGACATGTCCTAAAGATATATCCTTAATCAGAGTTAAAAAATTCATTTAAGGTTCACAAAGGAAAGATCATACCAGGAATTGAGTGTAGCCTTAGTATTAAACTCCAACCCCTTTTGTGGCTTCTCCTTCCAAGATGTCCCCAGTTCGATACACTTAGCTCAACTTCGATTCTTTGTGCTTCATACAATTACTTTAGATGGAATGTCCCCTGTGCATGAAGTCCTTAAACACTTAGAAAATTTTTGAGCAATAGTTCCAATTGTATAGACAATTTTTGTGTTACAGGGGTAAAACCCAAAATATACTGGAGATAAATCCTTTGTATCCTGGGGAAAATCCCAAATTTTCGTGCGCTACAGGCTGGAGTGTATAAACTCCAAGACTTAGAAAGGTGAAAACCTTTAAACCTTAGAGAGTATGAAAATACCCTTTCGTGAGAGAGGGTGATCAATCCTCATATACCTTAAGGATTCAGGATATAGCCAATACTAACGAAATTGTCTGCCACTTTTACATGAACTGGTCCCGCCACCTTGAACTATTCCCGAATAACTTGCGCTCTAGGCGGGGTGTTTAAACCCAATTCGGAAGAAAGGTGAATACCTTTAAACCTGTGAAGGGATCAGGATCCCTTAGACGTGAGAGAGGGGGCCAATCCTCTAATCTTCCGAAGTATCCTGAGTGTGTATCCTGGTGCTACATCCCAAAGAATATACTGCAAAACAACTGTAAACTAAGGTGGGTGTTAGCCTGGCTAACACCCCTCTGATGCTTAAGTCAGTAACAGGTTCAAAATAGTAAATGATATTAAAATTTAATAAAAGAGTCAGAATCCATACCGCCCTGAGTCAGAATTTGAATTCCATACTCACTTAAAATAGAGCTTTAGATGTATAGCATTCCAGGATCTCGGTAGCATATCTCCCTCCATATGCTTGAGTCGGTATGCTCCTTTTCCTGATTCTGATTCAACCTCATAGGGTCCTTCCCACTTTGGAGCCAACTTTCCATCAGCAGGATTAGTAGTATTCTGAAAAGCTTTTCTTAATACCCAATCTCCAATCTGAAATCTTCTAGTCCTTATATTCTTGTTGTATGCTTTAGATATCCTCTGTTGATATGCCGCCATCCTTAGCCTTGCAACATCTCTTGTCTCATCAACAGTATCCAGTTCCTGGCATAGGACTTCAGGATTCTTCTCAGGATCCCTGAGGTTGGATCTCGCTGTAGGTATCACCACTTCTGTCGGAATCACCGCTTCTGCTCCAAACACCAAGGAAAACGGGGTTTGGCCAGTTGCATTCTTCACCGTTGTCCTATCAGCCCACAAAACAATGGGTAATTCTTCTGCCCATCTTCCTTTCTTAGCCCCTAGTCTCTTTTTTAAGTTGTTGACAATTATCTTGTTCGAGGATTCTGCTTGTCCATTTGCTTGAGGATGCACCGGAGTAGACGTGGCCATTTTAATTCCCCAACTATTGCAAAAGTCAGTAGTCCTTTTACTTATGAATTGAGATCCATTGTCACAAATTATCTCAGCTGGCACTCCAAACCTAGTCAGGATATTCCTTTTTATGAAGGATACCACTTCTTGATCTCAAACTTGAACAAATGCTTCTGCTTCAACCCACTTGGAGAAATAATCCGTCATTGCCAACATGAAAACCTTTCCTCCTGGAGCTTTCGGAAGCTTTCCCACTATATCCATACCCCATTTCATGAACGGCCAAGGAGAAACAATAGGATACAGCGGTTCAGCAGGCTGATGTAATATGTTACTATGTCTTTGCATGCGTCACATCTTCGAGCATATTCTGTGGCATCTTTTCTCATCGTTGGCCAATAATATCATGTCCTTAATACTTTTGAGAATAAGGACCTGCCCCCCTATTTGGTTACCACAATCCCCTTCATGTATATCCTGAAGTACTTCTTTGGTTTCAGGATCCTCCATGCACCTCAGATATAGTCCTGCAAGAGATTTCTTATACAAAACATCATTTATCATAGTGAATCATGATACCTTCATTCTAAAGGCTTTAGGATTCTCATTCTTTGGGATGTGTCCTTCCTTGAGATATCTCATGATTGGAGCCGTCCAGGACTTAGGATCCTCCTCGGGATACTCATCATCAGGATCCTGAATACTTATTACTTCCTTATCCCGAGGATTCGTCGCAGGATATAGGATATGTAATATTGGTATTTGGGTTCCTTCCGGTATCCTGACCGATGATCCCAGATTTGCCAAGGCATCAACTTCAGCATTATCCTGTCTTGGTACCTGTTCAAGTGTAAAAATATCGAAATATCCTGCTAATTTTTTGAGAATTTCGAGATACTCGATTAACTTCTCTCCCTTAACTGCATAGGTTCCATTAAAGTGATTAGCGATTAACAAAGAATCAACATATACTTGCAAATTCTTGATACTCATATTCTTAGCCAACTCTAATCCTGCAATTAAAGCCTCATATTCTGCCTCATTATTAGTAGCAGGAAATTCACACCTAATAGCCTGGGGTAATATGTCCCCCTGTGGCGATTTTAGTAGTATACCTAAACCTACACCTCTTACGTTAGATGCACCATCAGTATACAATGTCCAGCATTCTAAGTTTTCTCCTAGCTGCTGTACTTCTAAGTCTACTTCATTTTGAATATCACTACTGAAATCAGCCACAAAGTCAGCTAAAGCCTGAGACTTTATGGCATTTCTAGGCTCATATACTAAGTCATAAGCACTTAATTTTACTGACCACTTAGCCATCCTACCCGACATCTCGGGTTTCCTAAGCACGTTTTTAACAGGATAGTTGGTTTTAACATGAATCTTATGTATCTCAAAATAATGTCTAAGTTTCGTTGACGCCATAACTAGGGCTAATATCAATTTTTCTAGATGAGAATATCTAGTTTCAGCATCTAATAAACTTTTACTAACATAATAGACAGGATATTGCTGACCTTCATGGTCCTTTATAAGAACGGCACTTACAGCATTCCCTGATACAGCGAGGTATAGGGATAGTGGTTCACCATTTTCAGGCTTCATCAATAGAGGTGCAGTTGAGAGATATCGCTTCAAATCCTGCAAGGCTGCTTCATGCTTTGCTCCCCATTCGAACTTCTTATTCTTCTTGAGGATATCATAAAATTCCCTGCATTTTTCCGAGGATCTTGAAATAAATCTGTTCAATGCTGCCACTCGGCCTGTTAACCGTTGAACATCCTTCATATTCGAAGGTGATTTTATATCCAGGATAACTCTAATCTGCTCCGGGCTCACCTCTATTCCTCTTTTGGTCACCATATATCCTAGAAACTTTCCTACCCCCACTCCGAAATGGAACTTAGCAGGATTCAGTTTCATGTTATACTGATCCAGGATATCAAATGCTCCCTTAATATCCTGGAGGTGATCCTCAGCCTTTTTAGATTTCACCACCATATCGTCAATATATACCTCCATGGTGTCCCCCAGTTTGTCTTTAAACATCATGTTTACCAGCCTCTGGTATGTTGCACCTGCATTTTTCAAACCAAAGGGCATAGCAGTATAACAATAAATACCTGTTGGTGTCATGAAGGCAGTATCCTCCAGGTCTGAAGGCTCCATTTGAATCTGCTGAAATCCTGAGGATGCATCCATGAAGGTTAACATCTCATGCCCGGCAGTAGCATCCACCATTGCATCAATATGGGGAAGAGGAAATGGGTCATTAGGACAAGCCTTGTTCAAGTTCGTGTAATCTACACAGACTCTCCATTTCCCATTTTTCTTCTTTACCACGACTACATTTGCCGGCCATCTTGGAAACTTGACTTCTCTGATCATTTTGGACTTCAATAATCTTTCAACTTCCTCTTGTATGATTGTATTTCGTTCGGGAGCAAACTTCCTTCTTTTTTGCTGAACAGGCTTGAATAACCTGTCAATTCCAAGCTTGTGAGTAATAATGTCTTTGGATATACCTGTCATATCCTCATGCTTCCAGGCAAATGTTGACATCCTGCACTTCAAAAAGTTAGTTAATTGTTCTTCAATATACTGAGGGATATTGGTTCCTATGAGCACCGAGATATCCGGATTATCCTGATCCAGGATAACTTTCTTTACATCCTGCTCTGAAGCCTCCATGATATCCTGGACCCGCATCTTTAATTGCTATGCTGCATTAGGCTTGGTTGAGGATTTCATTGAGGATGAGTAGCATTCCTTCGCCTCCTGCTGATCACTATCAACTTTGACGACCCCCCAAGGGGTAGGGATCTTTATGCATTGATGATAAGTCGATGGAACAGCCTTCATGTCATGGATCCATGGCATGCCTAGTATGATGTTATAGCAGGATAAGGAATCCATCACACATAAGCGTTGTATCGAGTTGACCCCTTCAACATATACTGGCAACTTTATCTCCCCTACGGTATTCCTAGCTTCTCCACTGAAACCAACGAGCACAGTGGACTTCGAAGTAATGTCCATTGGAGATACATTCATCCTCTTCAATGTTTCCAGCTGAATTATGTTGACAGATCTACCATTGTCCACTAATATCCTGCGTACAAAATGGTTAGCAACATATAATGTAATTACAAGGGCATCATGGTGAGGATCCTGCACAGTATCCCTGTCGTCACTGTCGAAAGTGATCACTTTATCAGTTGTAAGGGTAGTCATCCTGGCTGGTTTGTCTCCCCTTTCAGTCTTAGCCTCCTTTGCATGTCTCTTGGCCACATAATATGAAGTCCCAAAAATGTCGGATCCTCCTGAAATAAAGTTAATTATTTTGGCATCTGCCGGGGGTGATGCTGCTCGTTCAGGATCCTGACCTTTATTCTTCTTTCTTCCCAGCAAATCCTTCAGATACCCTTTGCTCAATAGGTAGCTTATTTCTTTCCTTAGAGCAATGCAATCCTCGGTCACATGTCCGAAATCCTCATGGAAGGCACACCATTTGGATTTGTCCTTCCAATCAGCTTTTTGTTGATTCTTTCGAGGCCACCTAGCTTTGTCTCCTAAACCCTGCATAGTATACATTAACTCAGGTATATTAACAGAAAAGCAGTATTCAGATAATTCAGGATATTCTTCAGGATCCTCGTCTTCAAAAGCATTCACTTTCTTGTTGTCATTTCTGCCATATGGCTTAGAGCGATATGGTTTATACGAGGATTCTGATTTCCTGTTGGTTGATTCATAGGTTGAGCTAGAATTCATCCTCTCTTGCAACTTTTTGTCATCTTCCAAGCGGATATATCTCAAAGCCCTATTACGAGCTTCGTCGAGATTCCTGCAGGGGTTCATTACAAGATCCTGATAGAACTGAGAATCCTTTTGTAACCCCATCTTAAAAGCCTGCACAGCTATTGCAACATCAAGATGTGGGATATCCAAGGATTCCCGACTAAAGTTGTTCACATAATCCCTCAAGGATTCCTGAGGTCCTTGAGTTATCCTGTAAAGATCACTGGTCAGTTTCTCAAAACTCCGACTGCAGGAAAACTGACTATTAAATAAATTAACCAAATGAGCAAAAGACGTAATTGAGTGAGGAGGAACATTTAACAGCCATTTTAAGGCTGATCCTGTCAAGGTAGAACCGAAACCCTTGCACAAGCATGCTTCCTTGAGTTCCGGGGGGATAGGGTTAATCTCCATTCTTTCTCTATACTGGGGCAATATGCTCTTCAGGATCCGTAGTCCCATCATACAGTTTCATGTTGGGGGTCTAAAATCTTTTTGGGATTTCAACATCACAGATAGGATATGCAAAGCGGGATATCCTGTGGCTGTCTTGGGATACTTCCGGAATTAGCTGGACCACTCCAGGTACACTGGATATCATGTCCTTCAATTTCTGAAGCTCCCTAGTAAATGTTGACGTCATACCTGCATCCTGCAAAGAGCCATTGTTGTTAGTAGCAAGAATATTTTTATTTGACACGTTACCGGTCTGAGGATTCTGGCCATATCCTGAAGCATATCGTGAGCTCCTCACAGTTGACATCCTAACCGAGGAGGGTATCTCAGGAGTATGATTCTGAGAATGGCTTGGCACGATGTTCCCCCGGTTATCCTCAGTGTAAACTGCAGAACTGAAGTTCAAAGCCCTAGGCTGTAAAGGAGTGATAGTTTCTTCAGCAGGTCTACTTGGGCCGGATTTCAAGAGTTGTATCTCTGTCATCAGCATCCGATTAGTTTCCTGCTGCTGCCACATCTGTTCCTGTACACTACCAAACAAATTTAGAATTTCATCATTAGACGCCAAAACAGGACCGGATCCCTGGGTACTGTGAGCGGGGATAACATCCCGAGCCGCATGACTTTCAGTTCCATGTGAAGAAGCTTGCATTCTTGGAGGAGGAGGTGGAAGCACCGAACCAATTGTTGCAGAGGTTGTAGCAGACATGGTGGAAGAGCTCATGTTTGATCTCGAGGCCATTGAAAACAATGTAGCAAAAAGTTTTGACAATAGAAAACCGAGTAATGATTTTACTAAAGTTTTTAGCAAAAATAGCACCCCTTGCCCCACGGTGGGCGCCAAATTGTTTTGGTCAAAAATTACCGAAGCAATTAAGTGATCAAATTAGTTAAGTGAGGTAGTGTGCTAGAAATATGTGTGAAAAATATGTTAACCAAGTTAATTTCAAAAAACAGTTTCAAGATACGGCTCAGGATATAGAGTTGTATCTATCATCAAACAATGAGCAAAAAAGTAAAGGTTGACACGTGATGTACGAGGAAAGCCCTTGATCAATCTAGATCGCCGGCACAAAACCTCTGGAGCTGACAATCGCAACTGCCTTGTTCTTCTATTACTTCAAATATCAGGATACAGTGCAGGATGTGATGCGGATCAACTAGGTGTTACAATGTAATTCGATTACAAGTGTTTGTGTGTAGTGACTGCTGAAAGCTAGAGAGCAAAAGTGTTCGAAAGTGTGTGTGAAAGTTGCGTGCCTTAATCTGATCCACCCCCATCTATTTATAGTAAAATAAATGCAACAAATTGTCCTAATAAACCGGGATACGGCGAATGTTCCCCACTTGAACGTTGTAGACTTGGTCTTTCGGGTTCAACGTCTCTCATACAACAGATATGCCCGAGTCTTAAGGAGAAGAAGTCCATCTGACCGTTAGTAACCCACATCCTTTAACCTGCACGTGGTCAATTTATTTAAAACCAGGATATCGCCTAGGATGTTAGCAATATCCTAATCCAGTATCCTGATCACAAGTAAACAACCAAAAGCATGATATTAGTCAGGATATATATACTCAGAAAATGGCCCATAACAAGTAGGAATACACAATTTTTTACGTACACTTCTGCTCTCTACTAGCTTCAATCACTCACCAACACTTACACTTACACTCGAATCTCATTGTAACACTTAGTCGATCCACATCATATCCTGCATTGTATCCTGAAGTTTGAAGTAATAAGAAGAACAAGGCAGCTGCGATTGTCAGCTCCCGAGGTTTTATGCCGGCGATCTAGATTGATCAAGGGCTTTCCTCATACACCTTGTGTCACCCTTTACTTTTTAGCTCATTGTTTAATTGTTGATATAGCTCGATATCCTGAGCTATATCCTGAAACAGTTTTTGCAAACAACCAAACTAGGATATTTTCAACACACATTGTTAGCACACTACCTCACTTAACTAATTTGATCACTAAATTTCTTCGGTAATTTTTGACCAAAACAAGTAGGCTCACAAAAAAGATCACAGAAAAAGAATTTTGAGATCATCATAGCCGAGTGATAGAACCATCGATTACTACAGCCAACCAACTAAACTATAGCAAAATACCGTAATTAAATCACAAAACTGGTAAAAAAAACTTCGATTAAGTAGGCTCACATACAGATCACAGCCAAGCAACCAAAAGCCCTAAATAAACAGTATAACATCGATACAGTAGGCTCACAAAAAGATCACAGCCAAGAAACCAAAACCCATAAGAAAAATAACGACAAAGTCAAACAATTGAACTTTGAAATCAAAAATTAACATTCATCCAATCCAATTAACCAATCAAACCACCTTCAGATCTGATCACACCAACACAAAGATCAAATCACACTCAACCCCACAACGATTACCCATCACCACACCAACTAAAACAAATTCAAATGAACAAACCTTTGACTTTGGAATAACTTTGACTGCAACATCTTAACCTCTCAATTCCCCTTTCTTAAACTTAGCTTTACAAGTATACCCAAAATGGCCTCTCCCACTAGGAAGTCTTTAGATAAATTAAAAAGTAATTTAAAACTTTTTATCAATAGATATTCATAAAAACCACATTTATTTAAAAAAATTCAAAAAGTAGAGATGAGAGTGCATACGAGGTAAAATAGGTATGAAGTCTACAGTAAGCTGAAGTAAGCCAACAACGATAGTCAATAATCACACCCCAAGTGGTGGCCAGGGTTTTCCGTTTCAGGTGTCATCAGCAGAAACAGATGGTGACGGCGGTTAAGGTTTCACCACAGTGATGAAGATGGCTTCAGGAAAGTCAAGACTCAAAAAGTACAGCAAAACAGTGTGGCTCAGATCTACCAGAAATCATGGCAGCAAGGTGGGTGCGAAGCTGGCTAATTGTGCAGATTTGAAGAGGAATTACAGATCCGAAGAAGAAACAAATACAGATCTAAAGAGGAATCGCAGACCTAAGAGAAACAAACTCTAATCTGAAGAGGAATCGCAGATCCGGTCTTCTTGAATCGCCAGAGAAGGAGAGAGTAGATGGAGGCGGATAAGAAGTGAGAGACCCTGAAACCCTAATCTTGTATCCATGTTTTTTTTCTGAGTGAGGGTATAATTGGGATTGTAAATTAATATTGCGCTTTAGAGGGTTGTACATTATGCATTAATGCTGTTTTAAGGGAATGGCAAATTACCTTAAGTAGTCCTTCCTATATGCTTTTATATATATATATATATATATAGTGTAAGTATCTATAGAAAACCCACTTTAATTTAGAAAACCCGGGAAACTCTAACCTCCCGATGTTTTTTTAAAAAAAATATACACATGTTATATACATGTTTTTAAGGTATTTGGGCAAAAAAAATCAAAAAAGCGCCGAGTAGATATTTAAAAAAAAAATAAACAAGTTTTGGTGTAACACGTGTTACAAATATGTCAGATGAATGTAACACGTGTTAGACCAAAACTTGTTTATTTTTTTTAAAAATATCTACTCGGCACTTTTTGGATTTTTTTGGCCCAAATACCTTAAAAACATGTATATAACATATGTATATTTTTTTATAAAAAAAAAACGTCGGGAGGTTAGAGTTTCCCGGGTTTTCTAAATTAAAGTGGTTTTTCTATACATCCTTGCCCTATATATATATATATATATATATATATATATATATATATATGGCAATAGAAAACCCACTTTAATTTAGAAAACCCGGGAAACTCTAACCTCCCGATGTTTAAAAAAAAAAAAAAAAACATACACATGTTATATACATGTTTTTAAGGTATTTGGGCAAAAAAAATCAAAAAAGCGCCGAGTAGATATTTTTAAAAAAAATAAACAAGTTTTGGTGTAACACGTGTTACATTCATCTGACATATTTGTAACACGTGTTACACCAAAACTTGTTTATTTTTTTTTAAAATATCTACTCGGCGCTTTTTTGATATTTTTTGCCCAAATACCTTAAAAACATGTATATAACATGTGTATATTTTTTTTTTTAAATTCGGGAGGTTAGAGTTTCCCGGGTTTTCTAAATTAAAGTGGGTTTTCTATAGATACTTACATTATATATATATATATATATATATATATATATATATATAGGGGATCGCTAAAATGAGAACCACCTCCAGTTATGAGAACCATGAGAACCACTTTATAGCCTTTAGATTAACTTGATGGATGGATGAGATTAAAAGTAACAAAAACTAATATTAAATAAAATTTGTCTTATTATGTCTTTTATATTTTAATCAAAAAGGGTAGATTGGTAAAATAACTTTTTTTTGTCTTTTTCACTTTATTATTTTTTAATTACTTTTTGTTTTATTATATTACTTTTTAGTTTTATTATATTACTTTTTATTTTTTAAATAGATTTCTTTATTAAACAAAAATTTTGAAAATCAGATTTTTTATATAAAAAAAATTTATGCGCGTTTTTTTACCACCCGTTTTTTACGCGCGTTTTTTTACGACCCGTTTTACGCTCCGTTTTTTCACGCCGATTTTGCGACCGTAGTTTTTAAGTGCCGTTTTTAGGCCCGGTTTTAGGCGCCGTTTTTTGCCGCGCCGTTTTTTACGTCACGTTTTTTACAAGCCGTCCCGTTTTAGCGCGCCGTTTTAGCGTCACGTTTTTTTACAAGCCGTCCCGTTTTTTGTCGTCCCGTTTTAGCCGTCCCGTTTTTTTGCCGTCCCGTTTTTTGCCGTCCCGTTTTAGCCGTCCTGTTTTTTTACAAGCCGTCCCGTTTTTTGCCGCGCCATTTTTTACGTCACGTTTTTTACAAGCCGTCCCGTTTTTTGCGCCCCATTTTTTACGTCCCGTTTTTTTCGCCCCATTATTTACGTCACGTTTTTTGCCGCGCCGTTTTTAGCGTCACGTTTTTTTACAAGCCGTCCCGTTTTTGCCGTCCCGTTTTAGCCGTCCCGTTTTTTTGCCGTCCCGTTTTTTTCCTTCCCGTTTTTTGCCGTCCCGTTTTCTGCAGTCCCGTTTTAGCCGTCCCGTTTTTTTACAAGCCGTCCCGTTTTACGCCCCGTTTTTTTACGTTTTACTCGTCGGTTTTTTACGTTTTACGTGTCGGTTTTTTACGTTTTACGCGTCGGTTTTTTACGTCTTACGCGTCGGTTTTTTACGTTTTACGCCCCGTTTTTTTACGTTTGACGCGTCGGTTTTTTTACATTTTACGCGTCGGTTTTTTACGTTTTACGCCCCGGTTTTTTACGTTAACGTTTTTTACGTCCCGTTTTAACGCGGCGTTTTTTACGTCCCGTTTTAACGCGGCGTTTTTTAAGTCCCGTTTTATTTACGTTTTACGTTTTACGAAAAACTTTTTACGTTTTACGAAAAACTTTTTACGTTTTACGTTTTACGAAAAAGTTTTTACGTTTTACGTTTTACGTAAAACTTTTTACGTTTTACAAAAAACCTTTTACCTTTTACGTTTTTACGCGTCGCTTTTTAACGCGTCGCTTTTTAACACGCCGCTTTTACGGCCGACTTTTTACGTTAAAAAGTTTACGTTTTTTGTTAAAAAATTTACGTTTTACGTTAAAAAGGTTTACATTTTACGTTAAAAAAATTACGTTTTACGTTAAAAAGTTTACGTTTTACGTTAAAAAGTTTACGTTTTATGTTTTTACGTTTTACGTTAAAATATTTACGTTTTACTTTAAAAACTTTACATTTTTACATTAAAAAGTTTACGTTTTACGTTAAAAGTTTACGTTTAATGTTAAAAAATGTATGTTTTACGTATTACGTTAATTTTTTTAATCTTTTTACGTTTTACGTTAAACTTTATTACGTTTTACGTTTTAAACTTTTTACGTAAAACTTTTTACGTTTTACGTTTTACGAAAAACTTTTTACGTTTTACGTTTTTACGTAAAACTTTTTACGTTTTACGTTTTACTTTAAAACTTTTTTACGTTTTACGTTAATTTTTTTAATCTTTTTACGTTTTACGTTAAAATTTTTACGTTTTACGTTAAACTTTTTTACGTTTTACGTTTTAAACTTTTTATGTTTTACGTTAAACTTTTTACGTTTGACGTAAAAGTTTACGGTTGAACTTTTTTTCACAAAGACTTTTTTACACAAAAACTTGTTTACGCAAGACGAACGCACCCATAAATCGCAAAGTCGGTAGGTGTCTCGGATATATTTTTATCGTCATCGACTGGGGAAAAGAATATAAAAAACCAACAACAACAAAACAAAAGAGTATCTCGAAAAAAAACGGGGTTTGGCTCAGATTTTTTCCGATAATTAAAAAGGCTGCAAAGTGGGGTTGCAGGTTCAAAAACCTACCCTCCGCCGTCCTTGCCGCGCCATCGTCATCAAAATCTATTTTTTTTTTTTTTTGCATCATCGCCATCCAATCCAAAACATATCAACCCCACAGTCACTGATCAAACAAGAACAAACCAGATTCAAACCACAAGATTCAAAACCAGCAAGATTCAAAACCAACAAAAACCCAGTTCATCAAAAAAGCACCCAGTTCATCAACAAAAACCCAGATTCAAACCCAACAAAAACCCAGTAACAATAACAACCAAACATGATGTAGATACCCAAAAAATCAAATCAAAAAGGAAACCCCATCAACAATAACAAAATGATGTACATACCCAAAATCAAAAACCCAGATTCAACATGAACAACATTTAAGCCCAGATTCAACAGAATCAAACCCAGAAAGTCAAACCCCCAAGAACACCCATCAGATTCAAAAAAACCCAGAAAAATCAAGAACACCCATCAGATTCGAGAACACCATCAACAAAAACACTTACCCACCGACGCACCATCGCCCCTGAAACCACCACCACCACTGACGCCGTTCTCCGCCACCGCCTATCGCCGCCGTCCCCTCGCTACGGTCCACACCACCACCACAACATCAAATCGGTCTTCATCTTCATCCCAGATGAAGAACAATGGTTGGGGTTTTGTGACAATCGGTCTTCATCTTCATCCCGCGGATAACTTCATCTTTGTGATGATTGCGGCGGCGGAGGGCAGCTGTGGGGTGGCGGCTCCGCCGTGAAACGGAGCTTCCGTTTCTGTTCTCCGGCCTTGCCGTCGATGTGTGCCGCCACCACCACAGTGGTGGCCGGTCGTTTATTTGAGCAGGGGTGGGGGGAGGGTTGAGTGGTCGCCTGATGTATATATCGAGTGGGAGAGATGATGGTTCTGGTTGCCTGTGATTTTCTTCAAGATAGAGAGAATGAGAGACAAAAATGAAGATAAATGAAGAAGAACATGAGATTTAAAGAGAGAGGAGAGAGAAGGTGCTTTAAATGAATAGAGATAATGAGATTTGATGTTTTGGGTAAATGACTAATATACCCTTTCTGTTGGCATGTTCTGATTGGTTGAAAGTAGTTCTCATGGTTCTCATAACTGGGGGTGGTTCTCATTCTAGCGGCTCCCTATATATATATATATATTGTCTAGGTCATCCCTGTTCGCAATCGTGAGATTTCGAGTGTTTGTGATTAGTTTGTTATAAAAACACATATTGCATGATTAATTTTGCAGGGAAACAACTAACCTTCGAACAATAAACACGCTTGTATTGATGAATCGAATCGTACACACATATATGATTATTATTTTAACACCCGGAATGCATGGATGTTACAGCGCTTCTACCTTAAGGTTATTGCTACGCTGGATCTGTGCTCACCATAACCGTCGGTCAAGGCCGTAGGTTATGGTCCAGACGACTTCCATACTTGTGTTTCTTCTTCAGTTTTGGCTTCCAAGCCTCTTGTTTCCTCATGATTGTTTTCCTATTACAAGAGGTAAGCAAGGGTCCCGAACCGACCGACAATCGACTCGATCTGGAACCATTTATCTTAAAATATAAGAACCGCAACCATACCCATAAAATAAGGCGATAATTCGAGTCTAAAAAGGGTCCCACGGGTCCTATACCCTTTTGGACCCTTTAGAACCATTTACAAACAACTTATTTTTTGGGATTGCAACAAACAATGGATAACGAATTCACTTTGGGCATGTAACATAATGATTTTAGGGAAAAACTGATGGCACTTGTTTGGATGAATCTCAACCTCTTAAGATGTTGTACAACAACTAAAAAATAATAAAACCAACCTAAGTTCAAAGCATAAAAAATCAACTTTTGTACGGTACCTAAAACAATTTAAACTAGTTGAATCAATCAAATGAACCTTCAAGATGGTTCAATTATGGATGGTATCTCCTAATTTTCTAAAAGATATGTGTTGTATTTTTAGATGGAACCATAACCCGCCACCCCGAAGCACATCCACTCGTAGTTAAACAATCCCACGCAATTAACCATATAAAAACTTATTAGAAGTAGCATTTAAACTCGTTAAACACCATTCCAAAACCCATCCATCCATATAAAAACTTATTAGAATTAGCATTTAAACTTGTTAAACACCATTCCAAAACCCATCCATCAATAGGTCGACCATAAAAAACATATCCCCACGTTTTTCTTTTATGCATCAAGCATCCTTTACAAAACTGAGTATGGACATCATCATAAGAAAAGAGGCATACAAGCATGTAATATTTGCATACATGTGAAACAAACGAAAGAAAGAAAACGTGGGAGCTAGTGTGTGATGAAAGATGCATCCCCCCACATCTCTCTCTCTCTCTCTCTCTCTCTCTCTCTCTCTCTCTCTCAATAGTTAAGGAGTACCACGAAGGAATGTTAGTCATGGTCATGAATAGTTCATGGCCCATCCCTGTCCTTTTTTTTCATGAATTCCATAGATCAATATATAATAGGTGAATAAAATGATAGGTACTTTGTAATCATGTTATAGTACATGTAGCCTTCCTATATTATGAAAACCCAAGCAACTAAGTAGACTATTTAACCAAGATAATAATACTTGCAATGTTGTTAGGACATATTGAAACTGTATTTAAATATGTGAGCGGTGCCAATTTGATTTTGATGTCTGGCCCTCAAGGATATTGTTTTTATGGGTAGTATTGTCGTATATTACGTCTTGAAATCTTAAATCCAACAACCTCACATTCACATAATATTCAATAAAATAATAATAAACGTGTAATAACATGTGAATAGGTGTAATCTAATCTCTAATTCTCAAGGTTCAATAAACGTTTATTCACCTTTGAGACATGGCTAATCCCCATTATCATATGTTTTCAACCATATTATTTCCAAAACCAGATTAAAAATGATGAAGTAAACATCAGTATGGTTATGAGAGTGGCGAGAGAAATTGACCTATTTGGGGGGGGGGGGGGGGGGGGGGGGGTCGGATAGAGTTTTGGTGAAAACCTGTTGAGGATCATTTATTTGACTTAGTATGCAAATGATGCTGTTTTATGTCTACATAGCTAATGGTGAACACAAAATTTGAAAATCGTGTAGTTTAATGAGCTTAACATGATTAAAAAATATGGTTGGAAAAAATGTTGGGTGAATTTTTGGTAAATTAACCCTCAAGTGGGTGTACATGTTAAAAGGGGAGATATGGGACTTAAAGTAAACATAGTGATAAACAAGTCCTAATAGCTTTTAATATTTGTGTGTTTAAGGGTTGCTTTGGTGTAATGAGTTAAATTGACCCACAAGTTGTAAAAATGCGTTGTGTCAAACCTTGTATAATTGAAGTTAAGCATCTTAACTTCAAAAATTCAACACGTTGGACGAAGAACTCAAGAAATACAAAGTCCTGGCAAAGGAAAGTATTGCATGAGTCAACTAGGAAAGTATATGTGTAACTTCCCGAAAATGCGAGTTCATAAATTTGCAATTAGGTTGCAAATAAACTAGTAAAATAAACTAACTAGGAATGACATTAACCAAGTTAGTTGGTCATTTATGAGTAGTTAGTAGTTAAAACAAATAGGGAATGAAAGATGAGGGACTAAAAGTGTTTAAATGGAAACTATTTTAATAAAATAACAAAATTAAAACATAAAACACACTTGCTTGTGTGTTGCTGAAATCGACCAAGAACAGGGGCGATCCCAGGCTCCTTCAAAACCCTGGTTCATCACAAAACTCTCAAATTAAGGGCTCAAACCTAGTCAAAATCAAAAATCGAGCATAGATTACTGATCCCCATTGCAAGGAGATCATAAGGTATGTAAAATTTGATGAAAATTCCCCACTTGAAATTCTCATGATTTTGGGAAATTCAAAATCTGATGTTGCATGTTGGCTTTTTGGATAGATTAGAGATGATATAGTGTCTAGGAGTAAAACCTAGACAATAACATGTGAAATCATGGTCAATTCCTGAAAATCTCATGAACACATTGAAGGTGATTCATGGGTTTTGTGGGAAACTAGTAAACACTAGGGTTTAGAATGATTATTCTAGTGTAATATGGGTCATAGGAAGTGATTTCTGAAATAATGATGTTTAATGTTATATGAAAGCTTAATTGATGTTAATTTAGAGCTACATGACAAGTTATGAACTTGATAATATAAGGTGTAAATTTCTGCCCTTAAAGTGTTCGCATAAATGCCTCAAAGAAGGCTTAAATCCTAAAATTTGAGTTAAACCGCATGATTGTGATGTTTCGGAATAGTAATGCGAACTATGAATTGAAAAGAGTTCTAAACATGTCTTGGTTGAACTCTATAGGAAAGGATACCGTAGCTCCAAGCGGACAAGCCGGTGGCGACTTGCGTTTAAAGAGCGTGCACTAAAGGTATGTAACTTGACCCGTTACATTGAATAAATTTGATAATTAGTATATGTGTAGTTGAGTCGTAGAACAAAAGTTATATTAATCTAAGGCGATGATGTTCGCTAAATTGAGTAATAGATCAAGGGTTGATAAGATCTCGTTGGTAGTCACCATATTGGAGGATTCCATAGGTGAGCCAAACGGGTCGAATAATCAATAAAGGCATGGAAAATGCTCCGTAATATGATTGATTGATCTTGTTATTGGTTATTAAATAACATATTAGAAATATGAGAAGTTAATGTATTGGTATGTTAGAAAGAGGAAAGATCTGAGATTTGGGTTTGAGTAAATTGAACAAACCAAACAAAACATAACATCCCAGGGACTACCGTAAGTTACGGTAATACCGTAACTTACGGTAGAGGTCAGGAGGCTACGGTGGGTTTTCCCTGTTTTACGGTGGACCAGAAATCTCCAGGACCTACCGTAACTTACGGTGACACCGTAAGTTACGGTGGAGTCCAGAAGAAAAATAAAACTTGTATTTTATTTATCACATTGCGATGTCGGATCTTGTGTTTATGTAATGTATTATAATGTCAAAACTAATGTTTTAGTGGTTTTGACCCTAGGTGATGATGTGAATCTTACGGATGGTGATCAAGCAATATGTTGAAGAACCGAACACGACTTTTGAAGCTTCCGCCATATTTTAAATCTTTAGTATTTTAAGCTTTTGTGATGTAAACAACTTTTAAATGTTTTAACTTAGTCGATAGTTGTCTAAGGCTTTTGTCACACTTGAACTTATTTATGAAATCCATGTTATAACTAGACAAGTTTATTTAAAATGGTGTGAATTATTATTAAATTCAAGTAAAAATAAACGGGTGTTACAAGTTGGTATCAGAGCTTAAGGTTGTCAACAAAGTGTTCGGTTCAAGCTTGATCGATCGTCCGGTAAGAATTAATTGCTTTACTAGACTTAATAGAATACTAGAAAAAAAGGAAATTTGAATTGATATGCACGGGAAGTGCATGTTTACACACTCAAACTCGGAAAAGTGCACTAAGCATAAATAGTTTAAGCAAGTGGTGAACTTGGCTAGATCAAAATGAATGACGCATATGTCATAAATTAAATGTAAAACAAGTAGTGTAAACATTTCAATTTCAAAATGACGGAAAGATGGGAGGAGTGTATGAATACGCTCGAACCCGGGAAAATACACTAAGTAAGAAAGGTAAGGCAAGATATATACTTGACTAAACCGAAAAGGAATAACATGTTATTTATGATTGAATGAGAGTGATATAAATTTCCGTATAATAAGATGGAAATGGATTAAATAATTTTTGATAAATCGTGATGGATGTTTCAGTTAAAGAAATGTCTGGAGTAACCGGAGATGATTCGACATCTCAATTGACTGAACAAATGAAAGCTAAGATTTCCGAGGAGGTCGGAAAAGTTCTAGAAAATAGTCTATCACAGTATATTGATAGAATACAAACCACAATCGTGCCGGTGGTAAACGATATGATGACTGAATTAAAAGACAGCATACTACAAGAAATAGAAGAAAGGAGGGTGTTGGATATGAATCCAAGATCCGTAAAGAAGTCCAAGTCTAATAAAGTTCTCAAGAAGGGAGTTACAAAAAGTGTGTTACATCAGTGTAGATTTTGTGGAAAAATTCACAAGGGCACATGTGGTAAGCCAAGATATAAAAAGTCTAAACGTCCAGAGAAGCTTGGAACCAAGGACACAACCGACACAAAATCTGATGCCCAGAAATCAAGGACAAAGTTGTTTTATATAACAGCCACGGAGGCTAAAGCTGAACCTGATGTCGTTTCAGGTATACTCTTGTAAATTAAATTTTAGCATGAATTTTTAATTATTACGAGTGCAAATAAATCGTCTGCTTTATATCGATTTATTTGACATTCTACATTAGTGATAACGAAATTACCAAGGCTTTAAAAAAATAGGTACTAATAAAAGTTCTATTGTTTATAAGAGGTGCTGAAACTGTACGTTGAGCATCGAGGTAAAAATAATCATGATAAATGCTGCTTTGGGAAGGGGTGCGCGCACACTCGAACCCGAGAACATAATGAAAGATAAGTGTCATAATAGGGAGGAGTGTAATAACATTCGAACCCTGGGAGTTTACAATAGTAATAGATGACAAGGATATGGTTATAGACTAAGCCAAGCTAAATGAAACAAATAGAAACATCGTTTATGTCAACAAACGATGTGGATAAATTCCATACAACGATATGAAACAATAACATGAAATGAATTGATTTTGTTATTGTAACAATGGGTTAAAGTCAGAAATCAAGAGATTAAGATTCGGATAGGAATATCCTCGAAAAAGAAACTAAATGGACAATATGTATTATTGTTGCTGTAAATAATGAAATACCAATAAATTTGGATTTAGAAGCTCGGGTATGGGTAGATACCCAAGTAACATGTTATTAATAAATTCCTCCTGAGGAAGAATGATAGTCACCTTGATGAGGATGAATATGTAAAAGAATTAGTAAGACAAACATTATGAAAGCGTTAGAATAAGAACGAGTAATCCCCAAAGGCCGAATAACAATAACAGTAGTTTACCAAATAAGACTGGAGACATAGGCTTTCAGGACATTTGTAAAAGAAACAGACCTAAGGGTCGCTGACAAAAGAAAGGTGGTGTATGGATTGAATAAAGTATAGTAGTTGATATCCCAAGTAAGTGCGACCTGGATAATGAAAGCGTGAAATATTATTGAATCTATGGGATAAGTCATAAAAGAGTATGAAAGGGAAAACGCAAACCAATGAAAACGGTGTGTTAAAAATATATATATATATATATATATATATCAAGATCAAGAACCCGGGTAACGGGTTAAAAGAAAATAGAGGCATAAACCAAATAAACCGACGCGAAGGACATATAAGAAGTCATAGAGTCGGAAAGATAATCCGAAAGAAAATGAGTGTAGCCTTAGACTACGGTCAAGGTCAAACGAATAGAAGATGATCCGTGGGATCACCATAACCTCCAACTTTTAAACAATGTAAAGGCCTACGGGAACAAAATGACCATAGGGTCGCAAATACAAATGGAACATACTAGGGGGGAGTCTCACCCTAAAAAGGTGAAGACCTAATAGAATAGTCTACAAGGCTAAGTAAAGGAACCTACGGGTCGATAATATAAAGCATGGAGAACCAATTATGATTCCTCGCGTAAAATGATAATTCCGAAGAATAATCCTCATCGTCAATTCCTTGATATGATTAATCGACAAGGTTAAAGAGAAAAACATTAAACTAAAATTCAGTTTTAGTAAAGAAACGATGTTCTAACACCTAATAATACCGAGAGAGAAATTAGAAAATGGTTAGTATTAAAGAATATAAGTCTAACGCCGAAAGCATTAAGATAATTCAATCGGAGGAAAGATTCTTAAGAATGAAAGGTCAAGGTAAAACTAAACATGGCGTGATGTTATCACGCACACAAAAGTAATATATAATGTAATCACATTATAGTGTGAATGACTAGATATGGAAGTATAAACACGCAAAGGGCCGATGATGGCAATATTGCGTACCCGAATGACGAAGTATGAAGTAAAATGGTGACCAATTAGTTTAGGCAATAAAACAAGTTGTAGCCTAAATAACACTGTGACCTAGGTAGAGCGCTTGTTAATATAAAAACTAGCGTCAAGAAAGTATGGCTTACACTAGTCTTATATTTTAGAATATTCTCTATCGTATTAGTTACGAATAAGATAAATACATAGTTGAGGTATGATGTTTCGGCGTGTAGACGTACGGAACAAGATAGTTGAGCATGACAAGAAACCATGTGGAGGGTTTAAAAGGAGTTAAATCGGTAATTCGATCATTTTATGACAAATGGGAAATGAACTTTTAAATGATTACCTTATAGGGTAAACCAAAACAAACAATAAGGGTAAAACGGTAAATTGGTCACGCGTCGACCATAACTATTGGTTTTAAAAGACACTTATGAAGTAAGCCTTAATATGCCGAAAAGTGTTAAGAAATGAATTATAAGTAAAACGACCGCACGATGTAAATCGGAGCGAGTCATATAGTCGAGATGAAAATACATGTCATCTCGCTAATAAAATTGGTCATTTAGACCAGACAGGTCAAAGGGTGAAGATACCACCTTTTGATAATAGCGACTAATGATTCTTGTCGAGTTATATGATTCCAAGAATAAATGTAGAAATGATATTTGCATCGCTATTATTTAGCGAATATTATAGCAAGGCATTAAAACAGGTCAATACATTGACCCGAGCCAGGTATGTGTAATAGAGTAATTACTCATTTAGAACGTAAGGTTCAATGAGCATTAAATGAAGTCTTAGATAGACAATGGGTTACTTAAATGGGTAAACCGAATGTTTTAAAAGAGGGTCGTGGCGTTTCGAAAAGCATAATGACTTTTCAAACAAGATCATGACTCAAAAGAAGAATTATGGGTCAAACATGCTCTCAAAAGACCTTGTCGTAATTGAAAGACTAAAAAGGACCAAAACGCCCTTGTTAGCTAATTCGAACAAACAACCTTTAAAGGTTGTTTGGAAACGAGTTTTATGATTAGGTAAATACTTAGAATAAGTATAGAAGCTGAAAGAGGTATTATATTAGTCAAATGACATTATTTGAGTTTTTGCCGTAAAATAATGATTCGAGAGGTAAAATTTGGTTTATATAGATCACCACATTAAACCCACCATAAATACAGTTGTGGTGGGAGATTATAGGATAAGAAATGTGGTGATGGAATGCTAGAAGCAATTGCGAAACAATTAAATTAATCAAGTCAAGATCAATTGGGAGAATAGGATAGGCTCGGACACTACGTGGGAGTCCAAAGAAGATATACGACGTCTCTACCCTACTTTATTTGGTAAGTACTTTGGTTTCGGGGACGAAACCCTTTTTAAGGGGGGTGGACTTGTAACATCCCGAAAATGCGAGTTCATAAATTTGCAATTAGGTTGCAAATAAACTAGTAAAATAAACTAACTAGGAATGACATTAACCAAGTTAGTTGGTCATTTATGAGTAGTTAGTAGTTAAAACAAATAGGGAATGAAAGATGAGGGACTAAAAGTGTTTAAATGGAAACTATTTTAATAAAATAACAAAATTAAAACATAAAACACACTTGCTTGTGTGTTGCTGAAATCGACCAAGAACAGGGGCGATCCCAGGCTCCTTCAAAACCCTGGTTCATCACAAAACTCTCAAATTAAGGGCTCAAACCTAGTCAAAATAAAAAATCGAGCATAGATTACTGATCCCCATTGCAAGGAGATCATAAGGTATGTAAAATTTGATGAAAATTCCCCACTTGAAATTCTCATGATTTTGGGAAATTCAAAATCTGATGTTGCATGTTGGCTTTTTGGATAGATTAGAGATGATATAGTGTCTAGGAGTAAAACCTAGACAATAACATGTGAAATCATGGTCAATTCCTGAAAATCTCATGAATACATTGAAGGTGATTCATGGGTTTTGTGGGAAACTAGTAAACACTAGGGTTTAGAATGATTATTCTAGTGTAATATGGGTCATAGGAAGTGATTTCTGAAATAATGATGTTTAATGTTATATGAAAGCTTAATTGATGTTAATTTAGAGCTACATGACAAGTTATGAACTTGATAATATAAGGTGTAAATTTCTGCCCTTAAAGTGTTCACATAAATGCCTCAAAGAAGGCTTAAATCCGAAAATTTGAGTTAAACCGCATGATTGTGATGTTTCGGAATAGTAATGCGAACTATGAATTGAAAAGAGTTCTAAACATGTCTTGGTTGAACTCTATAGGAAAGGATACCGTAACTCCAAGCGGACAAGCCGGTGGCGACTTGCGTTTAAAGAGCGTGCACTAAAGGTATGTAACTTGACCCGTTACATTGAATAAATTTGATAATTAGTATATGTGTAGTTGAGTCGTAGAACAAAAGTTATATTAATCTAAGGCGATGATGTTCGCTAAATTGAGTAATAGATCAAGGGTTGATAAGATCTCGTTGGTAGTCAACATATTGGAGGATTCCGTAGGTGAGCCAAATGGGTCGAATAATCAATAAAGGCATGGAAAATGCTCCGTAATATGATTGATTGATCTTGTTATTGGTTATTAAATAACATATTAGAAATATGAGAAGTTAATGTATTGGTATGTTAGAAAGAGGAAAGATCTGAGATTTGGGTTTGAGTAAATTGAACAAACCAAACAAAACATAACATCCCAGGGACTACCGTAAGTTACGGTAATACCGTAACTTACGGTAGAGGTCAGGAGGCTACGGTGGGTTTTCCCTGTTTTACGGTGGACCAGAAATCTCCAGGACCTACCGTAACTTACGGTGACACCGTAAGTTACGGTGGAGTCCAGAAGAAAAATAAAACTTGTATTTTATTTATCACATTGCGATGTCGGATCTTGTGTTTATGTAATGTATTATAATGTCAAAACTAATGTTTTAGTGGTTTTGACCCTAGGTGATGATGTGAATCTTACGGATGGTGATCAAGCAATATGTTGAAGAACCGAACACGACTTTTGAAGCTTCCGCTATATTTTAAATCTTTAGTATTTTAAGCTTTTTTGATGTAAACAACTTTTAAATGTTTTAACTTAGTCGATAGTTGTCTAAGGCTTTTGTCACACTTGAACTTATTTATGAAATCCATGTTATAACTAGACAAGTTTATTTAAAATGGTGTGAATTATTATTAAATTCAAGTAAAAATAAACGGGTGTTACAATATATATATACACACTATATATATTATATGCATATTCGCAGGGAAGAAATGATCATTTACCACTTTTTTAAGCATTACAAGACTTGAAAGCATAATGTACAATGCTCTAAAGCATAGATGGATTTCATTGGCTTTCAAACAATACCCTCAAACTCTTGGGCGTGATTTCTGGCTTTCAAACAACACCCTCAATTCTTGGGTGGGATTTTAAATTTCAAAAGCCCTGGACATTTTTAGATCTGATCAAAACCACCTACTCTCCCTCATCTTTTCTCAAACCCTAAAAAATTCATTGCAATGGAGCCAACAAACATATCCAGTGGAGTTTCTTTTTCACCCAATACCCCATCTCTAAACGCCCCTTTCTTTAGAACACAGATGAGAGATCAAGACACACTGGAGCTAGAGAGCTAAAAGAGGAGAAAGAGAAAGAGAAAAAGAGAGAGAGAGAGAGATCGGTGATGGCGGAACCTTTGAACATCAACGGTGATGGCAGGGGTTAGGGTTCCGACCTTGAAACCAATTTTTCGGTGACCAATATTCGACGACAATGCGACGTATCAGGTAAAAGTCTATACCTTCATTCGGTTTTCTCAGTAAATCAATACCAATTAAGGTTTGATTCTAAACTTTGTGTTATTTTCCGGCCAAGCTAGGGTTTAGGCCACCTTTAACATTCTTTCTTGCCATAGCAAGGTTAAAAACTTGTCATTATCTGTGTTTTTCTTAGCAAATCTTGTTGTTATGTTAATGTTTGTCTTTGGTTGTTACTAAAATTTTGATGATATTATGATGTAGGTGTCTTTAGTAGAGCAAATTCTTGAAATTTTTTGGGTTTATGTGGAACCCATTATCATGGTGATATCCATTTCAAACTGAGGAGGAGTAAGAGCTAGGAACCCTAATTGAAATACATGATTTTCTTGAAATACCATTTTTTTCCTCTATAAAACCCTGATTGAATTCAAAATGTTGTAGGGAAGCCTTTAGAATGGCAACATTTTGTGGGTATTATCACTTTGCTCTGAATCAACTCCAGAATTAGTTTTATTAAAGAAAACAATGTTGGTAATGCAACACCTCTCAAGTCCTGTCTTGCTCCCCCAAATCAAAGGTATAATTATATCACTTGATTCTCGTTTGTAGCTTTTATTAAATTGGTTAGGGACCATTTTGGATAGAAAAATTGTTGGCTGCGCATATTGTTTGAACTTTTACAAACTATGAATGGAAAATGAGCGTATAAGTGTTTTATATTTTAAGTTAACCTAGTTTTTATAAGCGTATAAGTGTTTTTATTACAAGTTAACCCTGTTTTTATAGTACTATGAAGTCTCTATTTTGTGAACTTCAATGTTATACATACATGGTTGCTTAAGTTAAATAGATATTGAATGATGTTTCATGCATTATAAGAGGAGCTGAAAAAACACTCCCACAAAAGGCTCTTGCACTTGGTGCTGACATACTCTGTAACAAAATATCTTGGTGGTCACAATGATGTAAGCAATTATCTTTTAGCTAATCTAATTGTCACTATCATCAAGTATAATGTGTAATGCAGTTTTCTTTTTATAGGTGTTTGCTGGTTGCATTAGTGGTTCCACTGAAATAATTTCTCAAGTCTATAAACAGCTATGGTAGGGACCTCCTCTGTTGACCTATAGGAGTAATTGCTTTCATTGTCATGATTATGGCGAACATGCTCACCTATGCTATCATTGCACGTAAGCTTCTCCGATTTGCCTATTTTATTTGAATGTTTGTTTTTTTTTTTGTTTGATAGTTTTATGTGTTAATCATTTATGTAATTGAGTGAATTTTAGGGGTGATATAGCTGCTTGTATTGCAAGTAATCTTGTAGGGTTTAAATTCGTCCAGGTATGTAATGCTATATTTATTATTGAGTTAATTATGTAGTTAGTCCCTATGGTTTACACTAAATAACAATCTAAGGTACTAATAGTTTAAAATCACGTTTTAGGATACTAAATTTTGATTTTTTAACAAAGTAAGGTATTAACGTTAATTAGTTGTTAGTTACTAACCCTGACACCCTCACGTGCCATAAACGTGAGGGTAAAATTGTCATTCAATCCTGGGTCTCTTGCTTTTAATTAAACTCTGCTTCAACTATCAGTCTATTCATCTTCACACCCCTATACTCTGTAAACCCAATCGAAGAAACCCTGATTTCTAGGGTTTGAGCAATGGATCTTCTGAGATAAGAAGATGAACCATTTGACTACGATGCCAACTACGGTAAGTCGCCTACTCAATGATGCTTTATTGGATGCTATTGACAATAGATTTGCATAATTTTCATGTTCTAAAAAACGATCAATGTTCTTTTCAGGTACACAAACAAGATTATTTTTTCTGAAGATACACTACAATGGGCAATTTGGAATCAAAAATCAAAATCTTTGCTACAAAATTGGTAAGGTAATCTATGTTGATTTCATGGATACGGACATGTTTTGTATCCATGATGTCAACGACGCTATGGGGTTGTTAGGGTTTTCAGAAGATAATGTTCATCATTTTTATTATGTGGTTCCTGGTAGTGAGGTACATACTGGTCTTATGTCTTTAAGCACTGATGATGATGTATGAGGCATGAGTCAATATGTGCTACAAGGTTCCAAACTTATAAGTCTATATGTAGAGCATGGTTTAGGCATTGCAACTGAAGATGTGACCGTCAATGCTGGTAATGTAAATGACCCTAAGAATGCTGGTAATGTAGATGAAGATGTGACAGTCAATGCTGGTAATGTAGATGACCCTAAGAATGCACATAAAGTAGATGAAGATGTAACAGTGAATGTAGACTTTGATACGAATGATGTTGAAAATAGGAGTGAGAAGTTTAGTAATGAAGATTTTGAGAATATCCTAGGACAGACTGGTGATGCTTCTGTTAATGACTTGTTTAGTGATCACAACACACTTGCTGGTGTTTTAAAACCTTATGTAAGGCCAGCTGAACAGAATGAAAAGGCTAATCATAGTGAAAAGGCCAAACAGAGTGAAAAGGCTAAACAGACTAAAAAGGCAAAACAGGGTGAAAAGGTTGAACATGATAATGAGGATAATGGTGATGAGGACATTTTCGATGAGGAAAATGAGGTGTTTGAGGTAGAAGTTGATATGAGTCAGTTTAATGACAAGTTCCAGGCTAAGCATAAGATGAACAATGAAAAAGAAAATCATAATGCTACTGAAACAACTGTGGATGATACTGAACATAATCCCTTAGATGAAGAATATCTTATCAATGATTCCCTTGGCACATCTGAATCAGAAGGAGAAGTTCCCATTGAAAAGCATAGGAAAAAAGCATTTAGGAGGATTAGGAAACAGCAAGAAGCTAGTAAGGAAAAATGTGCATTTTATGTAGGTCAAACTTTTGGTGATAATTCACAGGTGAAGACCCTCATCAGAAAACATGCAATAGAAACAAGAAGAGATATTATTTTCTATAGGAATGATCAGGAAAGGATAAGGGCCCAATGCAAAGGCAGAATTCCAGATTTTGAAAGGGCCCAAGAGAAAGAAGGCCCAACTGAAGATAATGGCCCAACTGAAAGTAAAAAAGATGGGGGTAGGTTAACAAAAGAAAACCCTAATAAATGTCCTTGGGTTGTGTATGTGGCTAAGCTTAAAGATGAACCTACCGAGGTTGTTAAAACCTATAACCCACAACATAAGTGTTTTCAAACAAGATCTTCAAGGCACTTCACATCTGAATGGATATCCAAGGAGATAATGTTGGATATTGAATCAAACCCCAAAATCCCAATAAAAGTTATCAAGGATCAGTTGCAGAGGAAATTTATGATGGAAGTTTCAACAATGAAGCCATTTAGGGCAAAAAAATATGGCTGCAAAGCATGTGATTGGTGATTACACAAAGCAATACAGGCTGCTAAGAGATTATGGCCTTGAACTACAGAGAACAAACCCTAACACAACTTTTAAAATTGACCTTGAACCATCCAGTATTGATGCTTTTTCAAATAACAGGGTTTTCAGAAGGGTGTACATCTGTCTTGGTCCATTGAAGGGGGGTTTTAAGGCTTGCAAAAGAGAAATTCCTGGTTTGGATTGTAACGCCTGCGTCCCAAAACTTTTAGATTTTGTCAATTTTAGTCCCTAAGCTATGTGGTACCTGACACTTTTGATACTTGTGATGTTTGAATCTTGAAACATGGTAAATCTAAATTCTATGAGGCTTGATTCTTAAAACTATGATTCTTGATGCTAGATACTTGATTCTTAATACTATGATTCTTGAGACTTAATGCTATGATTCTTGATACTTGGAAGCTATGATTCTTGATACTTGGAATCTAGATTCTTGACTCTTTGGTGCCTAACTCTTGAGACTCGTGAAACTTGAGACTTGGTTGAAAGAGAGACTGGAGTCTTGTCACTGGTGGAAACTATGAAACTTGGAAACTTTTGTGTTAATAATGTAATCTAGTTATGTGATACTATTACCCAATAATACACAACGCAACGCTTAATCTAACTCGCAAAACGAATGGATGGGATTGACCGAATGGCAATCCGATCAGATGGCCATCCGATCGGATGACCAACAGATCGGATGGCCATTCGATCGAGCTGCCATCCGATCTGTGCACACCGCCTCTTCCCCACTCTTTGACACTATAAATAGGTCTGTCACATCATTCTCACTAATGTGACAGCCTCACTCGATCCAGACGCACACACACCCTCTTTCTTCCATTTCTTGGTGATTTCGGTACGTTTTACACTAGATTCATGTACATCTTTGATCACTACACTATTCTCTACGAGATTGTTGGTGCACTACATTTGTCGACTTCGTCTTGGATCGAGTCTTAGATTGCATTGTATAGATTAGGGCACGATTTACGAGAAAATAGGAAGTATATTGTGTTTAGGAAGCAGATTTCGCTCATATGGTCATTGGCATAAGGTTTCGCTTATATGGACATGTTAAGGTTTCGCTTATATGTACATGTACATATGAGCGAAATCATCAACACTATATATAGGGTCTTGAACGAAATCATTTGTAACAGTTGTATGATTCCATACCGAGGTGCTGCTGGTGTGAAGACTGCTTGTATTCGCGTTCTAATCAATACAATCAGTGTTATTAGTGAAGAATAAGCTGTTTCTACCTTCATTTCTTGTTTTTCCGCACCTGAAACGAAGTAAAACTCCTCTGAACGACTCATTCGGGTCAGATCGTGATCCTACAAGTGGTATCAGAGCTCAGGAGGAGGAGTTCTGCAGAGATTAGCTGGATTTCATCATAAATTCTTACTTCTACACCTTCTTTCTTCATCAGAACGAGATTTAACGGTCGGAATCCGCTCAAAATTTCACAGATTGTAGATAATTGAACATAAACAAATCCCTGAAAGTTTGACACTGAAATACGGATTAAAAATGGACTATTTTACCCTCCGATCAGGTTTCGCTTATTTGGACACTTTGGGATTTCGCTTATAGTACAATCCTATTTCGCTCTTGTGATCATCAGGGTTTCGCTCCAAAGGACCTCCCAAGTGACCTATTTCGCTCATTAGGACATCCAAGAGACATAATTTCGCTCATATGACACTTCAGATTTTGCTCATAGTGACCTATTTCGCTCATTAGGACATCCAAGAGACATAATTTCGCTCATATGACACTTCAGATTTCGCTCATAGTGACCTATTTCGCTCATATGGACACCTTCCGCTCATAGGACCATTCTGATTTCGCTCCAACGTCCAACTCAAAGTCTATTTCACTCTTAAGGACATCAAAACTTATTTCGCTCATATGACCATAACCTGATTTCGCTTTTGTGACACCATATAAACCTGATTTCGCTGTTAAGTCATCTCAGAACCTTGATTTCGCTCATAAGTACCTGTTTTTGAAAAACGTGCATTGAAAAATGGATACTGAGTTCTACAACGCGTTCGCTACATCTTCGTCTACTCCAGCTGTCATTGCTTAGAACATGAATTTGGAAAACGAAACGGGAACTACTCAGAAACCTCCGAAGCTAATGAGCATTGAGGAGTATTACGGGTGGAAAGATAGATTCAAAAAATCGGTTCAAGCTAATCATCTTAGATCGTGGGAGTGTATTCTGAAAAAGTATGTCTTACCACGTACTGATCTGCAAGTTATCAAAGAACTCTCGGAATTCAATGACAAAGAACGAGAAATGTACAGAGCTGAAAAGATGATGATCAGTTTACTTCAGCAGGCTATCAAAGAAGACATCTTTGTGTTGCTACAACATGACAAGACTTCAAAGTCAATCTGGGATGCTTTGAAAGTCAAGTTTGAGGGTAGTGAGAACATGATTAAGAGCAAGAAGGCGTTGCTCAAGAAAGAGTTTGATCTGTTCAGTAGTTTACCGGGAGAAGATACGAAGAAGCTAATTGAACGATACTGTCACTTGGTGCGATCCATGTCAATGCTTAGTATAATAAAAGATCGTGAAGAGTGGGTAGACAAGTTAGCTGATGCGTTACCGTAAAAGGAATGGGGTACCTACTTGATGATTCTAAAGAATACTGGGGTTTATGATGGATTAACGATTTCTCAGTTCATTGAGAAGATTGAAAGTCAGGATTTGGAACAGCAAAAGATCGCAAGGATGAACAGTCCGAGTGGTCAACAGGATGTGAAAATGTACTACAAAGGCAGTGTTCCAGAAGTTGAAAGAAGCCCGAAAATTGAAACTGCATTTAGTGCTGGAGATTCATCTGAAAAAGTTGATCAAAGTTCTAAAAGTAGCAGTGGTTTCTTTTCATTTCCGAGTGTTAATCCGAAAGAGTCAACTACTAGTTTTCACTCTCAAAGCACAAAAACAGGAAATGGTTATATGATTCAGTGTAACATCGCTTTGAATCTTCCTGAAGGTCAAAGTTTTTCTAAGGAAACCGCTAAAGAGCACATGGCTCTGCTTGGTTCTGTATTGCTTTCTTATGAGGGTTTAGTGGCTGGACGGATCGGAAATCCTATGCTTACAAAGGAGAATTACGATCAGATAGACGCTGAAGAAATGGAGTTAATGGACATCAAATGGTGTCTAGCTAGCGTTCTTAGACATACTGAAAAGTTCAAGCTGATTACCGGGAGAAATGACTTTCTTGATGCACACGTTTCTACTTTAGGTTTTGATAAATCTAAAGTTACTTGTTTTCGATGCAAGGAGAAAGGCCATTTCAAATGGGAATGCAAGAACAGGGAAGCTAGTGGAGCTCAGAATCCGTTTGGAAAAGACGATTACTACCGGAAAGCCATTTACCAGCAAGTTGGTCAACAACAAGAACCACAGGTGGCTCATGGTAGAAGAATCGAGGATTCAAAAAGAGCGTGCGTGGTGGATTTTAACTGGAACAATTATATATCTCCTGATAGCAAAGCATGCATAGTCGATCAAGATGATGAGAGGCCACCTGAAGGCTTCAGCTGGGATATGTTTGCAGATGAGAATGGGAATTTTAAAGCTTTCATTGCTAAGATTGTAAAAGAACCAGATATGTTTGCCATATGGATGAAGTCCATTGGTGAGACTGTAAAGAATGTGGAGAAAGAGTTTGTTGCATTAGATGAAAACTCAGAAAGTGCTAAAGAAAACTCACAAAGCTCAGATGAAAGTTCACAAAGTGATGAAAGTTCAGATAAGGAAGTTGTTTTTGATCAAACACCAGTTGATTCTGGTTTTTCGGATGATAATTCTAACAAATCAGTAGAGTTTGATCAAACACCAACTGATGACAGTAGTGATGATGAAGAAGAATGACATATTACTGTTGCTAAAACTCATCTATCTCCTGAAAGTTTTCATTTCTATTTTGCAGATTGCTTGGAGAAGCTGAAAGAGAAACAAGCTGCAAAAGAACAAATTAAACAAAAGTCAGAAAGTGATGATCAAACAAAGGAAACTGTTCAGAATGAAGAAGTAAAAGGTGTTGCTGAGGAGATGGTTGAAACTGAGCGAGTGAAGGTAGAAGAGAAGGTGATTGAAGAAGAAAAAGTGGTTGAAGTGGTAAAGACAATCGAGATTGAGAAGATTGTTGAAGTTGTAAAGCCTTGCGAGAAGTGTTTGGAAGCATGCAAGGGTTGTGCAGCAAAACACAAGATAATTGCTGAGTATGAAAAAAAGAAAGAGCAGTTACTGTTCAACCTCAACTATGTGAAAGAATCTTATGATGTCTTTAACAAAACAGTAACTGGTCTCCAAAAGACAAATTCAGAAAGAGAACAAGCACTAACGACGATGAATGCTGTAATGATGACAAAGCAGAAAGCCATCAACTTTTACATCGAAGAAAGTGCTAAATGGAAGCAAGAGTTGGAGACAGAAAAGATCGAGAATGAGAGAATTAGACGTTTATTACAAAGTTATTCTAGTTCTGATTATCTCATTGATCATATTTACCCAACTGTTGCAGGTATGGAAGCTTTTCAAGACGAGAAGCCGAAGAAAAAGAAAAATAGTGGTAAGAAATCGACTGTTAGCTATAACAAGTGTCCGCCTCCAATTTGGGAAGGGTACTCTCCTAGAAAACCAAACGAGGAGCAACTTGAAAAAGCAGTCAATATAAAGCTAAAAACCGACACAACTGATGAATTACCAGAAAACATTGACGTCACGTTTACCTCGTCTGACACTGATCATGAGTCTGAGTTAATCAAAAAGGTGGTCGATCAAGTGTTGGATACTGATGAGGAGTCTGAGTCAAAGTCTGAGTCTGAAGGGTCAAATTCGTCAGTCAACAGTCCAAAGTCGTCGGTCAAAAAGGCTTACAGTAAAGAATTTTTGTTATCAAAAGCAAATTTGGATGATGAAGCATTTGAAGTTGCATACACTTTAAATGATTCGGACAAATTATACTCTGACAAAGAGTTTTCAATAAGAAGTGTTCATTTTGACATGATCAAAAAGGTTTTCAAAATGACAGAAATTAATATTTCTGAAATAAAAGATTTAAATCTTACTGAAAAACCTAAAAAGTACACTTCAAGAGTTCAACAACGTCTAAACAAGAAAAAGGGTTACAATTCTTGTTATGGTTTTCAAAAGAAACCAAACCAAAATCGTAGCTACAAAAAGAAAGGTCTTGGATTTATTCCACCAGAAAATCATAAAAAATTGAAAAATTCTAAAACAAAAACAGAATTTGTGTCAGGTGGAAGTGCAGAAGAGGAACAGAAGAAACTATTCTGGAGACAGTCAAATCAAGAGTTTCTTGCTGAAAAGAAGAAGAATGGAACTGAAGTTTGTCACTCAAAAGAAACTAGAACCTGTTACAAATGCAATGAAGCTGGTCACATTGCATGGAACTGTCCGAAAAATGCCAAGTCAAAACAGGGAGTTTCTAACAAGTTGAAAGAAAAAGTTGTTGATATTGAACCACCAACCGAAAAATTTAAAATTTTTGAAAACTCAACTTATGAGGTTGGTGAGTGTTCTAAAAAGAATTTTTATAAAAAGAAAGAGAAAGACAACCAAGTGTGGGTTGTTAAGAAAGTTGATGAGAAAGTCGGCGATGAATCTGGTTCCACAAAGCCAGAAGAGCCACAGGTTGAGATGAAAATTTCAGTGAATGATGATGAGTTTCCATCACTGAAATTTGAAGAAGTTAAACAGAAAGTTGGCAAGGTTGATATCTCGAATCAGTTTTACAATGAGAATACTTAGTTTGATGTCGAGAAAACATTCAATGGAAGTGTTAAGAAAATTTTTGGGAAAATGTTGAATGGGAAAGCTAAGGGGGTTAAAGATTTTTATGCAACTAAAAAGGCAACTTACAACCCTACTGCACAAGAACAGGAAGCCATCAAGTCTGAGAAGACTTGGATGGAAGTTTGTTTCCCGTAAAGTCTTAGGACTATGCCGGAGATCCCAAGTTTATATCGTGGATCAGGAATCGGCATCATTCATATTTTAAAGTGTTTGTATGAAAGTCGTTAAAATTGTTAAAATTTTACAGGTTGAATGACTATGCCGGAGCTTCCAGGTTGGTAAGTGTGAAGCAGGAATCGACATCTTTATTGGTAAAAGGATTTTGTGTATATGTGATATTCCTACAAGTTGGTTGATGAAGGTTTATGCTTACAAATGGTTAATCAAGGTCATTAGGTTGAACTTGATTGGACCATACTTACAATTGGTATTTTGAAAGACAATGTGATGAACCACACCCCGAACTTACATGTGATAAACTAAACAAAACTTATTTTCCGGAAAAATCATTTTGGTTAAAACAAACTTAAGTGTTTTGAAATCATAATGAGAAAATAGCTTTGTGAAAGGGGGAGTTCTGATTGTTTATGCCAAGTGGATGGCGATTTGAAGCGATTCGATATCGGTTGTCAAGTTTTTTGTACAGTTTATTTTCAAATTTCCTTTAATGTGTTTGCATTTTAGGGGGAGTAGAAAATTTCAGAAAATCCAAAAACTTTAGAAAATTTGAAAAAGACAAAAACATGATAAAATCAAAAATGAGTTTTTGTGTCAAAGAAGAGGAAATGATAATACATCAGTAGACAGTAACAGTATGCTAAAGAATTGTATTGTTTATATAGCGTTAAACGGTCTCACTGATGATATGCCGATAGGTTTTTACACATTTAGTAAGCTTTTTCGGGATATAAACTTAAATTCAAACTTGCTTATTTTATGGGGAACACTACTTGGATATATAGGTAACCCCTGAAATCTCGTTTGAAAGGTCCCTCTTTCTGAGATACTAGGTCTTTATGCTCAGTGATATCTGGGGTATTATCCCGGGACTTCTGCTGAAAGAAATTTCTGACCTAGTCCCCGGAGAATACTTTCTGCAATGCTTGAAATATAGCGCCGCCCTCAGCAAATTGATGAAACAATAAAATTGATAGTCATTGCTGTTGTAACAAAAGATCCTCTAAAGGGGACCCACCAAAAGTCGAAGCCGTCATCTCTCTGCGTATACTGGAGTATCGACCTGAGCTCTCACGGCCCTCGCAATTTAACCCCTGACAGATATCAACTGTGGTATACTCACCTGTAAAACTGAATATTGGGATCTGGATACGGGAGTATATTCAAGAGGTGGGACACATGAATGAGTTTAAGTTCTTAATACACCTAACTCATATCCTGAATCAGTTGAAATTTGTGTGAGAATTTAAGTGGATCAGTATATCGGCAATCTAAGTGATTTATTTAATTCTTAATGTGTAACTAAGCTCAACGATACTTGTGACTTGTCAAAAACTGATATGATCCTCTTGCACGAACTCACAAAAATAGTGTTTGTAAATATTTCTTTACTGCATTTCTTTATATTCAAAAATTCCAAAAATATTTTCAGTGTGTTTTAGCATAATTTTTGAAAAATCCAAAAACATTTTCGACAACTGATGTTGGAGAGCTGATTTTCAAAATTCCAAGTGCTAAACATGATGACATTGTTGTGAGGGGGAGTGTGTCTTAATTGTCAAAATATGTTTTTAAATCAACAAGTGGTTCATCTTGTGTGTATGATCTGAGGGAGAGTCGGTGTTGATGCCTATGTTTATGAGAGGGAGTCATCTGATTATATCAGCATGTTGGTGCATACAAATTGTTAAATTTAGAAAATTTATTTCTGGGTTAAGAATGTGCAGGTGTAGCCAGGTTTCGATCTTGAACCTGAAGATAGAGTGCCAGGTTACGATACCTAAGGACTCTGATAGAAGAAAGCCAGGTTTCCGACTCCTGAAGAGCCAAGCTGATCGATCCTGAAGATTCTATGAACAGAACTAGAGCCAAGTTTTGATCCTGGAAATTGAAGACTCTGTAGTTTGAACCAGGTTTCAATTCTGTGGTGAAAGTTAAAGACAGGAATCTATCTTGAACCTGTGAAAGCCAGAAAACGATCCTGTATCAGATATTGCTGAAGAACAAAGAAATGCCAGCAAATCGAGAGGGGGAGTCTGAAGATATTCTAGCAGATACTGTTAAAGGGAGTCTGTTGATGAAGACAGAGAGAGAGAAGCCCAGTGACTGATCAAGACTGAAGAAGTGAAGACATGATATTGTCAAAGACTCGATGGACGACTCGTCAACATCTGAGGGGGAGTCTGTTGGTGCACTACATCTGTCGACTTCGTCTTGGATCGAGTCTTAGATTGCATTGTATAGATTAGGGCACGATTTACGAGAAAATAGGAAGTATATTGTGTTTAGGAAGAAGATTTCGCTCATATGGTCATTGGCATGAGGTTTCGCTTATATGGACATGTTAAGGTTTCGCTTATATGTACATGTACATATGAGCGAAATCATCAACACTATATATAGGGTCTTGAGCGAAATCATTTGTAACAGTTGTACGATTCCATACCGAGGTGCTGCCGGTGTGAAGACTGCTTGTATTCGAGTTCTAGTCAATACAATCAGTGTTATTAGTGAAGAATAAGCTGTTTCTACCTTCGTTTCTTGTTTTTCCGCACCTGAAACGAAGTAAAACTCCTCTGAACGACTCATTCGGGTCAGATCGCGATCCTACAGAGATTCTCCTTTGTAATCTCACTTTTCACAATGAAATCCCTAAGATTCGAGCTCTTGAGTGTGACGTCATCATGGTGGTTTGTGCAAACTATGGTGTGATGTCATTCCTGCCAAGATCTAGCTCAGATCTAAGGAATTTCATACGTTTACACTGAATCTTAACTAAATCTAGACCTTTTCAGCTAAAACTTATGTTTTCCCTCATCTTTTATTAACTTTTCACTAAAAACGGTGGAATCCGGACCTGAACGGACTAAAGACTTGATGATTAGTCTTGAGTCAGTTTGGAAATGGATTGCTACTGGAAAGGATAACTGGAGTACGGATTCCAACATAAGCACCATCACGAACAGACGACTGATCGGACTGGGGTGATTCCCAACCAATCAGACCGGCTGAACATTGATGTCTCTACCGTTGTCTCAAGACGTACCATGTTGTCACCGTCAAACCAGAAACTTAGAAAACTTTACAAGGTTGTGAATGGGACAAGGACAACTTAATTGAATGGCAACCCGATCGGATAGCCATTTGATTGAACTGCCATCCGATCAGGTGGCACTTGCCTCTTAACCTTAAACACTTTGGAACCTTGAATCTTTGGTCGTCGAATGGCAACCCGATCAGATAGCCATCCGATCAAAGTGACAATGTGCCTTGAAACCTTTCAACACTTAG
Source organism: Helianthus tuberosus (assembly GCA_030545235.1). Taxonomy (NCBI): domain Eukaryota; kingdom Viridiplantae; phylum Streptophyta; class Magnoliopsida; order Asterales; family Asteraceae; genus Helianthus; species Helianthus tuberosus. The sequence goes on from CM060417.1 coordinate 354,099, forward strand.
AAACTTTTTCTGAAACTTGAAACTTGGAAACTTCCATGATCGAATTGCAATCTGATCGAACCGTCGTCCGATTAGATAACCATCCGATCAAAGTAACCTCACTTAAACACTTGGTGATCAGTTTGGAATCTTGACTCTTGGGTTGAATAACCATTCGATCGAATGTCCATCCGAGGGGATAACCATCGGATCAGATGGCAATCCGTCCCTCACTCACTCACAATAGTCACCTCAATCGAATGGCAATCCGATCGGATAGTCATCCGATCGAACTGCCATCCGATCCAGTGACTGATCCGACACTTTACGCAATCTCGTTGTTTTGTCTGACACTTATCTGTTGTAATCTAATCAGGCTAAACCTAAAGAGCTCCCTTTGATCCAATAACAGTTAATCTGTTAAGCAATCACTATGAGTATACTCGATCCCTTTTTTGTTTTAAACTTTTGGATGCAACATGTATTCTATTAAACTATGATACTTAAAACTTTTGGAATCTAAACTCTATCCTATGTGTATGTGAAACTTGTGATTCTTGATTCTTGATTCTTTATGCAATGTGAACGTTTAATCCATAGTGTGTAGTTCCGCCTTAACAATAGTAGCGCTATAGGAGATGCACCTCCCCATTATTCTCGGGGGTATTGTTAAGAGGATTCTAGTTTTCCTTGATTCTTGGGAAAACACTAAAGCATCGGGACACTTGGGCTATCACTTGGACTGCGGACACTAGCATGGCTGAAACTATTTTGTTATCATTTACATTATGGATATGAGTCTTTTGAATCTACTATGCTATATACGCAAACTTGTATACTCACCGGTACATTTTTGTACTGACTCTATTTTAATACATGTTGCGGGCTGATAGGATGCTGAATCAGGGAAATCAAGCTAGGGTTGATGCTTAGAAACCCACCTAGTTTAATCTAGATTTTTGAACAATGATTTATGGTTGTATTTGATACTTTGTTGGTGATGTTGTTTTAGACAAATTTTGCATGAAACTCAATTAATCTATAATGAAACGTCGATGTTATGGAAACTCGTGAGCAATCTGAACGCTTAATGCCGCACCCGATGTTTCCGCCATCGGTTGGGGTGTGACAGATTGGTATCAGAGCCATAACTACAGGGAATTAGGACAAATAGGAGAACTTGCCCTAGTCTATAGTTCTAGGAATCTTGACTCTTATCTGTTGTTTAAGACTTATGCATTCTACCGTATCTGCTTCCTTGCAGCACATTTCCTATTAAGCTTACATGCCTTTCCTAAGGCTGACACAATATACACTTGATACTTTGAAACGCTGCTAATCAGTGTTTGTATTCTGCACGAAATTTGTCCTCAAGTCAGGAGTGACATCCGAACCTTGATGGAAAAATTCCTTATTATATCCTAGTAGGTCTTATCTGTTGATAAGTACCAACGCTATTGGGGTACGATGTTCTCAAGATAGAGGTAAAACTCAGACCTTGATAACTAGTTCCACTCTTGATTTTATGTCTCGCCAAAGTCCCGAAACTTCCAATTAATTAGGGACGTGAAATGACCAAAAGGACGAATATCGTAGGCATAACATCGATGATGTATTTGTCTAAGTAAGTCAAGGCACGTTTCCTCAATTCGAATGGGTTTTGAATCACTTTGATTAGTCACCGTTCTTCTACCCGGAACAATCCTATGTTTGATGAGCCTATCTTTTGGGTTATCTCGATTTTGATGATTTTAAACTTGATTCTTCGTTTATTTTGAGGCTTTTTACACAATTCGCACGTATGTCCGCAATCTAAAACGCTAATTCTAATCTCAGAGTCAAACTAAATTTATGAAGCTTTGTTCATGATGTTAATCTATGTGGGAATCTTGATCAACTATGATACTATGTGGAGCTATTTGATGAATCTATGTGTTATTGTGGTTGTGAAGCACTAAACGGAACATGACATAGAAATACGAGACAGACATGGCATGTCCGAAACATGGTGGATATGCCACTGGTACTTCCTATATATAAGTGTTTCAGACATGTTACCAACTTTCGTACCACGTGCCATGCGAAACTTAGTGTTTTGCAGACCGGTGATGAGATTTTTGAAAACTAAGCTATAAGAAACCTACGTGGAATCTATGAGGAATCTATGTGTGTAATCTATGTGTACTCTAGCCTAATCTATGTATATCTATGTATGTATGTGTTGTTTAGAGGAACAAAATACGAAACGTAGCCTAGCGCCAAAGACTAGGCGGACGTGGCATGTCCGAAACATGGTGGATACGTCGCTGGTACTTCCTATATATAAGTGTTTCTGGCATGTTACCGAACCTTCGAACCACGCGCTAAGTGAAGTTCATAGTTTTGTGGACTCGGGTTGAAGTTGTTGAATCTGCTGGGTTAATCTATGTTATTGAATCTACTTTGTTAATCTATGTGAAATCTATGTGAGATGTGATGGAATCTAATGTCATGGGTAACGAAGCATGACACCGACGACGAGACGGACGCGGCATGATTGAAGCATGGTGGACACGCCGCTAGTACTTCCTATATATAAGTGCTTCCGTCATGTTGCTGAACTTTCGTAGCACGTGCCATGCAAGATTTCGTTGTTTGGTGTTGAGATTGTTAACTCTAATCTATGTGAATCTATTGGAATCTATGTGAATCTATGGGAATCTATTGGAATCTATGTAAATCTATGGGAATCTATGTGAATCTATTGGGTTAAATCTATGTGAATCTATTGGGTTAAACTACGAGCGTATGATGATGATGATGAGTGTGTTGTTATGTTTGACAACTGCAACACGTAACATGACACCGAGTACGAGGCGGAAGCGATGTGCCCAAAGCGTGGTGGATACGCCGCTGGTACTTCCTATACATAAGCGTTTCTGACATGTTGCCAAATTTCGTACAACGTACCATGTGAAGGTCATGGGTTTGCGGTGTTGAATCTATTGGAATCTACGTGAAACTTGTTGAGTCTTGAGTATTAATCTATCATGTGTGAACCTATGCTATGAGACTTTGTGAATCTAGACTTATATGATCCTCTTATTGGATCTTTAGGATGTCTTCCCATAAGCTATCCGACACTCTGAAGAGATCCAGGGAAAAGTCTCAGAAAAAGATGATGTCCTTCATGGCCGACCAGATTGCTCGAGTCATGCCCAAGATCGTCTCTGAGATCCAAGGATCAAACACTCCTCCATCCTCTGTGGACTCAAAGGCCGAGAAGCCAAAGCCTACAAAGTTCAACTACAAACATTTTACAACAACCCTCCTGAAATTTTTTCTGACACCCTAAAATATATTAAAATATTCCCATATGTCTTAAAATTCACCCCGTATGTGAAAACCGAGCCCAATTTACGATCTAGCATTAAAAATAAAACAAAAAAACAAGAAAATAAAGGCTGTTGCGGGGCGCGTAGCCTTTGGCTACTGCCTACGTGGGCCGCGAGCGATCAACAACGTGGCAACACTTGTTGAACCTATACCGTGACCCGGGTCAGCTACGGCCTAGACCCCCCTACGATGCGGGCTGCGTAAGCCTAAGATTACTCTTACGCGGGCCGCGAGAAACTCGAATTACAGCCCTATATAAGAGGGCATCGGGCCTTCAGCCGAAACTCGCTCAATTCTTACATTCTCTCTCGAATTACTATATAGTAGGCACTATACTTGGGTATAATACCCTCTAATTAACGAAGTTCTGCCCTAATGTAAGTATCATAACCCCGGATACGTATTAGATACGTTGCCCGATCGATCCAGGGTTCCGTAACGGTTGTCAGGGTTCTGCCCGACATAGTCGTTGGAATGCCGTCTTGGGGAGGGTATAACTAATGTAAATATAAAGGGTTATTATACTAACGCGTGTGTATTGTGTAAATTATAGATAATCACCAGGAAACCTTAGAAGAAACCTAAGTTAGCAATGTGAGTAATCTCTTTTTGTAAATTATTTTTACAAAACCTTAAATGTTTTACAATGTGATTAAGCAGTGATTGAGTCTTTGTAGTTCTTCAATTACTTCCGGTATATTGGGGTTTTGTATACAAAATGTGGAACACGTTACCATTGGACAACGAGTTAGCCAATGTGTAATATAACCCACCAGTCAGGATTGACAATACTGAATGAGTAATTGGGTAGAAATAAACAATGTGATTGCTCTCAATACTGTTAATGGATGAAACTCTTCTTGATTAAACTGGGATTCATTCACCAGTATTTCCCACTGACAAATGTTTTAAAACGCGTTTCAGGTAACAAAATGTAAAAGCCAAATTAGAAGAAAGCCAGCTGGAGAACACTGACGACTTGGAAAAAATTGGCTATAAAAGTTACCTAAAAGACGATGTTTTAAATAAAATAGGGTTTATCCATATAAATGTGTTGTAATAAGAAACTTGGGTTTTACCCATGTGATTATTAATATAAAATATGGTGGTTTTACTCTGATAAATATTTCCTAACTACGGTCCTGATAAAATTTCCGCTGCCAAAATAATAAAATAATGATACCACCAAAACTTGTCTCGTGGCCGCCCGTTCCCGGGACAGATAGGGGGCGGGGGATGCGATAGAAGGTGGTATCAGAGCTAAGCCACCGACTCAGCCACAGAAGTGTTCTGATGACACCAATATTATTCAAATTGTTAGGAAATTAATTATGGAAATACGTGCATATCTGTATTTTACTGTTGTGTGTTATTTGACTATTTGTTAGTTTACAGTATGAGTGATCAAGGACCCTCAGACGCGTATCGTCAGTTGTCCGATTCACCTAGGAGTGAAGTACCTCTTCACAGCCTGCCCTCTCTGGCTATGCCGCTGATAATGAAGAAGGGATGTTTGTCTTTAAGGCTCAGTCTGAAGAGCCATTCCCTCAGAAAAAGAGAGGATGGTTCAGTAAGGGAGCATTCGAGCGTAGGAAAAGAATGCGAAAGTTGCAACAGCAGAGAGCCCTAGTAGCCGCTAAGCGAGAGTCAGATGCCCATACACATGATATGCTTAATAGGAGCTTAGCCAATTTTCATATCCTAGCAACAACTGCTGCCGACCAGAACCTTGAGCAACTAGTAGCCCTACAACCCTTACCTTTATTCCCCACGCAGCCGGTGGAGATAGAGAACAACCCCGAAAATCAAGTAGAAATGCATGTTTTCAACCCTGAGGAGATACCTAGGATACCAGCCCCTAATCCCTTAGATCCAGATTATGATCCATGGTTCGATGATCGTAGGGATTATGTGCCACACTACCACCTAAACGACAAACCCATACCGAACTTAGCAGCCTATCCAGGTCTGGACCCTCTAGATCCCTACTACTACGATAACGATGAATACATTAGGGAGATCTTAGAGAATCCATACCCTTAGGAGAATCCCATGCCCCAATATCCAGACCCAGTACCAGCACCTGCACCCCCCCAATGAGTGCAGAAAATGTGCATGAGCTCCGGACTTTCGGAGAAGAGATTTTAGAGAGTAGTGAGAGGATGAGGCAGGTAGGAGAGCGATTCGTCTGGAAGTACGACGAGTGCAATATGGATTACTGGATGAATCCAGACCAGTGAATGTGATGGTGTAGTTGGTAATAATAATAATAATATAATAAAATATAATATGTTTGTATGAAAAAAATATATAATAATAATAATAAATATATGTGTAATAATAATATATGATGTAGTATAGACCACCTTGTGGTTAGTGATGCATAGTAGTATTGTAAATTTTTAATTCCAGTATTAGTGTGTATTTGACGTATACTATAATAGAAAAGAGTAAGTCGCAACGCTCGACGCTTTTGACCAATATATGTGTTGTGTGGTTGTTGCCTAAATTATCAATTATTTTGTGATATTAATAATTGATAAATGTTTAAAATTCAGATGGACGACGAAGTAAATCAGGAAAACCAGAATAATGATAACCAGAGTAACATTAACCCGGATAATGAAAACTCGAACAACAACAATAATGGAAACCAAGTGGATAACAGTGCCATGCAACATATAGTGGCACAAGGGATAATAGATGCGATGCCATATATTATCAAAACGGTTAAGGAAGCGGAAAATAAAAGTAAGCATGGTAGCAAACGACCTTCTGAACCTGAAAACAGCGTGAACAATGGACCCGTACTTCAAGTGCCCATTCCCAAGAGAAGAAGAACCGTGTCTTACGGTTATTCTTATAAAGAATACTGGTCTTGTAAACCAATGGAATTCTCGGGCAATGAAGGGGCCGTTGCATCTCTACGCTGGATATTTGCTTCCAACCTGTTTAAGAATTCAGCATTAGAATGGTGGAACAATATCCTCCAGTCTAGGGGAAGTGATAGAACTTACAATATGGAATGGGAGGCATTTAAAAACATGGTAGAAAGGAAATTCTGCCCTCCTAATGAAAAAGAACTCATAGCAAACAAATTTCTAAATCTTAGAATGATTGGGGTAGATAGTAAGGGTTATACTATATTATTCTTTGAATATGTCAGAATAGTACCAACCCTTGCTTCACCTGAACCAGTATTAATCTCCCGTTACATCTGGGGATTAATTGGAGAGATTAGACATGTAGTCAAGGCAGCTAGACCTCAAACCATAGAAGAAGTTGTAGAACTAGCTAACACCTTGACCGATGAATTAGTCCGTACTCGAGAAGAGGATCAAAGGAGGAACCTAACCCAGAAATTTACCCAGGAATTCCGTTCTAGAAATTCTAACCGTGGGAGAAATGTAGGTTCTACCTCGGCACCTTACTGTAAATATTGCAAAAGGAAGCATTCAGGAAGATGCTCCATATACTGTAACTTTTGCAAAATATCTGGACGCAAGGAGGAAGACTGCAGGAAAAAGCCTAGCAACAGAATATGCTACAACTGTGGAGAACAAGGTCATATCAAGCCTAACTGTCCAAAATTAGCTCTAGCTACAAACCCCAAGAATACTAAAAATGCTAGAGCATTTGTTCTGACTGCAGAAGAAGCAAAGATGATCCCGGATGTAATCACTGGTACGTTTTTAGTTAATGATGTTTTTGCTAAAGTATTATTTGACTCTGGTGCGAACCAAAGTTTTATTAATACTTCATTTTGCAAACTTCTTAATCAATCATTAACTAAACTCCCACAAGAATGTCTAGTAGTGACCGCAAATGGGGAAACCATTAGGATTTCTGAAATCTTGTAGGGAGCAATAATAGAAATTTTAAATCAGAAATTTATTGCAAACCTTTACCCAATGAATCTGGCAGGATTTGATGTTGTATTAGGAATAGATTGGTTAATAGCCAATAAAGCCAGTATTTTATGTAATCAAAAGTCAATTCAAGTAAATTCACCAAGAGGTGAAAAGATCACAATTAAAGGAAATAAAACCTCTAAATCCACAAAGTTCATCTCTGTGATGAAAACAACAACTTATATAAGGAAAGGATCATTAGTGTATTTGATTTCTATAATCACTAACACTAAAGGAAAAGAATTAAAGGATATTCCAGTAGTATCCCAGTTTTCAGATGTGTTTCTAGAAGAGCTACCAGGGCAACCTCCAGACAGGGAAGTAGAATTCAGAATCTACTTAATACTAGGAACCGCACCAATTGGCAAAGCACCTTACCGTTTGGCACCCGAAGAAATGCAAGAACTAAAGAAACAATTAGATGAATTGTTGGAGAAGGGATTCAAACAGCCAAGCTCATCGCCATGGGGAGCACCGATATTATTCGTTAAAAAGAAGGACGGATCAATGCGTATGTGCATTGACTATCATGAAATGAACAAAGTCACGATTAAGAACCGGTATCCATTACCAAGAATAGATGATCTGTTTGATCAATTGCAAGGGGCACGATTTTTCTCTAAAATCGATTTAAGGTCAGGATATCATCAATTAAAGGTACAGGAAGAAGACATTCCTAAGACCGCTTTCAGAACAAGGTATGGCCATTATGAATTTACTGTCATGCCATTTGGTTTAACCAATGCCCCAGCTGCATTTATGGACATGATGAACCGAATATGTAAGCCATATTTGTATAAATTCATAATTGTCTTTATAGATGATATTCTTATTTATTCTAAAAGCAAGGAGGAACATGCAGCCCATCTGCACGCACTTCTAAGTTTACTAAGAAAAGAAAAGCTTTATGCTAAGTTTTCGAAGTGTGAGTTTTGGTTAGAACAGTTACAATTTCTTGGACATTTTGTCAATCATGAAGGAATTCATGTAGATCCCACCAAGATCGAGGCGATTACCAAGTGGAAAACCCCTGAATCACCAACCGAGGTTAGAAGTTTCTTAGGATTAGCTGGTTATTATAGAAGATTCATTCGAGATTTTTCTAGAATAGCCATTCCCTTAACTAAGTTAACCTGTAAATCTGTTAAGTTTGAATGGGGACAAAAACAAGAAGAAGCCTTTAGAATTCTTAAGCAAAGATAATACCCATGCACCCATACTAGCGTTACCAGAAGGAACTGAGGATTTGGTAATATATTGTGACCCTTCCAAGTTAGGTTATGGATGTGTGTTAATGCAATGTCAAAAGGTTATAGCTTACGCTTCTAGACGACTTAAGAATCATGAAGAGAATTACTCAACCCATGATTTGGAATTAGGAGCTATAATTTTTGCCCTTAAAATTTGGAGACATTACCTTTATGGCAGTAAGTTTACCATATTCACCGACCATAAAAGTTTAAGGTATGTTTTTGGGAAAAAGGAATTAAATATGAGACAAAGAACGTTGAATGGAGATACTTAGTGATTTTGACTGTAATATCCAGTATCATGCAGGAAAAGCAAATGTAGTAGCTGATGCTTTAAGTCGAAAGTATCATGAAAAGCCAAAAAGAGTACGTTCTCTTAAGTTAAATCTACAAGTAGATTTAAATGATCAGATTAGAAAAGCACAAGAATGAGTAATCAAGGATGATACTGAGAAATTAAAAGGAATGATTAAGGAATTAGAACAAGGAACAAATGGAATTTGGAGATTCCATAAGAAAAGAATGTGGATACCTAAATTAGGAAACCTACGCCACCGTATATTAGAAGAAGCCCATAAGTCTAAGTATACGATGCATCCTAGAAATGATAAGATGTATCAGGACTTAAGAAAGAATTTCTGGTGGATAGGAATGAAAAAAGATATAGCAGCATATGTTGCAAAGTGTTTAACTTGTTCACATGTTAAAGCTGAACATCAGAAACCCTCAGGTTTATTGCAACAGTTAGAAATTCCTGTATGGAAATGGGAATTGATAACAATGGATTTTGTTACCAAATTACCCAAAACAAGAAAAGGTAATGATACAATCTGGGTGATTGTAGACAGACTAACCAAGTCAGCTCATTTCCTACCAATGAAAGAAACTTTCAGTATGGAACAGTTAGCTAAATTATATGTAAATGAAATAGTTTCAATACATGGAATTCCTCTATCAATTGTTTCTGACAGAGATAGTCGTTTTACCTCTCATTTTTGGACAAGTTTCCAAAAAGCAATGGGAACCAAGTTGAATCTAAGCACCGCTTATCATCCTCAAACAGACGGACAAAGCGAAAGGACAATTCAGACAATGGAGGACATGCTTAGAGCTTGTGTAATTGATTTCAGAGGTAATTGGGACGATCATTTACCATTGATAGAATTTTCTTATAATAACAGTTATCACACAAGTATCAATGCTGCACCATTCAAAGCACTTTATGCACGAAAGTGCCGAACGCAAGTCTGTTGGGCAGAAATTGGAGAAAAGCAAATATCTGGACCTGAGATAGTACAAGAAACAACACATAAAATCATTCAAGTCAAGGAACGACTGAAAGCAGCACGTGATCGACAAAAGAGTTATGCTGATAACAGACGAAAGCCCTTCGAATTTCAAGTAGGAGATAAAGTGTTATTGAAAGTCTCTCCTTGGAAAGGAGTGGTAAGATTCATCAAAAAGTGAAAGCTAAGCCCCAGGTACATTGGACCTTTTAAGATTATTAAAAGAATAGGACCAGTAGCCTATCAGCTATAACTGCTAGAGGAAATGGTAGGAATACATGATGTATTTCATGTATCTAATCTCAAGAAATGCTTAGCTGATGAATCTCTAGTAGTGCCTCTTAAGGATATAGAGGTGAATGAACAATTAAAGTTTGTAGAGAAGCCTCTACAAATTGAAGACAGGAAAGTTAAGAACCTCAAGCACAAAAGACTAGTTCTAGTTAAAGTGAAGTGGAACTCCAAAAGAGGACCAGAATAAACATGGGAACTTGAATAAAAAATGCAAAGGAAATATCCACACTTGTTCCAGTAGACCTCGAGGACGAGCTCTAAAACAAGGTGGGGAGGATATAACAACCCTCCTGAAATTTTTTCTGACACCCTAAAATATATTAAAATATTCACATATGTCTTAAAATACACCCCGTATGTGAAAACCGAGCCCGAATTACGATCTAGCATTAAAAATAAAATAAAAAAACAAGAAAATAAAGGTTGTCGCGGGCCGCGTAGCCTTTGGCTACTGCATACACGGGCCGCGAGCGATCAACAACGAGGCCTCACCCGGTGGTGACACGTGGCAACACGTGTTGAACCTATACCGTGACCCAGATCAGCTACGACCTAGACCGCCCTATGACGTGGGCCGCGTAAGCCTAAACTTACTCTTACGCGGGCCGCGAGAAACTCGAATTACAGCCCTCTATAAGAAGGCATCGGGCTTTCACTCGAAACTCGCTCAATTCTTACATTCTCTCTCGAATTACTATATAGTAGACACTATACTCGTGTATAATACCCCCTAATTAATGAAGTTCTGCCCTGATGTAAGTATCATAACCCCGGTTACGTATTAGATACGCTGCCCGATCGATCCAGGGTTCCGTAACGGCTGTCAGGGTTCTGCCCGACGTAGTCGTTGGAATGCCATCTCGGGGAGGGTATAACTAATGTAAATATAAAGGGTTATTATACTAACGCGTGTGTATTGTGTAAATTATAGATAATCACCAGGAAACCTTATAAGAAACCTAAGTCAGCAATGTGAGTAATCTCCTTTTTGTAAATTGTTTTTACAAAACCTTAAATGTTTACAATGTGATTAAGCAGTGATTGAGTCTTTGTAGTTCTTCAATTACTGCCGGTGTGTTGGGGTTTTGTATACAAAATGTGGAACACGTTACCATTGGACAACGAGATAGCAAATGTGTAATATGACCCACCAGTCAGGATTGACAATACTGAATGAGTAATTGGGTAGAAATAAACAATGTGATTGCTCTCAATACTGTTAATGGATAAAACTCTTCTTGATTAAACTGGGATTCACTCACCAGTATTTCCCACTGACAAATGCTTTTAAAACGCATTTCAGGTAACAAAATGTAAAAGCCAAATTAGAAGAAAGCCAGCTGGAGAGCACTAACGGCTTGGAAAAATGTGGCTATAAAGGTTACCTAAAAGACGATGTTTTAAATAAAATAGGGTTTATCCCTATAAATGTGCTGTAATAAGAAACTTGGGTTTTACCCATGTGATTATTAATATAAAATATGGTGGTTTTACTCTGATAAATATTTTCTAACTATGGTCCTGATAAAATTTCCGCTGCCAAAATAATAAAATAATGATACCACCAAAACTGGTCTCGCGGCCGCCCATTCCCGGGAGAAATAGGGGGCAGGGGTTGCGACACATTTCATCTCATGCAACCCTAAGCCTTTCACGGGCAGTGATGGGGGTGACTGCTATGCTCGAGTGGTTTGACAGCATCGAGGTTACCTTCATTAACAGCGAGTGCCCAGATCATCTAAAGACTAGGAGTGCAACGGGAATGTTTCAAGGCAGAGCGTTGGAGTGGTGGTCAAATCAGAGAAACATCCGTTCGAATGAAGAAGCCTATGCTCTTCCATGGAGTGAGGTGGTGGAACTAATTATGCTTGAGTTCTGCCCTCCCCATGAACAGTGGAAGCTTGAAGAAGAGTTCTGGCACTTGAAGTAGATTGGTGATGATAATCTGGTTTATACTACTCGATTCAAGCAGCTTAGTTTAATCGTTCCTCACTTGGTTTCTACTCCTAAGCGAATGATAACCAAGTATATCAATGGTCTACCCCCTACCATGCGTGATTCTATTGAAGCAGCTCAACTCGAAACTATTGAGGAAGTCTACCATCTTGCAGCTAGTCTCAACAACAACCGCGTTCGTGATAAGCAGTTTGCTACTCCTACTCCTTCTACGTCTACACATCAAGTTACTCAGCAGCCAAGTTGCAGCTAGAACAAGAAGAGGAAGTCTCAGGGTTCCGGATGCAATGCTATTATTCCTGCTGTAAATCCTGCTGCTAAACCTGCTCCTACTGCTGCTACTCAGAACACTGCTGCTCCCGAAATCAAGAGACAGTACACTGGGTCACAACCCAAGTGTACCACTTGTAACTTTCATCATCCTGTTTCTTCTACATGTCGTTTGTGCACCAACTGCAATCACTATGGTCACACGACCCCTTATTATCGCCAACCTAACCCTGCTCAACCCGCACAACAAGCTCCAGCTCAAGCAGTCATACCAGCTCTTCCAGCTCCTCCGCAGAATCCCAGACTAGTCAACGATGTTCGTGCATGCTACAAACGTGGAGACACTACTCACCTTCATAACTAGTGTCCTCAGCTGAATCAAGATCAACAGCCAGCCGCTCGTGGACGAGCGTTCAATCTTATTGCTAATCAGGCTCATAACGACAATGACGTCGTTAATGGTACGTTTCTCGTTAATAACCTTTAAACTTCGATATTATTTGATACTGGTTCCGACAGAAGCTTTGTGTTCGTAGAATTTGGATCTTTGTTAAACTGTGCACGCTCTAAGTTACCTAAGTCGTTCTCGGTGGAGATTGTCGATGGAAAGTCGATTCTAGTTGATTATATCCTAAGTGGTTGTTCCTTGACTCTTAACGGCCACGTGTTTAGTATTGATCTAATACCCATGCAACTGGGTAGCTTTGATATCATTATCGGCATGGATTGGTTGCGTAAGAATCATACCGAGATTGCTTGTCACGAGAAGTATGTTCGCTTACCCCTTCCGTCTGGCGATGTTTTGCATGTCTTTGGAGACAGACCTTCCAGAGGACTGAAGATGATGTCATGCACTCAGGCGAGCAAGTGCTTACGAAAATAGAACTTTGCCTTCTTGGTCCACATGGTGGAACAAAAGGGCAAGGGGAAGAACATAAGCGACGTTCCAGTAGTGTGTGATTTCCCTGACGTCTTTCCTGAGGATCTACCTGGTCTTCCTCCTCCCAGATCCGTTGATTTTCGCATTGATCTCATGCCTAGTGTGACTCCTGTCGCCAAGGCTCCTTATCGACTTGTACCTTCCGAGATGCAAGAGCTATCGAGTCAGCTTCAGGAATTACTCGACAAGGGATTCATTCGTCCAAGTACCTCCCCGTGGGGTGCTCCCGTGTTATTCGTCAACAAGAAAGATGGTTCGTTTCGTATATGTATCAACTACCGTGAACTTAGTAAGCTTACCGTTAAGAATTGTTATCCTCTCCCTCGTATTGATGATCTATTTGACCAACTACAAGGCGCGTCCTGTTTCTCGAAAATCGATCTTCGTCTGGCTATCATCAGCTTCGTGTACTCGGGGATGATGTACCCAAAACCGCTTTTCGCACTCGTTATGGACACTACGAGTTCGTGGTCATGCCTTTTGGATTGACCAACGCACACGTTGTGTTCATGGATCTCATGAATCGTGTTTGTAAGCCCTATTTGGATCGTTTTCTGATAGTCTTCATCGATGATATTCTCATTTATTCTAAAAATAGAGCTGATCATGCTCGTCATTTATGCTTGATGCTTGAACTCTTACGTGGTGAACGTTTGTATGCTAAATTTTCTAAGTGTGAGTTTTGGATGAATGAAGTGCAATTTCTTGGTCACGTCGTTAGTAACCAAGGTATTCATGTTTTCCCGTCTAAAATCTAAGCTGTGAAGAATTGGAGTACACCTAAATCCGCATCTGAGATTCGTTCCTTCCTAGGATTGGCGGGCTATTACCGCCGATTCATCTCGGACTTCTCTAAGATCGATGTTCCTCTAACTTCGTTGACTCGGAAAGAAAAACCTTTTGCCTGGGGTCCCGAACAAGAGGAATCTTTTCGGACTCTTAAGACTCTTTTGTGTAACGCTCCTGTTCTTACTCTTCCTGATGGGAATGATGATTCCGTGGTATACTGTGATGCCTCGAACCTTGGTTTGGGTTGTGTGCTCATGCAACGGGACAAGGTTATTGCTTATGCCTCTCGACAACTCAAGGTGCATGAGAAAAACTATACTACCCACAATCTAGAACTTGGTGCAGTTGTGTTTGCGTTAAAGATTTGGCGACACTACCTGTATGGTACTAAGTGTGTGGTTTTCACTGACCATAAGAGCCTTCAACATATCTTTAACCAAAAGGAACTGAACATGCGACAGAGACGTTGGGTGGAATTGCTTAACGACTACAACTGCGAAATTCGCTATCATCATGGCAAGGCGAATGTAGTGGCCGACACTCTTAGTCGTAAAACTCACGTAAAGGCTATTCGTATCTCTAGTGATCTCCATGTGTGTATTCATGAAGCTCAGTATTCTTCGGCAAATGAAGGAAGTCTAGAAGTGGAAATCCAAGGCGCTAAAATTGATCAACTCGAAACTAAACCTAATGGACTCTAATACTACCTCAATCGCATCTGGGTACCGAATCGTGATGATCTCTGTGAGCTCATAATGAATGAGGCTCACAAATCACGTTACTCTATTCATCCAGTTACTGATAAGATGTACCATGATTTGCGTATGACTTATTGGTGGCCTGGTATGAAGAAGGACATTGCTGCATATGTTTCTAAATGCCTCACTTGTACGAAGGTTAAGGCTAAACATCAACGTCCTTCTGGACTCTTAGAACAACTTGAAATCCCTATTTGGAAATGGGATGGCATCGCTATGGATTTTATTACTAAGCTACCTCGAACACCTTCTGGTCATGATAGCATCTAGGTGATCGTCGATCGTTTGACCAAATCAATCCACTTTCTTCCCATTTGCGAGGATTATAATGTGGAGAAACTTGCTCGAATCTATACTGATGAGATTATATGCCGCCATGGCATACCTATTGACATAATCTCTGATCGTGATGGATGTTTTACTTCACATCTTTGGCAAACCTTTCAATCCGCTATGGGTTCTCATCTGAATCTTAGCACGGCATTTCATCCTCAAACGGATGGACAGACCGAGCATACTATTCAAACCCTAGAGGATATGCTCCGTTCTTGTGTCATCGACTTTGGTGGTAACTGGGATGTACATTTACCATTGATTGAGTTCTCGTACAACAACAGCTATCATTCCAGTATTCAGATGGCTCCTTTCGAAGCTTTGTATGGCCGCAAGTGCCGATCTCCTCTCAGCTGGCATGAGGTTGGTGACAAGCAGTTTACTGGCCTTGAAATCATTCAAGAGATAACGGATAAGATTCTTCAGATCCGTGATAACATGATCAAGGCTAGGAGCAGACAAAAGAGCTATTCTGATAAAAGGTGCAAGCCTCTGGGATTTGATGTTGGAGACCGAGTTCTTCTCAAGGTATCTCCCTGGAAGGGAGTGGTTCATTTTGGTAAGTAGGGAAAGCTCGCTCCTCGCTATGTGGGTCCTTTCACGATACTCGAAAGGATTGGCAAGGTGGCGTACAGACTCGACCTGCCATAGGAACTAAACAATGTGAATCCAGTGTTCCACGTATCTAATCTACGTAAATGCCTAGCCGACGAGGAACTGCAGGTTCCCCTTGAAGACTTGCAAATAAATGAAGTTGTACACTTTGTGGAGAAACCAGTCGAAATCATGGATCAAGGTGTCAAGCGACTCAGGCGCAGCAAGATTTCCATAGTCAAGGTTCCATGGGAAGGAAAGCGTGGCGCCGAATTCACTTGGGAACTAAAAAGTGAGATGAAGGCCAAGTATCCACAGCTCTTCGAGTAGTCTTCTTCCTAGATTTCGGGGATGAAATCTCCTAAAGGATGGGAGACTGTAACGCTTGCGTCCCTAGACTTTTAGCTTTTGTCAATTTTAGTCCCTAAGCTATGTGGTACCTGACACTTTTGATATTTGTGATGTTTGAATCTTGAAACTTGGTAAATCTAAATTCTATGAGGCTTGGTTCTTAAAACTATAATTCTTGATGCTAAACACTTGATTCTTAATACTGTGATTCTTGAGACTTAATGTTATGATTATATGATTCTTGATACTTGATACTTGATACTTGGAAGCTATGATTCTTGATACTTGGAATCTAGATTCTTGACTCTTTGATGCTTGACTCTTGAGACTCGTGAAACTTGAGACTTGGTTGAACGAGAGACTGGAGTCTTGTCACTGGCGGAAACTATGAAACTTGGAAACTTTTGTGTTAATAATGTAATCTAGTTATGTGATACTATTACCCAATAATACGCAACGCAACGCTTAATCTAACTTGAAAAACGAATTAGAGACGATGAAACGGAAAGGATGGGATTGACCGAATGGCAACCGATCGGATGGCCATCCGATCGGATGACCAACCGATCCGGATGGCCATTAGATCAAACTGCCATCCGATCTGTGCACACCGCCTCTTCCCCTCTCTCTGACACTATAAATAGGCCTGTCACATCATTCTCACTGATGTGATAGCCTCACTCGATCCAGACACACGCACACCCTCTTTCTTCCATTTCTTGGTGATTTCGGTACGTTTTACACTAGATTCTTGTACATCTTTGATCACTACACTATTCTCTACGAGATTCTCCTTTGCAATCTCACTTTTCACCATGAAATCCCTAAGATTCGAGCTCTTGAGGGTGACGCCATCATGGTGGTTTATGCAAACTATGGTGTGATGTCATTCCTGCCAAGATCTAGCTCAGATCTAAGGAATTTCATACGTTTTATACTGAATCTTAACTAAATCTAGACCTTTTCAGCTAAAACTTGTGTTTTCCCTCATCTTTTACTAACTTCTCACTAAAAACGGTGGAATCTGGATCTGAACGGACTAAAGACTTGATGATTAGTCTTGAGTCAGTTTGGAAATGGATTGCTACCGGAAAGGATGACCTGAGTACGGATTCCGACATAAGCACCGTCACGAACAGATGACTGATCGGACTGGGGTGATTCCCAACAAATCAAACCGGCTGAAATTTGATGTGTCTACTGTTGTCTCAAGACGTACCATGTCGTCACCGTCAAACCAGAAACTTAGAAAACTTTACAATGTTGTGAACGGGACAAGGACAACTTAATCGAATGGCAACCCGATCGGATTGCCATCCGATTGAACTGCCATCCGATCAGGTGGCACTTGCCTCTAAACCTTAAGCACTTTGGAACCTTGAATCTTTGGTCGTCGAATGGAAACCCGATCGGATAGCCATTCCATCGAACTGCCATCCGATCAAAGTGACAATGTGCCTTGAAACCATTCAACACTTAGAAACTTTTTCTGAAACTTGAAACTTGGAAACTTCCATGATCGAATGGGAATCTGATCGAGCCGTCGTCCGATCGGATAACCATCCGATCGAAGTGACCTCACTTAAACACTTGGTGATCAGTTTGGAATCTTGACTCTTGGGTCGAATAACCATTCGATCGAATGGCCATCCAAAAGGATGACCATCGGATCGGATGGCAATCCATCCCTCACTCACAACAGTCACCTCAATCGAATGGCAATCTGATCGGATAGTCATCCGATCGAACTGCCATCCGATCCAGTGATTGATCCGACACTTTACGCAATCTCGTTGTTTTGTCCGACACTTATATGTTGTAATCTAATCAGGCTAAACCTAAAGAGCTCCCTTTGATCCAATAACAGTTAATCTGTTAAGCAATCACTATGGGTATACTCTATCCCTTTTTTGTTTTAAACTTTGGGATGCAACATGTATTCTATTAAACTATGATACTTAAAACTTTTGGAATCTAAACTCTATCCTATGTGTATGTGAAACTTGTGATTCTTGATTCTTGATTCTTGATTCTTTATGCAATGTGAACGTTTAATCCATAGTGTGTAGTTCCACCTTAACAATAGTAGCGCTATAGGAGATGCACCTCCCCATTATTCTCGGGGGTATTGTTAGGAGGATTCTAGTTTTCGTTGATTCTTGGGAAAACACTAAAGCATCGGGACACTTGGGCTATCACTTGGACTGTGAACACTAGCATGGCTGAAACTATTTTGTTATCATTTACATTATGGATATGAGTCTTTTGAATCTACTATGCTATATACTCAAACTTGTATACTCGCCGGTACATTTTTGTACTGACTATATTTTAATACATGTTGCAGGCTGATAGGATGTTGAATCAGGGAAATCAAGCTAGGGTTGATGCTTAGAAACCCACCTAGTTTAATCTAGATTTTTGAACAATGATTTATGGTTGTATTTGATACTTTGTTGGTGATGTTGTTTTAGACAAATTTTGCATGAAACTCAATTAATTTATAATGAAACTTTGATGTTATGGAAACTCGTGAGCAATCTGAACGCTTAGTGTCGCTCCCCGATGTTTCCGCCATCGGTTGGGGTGTGACATGGATGGAGCTTTTATGAAGGGGTCATTCCATGGTCAACTGTGGACAACTGTGGCTATGGATCCCAATAATGGGATCTACCCACTGGCATATGCTATAGCTGAGGCAGAATCAAAAGATTCCTGGACATGGTTCTTGGATCTTTTAAGGGATTATCTTGAATTACCTATGAATGCCAATTTCACTTTCATCTCAAATAGGCAGAAAGGAATCATCCCAGCCATTGCTGATGTCTTCCCTAGTGTAGAACACAGATATTGTGTTAGACACATTCATCAGAATTTCAGGTTACAATGGAAGGGAAAGGCATACAAGGACATGTTGTGGGCCATAGCTACAGCCACTACAGTTCAATAGTTCCAAGACAAAATGGAGGAAATGAGATTGATGAACCCTATTGCTCATCACTATCTAAGCCAGATTCCAGCAGTTCATTGGACAAGAAGTCACTTTTCAGGTATAATATTTATTGTAATTCAATTGTTTAATCATTATTGGTTGTTTAATCAAATATAAACTTAAGTGGTTTTGAACATGTTAACAGGTAGGGCTAAGACTGAGGTGTTAAATAATTTGTGTGAGGTGTTTAATGCAAGATTAGTGGATGGTATGTATGATTATTAAATTTATGTTATTATATGTGTTTAATGAATTTATGTGATTATATTTGATGCAAGATTATATTTGATTATGTTAACAGACAGGGATAAGCCCATTATCAGTGCTCTTGAATATGTTAGAGAGTATTGCATGAAAAGGATTGTCAATGTGCTGAAGGTTATTGCTAAGATTGATGGTGTGTTGACTCCAAAAGCTGCTGAGCATTTTGAGCTTGTCAAAAAAGATGCAGCCAACTTAAGTGTGCAGTGCAATGGTGGTCCTAAGTATCAAGTTAGTTGTTATTTGGGTGAAAGATATGGAGAACAGTATGTTGTGGATGTCATTGAGGGGACCTGCACATGCAGGAAATGGGAAATAAGGGGAATGCCTTGTACACATGTTGTTGCCACCAACTGGGATATGGCTGCAAATGCTTTAAAGGTATTGTCATTACTGCAACTGAGGTGGCTGCAAATGGTTTAAAGTTAATGTCTTTTTTTTTGTTTGCACAGGTTGACATACCAGAGAGATGGGTGGATGAGTGCTATTGGTTGTCTACATGGAAGAAGGTATACGCTTACAAAATAAGCCCAATCTATGGAAGAAGCATGTGGCCTAGGGCACGTTGTACTACAAAACTCCTTGAACCAATGTACCATAAACCTGTTGGCAGACCAAGGAAGATGAGAAGAAAGGATGCAATGGAGCAGGAAGATAGCATGGTTAAAGATGGCAAGTTGAGTAGGAAATGGAAGACATTGACATGTGGAAACTGTGGAGGAAAAGGTCACAATGAAAGAAGTTGCACCGGAAAAGGCTCAACTGCTGCTCAATCTAGTTAAATAGGATGTTTGGTTATGGTTTTTGATGTTCTTAGGCTTCTGAAACTTGTGGTTATTTTGTCTTTTGTCTTGTGCTTATGGTCAGGTTTATATATGCTTGTGGTCAGGTTTTTGTAAAACTGGGATATGGTTTTTGTAAAACTGGGATATGCTTTGTTTATCTTATGGTCAGGTTTGGATATAGTTTATCTTATGATCAGGTTTATCTATGGTTTGTTTGTCTTATGGTCAGGTTTGTATTATCTTTCATTTCAGGCTTTAAAGCCAACTTATGGTCAATTATTAAGGGCAAGTTTATGCTCAATTTGCCTTGTCAATATTATTTGTCAGGTTTTAAAGGCATATTATGCTCAATTTGCCTTGTCAGTATTATTTGTCAGGTTTTAAAGGCATAATATGGTCAATTTGCCTTGTCATTTCATAACAAACAAAACACAGCTTTACATTACACTTCATTACAAACAAAACACAGCTTCACATTTCACTTCATTACAAACAAAACACAGCTTCACATTTCATTACTGGACTAACATTATGAAGGCTTCAAAAGAAGACTGATCAAAATAACTACAAGGATTAACACTAAAAGGCCAACAAGTATACACCAAAGCATCACTAATGTTGCATCCTTTCTTCTAATTTCATGCTTCAATTCTTCAAATCTGTCTTCAATGCTCGAACTATGATTTGGGGGGTTTATGAAACCCTAACTCTGGGGATGGAGGAGAGTTAACAGGAGGATCAATCCACACAAAGAACTTACATTTTGATCTCTGCAAATATAAAAATTCAATGAGTACACGAAATAGGTGATAAGGAATCAAATACTTACCATTTGTGGGCATGTATAAAATCTCCGTTCAGGATTTTTGGAGGTCTTCGATGTCTTCATCAATGCTGCTCTACCACACTTGCACATCACCATCCTGATGTCTTCTAATTTTTAAGAGATGACGACTGCTTGTCTTCTAATTAGGGTTTCAGATAAGGAAAGGGGGAAGAACTTGTTAGGGTTATAAATTAGGAGGGAAAGCAGACACCAGGATTGAATGCCAATTTTACCGTCACGTTTATGGCACGTGAGGGTGTTAGGGTTAGTAATTAACAACCAACTAACCTTAGTACCTAACTTTGTTAAAAAAATCAAAAGTTAGTACCCTAAAGCGTGATTTTAAACTATTAGTACCTTAGATTGTTATTTAGTGTAAACCACATGGACTAACTACGTAATTAACTCTTTATTATTTTAATCACACAATACATCTCTAAAGTTGTCTTTTTTAACACTTAATCATTTTGACCCGACCTAACTATTTTGCAAGGTGTATTTATGATGTTTATAGACTGAAATCCCTTCAAATTGTACATGCTTTAATTTGGGGTTTTTATCATGTTAAATTAGCAACTTTGGATCTAATGCTTTGTTGTAGTGTTTCTTTGCAAGATAATGTAGGTAGAGGTGGACCAGATGGTAAATTAGACACATGTCTTTTCTAATTGTCAGTAGAGAGTTGAATTTGGATTTTATAATTATGTGTATCAACTTATTAGTGTGCCATGTGCAATACTACTTGGCACTTGCTTTTAATTCTACTTGCTTTATTCTAATGTTGATGTTTCTAGAAACATTTGTTTAAATATACATGAGGTACTTTTATTGTTTAATATTTTTTACTTGCTGTTATTGTTGCATATTATTAAGACGTCTATATTATTATATATTATTATGGGACCTAGCCTGATTAATCTTATTAAAATGAATGAAATAATACAATACAACACAACACATCTTATAAAATTACTATTACAAAAATTAATTAAATGATTTGATGTTTATGCACTAGATAATAAAATTCAAAACTTTTTTTTATGTCATTCTTATATCAATCACTATTTGCCGAAGGGAGCGAGGGGATTAGAGGAAGCCAACCGAAGCTTGATCGAAACAAGAATTCAACCATTACTAATGAGGTTCAACAGGAATGTGGCGAGCGAATCGAAGCTTAGAGGTTTAACCGAAGCTTGATCGTAACAATTTTGCCACCTCATTCCAGGTTAGTGTTAGTGCAAGCCGAAACCAACAATAAAAAGCTCAAATCACCCAAGAACTTCACCTTGTTTGCACCTAGACATGTTACACGTGTGAAATAATAACAAAAGTTAGTTATAAAAATAGTATGGCATAACTAACCAGCCACCTTGCATCTAGCCTGTTTAGATGCTACCACATGAAGTGGTTGAGAATACAAGTCAAACTTTGAGTGAAAGATAGTCTTTCAAATTTTTTGATCATACGAATTATTGTAGATGTCTCATCTTTAAAATTTAAACTGTCAAAGCAGTAATTTGAAACAATAAATGTTTAAAGTCATAATAATAAGTAAAACTAAATTGTTAAAAGAAAGATGTCTCGTCTTTAAAATTTAAACTGTTAAAACAGTATCAATTACATAGGAAATTGAAATACAATAAAACATTTCAAATCTAATAAAAGGAATTAAGAAATATTAACTTCAACTCCATCGAGTACTGAACTTCTCGGTTTATATCCTTGAGCCTTGTCATGAACTGCAAGTCTCTATCACCAAATTCAATGTTACTCGCAACACACAAGTCACGAACTGAAGTGGTTGGCGTTGCCATCAAATTTCTCGAAACTTTGTCAACAATCCAAGTTGTAATCCATCAAAACATCTCTTCAACTCTTGAAGAGTAGTCCTGTCTGCATAAACTTGCTCCTCGATTTGTTTAAGAAATCTATGCTTCAAATAATCAGATTGTATAGAGGTTGATGCCATAGTTATCTTTAGAAATAGTAGAAGTTTTAAATGAATCAGTGTATGATGCACACTCAGATATGACAATGGTATTATATAAAAAAGCGAATATCTAACAACCCAAAGGTCCGAATTAAATGAAAATATTAAATTAAAATCAAACTGTAAAATGTAAAACACAGAAATAAATTTCGAAATCAGTGTCCATTTAATGACTCAACCGCTAGAATTATTAATATAAGCGTAAATTTACTTTGAAAAATGACTTTTCATTGGAAAGCAAATAGAATTAAATACATACTGAGTAGAATGATTATTTACATACCTAATGAGCGAAATTTAAAGTTTAGAAAACACGTTATAATAATTATGGATTGTCTCTTCGTTTACCTTATTATACATTGTAAAAACTATAAAAGGGGTGATTAGTTTAATACAAAACATCAACAAACAACTTTTAAAAAAACTCTTCATCTAAAACAAATAGGGTCACTACAAATCAATTCATTTGACATAACTCACTATAAATCAATTCATGTCAGGAAAAATAAGGTGGTTACCTGAAACAGACATCTTACCAAAGTTTGTTGTATATGCCATTAGCACTATAACGGTAAAACATGTATAGAGAAATACCTCATTGAGGATAAATGTGTTGTAGATTGTTAGAATAAAGATTAATAAAAAATGAATCAATCAACAACGTTACCTCGCAATGCTGTATTCCGACCTTTTGACGTAATCAACTTAACAATCCAACATTAATCTCATCATTGGAAACTGTTAGAGATAAAAACATCATGTTTCATTAGAGGCCTAAATTATACAAACACAAGAAACCCTTTAGATAAAGACTTACTTTTATTAGATGAAAAAGACAAATGATATATTACATCATGGAAAAATATACAATCTGAACCTCAATTACAGGACCCTTTTGTTTAATAACAATTGCAAAGGTGTTTGGATACTTCATGATCGAAAGGACAATCGTTACCTTTCATACATGCATGTCAAACAAAATGACAACATGGTTGCAAAATAAAAAAATATATCAATAAAAATGAGCTTTAAATTCATTGGTTTAAGCTGGTGGGTCCTTTATTAGCATTGCTTGAAGCGTGCTGGGTTGAGTTAAGCCTCTATCATTTTCTTTCCAATATATTTTTATTTCAGCTTCCTAAAATATTTATTCAAAGACTTAGCTTATTTCATTATGTTATGTATGGAAATACCAATAGCTCTTGATCTTGAAGTGTTGGTGCATATTTCATACGTCTGCCACTGTGCGAATAGTTAGATAGAGCATGTGTTGAAGATTGTATGTTGGCGGTAATTCCCGACTCATCACAAGTCGGTGATGTGAAAGGGTGGCAAAGGAGTTCAAGTCACAAGTCGGTGAACTTGAGGGATCAATGTTGACAAGTTGGTCATAATTGGTTAAGTTTCCTAATTACATTATAATTATATTTGGTAACGTCTTGGTCACCAAGTTAGGGGTAGCCTATATAAACCAAGGCAGGGTTAGACATTATTAAGAGTCAAGAGAAGATAAACCGAGTTATGGTTTATGAGTTATTGTAATCAAGTTTTTTGAGTTATATTGGTTATAATAAAAGTTCTTGGAGAGTTATTCCATTCGTTATAAAATACCACTTTAATCTTTTTTTTTTGGCTCAATAAGATTTCAGATTAGTTATATACAATGTAATCGAAGAATTTACATCGAGATAATTGGTAAACGGGCAACAAGTTGCGCCGCTACCCCTTTTTGAATAGCAAAACTAAGCCTTTTAAAAACTACGTTCATAGATCTCGGGGTCATAACATTACTATGCATGACCCTTTGAACTCGACTAAGTAGGTCCACAGCCTCTGGCGCCAGAAAACCAAAAGTATCAAAAGCAAATGGGATAAACACGTGCTGGTTGTCAAGGCACACTTTCTCATGCTTGATCACTTTACCCGAAGCAGCCTTTAAAGCAGCCTGGCCCACTGTGAAAGCATTACTCCCTATTTCAGCTTCGTTATTGTTCTTGTGTTTGATTATTCGATTGGTACTTGAATTGGTATCAGAGCCAAGTTCAATCGTCGATATCAAATCGAGTAACGAAGTCGTAACCGGAGGAGACAAGCTCGTCGACACCGCCAATCAGGCGGATCAACGGTGGCGAAACTTGTACAACGGCAGCGGCACACGATACAAGAATCAACGACAGTTGCAGCTTCCTACTATTGTACATCGGCAACCAGAACAGAAAAGGTTTCCTAAGTACGGTTCACGTTTATCAGCGGAAATCGTTTTTGAAATTGGTTTTGCGGAATCTGTTGCGTTGGCTTTTCCTGAAAGTATTTATTTGGAGCCACAACATAAAAGGAATAAAAACAAAAAAAAATCAATGTCTGGTTGTTTTTTCTTTTTGGTTGAACTATTAAAGCAAAACGAAATTAACAAAGTTGTTTTAATATTTTTGTTTTTCCTTTTTGTTTCAACAAGTTGGGGTTTACCATTAAACGTTGTTTGGGTTAAACAAGCGGATTCAATTCAGGATTCGTTTTATCTGGGTTTTTCGAGAGTTATTCGTGACCGGGTTTCTGCGAGTAAACGCGTTCGGTTCTGAAAAGTTGTTCAGAAATCAATGACGGACGGGAACAGACCACCACCGGTTGTGGTTAAGGATCAGAGTACCACAACTTTACAATGTCCAATGTTAACCGAAACAAATTACAACATCTGGGCGATTCGTATCAAAGCGATATTCAAGGTTTATGGAATACAAAAAGCTTTAGAACCAGGTGAAGAAGAGGTAGAAGCCAAAAAGGATGACATGGCAGTTGCACTTCTACTTCAAGCAATACCCGAAGAGCTTGTGTTTCAAGTAGCTCAGTTTCAGACTGCAAAGGAAATCTGGGAAGCGTTAAAGACACGGTATGTTGGGGTTGAACGGGTTCGAGAGGCAAAGCTTGAGCAACTGGAAAATGAGTTCGAATCCTTGAAGATGAAAGAAACAGAGACGATTGATTCTTTCGCGGGCAGAATAAGTCAGTTGGTTACCAAAGCAGCCAGTTTGGGAACCACTTACGAAAACAAAAAGCTAACCAGAAAGTTATTAGGCTCTGTTCCAGCAAAGTATGTTCCAATTGTAGCTTCAATTGAACAATTCGCAGATTTGAAGACTATGACGTTTCAGGAAGCGATCGGTAGACTGAAGACGTTCGAAGACAGGATTAAGGGTATCGAGTCTTTAGCAGAAAATCAAGGTAATCTAATGTTTGTCAATGGTGAGTCATCCTCGAAATCCAAATCCTATGAAAATACGCATGGGCGTGGGCGAGGCGGTTCAAGTTACCAAGGCAGACGTCAAGACTGGGATGATGAGGACCAAGATGGAAGTCAAAGCCGAGATGGTCAAGATCATCGGTCAAAACAAAGGGGTCAAAGAAGAACCAATGATCGTCAAACGGGAAGGAAGGAAAGATAGATCAGAGATTCAGTGTTACCGTTGTGATAAATTTGGTCACTTCGCGTTAGGATGTCCGGATCGTATGAAGAAACAAGATGAAGCTAACTTAGCTAAAAACGATGATTTTGATCCATCATTATTCATGATGAGATGTGATCAAGAGACGGTTTTTCTAAATGAAGAATGGGTGAATCCAAAGCGTTTCGAGACTGTGCCAATGGAGAAAGACACTTGGTATCTCGACAACGGAGCATCGAATCACATGACGGATAATCGAGCTTATTTCTTTGAACTTAATGAGCGTGTCACGGGAAAGGTGAAGTTTGGAGATGGATCTTGTATTGACATACGGGGAAAGGGATCGGTATTACTTGAAGGGAAAACGGGGGAGAAGCGCCTGTTAACCGATGTTTACTACATACCGAGTTTGCAAAGCAATATCATAAGTCTTGGTCAAGCAACGGAATGTGGATGCGACATTCACATGAAACGTGATTTGCTAACCATTCATGATGATACAGGAAAACTTATGATGAAGGTGACAAGGACCAAGAACCGTTTGTACAAGATCAACCTCAAGATAGCATGTTCCGGTACACAAGATAACATGACTGGAATAAAGAATTTTGGGGGTAGGGATCTACAAAGAGGTGAACTGAAAGATGATACGGCAAGTACGAGTCAGAATCTTCTCAAAGATCCAAGTTTAATGAAGAAACCCAAAATTCAAAGTCCAAAGAAAAATGTTCAAAAATTCAAAGAAAAGGTTAAGCAAGGGATTCAAACCCAAGGAGGTACAGTTAATGATCCAAGAAAGCTAGTGTTTGCTCAAGATCGCAGCCGAGTCAATGGTGGTGCGAGTTCTTATGACCAAAGGACGAGTCGTGGAAAAAGGACTAGTCGAGTACAAGGTCGCAAGAATGTTCGAGCTAGGAAGGAGCCGAAAAACACAGCTAGAGATCAAGATGTGTTCTATGAGAATCAAGACAAAGAAGACATGTTGGAGCCTACTTATTTCGAGTCGGAAATTAAGGGGGTGATTGTTGGCGGTAATTCCCGACTCATCACAAGTCGGTGATGTGAAAGGGTGGCAAAGGAGTTCAAGTGACAAGTCGGTGAACTTGAGGGATCAATGTTGACAAGTTGGTCATAATTGGTTAAGTTTCCTAATTACATTATAATTATATTTGGTAACGTCTTGGTCACCAAGTTAGGGGTAGCCTATATAAACCAAGGCAGGGTTAGACATTATTAAGAGTCAAGAGAAGATAAACCGAGTTATGGTTTATGAGTTATTGTAATCAAGTTTTTTTAGTTATATTTTCTTGGTTATAATAAAAGTTCTTGGAGAGTTATTCCATTCGTTATTGTTCTTGTGTTTGATTATTCGATTGGGACTTGATTGTATAGAATAGGATCAGTTGGACACGGTGTTAATACTGTAAAGGTCCATCCGGACGGATGGACAATAGAATAGTTCAAATCCCATCCGGTCGAATAGGTTTTGATATTGTAAAGTCCATCCGGACAGATGGACACTAGCTCATTCGGACCGGATAGGCTGTTGCCTATAAATAGTGAGTTGGGGTTCCCATTTGAACAAGCTTTTGGTCCCTGAGGGGAAATGTTGTCCCACTGATCTCATGGTGTTGTAACTTGTCAAGATATTAATGGAGACCAGATTATAAGTGACTGCTCGGTGTCATATCTATCTTCTACTCCTTTCTTAGTAATAATAATCGCACCGAACACGTCGTTTAGGACAGAAGCTCCGTCAAACTCGTTGGTTCCTGGAATATCATGAAGTAATGGAATAATAATCTAAGCCTTTGAATAATTTTTTTAGGAAGGTATATACACTACATATATAGTCTTTAGGATTGACCAGTTCTTGTTTTACCTATAACGACAGATTTGACCCGTGTAAGATAAAAGACGACCCAATCAACCCATTTGTTAGTTAATGGGTTCTAATTTCACATTAAAACCCAAGGACAAATAAAGAGGGTCACTACAACTGTGTTAAATGGCAAAGAGCCAAGCCGAATCGGGACCCAGCTAGAAAAAAAATACACTATGATAATGAGCATAGGCACTTTAATCAACATTGTTATCAATTAATAAAAAAGACTATATTGACAACCTGTTTAGAATTTTAAATCAAAATTAAGATTATGGCTTATTAGATAACCGGTTAGTTCTTTTTTTTAAAGATTGCTACTGTATCATAGACTCAAGCTCGGCCAACGAATTTTAATAATATTATCAAGATTGTCATGATTAAAACAATTAGAAGAATATAGATTATTAACAAACCTTAATCCTAGGCATCTAGACCCAATCAACAACGGTTCTTATGGCCTCTAAAAGGAACTCTGCCAAGGTCTCTTCTGTAATCGAGAGGGAGTCTGCCAAAATAACAAACAATAATCAGATCACAATTAACAAATAATACAAAAATATAAACTTATAAGACAAATGTAATCTATTGAAAGCCAGAATTACCCGGGTTATTCGCATCTCTTAGAGACTGGATCACAAAGTCAAGTCCATATGCTATATAAAATTAAATAAATTAAATATATCCAATAATAAATCTTCTAATTAGCATAGTATTAGGCTAGAAAAGAATAAGTAACTGAAAGAGTGCAAGATCATCAAGAAACAACACAATTGAATGTTGATACGAAAAAAAATCAGAACTGAACGTGGGTAGCCGGAGCAGAAGCAAAGGTTGACGTCAATTCATCGTAAATTGCCTCAATTCCCACCGTGCCTCCACTGTTACCTGTTGCCGAACCACTTGGTTCCATTGTTCTCTGTTGGTTTTCTTCTCTCTCTATCGCTCTCATCTCTCCCCCATACGCTTTTTTTCTTATCCATCTATCTAAAGGGATAAGAAAACCTAATATAAGTGCTTCCCTAAGAAAATCTGAAACATCAAAACCATCTAAGTCCTTATCTGTAGAAAAAAGAACATACGAAAATATAAATTAAAAAATGGAAAAAGGGCTAGCAAGTCAGCAACAGTTGATTTATTCAATTTTAAATTCAAATTCAAGACCCTCTGACTTAGTGTATTAAATAAGCATTCGAATTCAAGATCTCAGGTGCATCTAGTTAAGAAAAATATAAAGAATGATCCGTATAAAAAGGAGTCAGATCAGATCAGGAAGTTTCATGGTTAATACGAAACCCTAAACCTTGTGATCAACTCCTTCACTTAAAAGCCCTAACATTTTGTTCCACTTTTCACAAACCTGGACATATACATCAAACAATTACAAAATCATTCAACTGATTGTTTAAACTAAACCCTAAATCCATAAGCTACTGTTCGGACGAGTGAATAAAAAATGCCATTGCCGTTTAAAAGAAACCCTAACCTGAGAAGAAGAAACGATAATTCAGGAAGAAAAAGAAACCATAATCTGAGAAGATGAAATGACAATCAAGAACCCTGGGCCACCGATTTCGAGAACTAATTCTAATGAAAAATCAAGCAAACAACCTATTCAACTTCCATATATCCTTCTCAGTAGAGATCTGCCCAACATAACTAATTGCATCATTATCCATTGTTGGTATGATTCAAGTAGTATAATCTGTGAGATTTTACGAAGATGAAAGATGTAAAAGAACAGTGATGATGATGAAATCTGAAGAGCGTGCAAAAGAACCATGATGATGAAATCGGAAGAGCGTGCAAAGAAATCAGGTTTTAATTGGGGGAGAAGGTTTGACCCAATTAATAACATGCAAGGATATTAATTAAGCACATTTATTGTTAAAAAGAAGCAATTACATATTTTATTTTATTTTGTTTTATTTATTGTTTAAATTGTTTAAAATTCAAATAAAATATGATATCATGGATTTAAGAATTGACATCATCATTTGTAAATTCTTGTCTTAGATTGGGTGAATTTGGCCATATGACATCAGCCTTAGATAAAAAGATTGTTTGTTGATATGCATATGTCTTGGTGTAGTGTTCTTACTGAACTTGGTGTTTCGCTTCTCATTTGACACTACAGAATCACAAAGGTGTATGTGATAAAAAAAAAGGTGAACCAAAAGTCGCAAGGGAGTATATGATATGCCATTTGAGTATGAACCATAATGGTGTTTTTATTCTTTTTGAAAGTATGTAATAACGTATCACTGGTTGTAAAGTGATTTATGGAGTCAAAATGTTGTTTTCTGACCCATAATCAAATGTCAATGGTGAATTACTAAAAAGGATGTTTGGAGTTCTTGGGTAGCGTGTTTTCATAAAACAAATTAATAATAAAAATGGTGTGTTTAGTATGATGCATAAACGTAAAAAATACCTAAGATTAACATGTATGTGGTGTAAGATACGTCCACTTGCATACCTTGCGCTAGTCTCCAAGGCCAAATTTACAGGTGTATTGTTATACGTTGGCTAAGCGAATTTTGGGCCGGCATACCATACATCGGGGGTGACTTATGCTACGCTAGGGTGCTTTTTGGTAAAGATGTTGTTGGGTCTTTGGTTTAACTGTTTATGTTTGATGCATTTATACTCACTTAGATATACTAATAATGTTGTCTGCATATCCTTTCAGACAATGTGCATCAAGTTGACGATTTATTTTGTTTGATTCTTGGTATATAATATTATACATGAAATTTTTGAAAGTAGCAATATTTTTTTTAAGTGTTAAACTAACTAGGTTGTATATCGTAAAGAATTAAGATGTTTTGATTTGTTGATAAAGTATTTGTAAAAGGGGGACAATACATGGTTTAAAATGTTGGTGAAAATAACGAGTGGTTTAACAACCAACTCGAATACACAATTTAACTTTTCTATTAGTTATTAACTTCGACAATAGTTAAATACTATGGTACTCTACAAAATCGTCAGTTGTTGGAAAATAGGGAGATCCTTATGGTTGGGAGTATTTTTTTATAAAAAATAAATTAAAATATTAGGGTTTTCTATACTATTTTTAGTAAATTATATAAGGGTAGAGGTGGCACTCAATCACCTCATCACTAAAAACCCAAAAAATCATAAGCCGCCGCTTCATTCCACCCAATTCAATCACATGATTGACACTAAATCACTTGTAACACCCATTATTTGAATTATATCTATCACTTGAGTTTTTTTTTAATTCAAATATAATATAAAACAAATTAAAATTTACATTTTTAAATACATAACAATAAGAGAAAAATGTCCGGATAGTCCATGTAGTTTACCCATTTTTCACCTTTAGTCCCTAACTTTCTTAAATTACAGCTATAGTCCCCAACTTTTGCAATTTCGTTCCCGGATAGTCTCTGGCGCCGATGAGGGTTAGTTTTTGGTGTTAAGTGGATGTGAAATGACCAAAATACCCATACGGTTAAATTAATACCTAAAAAGTTAAAAAGAAATATAATTAACTAGGTTATATACCCGTGAGCTTCACGGGTTATGGGTTGTGTTAAAAAAAATCTGTATCTGTAAAAGTATTTTTTTTTTTTATGATTTACAACCTGATATCTCTTCATGCTAAGACCCATGTTTGGCAAACCTTACCAAGAAATATATTGAGTTACAATTTTTTTTCAAACAAAACTCTAACCTAGCTGCAGCAAGGGCAGTATCAAATCCACCTGTAGTCGGTATTCAGTCAATTAATGTTGTTAATGAACTATACAATATACATAAAACTGCATGTTTGAACAATAATACAAAAAAGATCATGAATATTACTTACCTAAATACACTTGTTTCCCACAATCCCTAAACAGTCACAACACAAACAATTCAATTAGTTGTAATTTAACACTACAACAACAGACACTCAAAACACAGATATATGATGCATATGTGACGCTCTGATCGTACATATTTCCAATTTATTAATTTCTCATAACTACTTAATTTTTTTAACTACAAACTAACATACTCCTAAACACTCTTATACTACTCATAAGTACACAATTATTAGAAATTAGAAAGCAAGTGCATCATACCAGATATGTGATTCCCAACGACCAGTACGACGATAAAACGTCACACCGCGATACTGTGAGCTTCGAGACCTCGGTCCACATCGACTTTTCTTTGCCTGCCGAAGCGACGGCACCTGATAAAAAACCCGAAACCTGATAAAAAAACCCGAAGAACTTCGCGGGTCGGAAATTTAATCTACATTATCACAAAGTGTATGAATAATATAAATACAAAAGTAACACAATACATAAATTACTTATTGACAAAGTGAAAATATAGTTAAAATGCATTGAAGTATAAAACATTATATTTTTTACTTTTATTAAGAATCAAGGTGTATCCAGACAAACAACAGTTACTTTTTCTGAGAGCCATCTAGAATTTCTTGTTACGGCCATCACTATAGATCTGCAAATTAAAAGACAACCGTTAAATAACATCACAATGTAACTAAGCTCCTAGTGAAAGATATGTTCACAAAAGATATATAAAAAAGCAAGTTGACTAATAAGATGTGCATATTTTCCTAATATTCACATATATTAATAAGATGGGCATATTTTCCTAATATTCACATGTATATCTATTAATTGATAGGCCAGCTTTTAATAGACTCATCTTTTATTCTTGTATATGTATCATATAGGTTATAACACCGGAACCTTCCGGGCAGGAAAGTTAAATTTTAAATAATATACCTGTGTTCAAGGCGGATCTAGGATTTTTTTTCCTATGGGTTCTTTTTTCTGGGTGGTCAAATTTCACAACCATACGGTAAGATTTTCGGACCGGGTCGAGTTGGGTCGTGTCAGGTCATGTCGCAGAACATAATAAAAACCTAAATTTCATATCAAATTTTCATTAACATTAGCTCTGAAATTCAAGTTAAGAAGAACTAAGTTAATACAGTCCTAGAGTTTTATTAACTAAGTAGCATTCTACAGTTTTGAATAGATCGACTCTCACAATCATAACTCGTTTCAAAATTGAATTTTAGATTTTTTTTTTCGAAAATGATAGACATATTATTATACATAAAATACATAATAACATTTAAGAAAACGAATAAAATAAGAGGAAATAAAAAATAAAAGCAATATGGCATGGTGTAGAAATAACTTGAAGTTGCGAAATTTATTGAACCGTAAAGGCTTGTGAATAATCTAGAAGAAAAGCGTTGTATATTCTTTAACATTTCAACATTCAGAAATGTAAAAAGGAGTGCTTATGATTTGCATTAATTTTAAAAAGTGAATGAGGTGGGAATCGAACAAGTGACCTTCACTGCATAACAGAAGGCTTTTAACATGTGCACCATCCAGCAACTTTTCATGTGGGTTCATTCAACATTTTATTCATGGGTTCGCTCAAAAATATATATATATATAGAGTTTCTATTAAAATTTCAAAGTTCAGTGGGTTCGTATGAACCCGGACCACTCCATGTATATCCGCCTCTTCCTGTGTTATATAATATAAGAAATAATGTTTACAGATGTTTAATGATTATTTTTATTTTCTAATTTAATCATGTGTAAATGATTTATAATCGGAACCATTAAAGTGATGCTAAAAGTAAAAAAGAAAAAAGATTTAAAAAAAACCTACACTTGCAAAGGGTAATTAAGCTCACAAACATGATCAAACCACAAATCTCCATATACAGCTATAAAGGCAGAGTAAATCAATTTTCAGAAAACCAGTATTATAGGCATCTAAACCTAATAATAGCTACAAAGCAATCCAGTACACAATTCAAATAACAAAATATATCTTCCAGATTCTAAACACCAAAACTTCCATAACTAAACAATATAACATACACAACAAAAATGTAGAGACGTAAATACAACTACTGAATTAGATATAATCAAGCTCCAAATCATAATCATATCTCTATAAAGACCGAGTAGATCAATTTGCAGAAGACCATTACTATAGGCATCTAAACCTAATATAGCTACAAAACAATAACAAAACATATCTTTCAGATAAAAAACACCAAAATTTCCATACCCAAACAGTATAGCATATACAACAGAAGGTAAAGAGGTAAATGCAACATCCTAATTAGGTGCACATATCAAACAAAATCAACCTCCAAATCACAATCATACCTCTACAAAACTCATAAAGTCACATAACACCTTAAAACATACTACAAATATATATATATATATATATATACACACACACATACCCAATTCCAAACATCTGTCCACCTACACCTAAACCAGATCTAATTACGATTCCAACCGTTACTAACAAATCAAGCTGTAAACGACACTCCAGAAACCCTAAAAGCCAATATCGTACGTACGCATCTAAACCTAATGATAGCTAGAGAAAATCCAGTATATATCACAAATAACAAAACATATCTTTCAGATTCTAAACACCAAAACTTCCATAACTATACAACACAACATCCACAACAAAAGGTAAAGAGGTATATGCAACTTCTTAATTAGGCACAAATCATGATCAT
Source organism: Helianthus tuberosus (assembly GCA_030545235.1). NCBI lineage: Eukaryota > Viridiplantae > Streptophyta > Magnoliopsida > Asterales > Asteraceae > Helianthus > Helianthus tuberosus. The sequence goes on from CM060417.1 coordinate 388,926, forward strand.
ATCTTTATGAGATTCATCAATCCACCTAACACCTCAAAACAATAAACAAATCTATAGCTAATTCCAAACTAAACAGTATTAAACAAAATCAGCCTCCAAATCATAATTATATCTCTAATTAGGTACAAATATTCAACAAATCTATACCTAATTCCAGATCGAATTCAGATTGCAATCGTAACTAACGATTCCAGCTGTAAATCACATTTCAGAAGCCCTAGAAACCAGATCTATAACCTACTAAGCGAAATCGAAACGAAAACGAAATGGAGATCTGAGGTAACGTATCGAAGACGAAAGAATGATGAAATTGAAAATGAAAAAGGAGGAGAATGAAGGAAGGAAGGTACCTGTAGGGTTAACGGCATAACCTAAAGGTAGTCAGAGGAGGGAACCAGAGCGTGTGAAACAATCAGACAGAGATGAGAAGATACCCCCACCCACCGATGATGATGATGATGTGAAATTTGGGGAAACCTAATTATAGTCGTAAAAACTTGGAGAACAAAGCAATAAATGATCGGAGATCAGCGGCATCTTCAATTGCTAATAGGATTAGGGTCTTCAATGTTGTTCCATTAATGATTATCGGAGCGTGGTCTTCCATGGGAAAGATTGGGCTTAGGGTTTTGGAGATCCAAGGAAAATAATGAATTTGAATTTTGAATGAGATGTTTTTGAAAAACTGGAGAGAGGAAGTGGGCAGAGAGAAAGTGACGGGTAAGAGATGCATGATCCCTTTCAACTCTCTCCTCTCTTCTCTCATACTATTTTCTTTGAATTTGAATTTTGAATGACATTAGTGGTTTGAGGAAAGCTGGCATAGCCCTTTGACATTTGTCTGCAACCACTCCTCCATATTTGACTCTTGGTTTTTTAAAAAGAAAAAACTCAGAAAATGACACATAGGATCAAATGAAAGAGTGGGCTTCATATGTTGACACATTGGATAAAAGGCTTAGATTTGTGACACCTCAGCTTTTTTTACTTTGCTTTATTATAGTAGAAGATATTAAATAATTTATGTGGGAACCACCACCAACCTCACCCACCTAATCTTCCCCACTCTTCACCACCACCGCCATGTCCACTTGTCATGTTCTTTTCTTGATACTAAAATTGGATCAATTAAAGTTGGTCTACAATCGGTTTTTCTATAAGCATCTTTCTTCAAATCACCTAGCAAAAGCACCACTTCTTGATCACAAACCACCGCGACATAATACTCTGAACACAGTTCGGTCTCACCGTTAAATTTAGCAGCTTTAAGGTCCCAAAAAACATCAAGACTTTTAGTACCACCAATGTTAAACCTTTTGGATCCTTTTTTTCTCCAAAAACTCCATGGTTTTAGCTCCACTTTACATGTGGATAACTCAGCCTCTGGTGACTCATCTCCGTCAACAGGAACCGTTAACCCGTGAAGCAACAGGTGCTTGAACCATGTGACAGTGATGCAACGGCAGTCACCGATGATTTAGGTCTTGTAAACAGACATGAAGAGGGTCTGACCGGACTTTGTGATGGTTGCATGGTGGTTTTCACTGGTGGTTGATGAAAAACAAAATGGGGTTCTGATTGGGTCTTGTAGCATCTTTAGGGTTTGAAGGTGGATGATGAGAAATGTGAGGGTTTTGAGTGTTTTATGGCAGAAAATGTTTGTTGTCACTAGTAATGAAATACAAGAAAGTGTTCAAAGTTCAAACTGGAGGGTAGATGAGCAGTTAGATAATGAAAGTGAGTTCAAACTGGAGGGTAAATGAGTAGTCAGATAATGGTGGTGGTGGTTGAAGGTGGAGATGGTGGTGGTGATGTGGAGTAGGAAAGATGAAGTGGGTAGGGTGGGTGGTGGATTCCACATAAATTGTAAAATATTAATTATATTTCTTTTAACTTTTTAGTTATTAATTTGACAGTACGGGGTATTTTTGTCATTTCACACACACCTAACACCAAAAACTAACCCCCATCCATGCCAGGGACTATCCGGGAACGAAATTTAAAAACTTGGGGACTATAGGTGTAATTTTAGAAAGTTAGGTACTAAAGATGAAAAATGGGCAAACCACAAGGACTATCCAAGCATTTTTCTCTAACAATAAATATGAAAGTCAAATAAAGTAAAAACGCATCTTCAATAATTAAGAAAAAAAGCTACATTAAAGTGAAATGACCGCATGCGACATTGGTTTGCAAACGAAATCTATTTGGCTCGCCTTGTTTAGCACAAACATTTGACTTATATAGGTTTTTCTTTGAAGCCGACACATATTGTGACCAAGCTAGCTGCAGCGGTGTTCCATGGCGGCCACGGTGATCACAAGGCTTCATCACATAGCGCCCTTTCCACCCTAAATAGTCCACACAACAATCATTTTACAAAAACTTAACATTTTTTTTACACAAAAGTAAAACCAATTTTTTAATAATATTTAAACCATATAACCAAAACATGCAACTTTTTTTAAGCTTAACTCATGATGTACGATTAATTCAAAGTTAATAACAAACTAGTATTATGCCCCCTCGCGTTGCTGCGGGAGCGTAAACCGTGTTAAGTAGCACTAATGCAATATCACTGCCAGCGACCAGCAACATCAAAAAATGGGTAAAAACAAATAACAAAAAGGAAAAAATAACAACGAACGAAAAGCATACGTAAAATCGTTGAACCATGCATGTCCGTTGCGTCGTGTTAATGCGAAAAAATTAGACTAAAACGTAAAATATAGAAAAGAATAACTAAGTCGATCTAGGACCTCGTTCGTTGCGATGAACCTGTCAAACAGGGAAATAAAGACATATTGCGACGGGCATGTCAAATGGAAAAAATAGACGAAAAAACATTGAACCCACACGTATGTTGCAACGTATTCACTCGCAAAATTTTGAACGGAACAGAAGACGAAAAATTTGCAAAAGATGAAAAGTATGGGGGATCAAAGTTGCAAACCAAAAAGTTTTAGGTGTTAACTTGCTAAAGTTGAAAAACTTTGGGTAAAAGTAAGAAAAAAAAATTAAAGAGGTTAAAAATGCAAAAAGATGAAAACCTTTAAATTAGAAGTGAAAAGCCAACTTTTTTTTTTTTGAAAAACTCCCTATACTTAGAGTAAAATTTCATGTAGCACCAACATGTTATTAATTTATAGTATGAAAATAAGTATGGCTGACAATAGATATCAGTATAAGACACGATAAGACCTGTTTACTGAAAAAGTACACAACGTGATTTTCTTACTTTCTAAAAATAAATATAATTAAGATGTTAGGATCCATCATTTCTTTTTCTTGGTACATAAAACATAAAACTGTGTTATAAACATGAGATATAAATTAGTCAAACGAGTTGTATTCATGTTTAATACTTGTGTTACACGCGTCGTTCGAGATTTGTTAAACCCGATAAGACATGATTTGCCAGCCCTACAAATAAGTTATCACTTGAAAGCTATAAATAATGTCATAATCACATTTACGTTCATAACTCTTTCATTAATTATACTTTCTTATTATATTTACTTCTTATTACGTTTTGTATATGTTATTTTTAATGGGTTTTATATATGTTATTAATAACTTAAATCCTGAAATTTTATATGAATTTGTTATAATTTTGGTTATTGGATTTTATCACCCCCAACTATCGATCTTTGGCCGTTACCGCCCCCAACTAACATTTTAACACCCGACACCTCCAACTTGACTTTCAGTTTGTGATGGCACCACCCTGTTAACAGATCACTAACTCTGTTGCTTTTGATCCTACGTGTCACCACCTTTCCTACGTTGACATGATCACGTGGTGATTACGTGTCAAGCCCCTCCATCTCCTTCCTTTATAACACAACATGATGACAACTAACATCAACCACGACAGTCTCGAACCATCACAAAAGTCTGATTAAAATGGGTCAAAAACCGATCACTAGACAACATAATCGACATCCACACCGATCTCAAAGACGCATGTATCCTCAAAGACGCCATAATCCACCGCCACACCCAATTCCTCACTGCAAAATCACTCTCCGACACTCAAAAGCTCCTTGGAATCACCATCCCCACCATCCGTTTCATCTGCGTTACCCCACCCTCTTCGAAGTATTCCCACACCCCAAATACGTCTCACTCCCCTGTTTCGCAGTCACACCCTTAATTTTCAAATGCCGAGTATTAACGCGAGACGTGCGAATGACAAGGATCATGCCACCAATCATATTGAACAATTTAAAATAAGATAAATAAAATAAATACATCACTCCCAATATCATTAGTGATAAAACATTCAAACTCTAAAACATAGTTTAAGTTATTAGCGAAAGCATAAAGTCTAACATCTCAATAATAGTTTTAAAACATTATTTCTAATAAGAACCCAACAACGGTTTTAGGTAACCACTACACTCCTCCATACAATCAACAGCGCAACACCTAAGGACCTGCAAGCATGCAGTAAGGTGTCAACGTAAAGTTGGCGAGTTCACAGTTTTTAAAGTATTTTATCCAAAAACATAAGTTATTAAGTTACCGGGTTATACAACATGTCATGGGGAGCTACCTCATCGTTAAGCTACTAAACTGTGTGGAACCGATAATTTGACAGTGGAGTTGTTTTGCCCCAGGTCAATGCCTATCATCATTGACCAGTGCCAAGGAATAAAAGTTCACGCCCGTCCTCTGCGGCTCGGTGTGAGGTTTGTCAAATCTTATAGCGCTATCAACTAATATCCCATTCGCCAGGCCAGGCGATTAATCGGTATAGTGTATGGGGACTTCATGATAGAGTTTCGTTTAGTCCGCTAAAGACATGATATATGAATATTAATTAATGTTATTCCGTTCCCTCGGAATAATAGGTTCTCAATCCACCGGGAATACATGTTTTTAGTGTTAGTGTGAATTCACCTTTGCTTTGCTCGGTAGATCAAATTTACTTGTCCTAAGTTGGTCAACCACGTCCTATTATGGTTACCGATATCTATTAGGTTTTACACAAGTAATTCATGTATTTTCTACATGTATTCGATAAGTAGTTTACAAGCATGTACTGTGGACAGTGTGTGGGCCATACATGGGTTCATAACGAAGCCCAAAAAGTAACCGTGTGTGTGGCCCAATATATGTTAGTGTGCGGCCCATTCTCAAGTGTGCTGCCCACATGGAAGTGTGCGGCCGTTTGAGAATGTGCGGTCATGCATTGTTGAATTGTACTCTGTGCTGCAGATGTTGGTACCACAAGAATGTGCGGCTTACCTGGTGTGCGACCTAGTGTGAATGGCCTGTGAGGAACGGTTCTTGATGAAGAACGTGGCTCGAATCGATCAATACAGTGGTGCGGAATCCCTATGCATCGTCTGAGAACAATCTACAATGATATCAACGATAAACATGTCCAATCTCATTGATTAATCTGAAAGTACAAAAGTTCCAAAGAGAATCGAACAGAGCTTCGCTAGAGACAACTGCCAAAAGTTTTTACAATGAGAGCCCTACCTCTCTATTTATAGACAAAACAGGGAGGAGATAAGTCATCCGTCCAGATGGCCATCCGTCCGGATGACCCGACCGGATCACTTTTACAGATATCGTTCTGTTCTCGTTTCATCAAGATACAAAACAACATACATACAAAACTATACAAACACATACAATAAATACAGACGGAAGCTATAGACATAAGCTCTAACAGACTCCCCCTTGGATGTAACTGTAGTCTTCCTTCCTTCATAGCCTTTACTGCACCTTCCTGCTACGTCTACTAGCCCTAGCTTTCTGTCTCTTTGCCTCTGCTCATTCAGCTAACATTTTCCGCCTCAGAGGCCTTCCAATCTCATTCCAGTACTTCCTGTACTCTGGATCTCCATCTCTCTTTCTATCCCACCTTGGAATCTTGTTCTCTTCTGATTCTATCGGTGTTTGATCGGTTGGTGGAGGCCTTTCGAAGTTTCTGCGACCAAGTACAATAGCTCTTTCTCTAATCTTCTCGAACTTCTCACTTCTTTTCTCCTTCTTTAAGAACTCTTCCAACTCTATATCTCTGAAGTTAGTTTCCCAATATCTTCCAGAGTTTATATCCTTTGCAAAGCATAAGTTCACCATCTTTTAATATTGTTGCGCTTGAGCTCTATCTGGTCCATCATACACAATCTTGTTAAAGAATAAGCAGTCGATGTCTTTCTTCGAACAGTTTACCAGCCACATTGGATCTAACACATTAATCCTCCTGGTTTCTCCTATCGTCTTATCATATAAGGATATCACTGCTTCCGTTGTGCTTTGGTTGTATAACCATCCTTGAAAGTCTTCGTGGAAGTCTTGTTCCATTGCACGTAGCGGCATATTCTTTAAACATCTCGGAGGCTTTATCTTCAACGTTATATCTTTCTCTCCAGTGATTGGATCATACTTGATAACTTTCTCAGGATAATGTGTCTTCCAATCAGGGAACTTGTTCTTCGCTTGGAGCTTTATGTAATTCCACAACTTTTGATCATGCATTTTGACATCAAGACCATAGTAGAATTGTTTAATGTTCTTCGTCTGCACGAGCTCCTCAATATCCCACCATGGGAGTGTTTTGATATCTGACAAAAACTCGAAATATTGAACCCCATACTCTCTTCGAATAGCATAAACCTGAAGATCTTCAAGATAACCCCAAGATAGAATATCACCCAGAGATTTATCTGGATGATCCGTGAAGTATTGAAGTGGCCTCTTGAACTTTCTCTCATTCGGCATAACCCTGAACCATTTCTTCCTGCCTTCTAATAATTCTTCCTGTGGAACAACCTCAGGAATGCCTTCAGTACTTATTATTTCCACCACTTTCCTCCTAACCTCTTCTTCGTTGTGTGACTTGAACATTTCAGCAAAGGTAGGAAAAGTATCATCAACGCCTGAATAATGAAAGGGCGTATCCTCATCGGAAACATCAGAGCCTTCTTCAATTATAACATCATTAAAGTAATCAGCTTCGTTGGTGAACTTGAAAGTGTATTCTCTTTCTGGTGATGGTGGAATCTCATCTTCTATATCGAACTGCATGTGACCATCATCCATCCCCAATTCCCCTAACATTGATTCCCTCGATCCTTTTACCTCTAACTCCCCCTCAAACGATGAATGCAAGTAAATAACTTTAGGTTGAGTTAGGAATACCTGATCACCCGCAGGTTGTTTTCCAGAAGATGAAGCTTCATGTTGTTGATCTTCTTGTTGTTCATTCAACTGATCGTTCAGGAAGTCATCAATAGTATGTTGAGTAGTTGGCTTCACAGCTAACAACCGTGTAGCGTCTTGATCATCATCGTCATCATTGTCAGGATCATAGTTGTCAACATCATCAAACAACTCTTTCAGTTCAGGATCCTTTTCTTCCTCTTCTTTCTTTTTCTCTTCCTCTTCACGACACGTTTCAATGATCTTTCGTCTATCAAGTTTAATCTCCTCGGGTGTAACATCAATCACATCACCAACAACTACCATAGCAAGAAGATTAACATTTTCAGCATTTTCAGATGTATCTGGTTGGCTTGACGACCTAGCGATCTCTTCAGTATTAACTACCAACCCTTTCTTCTTTTGTGTTGCTTCTTTAGCCAACACTATCTCTCTTTCAGCTCTTCTTTCCTCGACCCTTTGAATTTCAATATCATTGTACACAGCTTGGACATTGATTCCAAGCCTGTGTTTAATCACAGTATATAACATATTCAATTGATCTTCTTTCACAGCTTTATCGGCCCTTAGAGCTTCTATCTCTTGTATCAACACTTTGTTTTCATTTGATAATGTTTCATGCAGTTCACCAATCATCTGATGTAGTATCTTGTTGGCCTCATTCATAGCTTCATACTTCTTGTTTACTTCTTCAAATTCTGTAGTGATTCTGTCAATCACTTTGGCCTGATCTTCAAGATCATCTGATAGTTGATCAATTCTATCAGCATGATCATTCACAACTATCTTCAACTCAGCATTTTCTGCTTTTACTTTCTCAAGATTTTCTTTCATTTCATCACGTTCAGTCTCAGCTTTGGCCTTTGCTTTCTCCAGAACACTAACTTTCTTTGTAAGAATATAGACCTTTCCTTCATTAAATAGATTATAATCATCATCAGGAAGATCAAAAGGATATTCACCTTGAACTTTTAGAAATCCAAGGCTTGAACTAGAATTAGTATCTTTCTTTGGTTGATTTCGTCGTGAATATGAATTATAGGATTGACTGGTGGTGGTGGTGGTGTAGATTCTCTTTCACCCATGTATTCCACCTCAACATCTTCAACAACTTTCTCCACATTCTCAACTCTTTCATAAGTAGGACTTTCAGGTGCTTTCTTCTTTTCAACTTCAGTAGCTTTAACACTTTCAATTTCTGGACCTTGAATATTTTGAGTTTCAGGGACTTGAACACTTTGAGTTTCAACCTCTGGAGCATTTACACTTTGTATTTCTGGCACTTGAACATTCTCTTCAACTACTGGAACCTCAGGAACTACTGTCGAGTCTCTTCTTGCTCTAACACTCCTTAACACAACTCCTATAGGTTGTGCTTTCCTCTTCTTAATAACTTTCTTCTTTTTTCTCTTGAGGAGTTGGAATGTACGTTGAATCCTCTTCATCAGAATCCTTCTTTTTCTTTGGTGTTCCTTTATACTTTTGTTTTCCAGGAATATAAGATGTTGGTGCAATCATAGTTGGATCAATATCACTTTCTGTTTCGCTGGAATCTGTATGCACAACTCCTTGAACTTCCTTTTCTTTGACACCTTCAGCTTTAACATTCTTTGCAGAAGTTTCAGCTTCTTTTTCAACATTTGAACCCTGAGCCTTTGCAGCTTCAGCAGTAATATGCTTGATGTATTGATCAAATGTCAAGTTCAGAAGATCTGCTCCTTGCTTTATCAATTCTGTTGGATCAATCACAGGTTCATCTAAAAGCTTTGGTGGTGATTTCTTCTTTGTTGGCTCTTCAATGCAAACATCAACAATGTTAGAATAATATTCATTAAAAATAATCTACCAACCTCTTATGAGACTCCTCTTTTCCAATTTTTACCCTTAATAACAACTTTCGGTGTCACCACTTTAGGTGATATCTTTGGAGTCCTTTTCCTTTTCTTTTCATCCTTCTCGTACCAAAATCTTAACTTTTTCTCTACCATCTCACTCAAACGTTCACTTTCGTCCTTAGAATTACTCTCTTCGCGTCTCCAGTGATCATTCTCAGGTGCCATGTAGTTCGGCTTCTCAATCTTTCCAAACATTCTATTAACTCTTGGCTCTTGATCAGCTGTTAATCCTTTATACTTGTTCAATCTATTCAAGGTTTCACTGCTCATATGTTGTAATTTCAGCTCATCTGATGGATCTTTAGGCAGATTTGGTACTTGATCATCTAACAGCAACTGAGGGAACCTCGGGTACATAATGTACTTCTCGCCTTTAATGTTGTCAACCATGTGATTAAAAGTCACCTGAGAAATGTTCTAAGGCTTATTCAAATTCTTGAAATTGGCTCGGTAAATCCATAGATCTAAGGACGATAACCCTATGTTCAGATTCTATCAACAATCCCTAATCAAGCCTAGATCTAATATTTTCTATGAACAGTCGCCGACATCCTATAAACACATCAAATTCTTGAAATTTTACGGCTAAAATCAGAAAACTTACATTTCCCAAAGTGAAGGTTGAGTGTGCCAACAATCCTTGGAACTTGGAACGGCAAGAAAGTGATCAAAATCTCTTGAATAGTTGAGAGAGTTTTTGTGGGTGACGAAAGGTGGTTCGGTTGAATGAGGTTGACTGAGACCTTTGACCCTTATGTAGGATTGACCACCACTCGGATGGCCATCCGATCGGAGGGTCATCCGATCGGAGGGTCATCCGATCCAAACTCAAACTTTTCAAATTTTTAACATTTTCAAATTTTCAAATTTTAACGGTTTTGACCAGTTTTAGATATCCACTCAAGTACCTAGGTCCAAATTAATGACCCTAGTTACTCAATTTGTCTACCAAGTCCAAGTTAATGACCTTGGTTGACCCGAAACGAAACAAACTAACATTTTTCTCAAACTTTTCAACAGTTTTTTCTGAAAAATGTACAAGTATCAAGTCAATGAACTTGTTTATATGTTGAAATTCTCAACCATTTTAAGATTAGCTCCCAACCCAGTTGTTCAGCCCAGAAACTTCCTGCTTCGCTTCACTTCTCAAATTCTGAAGATCAGCTTTCCACCTTGGTTTGTCTAATACTAAAGCAGAAGATAAAATCTTTTTGGATTTTAAGAAAGTTTATGCTAAAACACACTGAAATCTTTTTGGGTTTTAAACTAAACTGAAATGAAATGCTATAAAGTAAACTGTAAACTGTTTATAAACATATTTTTGATAAGCGTGTTAGAGGATCATATCAGCTTCTGACTAGTCACAAGTACCGTTAAGCTTAATTTCACACTAAGTTTTAAACAACTCACTTAGATTGCCGATATACTGATCCTTTTAAATTTTCACGCAGGTTTCAACTAATTCAAGATACGATTTAGGTGTTTTAAGTACTTAACTTATACGCGTGTCCCACCTCAGAAGATACTCTCATATCCAGATCCCTATATTTAGTCTTACAGGTGAACGTACAATAATGATATCTGTAAAGGGTAGTGCAAAGCCATGAGAGCTCAGGTTAGAACTTCCATTCAGACAAAGAGATGATGGCTCGACTTTTCGGTGTGTCCCTCTTGTGGATCTTTTCTTCAACAGCACATGATTCACATTTTTCAATGTTTATCATTTTTTATGCCGGAGGCTTTAAGAATTAAAGCAGTGCAGAGTATTATACGAGGACTAGGCTATTGCTTCCGCAAAATCAGAAGTCCAGGTATAATACCCCAGATATCATCAAGTACATAGACCTAGTATGTCAGAAACAAAAAATCTTTCAAACGAGATTTCAGGGGTTACCTATATATCCGAGAGATGTTCCCCACGAAATAAGCAAGTTGTGTATTTTATCTTTATATCCCGAAAAAGTCTACAAAATGTGTAAAAACCTATCGGCATATCATCAGTGAGACAGTTTAACGCTTTAAAACTTTACATTTCTCTAGCGTACCGTAACTGTGTAGCTGATGTACTATCATTTCCTCTTTTTACACAAACTCTTTTTGATTTTTTATTGTTTTTGAATTTTGAAAATTTTCTCATGTTTTGTATTTTTGCATTTTTTAGTGTTTTTGTATTTTCTGAAATATATCTATCTCCCCCTAAATACGAAAACAACTAAAAAGTCGACAAACCAAAGCAATCTGCTCTTGACGTCCTCTGCTTCGGTTTTCTCATCAACGCCAATAATATATCCCCCTGATGACAAAAGCTTCATACCATTTAATTTCAACAAGTATAAAATCTTGATTTATCAAAAGCTTTGGTATGTAAATCCGCCTTTTGTTCGTCGGTGTGATTTTATCTATTCGAATCAACTTCTTCTCGAAACAATCTCAGATGAAGTGATGTCGAATTTCTATATGTTTAGTTTTAGCGTGATGTACCAGATTTTTTGTTATGTTTATTGGAAAGCCTCGTTATCAACAAATATAGGAGAGGTAAGAAATTGCAAACCGTAATCGCGCATATGTTGCTGAATCCACAGAATCTGCGAACAGCAACTGCTGGCTGACATGTAGTCAGCTTCGCACGTTGAAAGAGCGACGGTTGTTTGGTTCTTACACTGCCAAGTGACCAATCGGGATCCGAAGAATTGGTATCCTGTAGTTGTTGATTTTGAATTGATCTTGCAGCAACCGAAGTCTGAGTCTGAATATCCTTCGAGCTTGAAGTCACCATCTTTGGGATACCAGAACCCCAGGCTTGGGGTTCCCCTCAGGTAGCGTAGAATCCTTTTGACGATAGACATGTGCGAGTGTGACACCCTAATTTAATTTTTTTTTTGGAAAAGGATTTGATACTCATAATCTAAGCGGAAAAGTGTGGTCCCATTTATTTTATTTTTAAGTCTATAAGGCTTCCAACAATGTTATTACGGCTTTATAACATATACAAATGACCCATCAATACTTGATCACAAAAGGCCTTCAGTTTCCATCTCCTTACCTGAAACATAAGAAACACCCATTATTAGCAACGCTAAGTGAATGTACACAATAAAACCAAGTTAAATCGAACCAGCAATCAAACCACTCGCGCTAAAAGTTTCACACGGCATATGATACGCCGGCCTCTTTCAAAATTAGCGTATTCCACCAGCTTATACTGTAGATAATGGTGTATACACCATGAAGGTTAGCGTATAATACGCCAATCAATGTGTTATACTGCCCCTACAGGTCTATCTTGCCATTTTTCATCTTTTTAACTCAGCTGTGTCCGGGTTCCAATGTTCTACCATACATATAAACCTGTTAAAACATCAAAATTTGTTCTACCACATCTAATATATGAGCTAACATCGATAGTCTAACGACCAGCCCCTCACGTGATTACTTCAATTTTAAGTCAAGAATAACAAAATCATACAACTTCTTAAGTACTTCCATCAGATCACAATCCTATGACCACAATAAATACATGAGTTAAATAACAATCATATGATTATATCCACTTCTTACCATTATGTCACCAACTATGTAACTACTTCTTGTTTCATTCAACTCACATGCTTTATATGCATTTCAAGGCTTAAATAGAAAGTAATCATACCTGGTAACTTTGCTTGTGATATCATTAATCATATATGTAGAAAGCCATACTTGTATACTTGCTATTTTATTCGCATATCACTTTAAAAGATTATATAAGCTAGAGTTAAGATTCATACAACCTTTAAATCATAATCGATTATTTTACAAATCAAACATACATATATGTATATATATATATATAATAAAGTATTTGAGTGTAGCTTACTCACCTTTGACCATGGGATGGTTTGGACCTTGGATCCTCTTAACTGATCATTGACCTGCTAAGTCAAAGTATCCCATATCAATAATCATAAATTCAAGACATGGCACACCCTTTGATCAACATGTGAGCCATTTTGATCCATCACATTTTGTATGCATTAACAACCAGCTCGTCTACGAAGGTAACTTCATATACAACTCATTTATCATTATTTTTAAAACTCTCCCTCATTTCATCTATTCATATACTCTTGACCCGTTAAGCATTATTTCACCATGATATATCCTTTATGGTTACAACATTCAGTTCCCAATATTAATTACATACAGAATTTAGAATCAACACCAACCCTTAAAAGCCATCATCAATACTATAGTTAATATACGTATAAACCCCAGGTGCCTAATTTAGTAAAAATCTTTAAATCCTCTAAAAGGATAAATGAAGACCCAATTTTTTTTACAACAATAGTAAATTCAACTATCAAATCGTATTGACAAATCATCAAAGGAAATATTTGTGATTCAAAAACCTTATTGTTTAACCACTTACAACAATAATCAATACTATTATGGTTTTCATTAAAAAAACATAACATATGACACTTTGGTTACAATATTTTACCTGCCAATGTTATTAGTTTGAGTTTGGGTTTCAAATCCACCCTCGTCGCCGCTTACCACTATTGAGGACCGCCACCACCAACCTTATTCTATCGAAACCGCCAGTTGTCTCAGCCGATTATGTTACCAGAAGCGTCCACGGTCCCGACAATACCCTATCACAGCCATCAGCCTAGCCACCATAGGTCACCGATCAGTTCGCAGCTTCAAATCACTTCTATCCGATAACAAACAACACCAATAATCACCATAGTTGTGATTCAATCCATCATCGAACAATCTCGTATGAACTCTGTAGTTCGCTACCAAAATTTGCCACAACCGACACTTAAAACCATGAGATTTGGCTGGAAACAGAACATGCAGATACCGATCCACCCTTGGAACCCATACCCGCTGCCTAATCTTGATCGTCGTTCACGGGGGCCAAAGAAAACGACTACACCGCTTCTGCCGCCCTATCTCCCCTACTTAAAACCATGAGATTTGGCCGGAGACATAACATGCAGGTAACGGTGCACCCTCGACCAAAGTTTATCGCCAGACTCCCCCTTTCCCTCTCTTCTGAAATTTTCTCTCTCTCAAGAATTATAGTTTGGGTGTGTGTTTTTCTTCTGTCCAAATCGTCCTTCATCTTTCAGGTGTTTAAAAAAATGTATTGATGACCACTAGCCCCCATTTATCTTCTCATAATTTCAACATTAGCCCTCCTCATATTTCATTTAAGCATACTAGATTAAAAATAAACTTTCAACATACAACTCTTTATTATTTATAAAGTACTTTCTAGTTTATTTTACGAAATGGAATGTTACAGCGAGGCTCTAGGACTCGACTGATATCGGGCCGCGAGGCATGTCGGGTACATGATATCGGGTCCGGATTCTGTCAGGTACATCAGCGAACCAATCATCGAACGGTATAGCGTCTCATCGACCTTCTCTCCGGTGAGATCAGGTTTGATACCATTATTACTTGCTAATGGGGTGGACATTGGAGTAGTCTCGGACATCCCAAATTTTTCCAGAACGTCGTAAACATACTTCGTTTGATGTATGAAAGTTCCCTCAGGCATTTGATCGACTTGTAGCCCTAGGAAGAACTTCATCTCACCCATTGACGATATCTGGAACTTCTGCTTCATGACTTGTTCGAATTCTTTGCAGAGTTCTTTGTTTGTTGACCCAAAAATCAACATATATCTGCATGATTAGTAAATTCCCGGCGACTTCCTTAGTGAAGAGTGTAGCATCCACCTTCCCTCGGATAAATCTGTTAGAAAGAAAGTGTTGACAGAGCGTCTCATACCAGGCTCTCGGGGCCTGATGCAGTCCATACAGCGCTTTGTCTAAGAGGTAGACCTTGTCTTTGTGTATCGGATCGGTAAAGCCCGGTGGCTGACCGACGTAGACCTCCTCTTTCACCTTTCCGTAAAGGAACGCCGACTTGACATCTAACTGGTAAACCTTAAATCCTTTCCATGAAGCAAAAGCAAGAAATATTCTGATTGCCTCAAGTCTGGCAACTGGAGCATAAACCTCTGTGAAGTCTATCCTCTCTTGCTGACTAAAGCCCTGAACAACGAGTCAAGCTTTGTTTCTGACTATCACTCCTCGATCGTCTCTCTTGCATTTGAACACCCATTTGGTGTTTATCTTCTTGTGCCCGTCAGGTAGATCGACAAGTTTCCAAACTCCAAGCTTCTCAAATTGACTCAGCTCCTCCTGCATCGCATTCACCCATAATTCTTCTGTCAGTGCTTCTTTGTATGTTCGAGGTTCAATCTGCGAAATAAAGCAACTGAGTGAGAATTCAGTTTGTAATGGAGCAATTTTAGAATAAAAACATGTAATGTCATGGTCAATTTGGCTTCTTATGCGAAATCCTGATTGCAGTTCTCCTATAATCAGCTCCTCGGGGTGATAAGATAGAGTCCTCGGCATAACTTCACCGGGAACGTTCACCTCTCCTTACAAATTTGTGACATTCTGGTCCGCAACTTGTTCATCAACATGAAATGTCTGGTCTGAAGATTGGATCTACTCCCCCTCAGATTCTGAATCACCACGATCAAATGTCTGGCTAACCGAGTCAGACTCTGAATCTTCATTAAGTGTTCGTCTGATTTTCTGGAGCAGGCTCTTGTTCCGAAGTGTGAGTTTGCTGTATATCATCACTTTCACCAGCATGACTAGGACCAGCTTCATTATCATTGGAAGTTGGTTGACATTTAGAAGACTTTGCTGGCAATCTACCCTGGGAAGCTTCATAATCCCGTAAGATGTCTAATTCATCAAAGTACTCTGGCTCTTCTAGTGAATCGAATGAATCCCATAAAGAATCATAATTAAATCGCCATAAGTCTGCGGGTTTCTGTGGAGGCATAGTATATCCTTGACATTCTACGTGTTGTGCTTCGATAATTCTCCCGAGACTTGGAACAAACACTCTTCTAAGTGGACTGGAATAGCCCACGAAGATTCCTTCCAAATTCTTTGATCCAAACTTTCCATCGGGATCTAAAACTGTGTAGGGAGACCCGAACGGTTCCAGATATTCAAGGTTACGTTTGCGTTTGTTGAGGAGCTCAAAGCACGTTTTATTATGCTTCTTCACAGTTAACACCCGGTTAAGAGTATAGCAAGCGGCAGACACAGCTTCTCTTCAAAAGTTGATGGGAAGTTTTGAATCAGCTAGCATCGTTCGTGTCGTTTCAATCAGCGTCCTATTCTTTCTTTCTGCATCTCCATTCTGCTATGGAGTGTATGGCACGCTGAATTCTTACAATATACCATTTCTGTCACAGAATTCTTCCATTTTGTTGTTTTTGAACTTCGTACCATTATCACTTCTTAGTCTACAAATGCGGGATTAGTACAGGTTCTCTATCTTTCTGAACAACTTCAGCAAACTCTCAAATGTTTCATCTCTGGACTTCAAGAACATCACCCGCGAAAATCTCGAAAAATCATCGGTAACCACTAGACAGTAAAGATCTCCAGTAATGCTTTTAACATTCACTGGACCGAAGAGATCCATGTGAAGTCTTTCAAGTGGCTTTGAGATTGAATTCTCAGTCTTTCTGGGATGGGATTTCTTGTGTTGCTTTCCTTTCAGACAGCTAATACATTCTCCTTCCAGATGGAAATTTTTTAGATGAACACCTCTAACAAGATCGTTATGAACCAGGCGATTCATCTTACGTAGGTGAATGTGGCCCATTTTTCGATGCCACAACACTGACTCCTTTTCAGTAGCTTTCGATACGAAACACTGTGGGTGACCCGTGGTAGTCGTAGCAACGCTCATGTCCAACACGTTCAGATCATTTACCCTTGGTGCTCGCATGATGATCCACTCCTCGGGGATAACAAACCCCAGCTTCAGAATCAGACACTCCTTGTCGGTAAAATGTATAGTATACATCCTGTCATAAATCTGAGAAATGTTGAGTAGATTGTTCTCCAGCTCTGGTATGTATTTAACTCTTTCAAATGTAACGACACCGTTTGACAACGTGCCCTCCCCGATTATTCTACCACCTTGGTTTCCCGCGAAACCAACATAACCACCGTTGAAACCTCTAACTTCGTATAAAAGGGTCTTCCACCCTGTCATGTGTCGGGATGCTCCACTATCCATAATCCACTTCGAAATAGATCTTGGGAGATCCTGCACATTTTACAAGCAAATTAGTTAGAAGTTGAAGCAACCCAAGGCTCCTTTGACTCAGGTAGCTTGACGTTAAGGTGAGTTGTCTTTGTATAGAGTGGTGGGAAGTTTTTATCATTCATTTTCAAACTTTCTTCGGTTCCAACCTTAACCTCTTTATATAAAACGAATTCATCCTCTTTAGGTTGACCAGATGGATGAACCTTCTTTGGAACATACTTCTTCCCTGGTGGGGTTGAAGTTTGTTTCTCAAGCTTTATGAAATAATCCAAAGGTACATCCATCTTAACCAGTTTGGTTGAAGACGGTTGTTTTGACTAAACCTTTGGTTTTGCTTCATCAGATGTCTTGGCTTGTGATTTTGACTTTGGTATCCATGTCTGTTAGGAGAAGCAACTCGTTTGTAAAATTTTCACTTTTCTTTACCGGTTGTGATGGGACCGGTTGTTTTACAGGTTTAGCTTCTATTTTAACCTTTTCAGATTTTGAAATTTTCTTCTCAACATACATAGGCGCTTTGCCTTTGACATCATTTGCTTTCTTTGGGTTCTCAACAATCACAGACTTAGGCTTTTGGTTAGGACATTTTCGTGCAATGTGTCCAGATTGGTTGCATCTAAAGCACGTTTGGGTATCGACAACCTGATTTTTACCATCAGTCTGCGTTTGTGAACCCTTTGTAGCAATGAACTCTTCATTTGTTTTTGAAAAGATTTCCGATTCTTGTTCGGATAATGAACTTGAACTCTTCACAAACATTTTCTTTTCAACAAACTTTTGTTTCTGAAAGTTCCTTTTCGAGTAATTCTTACCACCCCAATGTCCTCCCGACCATCTGTTTTGATTATTTTTGTTAAAACGTGGTGGCACAACTGGTTTTTGTAGTAAGATTTATCATGTTCAAAGTTCAATAACCTCGTAGAACTTTTCAGACTTTTGACCTCAGAAACATCTATCTCAACAAGTTTTGAAAAGCTTTTTCAGTTTACCCAGATTCACGTTTTCAATTGGAAACTCAGTATCCGAGTACAACTTATCAGATCCGTTCATCTTGTACATGACAAGAGTTGGTTCATCACTTAAGTTGTCCTGGGATTTAAGTTTCAGGATGTAGTTGTTTAGAAAACGTTCTTCATCCTCTACTGTTGAATCACTGTCAGATTTTAGCACATTTTCAACAACATTTTTCACAACTTCAGATTGAATACTGTCTTCATCAGATTATGAAGTGAATGTGACATCAATGCTTTCTGGAAGTTTTTTAACATTGGTTTTATCACTTATTTGTGATTCGTTAGCCAACCCAGATTGTTTCTTTTTGAAATTGTTACACATGGGTGGTGGAACTTGATGATAACCCACCCCTGTTCCATCTGAGTAAACATGTTCACCAGCTTTATTCTTCCCGATTGGTTTGGGAACTATGTGCTGTAGAACAAAGTTAGCGGAGTTATAGCTGGTCAGCTTTAGATTTATTCTCTCATTTTCAATCTTAGCTTCTTGGAATTGAAGCTTGAGATTCGCAATCTCATCCAGTTGCTGATTTATCAGTTTTTCTTTCGCTTGAAGAACTCCCGATAAATGAGTATTTTCTTTGTGAGTTTTAGAGTTGCGTTCATCTGAGTCTTTTACTGTTCTTTTCAACTTGTCAAGATTTTCTGAAATTTTTCGGTTTTCAAGAATCAATTTCTCATTTTCTTTTTGAAAACGTTCAACATCACTTTTATCTTTTTCAATCTTTTCATTTAATTCTTTGATTCTTTCATTTGAAACTTTAATAAGTTTATCTCGACCTAGAACTTCTCTATCGATTATACTAACTTTTTCAACCAGCTCCTGGATTCTTTTGTTTGAGAGATATGCATGTGTGTTGCAAAATTTGCACTCTTGTGCAACCTTTGCAAACATTTTGCGGTTTTAGCACTATCAGCCTTACCTGATTCATTTTCAGAACCACTACTACTGACCTTTCCTATTGACTCGGAATTAGAAGTAGATTTGGGATCTACCTCAAGTGCTTTCGCCATTAGAACTTGGTCTGCCATCTTCTTCAGATTCTCAGCTGTCATCTCCTTTTCAGTGTCGATGATCCCTTCGTCCACTTTCTTTGGTTCTAGGGACTTCAACCATCTTTCACGACTTTCCTTTATGAGCCTTTCTTTCTCTACTCTCTTTGTTGTGTCTATTTTGATCTGTTCTTCAACTGGTGGGATTAATTTCATGAGAGTTTCCACATCAATGGTTGATGGATCTATGCAAATGTTGCCTTTTGGATCCAAGTAACACTCACGATCCGGATCCCATATTCTAGCATTTTTAGCTTCTTTCCAAGTTTTATAGATCTTATGCTTCTGTCTTTGTGCTATACTCCTTTCTCGGTTGTATGTCAAAACTGTTTCTGATGATTCAGTAGTTGCCATAAATGCGTAACCGATAGCATCCTCTTTCGGAAGGAATTCGCTCCAATCAAATCCCTCATCATCTTGGATCACTGCTAAAGCTTTTGATTTTCTTTTGGAGTTTCTTCAATATGTTTCATCCTGGGTGGCTCCTCACGGTTTCGATGATAGACTGCCTTTCGGTAATAATCATCATGAAACGCATTTGCAGTCTCATCAGTAGCAGAATTTCGACACTCTCTTTTGAAGTGTCATTTTTGCTTGCATTTGAAGCAAGTCACTTTCGATTTATTGAAGCCGAGCTTCGTTGAAGGACCTCCAATAGAGTT
The DNA here is from genome assembly GCA_030545235.1 of Helianthus tuberosus. Classification (NCBI taxonomy): domain Eukaryota; kingdom Viridiplantae; phylum Streptophyta; class Magnoliopsida; order Asterales; family Asteraceae; genus Helianthus; species Helianthus tuberosus. The sequence goes on from CM060417.1 coordinate 408,882, forward strand.
TCTCCCACTAATTTCCATAAATCTTTGAGCTCTGCGAATCACACTCGCCATGCACCAGTGTATGTCAATCAACTCCATCCTCTCGGGATCTATTTGATCGTAGTCTTCTTTGGTCAGATTGGTGTTCCCAATCTTTCCGACATCTAAGCTCTCGTACGACTCCAGAATCGATGCTAGAAATACCATCTGCTGCTTTGCTGTTTCTTCGTTGAAATTCTGTGCATTTTTCAGATTAACAGCAATGTTGCACTGGAATACATTCTTTGAAACATTTTGTGACAGCTGATTGTTCGATGCGGATGAAGAAGATGTACTAGAACCAATTCCATGGTAACCGCTGTTTGATGAAGAACCCCTGCTGGGCTTCTCTTGTGTCATAGGATTTGAGCTTTCAGCACTAAAGGCGGTCTTTGGTGATGTAACTTTGGGAATCATACTACCTTGATAATACAGATCAACGTTTTATTGATACTGTGTACTGCTCACCTTGTTCATCTTCTTTATTTCCAGCTTATGACCTTCAAGTCGCTCGATCAACCAGTCTAATGTCATTTCTGCCATTAGTTTGTTGTTTTTGAGCACAAGACCGAAATATTGACTATCCTGTTCATTTGGCAGTGCCTCGAACATTTTATCAACCATCTCATCCTTGTCTTTCTTTATTCCAAACCTAACTAATTCCGCCTTTAGATGACAGAATCTTTCAATCATCTGATGCACGCTTTCGTTTTTCATACATGTAAACAAGTCAAATTCCTTTTTCAACAAAGATTTCTTATTTTTTACTGTTTCTTCACCACCCGTACATTTCTATTCAAGCTTTGACCATAAATCCTTCGAGTTATCGTAGTCAATCAATGATATGATGACATCTAGAACTGATTGATGTAGCAAGGCAATGCATTTTTATTCGGCTATAAAGTCATCCTGCTCCTGTTCTACCATTTTTCATGCCTTTCCAACGATGTAACCACCCATCGAACCGCTTCGCCCATCTATTATAATCTTCGATCGCCATTAGTTTTGGAGGTTTGTTGTACGTGCCGTACGCATTGTCGACACTCAGCGAGTCAGAGATCGTCGTGGTAGCAGTCTTTGGGTTCGTGTTAGTATTCGTGTTGGAAGATGTGTCTCCTGTGTTGTAGGAAAAAATATCTCCAAATGGATTCATGAACTCGTCTGCCATTGTCAACGTACCTGAAAAATCAAACACTTAGTCAAATTTCAAAAATGCAAACTCAAACACCTTGGATCAGATGGTCCTTCGTGCGAATGGTCGTTCGTACAGATGACCACAGTGAAATAAGCTACAAGTGAACCAAGTGATGAATGGCCCTCCGATCGGATGGTCCTTCGTTAGTTTTGAGCTTGAACAAGTAAAACCACAATACTTATCCAGTCGGATGGCAATCCGATCCGATGAGTATGACGTCAGCAAGTAAAGCAAGAACAGTAACAAGTGTGATCCGATCGGATGGCTATCCAATCGGATGAGTGACGTTAGCGATGTTCGATAAAGAGCTCATGATTTTAATCAATTTGGACATCTTTTAGCTTGAATTTTGTTATGAAAATTTGTAGGAATGATCTATAACAGATTACGATCCGAATGATGTCAATTTTAGTCCATTTTGTCCGTAAATTGTAGGTCAATTTTGGATTTTTCTTAGTTTTAAGTGTGAAAATATAGAAAACAGATTACGATTCGCTAGAGACAACTGCCAATTTTTTTTACAATGAGAGCCCTACCTCTCTATTTATAGACAAAACTGGGAGGAGATAAGTCATCTGGTCGGAGGGTCATCCGTCCGGATGACCCAAGTGCCATCCGACCGGATCACTTTTACAGATATCGTTCCGCTACCATTTCATCAAGATAAAAAACAACATACATACAAAACTATACAAACACATACAGGACTAAATACAGACTCGATACAGACGGAAGCTACAGACATAAGCACTAATAACTAGCATATTCCAGTTGTACAATGAGTAGTCCAACTTGTACAATGCAGGAGTGTACGGTATGGTAGTGTGCGGCCTATGTGATGTGCATTATGAAGGTGTACATCATGCTATCTAATGTTGTATGATTACAAGGGTGTGTGTCATCAATTATTCCAACAAAAATCATTCAAGTTCATATGACTAACACGAACAATCAAAATTACAACTTTTTGCATCACTCATCATAAACCCTAGTATCATTTTCATAGTGCACAAGCTGGTGTATTCCACAATTATCAGACAATCATTTGGACAACTATGAACACTCATTATTATCCAAAACATTCATCACTATGGATCTAGGTTTCAAAACCCTATTACGAGCAGATCATTATCAATCAATCATCAATTTATTATTTCATCAATAACCATATCAACAACCATCCATGATCATCCTGGACACATAATCTGATGAACGTCATCACAATCATCTAAACAATAATCAAACATATCTAGATTTCTGCATCATCAATAGATATAGGCTAAAAACTGTATAAAACAATCCGTGAACATTACAATATACATCATCTTTAAAAACACCAACAATCTATCAAACTTTCTATCATACATATGAACTCTAGATTTGTTTATTTTTCACAAACAACATACAGATCCACGAGGATAGTTATTGTCATAACAATGTTATTGAAACATCCTTTAAAACACATTGCTCATAACATCATTTTATGTTTACCGATTTTCTTTACTAATATCTCTTAGCTATGATTCAACTAGTGGCAACAATTGAAGCACACAATCTTAAACTACTTTATAGTTTTTACTAACCTGGAATAACAAAGCAAGGAAGTGTGAGGGATCTTCAAGAGGAAAGAAATAATCTTTAAAAGGAAAGTGATGTGTACAAAATGCAACATATAAATTACATCAATAGAGGCATAAAACCAACCCTTTTTAGTACTAATATTGGAAAAAGCGCGTTGATGCGTAGTCGAGTGTTATATATATTAGGTGTATATTTTAAGCCCCTTTAACACTTTTTAGTCAAGTTTTAAATTTATAAAACACGATATTTACTAACACTAGACACACATATGGGCAAGTGCACCCATCGTGAGCGTAGTATAGTGTTGGTAAGATACCGAGGTCGTCCAAGGACACAAGAGCTTTTAGTACCGGTTTATCCTCAACGTCTAATCAAAATAAAAGGTTTAGAAAAAATGTTTTAAACTAAGAAAAAATAAAAACTAACTAAAATGCTGAAAATAAAAATAAAAAAGAAAAACAGATAGACAAGATGAATCACTTGGTTCCGACTCGTATCTAGTGTAACCTTTGATTATTTCCGCACTTTTGCACTATTTTAAGAGATTATCTTAGTTATTGTAGTAGGCCCCTCTTTTGAAGGTGACGTTACCCTCACCCCAGTAGTTTGAGTCAGCAAGGATACAATCCTAAAAGGGTGGATTATTGGAAGATAATTAATTAAGTTATTAATGCAAATTATGGTAGGCCCCTCTTTTGGAGGTGACGTTACCCTCGACTAAGTAGTCTGAGTCAGCAGGGATACACTCCTAAATAGCCGGGTTATAGTATTAATAGTAGTTAACTTATGAGGGGATCAAAGAGTTTGGACCCCCGCCATCCAATACCGTTAAGTATTGAAGGAGGTCCTACTAAATTTGACCCAGGTCCATTGCAGGACGTCTAAACGCTGAACAATGGCAAGACCTTTACCAAACCGTTCCCTTAACCCCCGACCAGGTAGTCAACATACCTCCATATAAACCGTGGAGATATGAATGGTGAAAATCTTTTATTTTATATTGACAGTAAAATAATTTCAAGACACCACGGACAAACGATAAAGAAAGATCACCTTCAACATAAGCAACTAGTTATTAAAGTCATTAATACAAAACCAAGTAAAAAGTGCAAAAGATTAGAAATAAAAAGTATTACACTAGACACTTTGTCTTCACCAAGTGATGTAAGAGACTTAGGCAAACATGGCCTTGATTGTCAAGAACTCTTACGATCAATCTTGGATCCCGAGACGACTCACACACTCTATGATGGACAATGGATGATGGTGGTGGATGATGGTGTTATGGTGGTGGTGGGTGGTGGGTGAAGTGTGAGAGAGGTGGTGTGCCAAGGGATGGTTTGAGCTTGAGCCAAGCACTCCTATTTATAGGCTGAACAGAAGCTCGGGCACGGCCCCGTGTCCAGTGGGCACGGCCCCGTGTCCACATCCTTCTCTTTCTTCATTTAATGCAGCTTTCTCTTATTAGTTGACCACGCCCCGGTGTCCGCTGAGCACGACCCCGTGTGCAGAAGAATCTTTGTACTATGAAGATTTGCCTGGATTGTGCGAATCTTATAGTTGACCACGGCCCGTGTCCGCTGAGCACGACCCCGTGGTGGGCAATAGAAGCTTCTATCACTTTGTCTTTTCTGCTGACACTTGGGCACGCCCCCGTGCTGGCTGAGCACGGGGCGTGTTCAGTCTTCTGATGTTTCGTTTTGCTTGGGAAGATGTTGTCGTGGGGTCGGGCATGTCACGTCTTGTTCCTTTTCTTGTATTTATGTTAGATTTTGATGTCTTTTTGCTTCTTTTGTTAATTTGAGCTCATTTAATCCTGAAAATACAAAAGGAAGACAAAAGCACACTTTTTCCAACATTAGTACTAAAAAGGGTTAGTTTTATGCCACAATTGATGAAATTTATATGTTGCATTTTGAACACATCAAATACCCCCACACTTGAATCTTTGCTTGTCCTCAAGCAAAACTCTTTAATATGTGGCTATTTACACTCCCAAATGGAATGGGTAGAAAAGAAGGTTTTGGGCTTGTCATAGAGTGTCGGGATTTCCAAGATTCTTTATTTAGTTTTATTTTTATTTATTTACAATCCTATTCGGCATGATTTATTTAAAACTTTTCATAAGATAAATTACTTATTAGGGCATAACATGCCTTTGTAAAATTCTTTTTATATACAAGTTCACATACCTCACGGGGATCACTCAACACTCGCCCGAAAATGTATTTTTGTGGATCACTCGAGAGCGGCATGGAACTTACTCCTACCATAGGCTTGCCAAGCAATCAATCCTCCTCCTTTTTAACTTATATACCTTTGTAAATATCAAGAGGACTTTGTGGGTGAAGGGTTAGGCTTGGGTTAAAGGTAGGTGGTTGGGTTGGTGGTTAGTGGTTAGTAGAAAAAAAGGCGAAAAGCGTAACAAGTGTCGGTTTTCGTAAGACTTTCTATTTTTGTAACTTTTTTATTTTGATGAAGCTATTATTCAAACAAAGTTATTTTTGATGAACTTGTTTGTTTATTTTCTTTTGCTTCATCATCAACACAATTTTTTTTTTTTTTGGAAAGTCATACGAAAAATCGAACTTGTTACTAAAACAAAGGGGTAAAAATGAAAAAGGTTTTGGTGGGTAAAAAGGGTGTTTGGTTTGGGTTATGAAATGAAAAGGTTTAGGCTCAAAGGGGCTAACTAGGGGGATTTTGGGTAGTTGGTAAAAAAAAAAACAAAGATAATGGTGTAGAAATAAAAAGGGTTAGTCCTAATGCCTCCATCATTTACTTACTCGGGTTTAAGTTGGTAAGGACCGGGAATGTATCGTCATGGCAAGTTCTAGAGTCGTAAGAACCAAGCCGCTATTCACACAAGAAACGAAAAATGAGCATTTAATTTAAAGATATATATTTGTATGCTCAATAAAGGCTCAAAACTCACTTTTGTGGGAATGGGTTTTTATGTGATCAAGTATGTATAATCAAATTTTAACTAAGTTTGCCATGCCTTTTCATAATTTTCTTATGTTGGTTCTTTTTATCACGACGCTATCGGTTGTAAATTCGTAAAAATATAACCTTTTTAGAATTTTGAAATTCCCAACTTAAACCTAGACAAGTAAAAAAATGAAAATTTTTGAAAAAAAATTTGGGGTGATTAGCGGTTCCAATAGAGTTTTGTGTAAGGTTTGTGATTAGGACTTGCAAGATTCAAGGTTTTAGCATCCCCCCCCCCCCCCCACACACTTAAATTACACATTGTCCTCAATGTGTCCTAAAAATAAGTTTTTAGGTTGATTGAATGTGTAAAAGTGGGTTAAAAGCAAGATTTTATGGTACTGGGTAGCTGAACACGGGGTGGTGTTGGCTGAGCACGGCCCAGTGTCCAGACTACCAGTACCAAAAGTAAACAGAAGGCTGGGCACGGGGCGTGTTGGGGTGAGCACGGCCCCGTGCTGAACTTGCTGTAATGAAGAAAAAACGTCGGGAAGCTCTGTTTTTGTGTATGAGGTGTTGGTTCAAGCTTCCCTTATCATCCTTCACCATCCCGAGTGTGTTTTATTTCTGAAAAATAAAAACTAAACTAGAAAACATAAAGGTTAATCTAAACTAAACTACGGATAGTTCCGCGGAATGCCTCCGTGGTGCGCCACGTTTATAAGGGTCCTTGGCTAGACCCTCCTTATCGGGTGGTTCTGGCTCATCTTCAATTAGGGGGTCATTATTGCCGAATGGATATTACATTGACCACTCAAGATCGACACTCTTTTTAAATGCCCCTAATTGAAGAGGTAGATTGTTATACTTCCGGTTCTTCAAAGCTTTGTGGGTTTTTACAAAGGGTCGTCCCAACACTAGAGGAGCGTCATCGAGGATGACAAAGTCGGTTGGGATTACCATTTGATTTGTTTGAACCAAGACATCCTCAACTACACCGATTGATTTTATTATTTTCCGATTAGATAGAAAAATGGGTATTTGAAGTGGAGAAAAATCACTAATACTTAATTTTTCGAAAATGTAGTTAGGCATTATGTTAACACAAAGATATTTATCGATTGTGATATTACTAATAAACGAATTTTGAAAGAAACATGGAACCGGTGTAATGTTAATTTCAAATGGGTCTTCTTTTATTAGCGAGGTTTGATCATTAGTTAACTTAACACTTACCGTTTCGTCAATTTTAGTGTTTGTGTTTAACTCTTTTAAAAACTTAGCATGAGTGGGTACTAAACAATGATTTTCAAAAGAAGGTGACAAGAGATTAATTTCTTCAAAATTAGACTCTTCTTGAATTTTAACATTGTCGGACTCACCTTTATCGTTGTTTAACTTATGTGTCGGTTTTTCACTTATTTGTTCTTCCATTTTTACACTTTCAGTTATCTCTTCCTTTTTTAATTCTTCTCTTGCGCGGGACTCCTCTTCCCTTGCACGAGATTCTTTTATACAGCGATCGATAACTCTAATGTGTTCTAATATCCTCTCGGTCACTTCGGTTATAGAAAAAGAATCGGAATTTTCAAAGCTCGAATCCGGTTGTTCGATCCTTTGTTCCATATAATGCCCATATGAAGTAGATGGTTCACACCATTGTTCTTCATTATAAGCATATGATGGATAAGGGTCGTAATTTTGTTCTTCATAATACTCATATGAGGTGGGTTGTTCACGCCATGGTTCCTCATAATAAGCATACGAAGGTGGTGGCTCATATCTTGGTTCCTCAAAGTATGAGTAAGAAGGCTCATACCTTGGTTCATCAAAATATGAGTATGAGGGAGGAGGTTCATACCTTTGGTCTTCATAGGATGTGTATGAAGTTGATGGCTCATACCTGGGTTCCTCGTAGTAGGTGTATGAATTGGATGGTTGATATGAGTGATTATATTGAACTGAGCGTGTGTTACGACAATTAGTGCAATAGTTACCCCTATAATCATCCTCCTCATAGGTGTAGTTGTAACCTCCTGAGTATTGATCCATAAGAATCACTCAGCAGACCACAACCGAGTCTCGAGATCAGAAAACAAAAATAAAAACGGAAACAGAGGCTGGACACGGCCCCGTGTTTAGTGGACACTGCCCCGTGTTCAGGAACTGTATCTGGGCGTTTTAATAAAATTTACTGATTTCGTTGAGCACGGGGCGTGTTCAGTGAGCACGCCCGTGTTCAAGCTTCTGTTACTGGGTATTTTTATAAAAATGTGCAGCACGGCCCCGTGTTCAGTGACCACGGCCCCGTGTACAGGTTACTGTAAATGCAAAACTAAACTAAAATGCAGAAAAATGTGCGCGCGTTTTAAAAAGATTTTGAAAAACAGATTAGGCCGTCGATTTTAAGCTTTCTTAAAATCCTTGTGTCCCCGGCAACGGCGCCAAAAACTTGATGCGTAGTCGAGTGTTATATATATTAGGTGTATATTTTAAGCCCCTTTAACACTTTTTAGTCAAGTTTTAAATTTATAAAACACGATATTTACTAACACTTGACACACATATGGGCAAGTGCACCCATCGTGAGCGTAGTATAGTGTTGGTAAGATACCGAGGTCGTCCAAGGACACAAGAGCTTTTAGTACCAGTTTATCCTCAACGTCTAATCAAAATAAAAAGTTTAGAAAAAATGTTTAAAACTAAGAAAAATAAAAACTAACTAAAATGCTGAAAATAAAAATAAAAAAGAAAAACAGATAGACAAGATGAATCACTTGGTTCCGACTCGTATCTAGTGTAACCTTTGATTATTTCCGCACTTTTGCACATAATTAAGAGATTATCTTAGTTATTGTAGTAGGCCCCTCTTTTGAAGGTGACGTTACCCTCACCCCAGTAGTTTGAGTCAGCAAGGATACAATCCTAAAAGGGTGGATTATTGGAAGATAATGAATTAAGTTATTAATGCAGTATTGTGGTAGGCCCCGCTTTTGGCGGTGACGTTACCCTCGGCTAAGTAGTCTGAGTCAGCAGGGATACAGTCCTAAGTAGCCGGGTTATAGTATTAATATTAGTTAACTTATGAGGGGATCAAAGAGTTTGGACCCCCGCCATCCAATACCGTGAAGCATTGAAGGAGGTCCTACTAAATTTGACCCAGGTCCATTGCAGGACCTCTAAACGCTGAACAATGGCAAGACCTTTACCAAACCGTTCCCTTAACCCCCGACCAGGTAGCCAACATACCTCCATATAGACCGTGGAGATATGAATGGTGAAAATCTTTTATTTTATATAGACAGTAAAATAATTTCAAGACACCACGGACAAACGATAAAGAAAGATCACCTTCAACATAAGCAACTAGTTATTAAAGTCATTAATACAAAACCAAGTAAAAAGTGCAAAAGATTAGAAATAAAAAGTATTACACTAGACACTTTGTCTTCACCAAGTGATGTAAGAGACTTAGGCAAACATGGCCTTGATTGTCAAGAACTCTTACGATCAATCTTGGATCCCGAGATGACTCACACACTCTATGATGGACAATGGATGATGGTGGTGGATGATGGTGTTATGGTGGTGGTGGGTGGTGGGTGAAGTGTGAGAGAGGTGGTGTGCCAAGGGATGGTTTGAGCTTGAGCCAAGAACTCCTATTTATAGGCTGAACAGAAGCTCGGGCACGGCCCCGTGTCCAGTGGGCACGGCCCCGTGTCCACATCCTTCTCTTTCTTCATTTAATGTAGCTTTGTCTTATTAGTTGACCACGCCCCCGTGTCCGCTGAGCACGACCCCGTGTGCAGAAGAATCTTTGTACTATGAAGATTTACCTGGATTGTGCGAATCTTATAGTTGACCACGGCCCCGTGTCCGCTGAGCACGGCCCCGTGGTGGGCAATAGAAGCTTCTATCACTTTGTCTTTTCTGCTGACACTTGGGCACGCCCCCGTGCTGGCTGAGCACGGGGCGTGTTCAGTCTTCTGATGTTTCGTTTTGCTTGGGAAGATGTTGTCGTGGGGTCGGGCATGTCACGTCTTGTTCCTTTTCTTGTATTTATGTTAGATTTTGATGTCTTTTTGCTTCTTTTGTTAATTTGAGCTCATTTAATCCTGAAAATACAAAAGGAAGACAAAAGCACACTTTTTCCAACATTAGTACTAAAAAAGGGTTAGTTTTATGCCACAATTGATGAAATTTATATGTTGCATTTTGAACACATCACGCGTTTCTTTCTTCCTTTTGAATTTACAGGACCAAAAGAGCTTAAAAGAACAAAAGGAACAAATAAGCAGCCAGAAACCAACATAAATACAAGAAAAAGGAATAACGTGTCATGCCCGACCTCTCGGCAACATCTCCCAAAACGAAAACAAGAAAGCAGAAGCTGACAACGAGGCCGTGCCCAGCCACCATGGGGCCGTGGTCAGACCTCACACATAAAGACAAAGCCTACAGAAGCTTCTACGCCCACCATGGTGCCGTGCCCAGCTCACCACGGGGCGTGGTCAACTCTAAGATTTGCAGAATCTTGATAGTACAGCGAAGAGTTGACCACTAGGACGTGTCAAGGGGCCACGGGGTCGTGTGGGGCCCTCTACTGACAACTGCAATTAATGAAGGAAGAGAAGTAGCTGAACACGGGGCCGTGGTCAGGGCTCTAATATGACTATAAATAGAGGTGTTTGGTTCCCTTCAAAGGCATCCCTTGGCAAACCACTTCTTTCCCACTTTGCCACCACTCCACCACCATTACAACACCAACACCCACCACCATCATCCATCATCCATCTTTAGAGTCTGTAGTAGTCTCGGGATCTAAGATTGATCATAAGGGTTCTTTTCAATCAAAGGCCATGTTTGGCTAAACTCTTACATCACTTGGTGAAAACAAGTCTTTAATGTATTATTTTTTATTTTTAATCTTTCGGCACTTTTTAATTGGGTTTGTATTAATGACTTTAATAACTAGTTTCTTATGTTGAAAGTGAATTTTCTTTACCATTTCTTCTTGATGTCATTGATTTGCTCATTCTTGTCTTTACGGTCTATATAAAGCGCGTTAACTACCTGGAAGGGGGTTAGGAGGGTGGTTTGGTAAAGTTCTTATCTCGTTCAGTGTATAGATCCTACAAGGCCTTGGTTCAAGCTTACTAGGACCTCCTTCAATGTCCAACGGTATTGGATGGCGGGGGTGCGAATAGCTTGAACCCCCATATGTAAACTACTATTAATACTTTAAACCGGCTTCTTGGGATTGTATCCTTGCTGACTCAAACCACTTAGCCGATGGTAACGTCACCTTCAAAAGAGGGTCCTACCACTTTTTGCATTAATAACTAACTTAATTTTCTTTCAATATTCCGACCTTTTGGGATTGTATCCATGCTGACTCAAACCACTGGGTTGAGGGTAACGTCACCTTCAAAAGAGGGGCCTACTACTATAACTAAGATAATCTTTTAAAAAGTCCGAAAGTGCGAAAATCATCAAAGGATACATTAAAGATGAGTTGGATCCAAGTGATTCTATCTTGTCTATTTGTTTTTCATTTTATTTATCTTTCATTTTTAGTTTTATTTTCATGTTTCAAAACTTTTCTAAAAAATTTAGAGCGATTAGACGTTGAGGATAAACCGGTATTAAAAGCTCTTGTGTCCTTGGACGACCTCGGTATCTTACCAACACTATACTATGCTCACGATGGGTGCACTTACCCAAGTGTGTGTTTAGTGTTAGTACAATATCGTGTTTTATAAATTTAAAACTTGACTAATGCGTAAAATGGGCTCAAAATATTAGTAAAATCATATTACACTTAACGCACTCCAGAAAGCTGCTGTAAATCTTCAGAAAAAGGAAGGAATGTTGATGAAAAAGAGAGAGAATGTTTTAGAAAAGCTGCCGTCAAATGATTAAGGAATGTTCTAGGGTTTTAGCAGCTAGGGTACTTATACCCACGGAAAAGGCTGCACATACTAGTGTGCGGTCCATATTAATACATTTTGGGTGGTTGTTGGGTTTGATACATAGGAGGTGTGCGGTGTAAGGTGGGGCACACAATGTTGTGCGAGCTCCAAAGTGTGCAACTGAAATATTGTGTGTGTGCACATGGGTGTGCGGTCAAGTGAAGTGTACGACTGCATCATGTAATCAGCAGTGTATGGTTGGAAATAATAATAATAATAACTTTTCACATTCAAATGTTTATAGGTGTGCAGCTGATTTTAGTTTTAATGCATAACACTAACTTTAATTATACTAACTCATAGTATTAATTTTTATAACCAACCAAATATATATTCAAGTACTTTTATTTATTACATATAATTACAAACACAAAAGAAATGATACGCAGTTATAAGTGCAAGTTGTCACAGTATCCCCTAGTTGAAAGAAATTTCCTCCCGAAATTTAGCATGCGGTTACTGAATATGCTAAGTGTTTTCGCGGGGTGTCATATCATCCTCATGTTCGTTGGGAATTTCGTCTCGAAATTCAGTAGTAGCTTCATCACTGGACACCTTGTTCTTAAACAACAAGATATTTTCGTATCATCTGGTCTTCCCTTTCGCAAGTGAACTCCGGACCACGATGTGAGTTCCAATAAACTCGAACTATGGGTATCTTGCTACGCTTGAGGATTTTGATTTCTCGATCCATGATCTCAACCGGTTCCTCAACAAAACGATATTGATCATCGATTGTAAGGTTCTTGAAAGGAACAATGAGAGTCTCATCTGACAGGCACTTCTTCAGATTCGACATGTGGAAAACGTTGTATACACCACTGAGTTCTTCAGGCAAGTTCAGTCTATACGCCACAATGTCGATTCTCTCAGTGATTTCGAAGGGTCCGACATAACGCGGATTAAGCTTGCCCCATTTGCTAAAACGAACTACACCTTTCCATGGCAAGACCTTTAGCAAAACTCGATCTCCAACTTGGAATTCCAACGGTTTCCTATGCTTAGGCGTAGCTTTTCTGACGGTCGTGTGATGTCGCCATTCGTTGTCTGACCAGGACAATCTTTTCCATAGTGTCGAGTACGAGTTGAGGGTAGAGATTTAATGGTCACCAAGTTCAGCCCAACAGAAGGGTCATCGGCATTTCCATCCATACAACGCCTTGAGGCTTGAACGGAGCAGCCTGGATGCTAGTGTCGTAACTGTTGTTGTAAGATAATTCCACCAATGGTAGGTGTCTTTCCCAGACGTTCCAAAGTCTATGACACATGCTCGCACATGTCTTCAAGAGTTTGGATAGTACGTTTTGTTTGACCATCCGTTTCTGGGTGATAAGCGGTGCTCATGTCTAAATCTTGGTTGAAGGATTTGTACATAGCCTGCCATAAATTAGATGCGAAACATAGGCCACAATCAGATATAATGGAAGTTGGCACTCCATGCCTAGCAACTACTACCTTCAGGTGAACACTTGCAAGTTTAGAAAACTAGGTTTCCATGATTAGATATAATGGAGGAGCGCAGATTTGGTTAAGCGATCTACGATCACCCAAATGGTGTCATTTCCTCTTTGAGATTTAGGTAAACCGGTAACGAAATCCATAGAAATTTACTCCTATTTCAACTTTGGTAACTCCTGTTTTTGTAGTAGCCCGGACGGTTTTTGGTATTCGATCTTAACCCTAGCGTAGATCAAGCATTTGCTAACGTACTTTGCGATAATCGCCTTCATGTTAGGCCACCAGTACCGGATCTTGAGGTTGTAATACATCTTATCGGAACCTGGATGTATCAAGTAACGGGACTTGTGTGCTTCGTCCATCACAAGTTCTCGTAGGTTTCCATAGAATGGAACCTATATACGTTCCATGAAGTAGTGGATGTCGTCGTTCCTGAGTTCGAGTTGCTTTCCATGCCTTGCAAGGATTCTGCCAGATGGTTTTCCTCTTTCAAGGCTTCAACTTGAGCGTTGCGAATTTGTTCAGGAAGGTTTGAATGAATGGTAAGCTGAAGCGCACGGACACACTTAGGTTTGGTTTCCTTTCGGCTGAGGGCGTCGGCTACAACGTTTGCCTTGCCTGGATGTATTTAATCACGCACTCATAATCGTTCAGGAGTTCACACACCGACGCCGTCGCATGTTTAACTCCTTCTGATCAAGTATGTGCTGTAGACTCTTGTGATCGGTGTAAATCGTGCACTTGGTGTCGTACAAGTAATGTCTCCATATCTTGAGTGCAAAGAATACGATTCCCAGTTCCAAGTCATGGGTAGTGTAGTTCTTTACATGAACCTTGAGTTGGTGTGACGTATAAGTAATAACTTTCTCGCGTTGCATTAACACGCAACCGAGTCCTTGAATAGACGCATCGTAGTAGACAATGAAATCTTCGGTGCCTTCAGGTAACGATAGGATAGGTTCACTACCCCATTTGTAGGTGATACTCTTTTGGGTTAGAGTTGTGAGGGGTTGAGTGGTCTTCGAGAAACATTTGATGAATCTACAATAGTAACCCGCCATACCCAAGAATTGGCGGATTTCGGTCAGAGTTCTAGGTGCAGGCCAGTTCTTGATTGAGTTAATCTTAGCCAGATCAACATGAATCCCAACTTCGTTGACCACGTGTCCAAAGAAATGGACTTCACACAGCCAAAAGTCGCATTTCGAGAACTTGGCATAGAGTTGTTCATTTCGTAGGAGTTCCAGAATAAGACATAGGTGTTGCTCGGGTTCCTTCTGACTTGTCGAGTAGATTAGGATGTCGTCGATGAATACAATAACGAACTTATCAAGGTATGGTTTGCACACTCGGTTCATGAGATCCATGAAAACCGCAGGTGCATTCGTCAATCCAGATGGCATAACAAGAAACTCATAATGGCCGTAACAAGTCCTGAATTCCGTTTTAGAGATGTCTTCGTCTCGGACTCTCAGTTGGTGATAGCCCGATCTCAGATCAATCTTGGAATAGAAACTTGATCCTTGCAGCTGGTCGAATAGATCGTCGATGCGTGGAAGTGGGTAACGGTTCTTGACAGTCACTTTGTTCAATTCGCGGTAGTCGATACACATACGGAAACTATCGTCCTTCTTCTTAACAAATAGTACGGGGCTCTCATGGGTGACGAGCTAGGGCGAATAAAACCTTTATTAGTAACTCCTACAATTTCGTGGATAACTCCTCCAGTTCGATTGGGGTTAATCTGTAAGGTGCACGGGCTATAGGTGCCACTCTAGGAGTTAGCTCGATTTGGAATTCAACTTGACTGTGAGGTGGAAGAAAAGGTAATTCATCAGGAAATACCTCGGGAAAGTCGCAAATGATGGCAATATCTTCAAACTTCTTTTCTTTCGTTTGGGTATATGTGACGAGAGCTAGAATGGCAGTATACCCTTTCGTAAACATTTTTTAGCCTTTAGAAATGAGATGATGCCTTCAACAGCACAACTCTTCTCTCCTTGAATAACAAGAGGTTCGCCGACAGAACGAGGGATACCAACAATTTTCTCTTGGCAGAGTATTTCTGCTCGATGATGGGATAACCATTCCATTTCGATGACAACGTCGAAACTTCCAAGAATGATAGGGATGAGATCGATAACAAACGCCTGACCGGATAACACAAGTGTACAATTGTTGATGACATGAGTAGCGTTGACACTTCTACCGTTGGCTAGTTTAATGACATGTTTAGTGTTCAAAGGAGTTGGGGGAGAATTAACCATCTTACTAGTACTTAAGGATACATAACTAGCATCGGCTCCAGAATAAAAAAGTACAAATACAAAGTAGTCATCAAGTAGGAACTTACCTGTCACCATATTGGGATCGTTCCTTGCTTCGCCTGTGCCAATCACAAAAGCCCTTCCTCTTGCACCGTTGTCGTTATTGTTATCGTTCCTGTTGTTGTGCCCAACGCCTTGGTTGTTGTTGTTACAGTTTTGGTTCAATTGCGGGCAATTCTTCTTGATATGCCCCTCATCTCTACATTGAAAACATCCCCTAATGTTACCCCGTTGTTGCTGTTGTTGTTGTTGCTGTTACTTGGGTCTCTGATTCGGTCTCACAAGGTGTGGGCTTCTACAATCCTTAGCTGTGTGGCCTAGCTTGTTGCACCATTGACAGCGGTTCTTCTCACACTGCCCATAGTGATGCATATTACATTGGTTGCACTTGGGTCAATTTCCTTGATAATCGCCCTGGTGCTGATTGGGACCCTTGTTACCTTCAAACCTCCTCTAATGAGCTTGAGGTTGTGATGAGTTAGATCCTTTGCTCAGGTTGTTATCCCACTCGCATTTGTTATCCCCAGAGATGTCAGTAGCAGCACTGATTCGCTTGGGCAGCTTGCCCTGCTCAACTGCTTGGTCGGTGAGATGGTGTGGCAAGAGAATGACTTACTGGATTGTGGGGAGATTGGCTAAAGTCACTAAGCTTTGGATTTTAGGAAGTAAACCCATAAGGTAGAGCTTGATTCGCTTATAAGGAGGCTATGACAAGTTTGGACAAAGACCAACTAAATCATTGGACCTTTTTGTGTACACCTCGATCTCTGATCCAACCATCTTCAAACTGTAGTACTCCACTTCAAGCTTTTGAATATCATCCCTGTGACAGTATTCTTCCTTGATCAGATCCTTAAAGTCGTTCCAGGGAGTGGCATTGGCATCCACTAATCCGAGCATTTGAACTTGTGCGTTCCACCAGGAGAGCGTGTTTCCCTCAAGAGTACCAGTAGCGAACTTCACTAGACTGTTAGCAGGGCATTCACACATTTCAAACACGGACTCGACCTTCTCGATCCAGTGTAGAAGGCCTACTGCTCCCTCGGTGCCATTGAAGGAGAGAGGTTTGCATTCCATGAAAGCTATGAACGTGCAAACTCGAGGTTGATTGGGTGTAGGTTGACCTGTCGTGTTGGGAGAAATGAATAAGTTTAAGAATGGTAGGGTGTTACGAGAATAGGATCTAGACATCCTAGAATGGTTCGGATTGGTAGTTGTACCTCCTGGGTGGGCTGCCATAGCCACAACCACCCGCGCATTAATCAGGGCCGTCAGCTGGTCCTGAGTCATGCTTATACCACCTCTGTCGCGTCCGCTCATTGTCTTCACATCCACAAAAACACAGAATGAGAACGATGTCGTAACGATTGAGAGAGAGAAAATAGAAAAAAGTTTAACCCTGCAAACGTTTAGGAGAGAGTTCATAAAGGATAATGAGTATATTACTAAGTATACTACCACATAATACACCAAGTAGGTAGCAAGTAAGCATATACATATGCTATGTAGTCTAGAGTGCTGAGTCTTGCATTTGGAGTGTAGTGTCGTTGCAGATCGATTAGCACATTACGGGTTATAGTTTGGTTTTTCTCAAAAAAGACTTTCATTTTTTAAAACCGAGTTCACTATATCCAATGGCTCTGATACCAATCTGTCACACCCTCAATTTTCACATGCGGAGTATTACCGCTAGACGTGCGACTGACTAGGATCATACCACCAATCATATTGAACAATTTAAAATAAGATAAATAAACTAAATACATCACTCCTAATATGATTAGTGACAAAACATTCAAAGTCTAAAACATATTTTAACTTACTAGCGGAAGCATAAAGTTTAACGTCTCAATAATAGTTTTAAAACATTATTTCTAATAAGAACCCAACAACGGTTTTAGGTAACCACTAAACTCATCCATCCAATCTCCAGCGCAGCACCTAAGGACCTGTAAGCATGTAGTAGGGTGTCAACGTAAAGTTGGCGAGTTCACAATTTTTAAAGTATTTTATCCAAAAACGTAAGTTATTAAGTTACTGGGTTATACAACATGTCATGGGGAGCTACCCCATCGTTAAGCTACTAAACTGTCATGGGGATAGATGACGAACATCAACATTGCACTTGATTCAAGACATAGAAGATATCAAAACCATAAAAGATAGAAAGATGTAGAAGATGAAACCCTTTATTAACGAATCAGTCATCACAGATTACAAACCGAAAGAGTATACATCATCTACAAGCTGGTTTAGGTCACAAAGATCTAAACCGAGCTTTCTCTCACTAACATATAGTCACTCTCTCTCTAGAAATGTGCACACACTATTGATGAATAGCTAAGGTTTGTGAGAGGTTGCATGAAGCTGATCACCCAGATCCATTCTCACTAAGACGAATGAATGTGGTGGATTCCCAATTCTAACCTATACACCCATATATATAGGCTAGGCCAAAACCCTAAGTCCTGACCATCCATATCCACAAATTCGGACCCTTCACACCATATATTGTTCGAATTTAATCAATCAACTCATACTATCCGAATTTAATCAATCAACTCATACTATCCGAATTTAATCAATCACTTTTGACTTGGCCTTTGACTTTTTCCAATAGAACTGATAAACAACAGTTACCCGACGAGAGCTGCACTTACAGACTCCCCCTGAACTGTTGCTATCAGTTTTACCTGGCATCAATAATCTTCAGTCACCGGATACTACACTTACAGACTCCCCCCTAACTGATGATGTCATGCCTGCTTCCTACTTTGGCTGAGACTTGATCTTTCTGGAAGAGCACAACGATCTTCAACCCTTCTAATTAAAGACTTGCTGACGATCACTTGAATGGCCGCTTTGTGAAACCTGAAGAATCCAAAATCAAACACTGTAGATCCTCCCCCTCAAACTATTCCCGAATCAAGTTAACGCAAACCATCCTACAGCCAAATGTAAGAATATCACTCGAAACCATAACCTTCAAACCTAACCGGCAGCAGAAAGAGACATTGGATTTCCAATCCCCAACGATGAACACTTCAACTTCTGCAAAGACATGAAATTCAGTTCGATAAGTTAATAACAAACTGAACTTTGTAAATGTACGTCCACCATCTTTATCAAAATCTGCAACCCTTCATGTATGATCTCATCTCGTCACGAATCTTCATGAATCAATCTCCTATTTTCATGAATCCACTGAAACCCCGATGGCTTTCATCTCCGATCTTCCCCTTATCAAGAAGTACCACATTATTTCGAGAACCAACTGGCAACCATCTTGGAAGAGAGAACAAGAAACCAATCTTCTCTACTCCAAATAACAACTGATAAGGCTGAATCTTTAACTAGTCGTCAACCGAGAATCCAAGTTCATCATGTCCATTCTTGATTGAAAACACGAACATACTTGACAAAACTCCATTACACACGAGTCTTTTTACGCACAAGCTGTTAAAGTACAATCAAGTCACGATAATAATCCAAGATTGTCCCAAAATTTAAGTAAGGACCAAATCTGAACACCGAGAATCTTGAAAAGAGCAACGTGGACCACCATTTCCGCTTCTCATCCCCTCAATTGATCCGGACAACATAAGTACCCTGTAGCTTTTCAGTAATCCAAAACTGACTTCAAATTTCCAAATTGCACAAAATTCTGACTCTTGCTAATTCTCCGGTACCCCTGGTAACCCGGCATAACTAGAAAAACTCGGAACATGCATAAATCGAAACCTCCGAACAATATAAACTTCTAAACTTAACTAAAAATATAGTACCCCCGATAATCCGGAATTCTAGAATATTCAGAACCCGTAAAACCCGGAAGCTTTTGAAACCTCAGATCAGATTATCTAAACAGTACTTCAAAATACAAAGATGTTCGGAACAAGCCAAGAAATTCCGAATATAACTCATAAATTCTGACGTCAAATGAATGAAGAGATCCTTACAAAGAGAATGAAGAATTCCTGATAGACTTACAAATCCTGACAGAAGCATAAGTTTGAACAAGAATTGATTAAGTACTGACAATCCAAATTCAAAAAATAAATTTGGACACAAGAATAACTTTTCACAAATTAAATTCGGACAAGTCAAGATAACTTCTCACAAATTAAATTTGGACAAGAAGATAGTAAATTCTGATTACTAAATTTGGACAAAGGAAACTTCAATTCTCACAAATTCTAAGTTCGGACAATGAAAGATAAGTTCTGATAAAACAATTAAATGCGGATAATAGAATAAGTTCTGATGGCCAATTGAATAAGTTATGATGGACTTAAATTCTGAAACAGACCTTCTCCAAATCTGATAAGTGCGGACAATGTGAATAAGTAAATACGGACACCTTATCTCACAAGTGCGGACGGAACTTATCTCATCTCATAAGTGGGGATAATAAAGAGACCCTTAAGTGCGAACGAACTTGAATTGATTAAACAGTGAGTAATGCGCACAAAAGAAACCCTAAATTCAGACAAATGAGAAGAAGTTATTATAAAAACTAAGTCCGGACTAGATGATATCCAAACAAATGCGGACAATATACTATTATGTGCGGACAAGTCTGAATATAGATAAGTGCGGACACCATGGATTGTTTGATAAGTGCAGACCACAAGATTTGTATGTGCGGGCAAGGGAAAAACTCCTAAGTGCGGACAAGGTATTTATCATATAACTGCGGACTGAATTGCAAGATGTAAGTGCGGACAAATCTGATTGATGTTAAGTTCGGACATTGAATCATATAAGTGCGGACTTGATATTGTAAACTCACAAGTGCGAACACACTTAATCACACGTGTGGACAAGGTCTTGAACATTAAGTTCGGACAATACACACCAAGTGCAGACAGATAATGTCTCTTAAATGCCGACAAGCTTTATCAAGTGAATTAATAATTCTGACAAGTGTGACTACACAATAAGTCATCAGAATTACAAATATAGACAATAAAGCTTCTAACACTTAATTAAATACGGACACTACCTTTTTTTGGATCAAAACAATCTTGGAAAAGAAGAAAACATCTCAGTGAGGAACAACTTCAAAATCTTCAAGTTTTCTACAGAATCTTAACGTCTCCATGATGTTTGGCGGAAACAAACATTAAATCGAGAGCAATGGTGATTCAGAAGGCGATTAGACCATTCCGAATCAGTAACCATGCTCTGGTACCACTGTGAAAGCACCAGATCGATGATGAACATCAACATTGCACTTGATTCAAGACATAGAAGATATCAAAATCAAAACAAGATAGAAAGATGTAGAAGATGAATCTCTTTACTAATGAATCAGTCATCACAGATTACATAAACAGAAAAAGTATACATCATCTACAAGCTGGTTTAGACCACAAAGATCTAAACCGAGCTTTCTCTCACTAACACATAGTCACACTCTTTCTAGAAATGTGTACACACTATTGAAGAATTCCTTAGGGTTTGTGAGAGGTTGCACAAAGTTGATCGATCCATCACATTCATTCATCTCAGTGAGAATGGATCTGGGTGATCAGCTTTGTGCAACCTCTCACAAACCCTAAGGAATTCCTCAATAGTGTGTGCACAATTCTAGAGAGGTAGTGACTATGTGTTAGTGAGAGAAAGCTCGGTTTAGATCTTTGTGATTTAAACCAGCTTGTAGATGATGTATACTCTTTCGGTTTATGTAATATGTGATGACTGGTTCATTAATAAAGAGATTCATCTTCTACATCTTTCTATCTTTTATGTTTATGATTGTTCTTAATGTCTTGAATCAAGTGCAATGTTGATGTTCGTCATCGATCCGGTGCTTTAACAGCAGAAAATCACCACTGAGATGAATGAATGTGATGGATTACCAATTCTAACCTATATACCCATATATATAGGCTAGGGCAAAACCCTAAGTCCTGACCATCCATATCCACAAATTCGAACCCTTCACACCTTATATTGTCCGAATTTAATCAATCAACTCATACTATCCAAATTTAATCAATCACTTTTGACTTAGCCTTTGTCTTTGGCGAATAGAACTGATAAAGCATAGTTACTCGATGAGAGCTGCACTTATATGTGGCCGTTTGAGAATGTGCAATCATGCATTGCTGAATTGTACTCTATGCTGCAGATATTGGCACCACAAAAATGTGCGGCTTACCGAGTGTGCGACCTAGCATATTCCAGTGCTACAATGTGCAATCCAACTTGTACAACGTAGGAGTGTATGGTATGGTAGTGTGCGGCCTATGTGATGTGCATTATGAAGGTGTACAACATGCTATCTAATGTTGTATGATTACAAGGGAGTGCGTCATCAATTATTCCAATATGACTAACACGAACAATCAAAATTATAACTTTTTGCATCGGTCATCATAAACCCCAGTATCATTTTCATAGTGCACAAGTTGGTCTATTCCACAATTATCAGACAATCATTTGGACAACTATGAACACTCATCGTTATCCAAAACATTCATCACTATGGATCTAGGTTTCAAAACCCTATTACGAGCAGATCATTATCAATCAATCAATCATCAATTTATTATTTCATCGATAACCATATTAAAACCATCCATGATCATCCTAGGACACATCATCTGATGAACATCATCACAATCATCTAAACAATAATCAAACACATCTAGATTTCTACATCATTAATAGATCTAGGCTAAAAACTGTATAAAACAATATGTGAAAATTACAATGTACATCATCTTTAAAAACACCAACAATCTATCAAACTTTCTATCATACATATAAACCCTAGATTTGTTTATCTTTCATAAACAACTTATAGATCCACGAGGATAGTTATTGTCATAACAATCTTATTGAAACATCCGTTAAAACACATTGCTCATATCATTATTTTATGTTTACCGATTTTCTTTACTAATATCTGTTAGCTATAATTCAACTAGTGGCAACAACTGAAGCACACAATCTTAAACTACTTTAATTTTTTTACTAACCTAGAAGGGGCAAAGCAAGGAAGTGTGCGAGATCTTCAAGAGGAAAGAAAGAATCTTTAAGAGGAAAGTTGCTGTAAATCTTCAGAAAAAGGAAGGAATGTTGATGAAAAGCGAGAGAAGGTTTTAGAAAAGCTGTCGTCAAATGATTGAGGAATGTTCTAGGGTTTTGGCAGCTAGGGTACTTATACCCATGGAAAAGGCCGCACATTCTAGTGTGCGGTCCATATTAATACATTTTGGGCTATTGTTGGGCATGATACATAGGAGGTTTACGGTGTAAGGTGGAGCGCACAATCGTGTGCGATCTCCAAAGTGTACAACTAAAATATTGTGTATGTGCACATGGGTGTGCGATCAAGTGTAGTAACGCTGCATCATGTAATCAGGAGTGTATGGTTGGAAATAATAATAATAACTCTCCACGTTCAAATGTTTATAGGTGTGCTGATCATTTGATTTTAGTTGCATAACACTAACTTTAATTATACTAACTCATAGTATTAATTTTTATAACCAACCAAATATATATTCAAGTACTTTTATTTATTACATATAATTACAAACGCAAAAGAAATGATACGAGGTTATAAGTGCCTCACCTAAATCGCCTTCAATTTGCACGAATTAGAACAATAAATTTACCAAATTGAAGATCCCAACATCGTTGGAAGACTCTGTAAGGTGTTGATGATGAGTAGAAACAAGCAATTGCCACTTCATTCACTTCATTTGTTAAGATGGGATCTAGGGTTTCTGTACGACTATGATAAGGTTTTGACTGGAAAGTATGGCAATATGGTTGAGATTGTGAAAAGCTCAAATGGGTTGGTGTCAAATTTGAGACTTGTGAAGTGGGTTGATGAGTTTTGTGAGTGCATATGTCTATCACTTGCGTCAATCACGTAATGTAGCTGAAACGAATGATACAAGACCTGTTGCTGCATTGAAGAGAGCAAATTATGAAGCAAAGGCAGCTTCGTACGAAGCCACTAGCTTCGTACAAAGGCAGCCATACAAGCCTTTGTATGAACTCACACTTCTATATATAGGTGGTTAGTCTTTGTCATTTGTATCTTTTTGGGTATTCTTGAGGTGAAGCTCTGCCCGTTGGTTTTCACGGTTCTGTACTATCATATTCAGCAACAGAAAACATTTGATAATTACATCTTTGTGTTCATTCCAAACACGTGATTGGATTCCGCACATTTCACGTGTTGGTACGCATTCAATGGTAAAGGAGTTCATCAAGATCCTAAATTCACAATGTGTCCTTGCTAACTCAAACTACTGGGTTGAGGGTAACGTCACCTTCAAAAGAGGGGCCTACCACATTATGCATTAATAAATTAATTAATTATCTTTCAATAATCCAACCCTTTAGGATTGTATCCTTGCTGACTCAAACTACTGGGTTGAGGGTAACGTCACCTTCAAAAGAGGGTCCTACTACTTTAACTAAGATAATCTCTTAAAAAGTGCAAAAGTGCGGAAATAATGAAAGGCTACACTAAAGGCGAGTCGGATCCAAGTGATTCATCTTATCTATTTGTTTTTTTTTTATTTTTTTTTTCAGCATTTTTTGTTTTTATTTTCATGTTTAAACATTTTTCTAAAATTTTGATTTGATTAGACGTTGAGGATAAACCGGTACTAAAAGCTCTTGTGTCCTTGGACGACCTTGGTATCTTACCAACGCTATACTACACTCACGATGGGTGCACTTGCCCATATGTGTGTTTAGCGTTAGTAAAATATCGTGTTTTATAAATTTGAAACTTGACTAAAGTGTAAAAAGGGCTAAAAATATACATAAAAACCTATCACACTCAACACGCATCAGAACCCACATTTATATTTGTTAATTTGCATAAGGTTGGATTCGTACGAACTCAGGATTCGTAGCTTCGTATGAGCGCGCGATTTTGCTTGATTTTCAGATTTGATCAAGTGTTTGTTTGATTGTGTTTGTAGGTGATCATGGCTGAAGAATTTTACAACATGTTCTACAATGCGTATACATCCGAAACAACAACTGATCCTATCCCGGTTTCAACTAAAACGGTTTCGAGTGCTATTTCTGAGAGTCTAAAAGATGATACCTTGTACGAAAATCATCAACGACCACCGAAACTAATGAACATAGAATATTATCATTGGTGGAGTACTCGTTTTGAGAACTGGGTGAAGGCTTATGTCTATGAGAGTTGGATAATGATGACTTACGGATATAAAAAACTTATAACCGAACAAAATGAATTACTTCCAATTCCAGAATATTCAAAAGTTGATATAGAAAAACATTCTGATGAACTAAAAATGGTAACATTATTACAACAATCAGTTTGAGAAGTTATTCTGTTTTTGCTACAACATGGCGAAACATCCAAATCAATGTGGGAAGCCTTAAAGCTGAAAGCCGATGGTGGCAAAGATATCAAAAAGAACAAGATTTCTCTATTGAAAAAGGAGTTTGATCTATTTGGATGTATGAAAGACGAAACGGTTCGACAAATGATTGAAAGGTTTTGTCATCTCAAGATTGAGTTAGATAGGTTTGGAATTCACAGGGATAGAGAAGAGATTGTTGACAAGTTGGTCGAGGCGTTACCACAAGTTGATGACTGGAAAACATTTGTGATTATTCTTAATAATGATCCAAATTTTGAAGAAATGACGTTAGATAGATTGATAGAAAAACTGGAAGGACATGATTTGAAGTTAAAGAAACAAAACAAAAAGTCCAGTTCGAGTTATCAGCAAAATGTTGATTTATACTATCGAAGAAGCTTGTTGCAAAACAATCAGTCACCAAAGATCGGTACAGCCTTTAGTACTGACAATGCTGGTGATTCATCAAAGAACAAGTCTTCAAGCTATGATCCAGGATATCATTCATCGTCTACATCATCAAATTCCAGTCCAAATCAAAACTGGGAAGATTCTCCGAATTTGAACAATGATTTCGCAAAACAACACATGAGTTTCTTGGCGTCTGTTCTGGAATCTTATGAGAGAAAGATCGGTAATCCAAACATGACCAAAGAAGATTACGATCAAGTTGACCCAGAAGAGATTGAACTCATGGATATTCGTTGGTGCATGGCAAGCGTCATCAGGAGAGCGCAACGGTTCATGGAGATTACCGGTAGAAAATGTCTAAAAGGTCCCGATATGAAGCTAGGATTTGACAAAGCCAAAGTCACATGTTTCAAGTGCAAGAAAAATGGACACTTCAAGAGAGAGTGCTCGAATCCTCAGGCTGATGATAGTGTAAATCTGTTTCACTATGATTATTACAAGAAAGCTATCTATCATCGCAATAATGAGCAACCAACAAGTAAGCAGATTGAAGAAGGATCGTCTAAAGAGAATAAATAAGCTATGTTGACGATTCATGATGATACTCCAAGACCAGGAATGGGTCAAAGATGACAGAAAAGAGAAAAAAGCATTTGTTGCTGAGATCAAAGGAAGTCGAGAGGAAGAAAAGGCCCGATGCTATTTGAGCCATGTTTATGATGCTTACAAAGAAGCTAGACAGGCAAATAGATGGTGTAAAGAAAGAGAGTGTTATGTTGATCCAAAAGGGTACCCGACAGTTGATCCTGACGTGGTCGATTTTGAAGCCTTAGTTGCTGCAATTCCAACTATTGGTGTTTGACGTTGTGGGCTTAGAGAAATTCCTCGCTACAGAGAAAAGGTTAAGGAAGGAATAAACAAGGTGATCTATGCGAGTT
Organism: Helianthus tuberosus; assembly: GCA_030545235.1. Classification (NCBI taxonomy): domain Eukaryota; kingdom Viridiplantae; phylum Streptophyta; class Magnoliopsida; order Asterales; family Asteraceae; genus Helianthus; species Helianthus tuberosus. The sequence goes on from CM060417.1 coordinate 435,090, forward strand.
TGGAAAAGAAGAAGAAGACAGTGGAGGAGATTGTGGTTGAGAGTCGGAAGCTGATGAAGGAGTTGAAGAAAAAGAAAATAGCTGATGAATGTTTGGAGAAGCCGGCAGAAGTAGCTGTTGCAGAGAAACAGCCAGAAAAAGAAGATCAGAAAAAGAAGGTGAAAGATACTGAAATGCCAAATACTAAGGTAAAAACTCAAAATGAATCTTCTGAAATGTTAGATAAATCTAAAACTGAACAACAGTGCAAGAAATGCATGGAAACATGCAAAGCTCGTACTGAAAAGGATAACCATCTGAAATCCAGAGATATTGAATTTACTAAAATTGAAAAGATTTTCAAAGAAAAATGTACTGAAATGTTAGAAAATGAAAAGTTTTTGAAACAAGAAAATGAAAAGTTGACACAAAAATGTCATAGTTTTGAAAAAGAAAACAAAATTTTGAAAGAAAAGTGTTTAGCATAATGCAACGAATGTATTCCAAAAGATAAAATTATTCAAGAGTTGCAAAAGAAATATGATGGAATTAAATTGTCATATCATACGGTAAAAGAAGCTTATGAGATTTTGAAAAGTAAATTCACAAGTCTGGATAATAGATTGTCAGCATGTCAAAAGTCAAATAAATTTCTTGAAGCCAGATTTGAAGGAAAACAAAAGGTTTTAAATAGCTATATTGATGAAGATGCTAAACTTAAATAAGAACTGGCTGAAAAAGAAAAATTAGTTAACAAACTTCAAAGTTATCATGCTTCTTCATATACTCTTGAACGAATTTTCAACATCACACCCGATGGAAATGATTCCGAAAAGAATAAAAAGGGAATTGGGTCAGAATACCATCAAGTTCCACCACCGTTGGAGGATAATTATACATTCTATGATGGCGAAAAGGTGGAAAAAGCTATAAACATGGTTGACCAATTACTGACAACATGGATGTGACTTACACCAAATCTGATGATTTCAATGATTCTGAGGTGGTAGGTAAGGTTGTTGAAAGTGATCTCAAAGAGGAGTCTACAAATATAGATAAGTCTGAATCACCTAATGAAGATGAGGGAAGTTTTCATGAAGGTTATTTGAAAAATTCAAAATCTGAGAAAGTTGTGAGTGATGATTCAAAAGGATTGGTTTATACCATGATTGGATTGGACAAACTATTCTTGGATGATGAATTCCCAATTCAAAACGTGATTTTGGATAAAATCAACAAAGTTTTCAAATTGGTAGAAATTGAGAAAACTGAAATTTCAAAATTTGTTGGAAAGAGAAAGAAAACTTTTTATAACAAACCTAGTTACAAAAAGAAGAACATGAAGGTTGGGTTGGGTTATAAAAAGAAACGATATGAAAAGATAAATTCTCAAAAACAAACGAACTTTGTTCACGGAACAAGTTCTGAGGAAGAGAAAGAACTCCAATTTAGACGACAGTCTAATGAAGAGTTCTATGCTCAAAAGAAGAAGCAACAACAACAAGTTAAAGATGTTTCCAAGAGAACATGCTTTAAATGTGATCAAACTGGACATCTTAGTCGCAAGTGTCCAAATCTTAAACATGTTGGTGTTGAGAAAAGCAAGTCTGATGTTGTCAATCAGAAATCAACCAAGTTTGAATCAAAACAAACTTGGAAGCCAAAAATATCAAAGACTGAATCACAACAAACTTGGAAACCTGTAACATCCAGATTTAGGACAACACAAAGTTGGAAAACAACGGTTGATGCAACAAAATCAAACCAGTTTTGGAAACCAAAAGTTGTTCAAAATCAAAACATTCAAAATGAATCAAAATTTTATAAAAGGAATATTTCAAAAGGTCAAATTTGGGTGGTCAAACAACAAAAGACTTCTGATAATGAGAAAATTAAAGAGAATGTGTTTGAGAAAAATGAACGAAACTATCCAGTTTTACCTAGAAAGATTCACATTCAACTACCTGAGTCAAAACAGGCTTGGGTTGCTTTATTCAAGTAATTGAATTTTTTTAATGTGCAGGTGCTCCTGAAGAGGGATGATTGTCAGAATGAAAAGAGGAGCAGCCTGGCACGAGGAGCAGCAATGGCCTAGTACTCGTATAATACTTTACACGCTTTAAAAGCTTACCCTCAACATAAATATTGAAATATCGAAAGATATGAATCAAGTGCAGTTGTAGATACGCATCAAAGTCGAGCCTTCATCTCTTTGACTGAACAGTAGTTCATACCTGGGCTCTCAAGGTCTCGCACTAACCTAGAGTACAAATATTAATATAGTATATTCACCTGTAAGACTTAATCTAGGGAATCTTGATACGGGAGTATATTCTGAGGTGGGACACTGTCACACCCCAGATTTCCACGTGTCACCGGTGGGCCCGGTGGGGAGTATCGTGACGTCATGGTTGGCAACATAATGGTCAAACAACACAATATTATTAAGCACAGCGGAAGCAATTGAAAATATAATACAACCGAATTTATTATTTTAACATCAACTGTCACAATATTCGGAAGTTTATCCACAGAAGGATCGAACATAAAATGGAAACAATAGTTCAACAGACTTCAGGCATCTTAAGCTTGCGAGACTCTTTATTGATGCTAAGGAGACAATCCAGCCAATTACGTTTAGTACCTGCATTTAGTCCTTTTAGGAAAATACGTCAGTTTACACTGGTAAATACAATCAACTGACTCATTTTGGAAAATGGTTTAAAAATTGGTTTGGATGCACATGGCATAAATATTTTATAATTTGATTAAAATGCACCGAGGCAATATTTAATCTTTTTAACTTGGGAGAATTATTTAATATTATAATCTTGTGAACGAATTACATGTTACTTATGCGTTCAGTAGCCCGAATCTAGTCCGGGTTAAAGATCAATAGACACACCACATCATTGAGTTATACACGGACGGTGTACGCCTACACCCCGTGCTCAGGTCGCGGCCATCTCGTAAGATGATGCCAAGGATATCCGGGACATGGTTATTAACCCCCCAAAGGCTGTAAAGTAAACAAGACTGTTTAAACGAGCCGATCAAATTATTCAACTACCCACTAAGCGTGGAGATTTGATGCCCGATCAAGCGGTATGCTATATACCGTAACCCAAGCCCGTATAGGGAAAATAAGTTAAAAGTATTTACCTGATGCAAAGTATAAATCACAATAAGCAAAATGCACGTAGCTTTTACTGGTTCTCCTAATCTGGAACGAAGGTTTAATATAACTTATTAGAATACTAACGGGTCTTTTATTAAGCTTAAGCTTAGACCGGCTAGTTTCAAAGATACGGTTCGTACGCACGATTAAGCGAAGACCGGATAGAATGTGATTTAGACCCGACAAGTTCAGAGACTTGTTTAATATGGGTTTATTATTCACATTCTGGATTTTTAGATGAAACCGATAAGGTTTGACCCGTGTTGGTTAATTTATGTAAACTTGTTACATAAACCGAACCGAACGCGTAAAATGCGTAACGGGTATCCGCAAGAGCCATATACAGGTTTCCTAAGTTAATATGCTTCAAATATGTTGTGACATCAGTAGGATGTCTTTCATTATGCCCCGAACTAATTTAAACACAAACTATGCCCCGTAGGGGTAGTTTGGTCATTTTAAAGTTTTTAAAAGCGCTTAGATGTTTAACTGAGTTACAGGTCTGATGTAAACAGCAAACATACTCATTTTGATGAGTTATAACAGTAGGCTAAAGCATATATGTGAAATTTATCATTTTTAACCAAACTATGCCCCGTGGGGGTATTTTGGTAATTTCACATAAGCCGAAAAGCTCAAAAACGAAGTCTGAGTTAATCAACCTTTTCTTACTGTTAAAATCTCATATTTTTCCTCATATATCAGTAGGTATCAACCCGGGTATGTTAAATATGATTTTAAAACATACTATGCGTTAAAAACGCTAAATAAGGCGATTAAAGGCCATTTCCGGGTTTGATACTTAAATCTGATATTTTTATATTTCCATAAGGCTTAAAATAAATTATTTATCATATGTGATCAGTAGAAAAAGGTTTGGAGTCGTTTCGATAAGCAAAACTCATTTTATGGCCCGTAAGGGCAAAACCGACAATTACCGGATTAAGCCTACGACTACTAGTTATGCTCAGCCTAAAATTAATTAAAAATCTTTAAAAATCCCAAAATAATATATTACATCAGTGGGTATTAAGTTTGATACCTAAAAGTAGGCTTAACTAGGCTATACGCTAATTACGCCATTTTATTAACATAAAGCATTAATTTAGCGATATTGAGCATAACTCTTAATCTACAAGTCAAACTGATGTCAAACTTTGCATACAAGTTTATATATCAGTATTTAAGGTTTCTACACTTTTACATTTTCATAAATCACTTTTTAAGGTAATAAGGGCATAACGGTCAACATATGAGCAATTAACGGAAACATGCATATTAATTGGATAACTAATGAACCAAAGTGTATAATCACAGAGGGTTGTTCTAACATGTATCCTAATCCAATTAGAGCTCTGAGGCATTTCTAAAACATGCCTAAACGGGTCAGAACTGAAAGTCAAAGTGAAAGTCAAACTGCGTGACTTTCGGTTCCGAACCGGGTCTAAACAGGAAATAGTCGGGTTGAACATGTTTGGACATGTTCTTACACTTATTACTAAGTTATAACAATGATCAAACAGGTTATATATGTTCTAGATAGCTAATTATGCATAAATGACATTTTAAGCATCCTGTTGACTTTTTACTTAAGAGTTTGACCCGACTTTTGACCTGGTTAGAGTGGTGATCAGGGGAAACCCTTTTGAGGTTTTATTACCCACATAAATACCAACTCATAACTACTTTCAATTCGAGATATGACTGAGCCATTATTGACTAATCTCGAAGTCAAACCGTAATTACGACGGTTTGACTTTTAGCAAAATAAACAAGCTAAACTCAATTAATGAAAGACTAGCAGACTTACAAGAGTCCTATGCACGACTTATGATCAGTTGGACCTGCTTGGGAGCTCCAGAATTGATCAGTTATGCACTTGAAGGTGTGAAGAACAATGGTTGCATAACATGCCTTTATATAGTGTTTAATCCACCACAAATCCTTGACATGTGTGTCTACAACTCACCACAACTGATCAACACTTGTTCCTAGTGTTTAGGGGGTGCCTAGGGGCCAAGAAGAATGAGGAAAATCGGATAATATCGAGCAGATTGCAAAAAGGCAGCCAAAAACAAAATTTAGGAACTGGCAGTCCCTCGCGTGGCGCGAGGGACCCCTCGCGTGGCGCGAGGCCTACCTGCAGCAAATCTAAACTTTTGATTTTTGCGCATTAATCCTTGGCTCTTCAAATTTCGAATAGGCACTTGTTTATTGCATTATGAACCCTCACAATTGATCTATAAGGGCTTTAAAACATATACCCACTTTGTTAGGTCCTCGGTTAACTTAATTGTTACCCGAAAAGTTCTAACTTTCAACGTTTACGCTTTAACCCTTCGCACACGAATTTGATCATAACTTTCTCATACGATAACGAAACTTTATGAAATTTTAATCGTGCATTCTAGTGAGCATAACTAATATTTACAAAGCTTCGGGTTTGTCAAAAGGTCACTCAGAGGTATAAATTAAACATGTTGACACATTTGGTCCCTGTAGTTTGAAATCACTCACTTTTAGCTTCGTATAATCCATGATTTATTCATTTGAAGGTATGAGCATTGTGTAGGGTTAATGTACATTATATTTATTCACAGTTGACACTTAGAATACGTATATTCACATACTATCCATGTTTGTCAACTTTAGTCCTTCTATAATATTTCTTTCACACGCTTAAACATTTGACACGTGTCTACACATTATAGGACGCGAATTTTCGAGGTGTTACAGACACGCGAATAAGTTAAGTTCTTAAAACACTAAATCTCGTATCTCGAATCGGTTGAACTTTATGTGAAAATTTAAGTGGATCAGTATACTGACAATCTAAGTGAATCGTTTAGAACTTAAAGTGTTTATAGCTCAACGGTGCTAGTGATTTGTCATAAACTGATATGATCCTCTGACACAAGTTAAACAAAAATATTGTCTGTAAATATTGCTAACTGCTTTATATTTCAGAAAAATACAAAAAGATTTTGTTTCTGCTTTATTTCCGACAACCGATATCTGAATGCTGAGTTTCAAAATCTAAGTATGCTGAATGTGTTTCTGAAAATAAACAAGTTTACTAATTTGAAACTTGATGGTTCAGATGAAAATTCAAAAACAGTTTGTAAAATCTCCAGGGTCATTTATTTAGACTTGGAAGATTTTCTGAGAGGGTTTTGGATACTAAAATTGTCATATACATTTGTAATTAAGAGCCAGGCAATTGTTCTTGGGAGATATTAGAAGTTTCACATTAGTAACTTTAAAGCCAGGTCATCAATTTTGGAAAAACAAATCGTTTTCACTATTAAATATATTAAATCCATATTTCTGTGAACAAACGATGTCCTGTGCAGTCACATATTTGAAATGCTCCAGCTTATCCATGTTATATGTTTAGAGCTATGATATTGATTTTGAATTTTCAATGTCAAATATCTTATAAATGTTTGAAATTTTTACAGATGGTAGAGCCAGATTACGATCCCGATAGCTGAGTCTAAGGGGGAGTCTGAAGACGAGCTAATAGCAAGGGGGAGCTTATAAACAGAAAGCCTGGTATTGATCCTTAAGCATGGAAGCTTAATGAAAGAGGGAGCCTGGAGAAATAAATCAAACGGTAGAAAGAGCTAAACTTGTAGATAGTAGCAGGTCCATGGGGATTCTGTTGGAGATTGGGGAGTCTGTGTTGCTGACAATGTCAACATTTCTAAAAGACTCAAAGAGAGACAAAAAGCTACGAGATTGACTGCAGCAATATCCAAGGGGGAGTCTGTGAGTGCATATGTCTATCGCTTGCGTCGATCACGTAATGTAGCTGAAACGAATGATACAAGACTGGTGCTGCATTGAAGAGAGCAAATTATGAAGCAAAGGCAGCTTCGTACGAAGCCACTAGCTTAGTACGAAGGCAACCACACAAGCCTTTGTACGAACTCACACTTCTATATATAGGTGGTTAGTCTTTGTCATTTGTATCTTTTTGGGTATTCTTGAGGCGAAGCTCTGCCCGTTTGTTTTCATGGTTCTGTACTGTCATATTCAGCAATAGAAAACATTTGATAGTTACATCTTTGTGTTCATTCCACGCGCGTGATTAGATTCCGCACATTTCACGTGTTGGTACGCATTCAACGGTAAAGGAATTCATCAAGATCCTGAATTCACAAGTTTGTTGTTTCTATGTTTCAAAAGAGTAATAAAGGGGCCTGACACGTAATCATGTCCACATAGGAAAGGTGGTGACACGTAGGATCAAAAACTAACAGAGTTAGTGATCTGTTAACAGAGTGGTGCCAGCACAAACTGAAAGTCAAGTTGGAGGTGTCGGGCATCAAAGTGTTAGTTGGGGGTGGCAACGGCCAAAGGTCGATAGTTGGGGATGATAAAATCCAATAATCCTTATAATTTGCACCTATAGTTTCCTATATAATGTTTATATACATTAAAATTACAATAATTAAAATTGATGTTATTAGTTTAGATGTTTAATTAATTAAGGAGTAGCAACCAACCCATGGCTTTATAGTCTAGTGGCATCTTAGGGGTGGTATAAGGTTTTGGGACCAACACGTCCTAGGTTTGATTCCCACAAAGGTGGGTTTTTCCCATATTTATTGGGTTTTCTTCTCCACTGGTGACACAATAACACTCCAGTGGTATATTAGTGATTAAAATTTGCGGTTAAAAGAAAAAGGAGTAGCAAGCTAACCAATACAAAGCTTAGAACAAACAAAAACATGTCTTGAATTTAATGGTGAGATGTTTGTACTTCGTAGACACCAAGTGGGCCTTCGCATGTCTAGCATGCCCTATGAAACTGTTGCTCCTATTTAGCATGCTTGTCTCTTCTAATTTTTTTTCCTACGTGTTCTAAGGTTTCTTAGGCAAGAAAAGTAATCTTAAACTCTTTATTTTTTATGTTAAAAATTTTGATACTGTCCACTCTTTTGTATGCCTAAGGTTTGTTAGGCAAGAAGAACAAATGAACAATCTTAAACTCTTTATTGTTTATGTTAAAAAATTTAATACTTTCCACTCTTTTGTATGCAATTGTTTTCTCCGGATTAGGTGTTGCTAACCGGATGTATTTATATTAAGTTTGCCTTTCTAAATAAAATTTTGATTATTATTATTATTTTTTTTTGAACGGTAAACTTCATTTATAAGGTTACCACATTCTCTCAATCGGAGAGCCCCGTATTACCCCACTTTGGCCAGGCTATGTTATCTTAATCGGGCCCACGTTGACTTCAAAGTTTGGCTTTTTTGGGCATTCTCACGGGAAACCATACTGCCGACTGCCACTTGACAGTCGTTGTGCCACCACAAGAGAAAACTTTCTGGCGCAACACACGGTGGGACGAAAACCCGGTTGGACTCGGGAATCGAACTGACAACCTCACACAAGGTCTATTCCAAATCCTTCATTGTCTATATCCACTTCAATATGACACAAGTAGGAATTGAACTTGAGTCTTCATTAAAAAAACCTAAGTCTCCTACCACCAACAAACATTAAAAGGGCAGAAATAAGAATAAGTAAAAAAACACTTTGTGATGCCGGGTGTATTTAATAAATTGATTACTTAATCTATCTACAAACATCAAAAGGGCAGAAATAAAAATAGGTAAAAAAAACCCCTTCGTGATGTCCTTTCTAAAAAAAAATTGATTACTTAATCTATATACAAACATCAAAAGGGCAGAACTAAAAATAAGTACACTTCGTGATACGAATTTGAATAACTTATTTTTCGAAAATAAATATCACATTAGTTTGTTCCAATTTGCATCGCATATTCGCATTGCCTGTAACTTCTTTTCATATAAACAATCTTATGGTTTATCAACATTTGAAAAACTTAAGATTCTAAAGCAGATTTGTTATTATTCTTGTTTTTTTATTTAAAATTTCCTTTCTTTTATGTATTTTTTATTGGATCCCCTTGTTCCCACACCCCCTATATCTTATTTTCACATCCCTAGTGTATACGGCCCGTATACAAAATATACGGCCCGTATAGAATGTTTTTGAATAGGAAAATGCGCAGAGAATGTTTTTTTGATTTTACTATATACGGCCCGTATATAGTTATACGAGCCGTATACGCGTTTATACGATTTGTAAAACGTATACGGCTCAATGGAATTATTTTGGTAGGTTTTTTGATGTTACCAAATGTATATGGGCCGTATAACTGTATACGGCCCGTATATAAGGATGTTTTTTCAAGTATCACGTTTTTTCCAGTAAAAACACCATCATTCTAGGGTTTCTAAACTCTTCATCATCTTTAACAACATTGATCGGAACACGCCGCTTAAATCGGAGCACAAGTAGAGTAACGTTACCGATCAGTCCGTTGATCGAGTAAATAGCAGAAGAACCCGACACAAACAAGTTCTCCACAGTTTGTTATTCAGATCTCTGTTCAGTCATCTTTCCAAACTACAACACATGATAACTTTAAACTTTATAGTGTGTGATTTGACCAGGAAATGATTGGAGGTGATTGCTACTTTTAATAAGCTGTCATAGTTGTCAAATTTGATTTCAACAAATCTTTTCCTTTTCCTTCAATTTCTAGAACATTCTCCGTTACATGAAGACGTGTCGGGTTCTTCTACTGGTATTTTAATGAAGTATTGAAGATTGAATGTGCAAACCCAACCATTTTTTACTACGGAAACGGTGGCTATGCGAAATACAAACCGCAACCGTTTTTTACTACGGAAACGGTGGCTATGCGAAATACAAACCGCAATCTTTTGTGACTATGGGAAACACAAGTTTTCTTTTTGAGCTTGATGGATGTCCGTTATCTCAGTTGAGGTGGGTATTGTTTAAATCTGAATATAACTAGATGTTACGTGTATCAGCGTTGTTTATCACCCTGTGTGAGCATTGGAAACCCGACAAACAGTCTTGACAACTGTGACAGATTATCTATCTATGTGTGTCACATGCATCCTGTTATAGCAATCGATATGATTAATTTTACAGATTTTTTTCTAATTAGCGTTGTTAACTACCAAAAGAATGCATACACAAATAGTTCTAGTGGACGAAGCAAAGACTACTAAAGATGAGTTGGTGATAAATACCGGAGTTGTTATCTCGGTTGTTCAGTACTTTCGTGATAATAAAACAAGCAGGCGTTGATTTTGCCAAGATTGAAGGAAAGAATCTGGCCATAAGCATTGTGGATTCTCAGCGTTATTCGAATGTAAGTGGATCGAGTGATACACTTATCTATTCTGGTGAAGGTGGGCATGTTTCGAATCATAACAGAAGACGGATGCGGTTTGCATATTCAATCTTCATTGCTTCATTAAAATTACAACACACGATAAAAATGCTTGGAAAATTGCATCAACTCTCCTATACCAAGTTGAACGGACGATATGTATCTTCTATCATGCGACGGACCCAATTCGTAGTTTCCGTCCGGTTTCAAAGCCGGTTGAGGATTACGAGTGCTCTACACTCGTTCAAAGCCGGTTGATGGTTACAAAGATTATGAACGGATTATTGGCCGTTATTCGACCGAGTAATCAATCGTATTTTTTTAGTTGCTTCTCTTGTTAAGTTTCTGAACCAACCGAAATCCACAAATTCCAACAGTTTCTTCGTAGATTCCGTCCGGTTTCCAAACTCTTTCACTCAAAGTTAATATTCACTGTGGTGGATGCAAACATAAAGTTAGAAAAATACTCAAGAACTTGTGACTGGGAATATGGCTATGAAGAATATGTGTCGGGTTCTTCTGGTAGTTATTCAGAATGTTTCGAATCATCACAGAAGACGTGTCGGGTTCTTCTGCTAGTTATTCGGAATGTTTCGAATTATCACAGAAGACGTGTCGGGTTCTTCTGCTAGTACTTCCGAGATCTGAACCAACAGAAATCAACAATTTTCAACAAATTGTAAGATCAGGAAGCTCAACTTGAACGGACGATATGTATATTCTATCATGCGACGGACACAATTCTTGCAAGTTAAATCCACAATCAACGTATACAGGTGCAAGAGAATGGCGAGTTATTTTCAGTTATTTCTGTTGATCCACAAATTCCATTGTTTAAATAAGAATCAGGTTCTCAAGACAAGGATCATTCTAATAGATTAAAGAGAATAAACCATTTTTTACCATTTTTTACCCATAGTATACGAGCCGTATAAGAATATACGGCCCGTATACAATCATCGTATACATTGTATACGATCGGTAAATTTGTTTTTTACCGAGAGTATACGGCCGTATAAACGGTATACGGCCTGTATAGATATGGTAAAAAATGGTAAAAACCTCTTTAATCTAATAGAACGATCCAATAAACGAAGAAAAAAGCATATTTTCAAAACACAGGTTCATACAGTGCTGTAATAGGTAGTGGTTCAACCAAAATGACATCTAGCATTACTAACTGTTGTAACACCCCGAAAACGGGCTTGGTAATTAACCCATGTTAATACTAAAAGACGGGTAAAGTACCGTTAGTGGTAAAAATAGCCCGGTGAATATTAGGATTTTAAATAAATAAACCTAATATTAAAAAAGTGTAGTATAAAGGCTTTTGGAGGAAATAAAGTTTATAGAAGGCCCGACCTAATGGGACCTAAAATAAACTTAGTCATAAATATTCCCGAACCCGCTAGGTTAACTAGGAATATTTAACCTAGTTAATAAGTGGGAAAATTGTTAAAAGAAATAAGTAGGTTGTGGCCTACTTAATAACGAACCAAACACGAGGGGTTAAAGCGGGATAACTAGAAAAGTAATTTAATTAAAACAAACACAAACACACACACACAGTGTGTGTTCTGGATCGAGCTTAGGGGCGACCAAGAAGGGTCAAACCCTAATCAACACAATTTCATCAAATTGAAGGGGCAAATCAAGTCCAAATCAAAATCCGAGTATGAATTAGTGATCTCCATTGAAAAAGGAGTCACGAGGTATGTAAATTTCTTGAGAAATCTCTAGTTGAAATTCTGAGAAAAACCTAGAGAACTCGAATCTGAGCTTGCATGTTTGTTGTTTGGAAGAAATTAATGATGAAACTATGTCTAGGAGTAAACCCTAGTCATGTACTTGTTGAATTGATGTTCATGGTTGTGAATTCATGATCATACACTCATGTGTCAAGTGGGTTTTGATTATGTAGTAAAGATGATGATGTACACATGTTTGAAATCATCATAGTTGCTAGTAGGAACAAGATACTTGAACAATTTGCAAGTTTGAGTAATTGATCATAAGTGATAGTGGTGAATTTTGATGTTAATCTTGGTAAAAATAACTAGTTAGGAACTAGTTAGTAAATATGTAAAATTATGCACATTAGGTGTTTGTTAAAATGCCTAAATGAGAACTAAGTGTTGATAATGTGCCTAATTAAGTCTTGTGAACTTGATAGTGCAATCATATGTGTTAATTGGTGATTTGACTTTTAAATAGTCAAACCGACCATTAATAAGATCGAATAGTAATTGTGATAAAAAATATGTAAGATGGAATAGTCATAATTAGTGATGACTAATATAACCGTCTTACGAATTATGATGATAGTTTGACGCTTGACAAGCTAGGTGGAGGCTTGGAAAGGAAGCGGGTCAAACGAAGCAAGTATGAAGGAAAAGCGTAATTCGGATGCAAGGTAAGTATAGCTTACACTAGTCTTAATTTGTGGAATTTTTTCTTATCATATAAATTATGAATGAGTTATCTAAACAATTGAAATATGATGTTCCGTCGTGTAGTCGAACGGAACAAGAAAATCAAAGATGAAAGAAATAATTATAATGGTTAAAAGAGAAGTAAATCGATAATTTGGTCATATTATGTCGAAAGCAATAAACGGTTTATAAGTAAAATGACCGTACGGTGTTAAACGGAATGAGTCATGTAGATGAGACGGTAATAAATATCATCTCGCATAGATAAACGATTGATTCAGTCAAACGGGTCAAAAGGTATAGACATCACCTTTTTGACAATAACGACTAATGATTATTGTCGAGTTATATTATTGCAGGAGTAAATGTCAAACGGGTATTCGCAACGCTAAGAACTTGCAATTTTAAAAGCAAGGTATTAAAAACGAGTCAATATAATGGTCCGCGCCAGGTACGTGAAATAGGGTAACACTCATTTAGTACATGTGGTTCAAAGAGTGTTAAAAGTAGTCAAATTAGACATTTGGTTACTTGATAAGTAAACCGAATGTTTTAAATAAGGAACATTGCGTTGGAAAGCTTAACGACTTTTCAAACAACATCATAAGTTAAAAGAGGGTTTATGGGCCAAATATACTTTCAAAAGTCCTTCATCGTAAATGATTGGCTAAATGGACTAAAACGCCCTTATAAGCTAATTTCAACAAACGACCTTTAAAGGTAGTTTTGAAACGTGTTTTATGATCAAATAAATAATTGGAATAAGTGTAAGAAGCGAAAGATGTAAATCTTCGGTCAAATGACTCTATATGAATCTTTGTCGTAAATTAGCAATCCGATGAGAAAAAAAAAACTCGGATTATATAGATCACCTCATTAAGTCCACCACAAATATAGTTGTGGTGGAAGATCCTTTGTTAAGAAACGTGGATATATGTATTTAGAAATGAATGAAAGCAATTGGTGCTTAAAATATGCTTGAATACCTCAAACGGGTCAAAATAAGCATATGGGTGAAAATGGGTTAAAGAATGTATATAATTCTATAATTGGAACCCAATATGTTAGACATCTTTGAATTTAATAGGTTTATGAGAAATACGGGTCAAACAAACTTGTACGTTTGATAAAATCACGAACGGGTCAAATTTTGGTAAAAGAGTAATAAGCCGAAGACTTAAAAGCCTTGAATTTTATCAAGCCGGATGTCGGATTTTAACTCCATATGATGGAGAATCAAATTACAAACATGTAGGAAGAAACGGTAGGTCAAACGGATAAGCGGTTTGAAAGATACGAAAGATTTCGTGTCAAATTACGGCAAAATTGAAAGGCTGAACCCAGGGCCCACCGTAATTTACGATCCCACCGTAATTTACGGTGGAGATGATTTATTTACGGTGGTGGCCCACTGCTTTACGGTAGAAATGCATGAACCCAGGGGCCACCGTAAATTACGGTCCCACCGTAATTTACGGTGGAGAATTTTTTTATTATTTTGTTTTTTTTTCATTTGAAAAATCAATTGTTTTCCGGACATCGTTCGGACATGATTTAAACCCCGTATGACTAAAGCATTTCATGTTTTTATGAAATGTAGGTACATTTTGGATGCCGGAAGACGATCAAGCTCAGCGAAGAACCGAACACGATAAAGATACACGCTTCCGCACTTTGCCACATTGTAAATTTTAAACAACGAATTTGATCACGCTATGTAGAATAACTTATGATTTGTAAAAGTTTTAATAAACCCGTATTTCCAAATGTTTATGTAATCTTAATTACATGATTGTTTTACGTAAAATTTACGTTAAACCTTGAATAATAAGGACGGGTGTTACAAGTTGGTATCAGAGCCTTGGTTTAAGAGATTCGAGTATGGTGGGGAGGAACCATGCTTGGACTTAAACCTAATGCTCTTGACAAAGAATAGTGTTCGGTTCGAGGCTTGATCGCAAATCCGGTAAGTACAAGTATGTTAATAGCTTAGCATGCTAAAGCGTAGTAAACAACACATAGGGCTATCGTGTGATACACGTTACCCCAATTAAAATGATTGATATAGTTGACGAAAATACGCGCGTTGACGTGTATAGTAGAAAAAGCCTTGTATTATAATACGGGCTATTATTGAAGTTGACGTTACTAACTTTATGAATGTTTAATTGAAGGACACTCGCGTTTGAAGACGACGAGAGTCAAACGAATTGTGGATATGATGATGGAACGGTCCGAAGTATGACGAGAGGAGCATGCTCACCGGGGACTAAATCGCGTAACGACCGCGAACAAGGTTAATGGCAAGGAACGCCCGTTGGGGCAAACATTACTAGGTGCACATTTTAAATAATCGCACAAATAATAATATGCAACAAATAAGTAGAAATTGAAAGTTGCATATGTAGATTAAAAAACTTGGAAAAACCCGAATAGAAAATGTATTCGGGATATTGTTTCCAAGAGAAACAAATAGAGGCGTTACTTACATAGGGCGTGATGTGAAAACTATAAAAAGGTCATGTGTGTCATGTGTTAATCGCTTACTCTGGCCAAGTAAGTAGTGGCATATGATACCACGAACTTCTTATGGCGGACACGTTTACATCCGATGTAGTAAGGACGGTGTGAATGGGGGCTAACTTAAAAGTACCCAAATGAATCAAATAAGCAAAATGTTTGATAATAATGTAAACGCACAACCGAGTGACGGAAGCGTATTACAACAGGATAATGAGCCCGAATGAAGGGACAAAGAAGCATGTAAAATGATTTAGACAAGTACTGGGAGGGAGTGTACTTACACTCGAACCCAGAAAACGCAAGCATGTAAAATGATTTAGACAAGTATTGGGAGGGAGTGTACTTACACTCGAACCCAGAAAACACAAGCATGTAAAATGATTTAAACAAGTATTGGGAGGGAGTGTACTTACACTCGAACCCAGAAAACGCAAGCATGTAAAATGATTTAAACAAGTATTGGGAGGGAGTGTACTTACACTCGAACCCAGAAAACGCAAACGTGAAAAATGATTTAGACAAGCATTGGGAGGGAGTGTACTTACACTCGAACCCGGAAAATGCGAATATGTCCCTAAACGAGTCGTTTTTTTGTAAAACGTCAAACTTAAAGACAAAGTCGGGATATAAAAATGAAGCGAGGTCTTAATGCACACCGGGAGGGTTGCAATAATAATGATCTCGGTAAAACACCCAGTTGATGGGTAAGAATTGAACACATGCGTAAACCATGAGACGTGAACTCGGGTTGAAAAATCAAAGTAACTTGGATTACGAGTTATGACTATAAAATCTCGTATATAGAAGTTGGGAGTAAATATGTTCAACTATTCGAAGTCGAATGGGTTGAATAAAGAATAAAGTTGATTGTTTATAAGTGATGGATTTCACATTAATAAGTCAAACATGTTGAATACAATATAACGCCGAATGGCACAAATGAGCACTAGCCAGATAACGGTAGCGTTAAATGCAAGAGAATAATGAGCCCGGTAATGGGATATAACCAAATAAGAATAAATTATGGACTGTCAATATCCTGGTATGGATAATTGACAAAAGTTAAAGAGAAGATCCTAAAACTAAAACTTCGGTTTTAGTAAGAAATAATGTTTTTACAAACATAAATTCTGATAGGAATTTAAATAGTAAGCATGAAAGATACAAGTCTTGATACTGATAGGCGCAAAACGATATATTCGAAAAGTGATATTTTCGAAAATGAAATTTGATATAAATTAAACATGACGTAACACAATCACGGTCAAGAAATGTAATGTGAAGTAGAATCACATTATAACCAAGCAAGCGGTAAAAAGTAACTGGACTAATAAGTCTAATTAGTGAGACCCGTTAAGGTCATTTAAATAAATTTGGTTTGCTTGTAAACGGTAGGTTCGGTATGACTGAACCGAATAAATAAATCTGAAAACAAAAGAAAGTATTGCTAAAAGTGAAATATTTCACTAAGGACCCTTAAACGGGTCGAGGTGACAAATGCACCAAGAGTTCGATAATATATAAAAGCGATGGAAATCGCTAAGTTAACTAAACTAGTAAAAATAACGGAATTACGTTATTTCAAGTTACATTATGTCATACGAGATACGTAGAGGTTCTGTAACCAAAAAGACATTACCATAATTTTTCTGGTAATGCTAACAATTGGTTAAAGTATGAGTAATGCTTAAGAGATTACTCAAGTCAAACGCATTAAGTTTAGAAACTCAATGAACTATGTAAGCAAGGTTTCGAGGACGAAACCTCTTTAAGGGGGGTAGACTTGTAACACCCCGAAAATGGGCTTGGTAATTAACCCATGTTAATACTAAAAGACGGGTAAAGTACCGTTAGTGGTAAAAATAGCCCGGTGAATATTAGGATTTTAAATAAATAAACCTAATATTAAATAAGTGTAGTATAAAGGCTTTTGGAGGAAATAAAGTTTATAGAAGGCCCGACCTAATGGGACCTAAAATAAACTTAGTCATAAATATTCCCGAACCCGCTAGGTTAACTAGGAATATTTAACCTAGTTAATAAGTGGGAAAATTGTTAAAAGAAATAAGTAGGTTGTGGCCTACTTAATAACGAACCAAACACGAGGGGTTAAAGCGGGATAACTAGAAAAGTTATTTAATTAAAACAAACACAAACACACACACACACACAGTGTGTGTTCTGGATCGAGCTCAGGGGCGACCAAGAAGGGTCAAACCCTAATCAACACAATTTCATCAAATTGAAGGGGCAAATCAAGTCCAAATCAAAATCCGAGTATGAATTAGTGATTTCCATTGAAAAAGGAGTCACGAGGTACGTAAATTTCTTGAGAAATCTCTAGTTGAAATTCTGAGAAAAACCTAGAGAACTCGAATCTGAGCTTGCATGTTTGTTGTTTGGATGAAATTAATGATGAAACTATGTCTAGGAGTAAACCCTAGTCATGTACTTGTTGAATTGATGTTCATGGTTGTGAATTCATGATCATACACTCATGTGTCAAGTGAGTTTTGATTATGTAGTAAAGATGATGATGTACACATGTTTGAAATCATCATAGTTGCTAGTAGGAACAAGATACTTGAACAATTTGCAAGTTTGAGTAATTGATCATAAGTGATAGTGGTGAATTTTGATGTTAATCTTGGTAAAAAATAACTAGTTAGGAACTAGTTAGTAAATATGTAAAATTATGCACATTAGGTGTTTGTTAAAATGCCTAAATGAGAACTAAGTGTTGATAATGTGCCTAATTAAGTCTTGTGAACTTGATAGTGCAATCATATGTGTTAATTGGTGATTTGACTTTTAAATAGTCAAACCGACCATTAATAAGATCGAATAGTAATTGTGAAAAAAAAATATGTAAGATGGAATAGTCATAATTAGTGATGACTAATATAACCGTCTTACGAATTATGATGATAGTTTGACGCTTGACAAGCTAGGTGGAGGCTTGGAAAGGAAGCGGGTCAAACGAAGCAAGTATGAAGGAAAAGCGTAATTCGGATGCAAGGTAAGTATAGCTTACACTAGTCTTAATTTGTGAAATATTTTCTTATCATATAAATTATGAATGAGTTATCTAAACAATTGAAATATGATGTTCCGTCGTGTAGTCGAACGGAACAAGAAAATCAAAGATGAAAGAAATCATTATAATGGTTAAAAGAGAAGTAAATCGATAATTTGGTCATATTATGTCGAAAGCAATAAACGGTTTATAAGTAAAATGACCGTACGGTGTTAAACGGAATGAGTCATGTAGATGAGACGGTAATAAATATCATCTCGCATAGATAAACGATTGATTCAGTCAAACGGGTCAAAAGGTATAGACATCACCTTTTTGACAATAACGACTAATGATTATTGTCGAGTTATATTATTGCAGGAGTAAATGTCAAACGGGTATTCGCAACGCTAAGAACTTGCAATTTTAAAAGCAAGGTATTAAAAACGAGTCAATATAATGGTCCGCGCCAGGTACGTGAAATAGGGTAACACTCATTTAGAACATGTTGTTCAAAGAGTGTTAAAAGTAGTCAAATTAGACATTTGGTTACTTAATAAGTAAACCGAATGTTTTAAATAAGGAACATTGCGTTGGAAAGCTTAACGACTTTTCAAACAACATCATAAGTTAAAAGAGGGTTTATGGGCCAAATATACTTTCAAAAGTCCTTCATCGTAAATGATTGGCTAAATGGACTAAAACGCCCTTATAAGCTAATTTCAACAAACGACCTTTAAAGGTAGTTTTGAAACGTGTTTTATGATCAAATAAATAATTGGAATAAGTGTAAGAAGCGAAAGAT
Organism: Helianthus tuberosus; assembly: GCA_030545235.1. Lineage (NCBI taxonomy): Eukaryota > Viridiplantae > Streptophyta > Magnoliopsida > Asterales > Asteraceae > Helianthus > Helianthus tuberosus. The sequence continues at coordinate 454,270 of CM060417.1, forward strand.
GTAAATCTTCGGTCAAATGACTCTATATGAGTCTTTGTCGTAAATTAGCAATCCGATGAGAAAAAAAAAACTCGGATTATATAGATCACCTCATTAAGTCCACCACAAATATAGTTGTGGTGGAAGATCCTTTGTTAAGAAACGTGGATATATGTATTTAGAAATGAATGAAAGCAATTGGTGCTTAAAATATGCTTGAATACCTCAAACGGGTCAAAATAAGCATATGGGTGAAAATGGGTTAAAGAATGTATATAATTCTATAATTGGAACCCAATATGTTAGACATCTTTGAATTTAATAGGTTTATGAGAAATACGGGTCAAACAAACTTGTACGTTTGATAAAATCACGAACGGGTCAAATTTTGGTAAAAGAGTAATAACCCGAAGACTTAAAAGTCTTGAATTTTATCAAGCCGGATGTCGGATTTTAACTCCATATGATGGAGAATCAAATTACAAACATGTAGGAAGAAACGGTAGGTCAAACGGATAAGCGGTTTGAAAGATACGAAAGATTTCGTGTCAAATTACGGCAAAATGGAAAGGCTGAACCCAGGGCCCACCGTAATTTGCGGTCCCACCGTAATTTACGGTGGAGATGATTTATTTACGGTGGTGGCCCACTGCTTTACGGTAGAAATGCATGAACCCATGGGCCACCGTAAATTACGGTCCCACCGTAATTTACGGTGGAGAATTTTTTTATTATTTTGTTTTTTTTTTTCATTTGAAAAATCAATTGTTTTCCGGACATCGTTCGGACATGATTTAAACCCCGTATGACTAAAGCATTTCATGTTTTTATGAAATGTAGGTACATTTTGGATGCCGGACGACGATCAAGCTCAGCGAAGAACCGAACACGATAAAGATACACGCTTCCGCACTTTGCCACGTTGTAAATTTTAAACAACGAATTTGATCACGCTATGTAGAATAACTTATGATTTGTAAAAGTTTTAATAAACCCGTATTTCCAAATGTTTATGTAATCTTAATTACATGATTGTTTTACGTAAAATTTACGTTAAACCTTGAATAATAAGGACGGGTGTTACAACTGTTCAAGTAAGTGCCTAAAAATCCTGAAAATTCAGGTTTACCTTGTTAGTTTCTCAAACAAACACTACAAAATCATCTGCTTCCTGAATCTGAATTAGAATTGTAGTAGTAGGACATTGGTACCACTGTGAAAATTGCATCAGGAAGCTCAACTTGAACGGACCCATTATTCGACCGAGTAATCAAATGTTTTTTTTTCGCAGAACGTGGTGGATTGCGGTGGTTTGGGTCTAGGGTTGTCAGAGAAAGAAAAGGAGGGGTGAGAGTCAGATACAATAAGGATGTTGGGAATTAAACGCATGTACGTGACAAAACAAGGATCGTTCTAATAGATTAAAGAGAATAAAGCAAGGATGTTGGGAATTCGCATAAACATATATTTGTTTCATAACCTCCTCCTATAAATCAACCACAACTGACAAAGAGCCTGTATTAGAAACCATCCTATGTCTTTTACCAACCGAAGAGGCAGCAAGGACAGATAATACTTCATTTGTCGAGAAACCATACTGTCAAGAAACTAACATCTTTTACTCATAAACCCTTGAATCCCAACGCTTCATTTGTAACCGTAAGGATGATGCAAATTTGTACGTAAAGATCTCTACACAAACTCTTCTACATCTTTTAACCAATTGTCCATCACTTAAGACCTTGAAAGATTTGTTGAAATCGAAGAAAAGAGTAACTAGCAGAAGACGTGTCGGGTTCTTCCAACAAATTGTGTATGTGCTTGTGTTGTAGAAACCGGTGATGAATTTGTGTATCTAAATCAGGTTCTCTGCCTTAGATAGGTCATTCCTTGTGATACATGAACGTTGTATTCTTGTCTTTCAGAAGAGTTGGTATTGAACCAAGAATACTTCAAACATTCTAAACCCTACCTTGAAACAAACCAACAAAATCCTGATAGTCTTCTAGCAGAACCCGACACGTCTTCTATGATGATTCGAAACATTCACGAACCACAATGGACTCAGACTCATACTACTCACCCTCCCCTGAGGAAAAGTTTTCCCGATGACACAAGAAAAAAGATTGTATAATAGTATACAATCATTTTTTCTTTTCCTTCAAATCCAACAGTTTCTTCGTAGATTCCGTCGGGTTTTCAAAGCCGGTTGATGAAACCGAAACTGTATTTCTGTTGTTCAGTACTTCCGAGATTTGAACCAACCGAAATCCACAATTCTTGCAAGTTAAATCCACAATTAATGTATACAGGTGCAAGAGAATGGCGGGTGATATAGTAATTTTCAATAATGTAGGAAGGATTGTAGTAGTAGGACATTGGAATCAGGTTCTCAAACAAACCAACAAAATCCTGATAGTGAAAAACATCAGCAACCATTTTTTCTTTTCCTACAATTTCGAGAACATTCTCCCTGTGTATGTGCTTGTGTTGTAGAAACCGGTGATGAATTTGTGTACACAACTGAACGTTAATTGATATTGTTTTAGACAACAACAGATAATGAACGGATTGTTGGTGGATAACGCAAACAAGTTCTCCACAGTTTGTTATTCAGATCTCTATTCGGTCATCTTTCCAAACTGCAACACACGATAAGTTTAAACTTTATAGTGTGTGATTTGACCAGGAAATGATTGGAGGTGAAGGTTCACTGCACGAAAAGTTTCTTACGAAATGTACGTGACAAAACAAGTATGTTGGGAATTAAACGCATGTACGTGACAAAACAAGGATCGTTCTAATAGATTAAAGAGAATAAACCAACGTTGTTTATCACCCTGTGTGAGCATTGTAAGCCCGACCACTAGCAGAAGAACCCGACACGTCTTCTATGATGATTCAAAACATTCACGAACAATAATGGACTCACACTCATTGTTGCGAATTTGGTTTCTTCGGTACAGGCTGATGAAACCGAAGATTCAGACTCCTTACAACTCTCATCAAATGCCTCACCCTTCCTTTTATTCTATAAATATTAAATAAAGAATAACACCATGCCCGTAATCCCGCGTTGATAGCTTCCGTTTTATTACAGTCATACGACATGTTTTCTTGTTCTTCAATCTTTGTTACTTGTTAATGTTTTATTTTTTTATACTTTTAGAAAGGTTTGAGCACCTCACGGCTGTAAAATATCTAGTGTGATTTACACGTTAAATCCCTTAAATACTTTGAGAAAAATCAAATTTTCGTTCCATACGGCCCGTATACACGTTCGTATACATTGTATACGACCAGACAAACTTATTTACACATGGTGTATACGGGCCGTATACGTATGTAATAAAAAAAACTGACAAAGTCTGCTGGCACAGATTTTGTTGTTTTTTTTATTCTATACGGGCCGTATAACAGTATACGACCCGTATACACCATGTGTAAATAAGTTTTTCCCATGTGTTAATATTACGACCCTTTTTTATTTTGAGTTATGTTTATTTTATAGTTTATTAACTTTTTAAACTTCTAATAATATAAAAATTATATAAATTATACACATTACTGTTTTGGTCAAAAATCGGTTTAAGCGTAATGTAACCAAATCTAATTTGTGAGGTAGAGTGCTTGACCGTTAAACAATAATGTATATGAATACGAAATGGAAATGACAATGAACACGATGATTTATATGAGGAAAAAGCCCTTGATCTTTAGAAGATCTCCGGCATAAAAAACCTTGGGTGATGGAAACTACCAATCACCAACTATATTGAACAAAGAATAATGCACAATTCAATACAACTTCGGATGATGATTAAGCTCAATACAAGTAATCGCTAGTGTGTGTGTTTCAGAGAGTATTCAAATAATGCTAGGTGTGCGAGTAGTGAGTTGTGTTGCTAATTGTGTCTAATGAGCTCATCATCCCCTCATTATAATTGGAAACAATCTAACAACTAACTAAATGAAAAATAAGGGAGCTCCCACGATCGCCAACAACGGCTAATGCCTCTTTTGCATGTGGCTAATTCCAAGCATATTCCACGAGATTCCAGCTTGACCAAGTCCATCTATTTACTTGAATCAAACTACAATAGCTTATCAAAGACAATTATTAAAAACCGTTACAAGGAATAAGGATCCTTAATCCTTCCAGTACCCGCTACACATTTTAATGATAACATATCCTGGATACACAGAAGGATCACTGATCCACAGGGAATTAAAACCAGCCCTAACAATTGCCCCCAATATGGCGGTTGTGATGATAGGTCACGGCTGTCATAGTGCCTTAAATTCAAACTAGTCGTTAAGGGGTATACAATGGGACTCGCTCAGGCTGTGAACCATCATAGCGATTTATAGGGAACATATAACTCCCTTTCTTTTAAATCCGTAGAGTAATATCATAAATCCTCAAATCAGTCTCATTTGTAACCCTTCGCATTTTTGTACTTTCTTTATTTAGAAAGTGTAATGGTATTTCTATTTTTGGAAATTTGTAATTGTATCGTATTCGTATTTCTTTTCCAAACATTGTAATCCGAGGCTTAGATCATAATGAAACTCGATTATTTTATACATTATCTTATACATACTTGTGTTATACGTGCAAATATGCTCATACTCGAAAACTTATACTTGGAATACTTGCAACATCATTTATACATGCATCATACCTATACATTGCACTTATGTTGGTGCATAATGTCTATAGCCTACGTCTTAAGTCTAGGTCATGTTTGTATAGGGTTTACAGGGGTCTAAAGTGTAATTTTATGAATTTTGATGTAATTCCGCTTGAAATGACACTTGGTCATTTCAAGCGAAATCATATGCCTATATATAGGCTAGTCTTGTTTCTCATTTGGCACAGAATCACAAGTTGTATACCAAAGTGCTGCCGGATTTTCTAGTGAAATATTAATGAGAAACATGTGTTAAAGCAATATACTCTGTTTTCTACTCAATTTCTTACTGATTCTAGACTGTTTGTTTGTTTGTTTCCGCCTCTCAAACAGTTGTGTATTGCCTCCTATTGACTCATTTGGTCAGTAAAACGATCCTACAATTGGTATCAGAGCCAGTTATGAGTCAATACACTTGAATCAGTGCCTTTTTCTACACTTTCTTGGACTTCTAGACAATTTAATGGACAAAATGGACTGAATTTCTAATATTGTGTGTAAAACACTGTTTTAACAAACCCTTGAGAGAATCAGATCAAAATTCGGACTAAAACTGATAAAAATGGACTAAAAACCTAATTTCGCTTGAACGAACCATCTGATTCCGCTTGAAAAATTGTGGTAATTTCAAGCGAAATAAGTGTTTCCACTTGGAAATAAGTGATTCCGCATGAAAAGATCTGATTCCGCTTGAAAAGTTGAAGTAATTTCAAGCGAAATAAGTAATTCCACTTGAAAACACCTGATTCCGCTTGAGAAGGTAATTCCGCTTGAAAGTACTTGATTTCGTTTGAAAGTACTTGATTTCGCTTGAAAGTACTTGATTTCGCTTAAAAGTACTAATTTCGCTTGAAACCTAATTCAGCTTGAAAATATGTTTTTGTTGTGAAAGTCCATTTCGTTCGTGGTATTTTGTTTGAAGTTCATTTCGTGTAGAAAGTGTTTTTCACTTAAAAATAACCAGTTTTCAAAACTTGAAATTTTTTCCGTAAACTGATTTCGTAAAATGGACAATCAAGATTTTTATAACTTCTTTGCCGGTGGGGGAATGATAGTAGCATAAAACCCGGCCAGTATTGTGCAAAACGTGAATATGGAGAATGAACTTGGGACGATGCAGAAACCTCCTAAGTTGATGAATATTGACGAGTATTCGAGTTGGTCTGGAAGGTTTAAGACATGGGTTCAAGCAAATCACTTTGAATGCTGGATGAAGATTGAATCGAAATATGTTCCTCCGAAAGATGGTTTAAATCTTGTGAAGTCGATTGGCAGTTTGACACAAACTGAACAAGAAGATTTTAAGGCGGGGAGAAGAAGATGATGAGTATTCTACAACAGGCCATTAAAGAAGATATCTTGGTATTGTTGCAGCATGAGGATAATTCACAATCCATTTGGCAGTCGTTGAGAGTAAAGTTTCTCGGGAGTGTGTCCATGATCAAAAGCAAAAAGGCTTTGATAAAGAAAGAGTTTGACATCTTCACTGGTATAAAGGGTGAAACAACAAAACAATTGATTGAAAGATACTGCCATCTAGTTATGGAGATGGGGAGATTGGAGATAACCAAGACTAATGAGGAGTGGATCGATAAATTGGCAGATGCATTGCCATACGATGAATGGGGTACTTATTTGTTGGTGATGAAAAACAATTCAGATTATGTTAATCTCAACCTTAGTTCGTTCATTGAGAAGATCAAGGCACGTGAGCTTGAATTGGTGAAGATCAGAAAGTTGAATTCTGCAAATGTTCAACAGGATGTTTCACTATTTACCAAGGCAGTTCTCCGGCAACAACGAATCTAAGCCCGAAGATTCAAACAGGGTTTAGTGCAGATTTAACATCCGGTGCTTCGTCTAGTACATCAAGCAACAACAAGCCTTCACCGTTTGCAAGTTATGAGCCGAATCCCAAGACTTCAGAACAAATGTCTTCACAAAGCTCATCAAGCTCGAACAATCAGGTTTATGTTTCCGGGATACAGTGTAACATTGCTGTAAACATAAAAAATGGACAAGAGTTTACAGAAGCAGCTGCAAAGCAACACATCGCACTGTTAGCTTCCGTTCTTGAGTCATATGAGAGTTTGGTAGCTGGGAGGATCGGTAATCCAGACATGACAAAGGAGGATTACGACCAAATCGATCCAGAGGAGTTAGAGTTGATTGACATTAAATGGGGAATGGCTAGCTTGGTTAGAAGAGCCCAAAGAGTTATGGAAATTACGGGTCGGAACAGTTTGTCAGGACCAGATCAAAAACTTGGTTTTGATAAGTCCAAAGTGACGTGTTTTAAATGTAAAGAGAAGGGGCATTTTAAGTGGGAGTGTCCGAATAGAGAGGTCAATAACCACCAAAATCCATTTACCAACGACTACTATAGACAAGCGATCTATCATAAGACAAATCAACAACCAGTTGTTCAAAGACCTCAGATTGAAAAGAAGCCGAAAAAAGCTCTTATAGTCAACCAAGATGATGAGAAGGTAGCTGAAGGGTTTAGTTGGGACAAGTATATCCCGGGCAGTGAGGGTAGAGCAATGATGGCTGAGATTGTGGAGGTATCTAAGAGTGTTGTTGAAACAGAGGTTGTTTGTGAAGATGTGTCTGAAGAAAGTTCGGTTGATCTCGAAGAAGTTGCTGCAGAAGTCTACTATTATCAATCCGAACAGGAGGTTTTAGCTAGTTCTTTAAAATCAATTATGCCTCCTAAAGTGTTTGATTCTTTTGCAGATGTTTTCAGTGAGCCAACAACAGGATTTTGCACACAGTATGAGGTTGTGAAAGCTCCAGTTGAAGAGATTATTGATGTGTCCAAAGAAATGACTGAAGAAACACTTAAAGAGATTGCTGACAAAGCCTTAATGGCCAAATTAAAAAAGGTAGACACAGAATCTGTAAAACCAGAGTCTGTTGATACTGAGTCAGTTGAAAACATGCCGGTCAAAACAGAGTCAGGTCAAAAGGAGTATGACGGGAAATCCAATAGTGAGGAGATCAAAACCAAAGGAGTGTCTGAGTCAGAGTCTGATGGTGTTGGTAAACAGGATGTTAAAATTGATCAAAAGGAAAAGATTGTTAAAAAGATTGATTCAATTTCTGAAACTTCATGCAAAAACTGTTCAAAACCATGCATGGAATGTCTTGAAAAAGACACAAAGTTTCAGGAATTGAAACAATACACTGATGCGATTAAGTTTGATCTAAGTGAAGTAAAAGAAGCTTATGACAAGTTGGCTAAATCTATCAAAATGATTCAAAAATAGAGTCTTGAAAACGATAAAGCCACAAAATTGTTAAAATCAACAGTTTTTTATAAACAAGTAGAAATCAATTTTCATTTGGACATGATTGCTTCATTGAAAAAGGAGTTAGAATTAACAAAAATTGAGAATGAAAGAATTGATAAGAAATTGATGAGTTATGTTGCATCTTCATATGTGATTGATCAGATTGTCCCGCGACAACCAGATGCAACACCTGCCTTTAACAGTGTTCCACCCCCAATGTGGAATCATTACACGCAGAAGTATCCAGATGGGGTGGAAGCTGCTTTGAACCTCAAACTGAGAACCATTGAGAATGAGTTGCCTGAGAATATTGATGTTACATTCTCTCCGTCCGACACTAATAATGAGTCACAGGTAATCAAAACCGTTGTTGACCAAGTGTTAGACGAAGAAAGTGATAATTCAGAGTTTGAGACTATTAAAACTCATTTTGAGAACTCTATTTATGATATTGAAGAAGATGGAAACTTCTTAGACAAATTTATACCAAAATCAGACAAAGTCGCGGATGATTGGAACTGACAAACTTTATTCTGATTTTGAGTATCCACTCCAAAATGCAAGAATTAAGAATGTTGAAAAGGTGTTTAAATTGGTCGAGATTGACATCTCTGAGGTTAATAACAATGAATTCTTTTCAAAACCTAAAAAATCTTTTGTTAAAACACAACCAAACAACTCAGGAAAGAAAGAGTGGGAGGGAAATGGTGGTAATAACAAGAAAAATGCAAACAATTTCAAAAACAAAGGGGTTGGATTTGAAAAGAAAATGGCTAAGAAGAATGTTAAGCCAAAGGAAAAGATGAGTGATGTTTTTGTTGAGGGTCCTAGTGTTGATGCTGAAAAGGAGTATATTTTCAGTCAAAAAGCCATTGATGATTTCAATGCAGCGAAGAAGTTGAAAGAAGAGACCTTCAAATCAACTTTTGTCGAATATGACAAAAGAATTTGTTACCGCTGCAATGAAATTGGTCACATGGCCAAACAATGCATGAAAAAGCTTGAAAAACCTGTTTTGCAAAAACCTAGATCCAAAACTCAAACTGATGTTAAGGGTAAAAAACCCATGGTTTCCCCCGTTCGAATCTTGAAAAGAGGTGAATCTTTGAAGTCCGAAGAAAAGCCGAAATCAACTTTTGAGATTGGCGAATTTTCGAAAACCCAAAAGACTTCAAAAATTTATCCAAAGATGAAAGTTTTTGAAAACCAATCATGGGTGGCAAAACCAAAACAATCAGTTGAAGTGAAGAAGATGGAAAATGTTTTGAAAGTTGAATTAAAAGTTTTTGATGACGATGTTGAAAAACTTGGATTTGAACTTGACAAGTTGCTTGAGGAATTTCCTCCGATTAAGAAGGAAGAGCTAAAACCAAAAGTCAAACCTGTGATTCCAAATGTCATTTTTAACATTACGAAAGTTGAAGAGTCATGTGATATTGTGTTTGGTAGCGTTCCAAATGTAAAGAAATCATGGGCGTCATTGTTTGAATAAATTGCTTTAATGGTTGCAGGGGCTGCCGAGGTTGTTTATCTCGAAATGGATCATGGACAGCGGAGCTTCAAGGCACATGACCAGAATGCTGGCATTGTTCTATGACGTTAAATCTCTCAACGGAGGATATGTGGGATTTGCTGGGAATCAGGGTGGAAGAATACTTGGTCAAGGAACTCTGACTAATGGAGTTATATCGTTTGAAAAAGTGAACTACATAATAGAACTTGAAAACAATCTGCTGAGTATCTCACAGATTTGTGACAAGTCTTTTACCGTACATTGCACTAAAAATGAATGTCTTGTCTTAAAACCTGGTTTTAAAATTCCTGAAGACATGGTGTTGTTGCGAGCTCCATGAGAAAATGACTTGTATATTCTTGATATGAGTGTCGCAACAAAAAACTGATCATCAGAAACAATGTTTGGTGTCAAAAACCAAAGCGACTGAAAAAGAGTCGAGAATGTGGCATCGAAAGATGGGCCACATTCATGTGCGTAAAATGAATTTTCTTGTGCATAATGATCTCGTAAAAGGTGTAAATTTGAAAAACTTTTGTTTAAATGATGTGTTGGTGCATACGTCTGTCGACTTCGTCTTGTATCGAGTCTTGTAATAAAATAGTTAGATCGAGTCATGTAGTTTAGGAAAATAGAGTTTTAGAAATGATTTCCCACGAAATGTCTATTCCCCACGAAATAGACATGGAACTTTCAAGGGGAATTAGAAACATGGCACTTTCAAGGGGAATTAGAAAATCTATAAATAGGGAGTTTAGTCATTTCATTTGTAACTTCTCCCATTCCAGCAGCGAAGCTCTGCTGAAGTGTCTACAGGTCTGTAAACATGTCATATCAATAAACAAGACGGTTAAACTACTTTCTAGTGCAAATCAAGCTGAACCGACACTGAAACGTCTGATTCCGCCTCTCGTTTTGGTCTAGAACTCTTCTGAAAGACTCGTTTTGGTCGTTACTCGACCCTACAAGTGGTATCAGAGCCCAGGAGGAAGAGTTCTTACCGATTCAGCTTGATTTCATCTAAAAATCTGATTTCTACTCATTCTTTCACGTTTTTAACTGAATTTTTCAAAATTAAACGGGTTTTTACGGTCCAAATCTGCTGATTTTTTGATATGTTGTGCGAAAACACCTGATCTACAACCCTACAAAGTTTCAGATCCTAATTCCAAGCCATTTGGGAGAAATCTGAATTTTTCGGTTCGATATCAAGTGACATCAACCTGATTTCGCTTGAATACACCTAATTCCGCTTGAAAACAGCCTGATTTCACTTGAATACACCTTATTCCGCTTGAAAACAGCCTGATTTTGCTTGAATACACCTAATTCCGCTTGAAAACAGCCTGATTTCGCTTGAATACACCTAATTCCGCTTGAAAACAGCCTGATTTCGCTTGAAAACATCTTATTCCACTTCAACTTGACATTTCTCGTGATAGTGGTATTCCGTTTGAAAGGGTATGTTAACAGTTTATTGGTCCAATCATAAACATCAATTGAGAATATGTCAGCCATGTTAAAGTGTGCACGTGAAAATTAAAGTGGACGGCCAATTGATTCTATCACAATTAAAGTAGATGTTGCATGCGAGATATTAATGTTGTCGGCTAGATAGATTGTTTGGTCCAATCAATTGTCATCATTTCGTACATATCAGATTGTCATTTTGTTTGAGGAGTTCAACAGTCTTCACGTGAATTATCATAATCGGTCCTATTAAATTTCATTGATTAAAGTCATTGTCGGATATTGCTTGAAGTCCATGTGATCATATTGATGAAGATGTCGGACTAGTGTTATGAATTCAGTTTGTCAGCCCATTCAATGATAATAACCGGCCCATGTGAACACAATTTTAATCGGCCCATGTGTTATTGTTAAAGGTGATCAAGTCATTTTTGTCGTATAGTGCTTACAATCAAGAAGTCCATGTCATTTGGACTTAAGTTCAATTCGCACGGTTTGGTTTCAAGATTGAAAGGATTTCAGTTCACACAGAATTATCACCAGTTCGAGTACCAGTCTTATTCTGTTAATTGATAAGTCTTTAAACTGATTGTAGTTTGTTTGTTTGTTTGTCTACAGGTGATACAGGTGTTTTACAAGGTGAACCAGTTCGTTTGAAAACAATCTAGTTTGTTTGAAAAATTTGTTTTGAGAATTATCGATACCGAAAACATGGAAACGAATTCTATAACGCTGTCAGTAAAAAATCATTATTAAAGAAAGAATTTGAGTTGTTTACAAGTATGCCAGGTGAATCTACAAAGACTCTCATTGAGAGATATTGTCATCTTGTGCGTACCATGTCTCAGTTGAAAATTACTAAAACTCCAGCAGAATGGGTTGAAAAGTTAGCTGATGCTTTACCTCAGAAAGAATGGGGTACATATCTCATGATTTTAAAGAATACAGGAGAGTTTAGTAGATTGTCAATTGCTCAATTCATTGAAAAACTTGAAGAACAAATTGATAACAGTGATGATGATGAGAATAGTCAAGATGAAGAGTCTGTTTCTCAAGAAGAAAAGAATGAACAGAGTGAAGAAGTTAAAGTTGCTGAGAAGGTGGTTGAGATCGAGAAAATTGTCGAAGTCACAAAACCGTGTCTAAAATGTTTGGAACCGTGCAAACATTGTGAAGAAAAAGATGAAAAGTTTAGTGAGCTTGAGAAGTTGAAAGAGAAGATGATGTTTAATATCAAGAATGTAAAAGAATCATACGATGTGTTAAACAGAACTGTAAATAGTTTGTAGAAGACAAATTCTGAAAGAGAAGATGCTTTGACAATGATGAATGCAACAATGATGTCCAAACAAAAAAAGATCAATTACTATATTGAAGAGTGTGCTAAATTGAAGCAGGAGTTGGAAATTGAAAAAGTTGAAAATGAAAGAATCAGACGATTACTGAAAAGTTATTCAAGTTCTGATTACTTAATTGACAGAATTCACCCAACTGTTGCAGGTTTTGAAGCGTTTGACGACAAGAAGCCGAAGAAAAAGGATACTGGTAAGAAACAGAGTGTTAGTTTTAACAAGAGTCCGCCTCCAATTTGGGAAGGGTATTCGTCTAGAAAACCGAATGAGGAACAAGTAAAAAAGGCAGTCAATATAAAGTTGAAGTCCGAGATAACCGATGTACTACCAGACAATATTGACATCACATTCACAGCGTCTGACATAGATCATGAGTCTGAGTTAATAAAAAGGATGGTCGATCAGGTGTTAGATAAGGATGAGGAGTCCGAGTCAATGTCTGAGTCCAGGAGTTCGAGTTCGTCTGTCAGGAGTTCAAAGTCATCGGGAAAACGGGTGTATAGTAAAGAATTTTTGTTGTCAAAATCTAATTTGAATGACGAAAAATTTGAAGTTGCATATTGTCACACCCCCAAAATCCACGCGCGGAGTATCACCGCTTGGAGGCGTGACTGACCAGGATCAAGCCACCAATCATATTGAACATTGTAATCTCATTCATGCAGTTCATGTTTCACATAAATGTCTTTTGCAGTTTATTCTAGTATAATTATCCAATAACACACTTAACAGAATTAGCAAGTTTAACAGGATTAACATATACAACAGAGTTACATATTTAACAGAGTTAAAATCTAACAGAACTAATAAACTAATTGAGTTTGCTGAACTAACAGAGTTAATACTTAACAGGTAAAATAGACTAACAGAGTTACACAGTTAATAAGTTTAACAGAGTTAATAAACTTAACTCAGTTAATAGGCTAAATAAGGTTATGTTGTCACACACTTAGACGAAATCACATGTATCGAAATCACTTATTGGCGAAATCTCTTATCCGATGAAATCCTTCGGAAGAAATCACCTTTGGACGAAAACCCTAGGTGACGAAATACAAGGGTTTTCGTGGAGTTGTTGAATGGCGAAAAGACTAAAGTGTTTTCGTCTGGTTCCCTATGTTTTCGTCTGCTGGGTGGGGTTTTCATCATCACAACAGTTACGCAACATCACAGAATCTCAGTAATCATCTAACAGTTACATCTCCTACATTATACAGTCATTCAATCATTACTCAATATTAGCAAATTGTTATGATCATTCAGTAATCAACATATGCATACCAGAATCCTATTCTGCTAAATATCTAACATCCTACCATCATAACAAGATCATCGATATTAACAAGATTATAAGGATCCCTAACATACAATTCAATTCAATCAACCCAATTCATGATATCATATGAATTACCAGATCATTGTGAAATCAAGATCACCATACAAACATCAGATCATTCATGGAAAAGCATAACATAATCACATAACATCAATATTCAATCAAACGTATACATACAGACATGTAATCATGCATAACTCGAGCGACAGTGCAACTAACCGAGATGAAAGGTCACTAGATTTGATCGAAAGGAAAAACTTGAAGGCTTGCAGTTGCCGTCGCACAGGGAAAAAGACTCTAGGGTTTGGCGATTAAGATTTTACGTAATAGTGGAGAACAAGTTATTAAAGCAGATTGCTACTGGGCCAAAGCCCATTTGTTGTTTTCGCTAGTTAGTAGTGGACGAAAACACTACAGTGTTTTCGCCAACATGAGTGTCTTCGTGGGGTAGGGTGTTTGGCAAAGGATCCATTTTATTGCTCTTAATTATGCAAACACAATATTAATACTAAGCATGTTATTAACACATCAATCTATATAAAAACACACTTATGATGCACACCAAATATAAATATAACCACAACACTTTGCAAATAAGTACAAGATTAAGTCAAATAGAGACCTTGAAAACTCGGGTTGTCACATTTTCCCCAACTTGAAAGAAATTTCGTCCCGAAATTTAGCACGTGGTTACTGACGAAGCTAGTTGTGTTGTGTTGTTTCCTGGTTTTCCTGGGGTGTCACATCATCCCCCCGTTGATTTGGAATTTCGTCCCGAAATTCCGTAGTAGCTTCAGCCTCAGTAGTGGTTGCATTGTTCCCGAACAACTGGGGATACTTGAGTTTCATTTTGTCTTCTCGTTCCCAGGTGAACTCTGGGCCACGACAGGAGTTCCAACGAACTCGAACAAGAGGTATTCTGGTGCGCTTGAGAACCTTAACGTCCCGGTCCGTGATTTCAACTGGTTCCTCGACGAATCGCAACTGATCGTCGATAGTGAGCTCCTTCAAAGGAACTATGAGGGTCTCATCTGACGGACATTTCTTCAGATTTGACACGTGAAAAACGTTGTGAACTCCACTGAGTTCTGCTGGTAGGTTCAGTTTGTAGGCCACTTTGCCTATTTTCTCTATGATTTCGAAAGGTCCAACATATCGTGGGTTAAGTTTGCCTCATTTACCAAAACGAACTACACCTTTCCAAGGTGAGACTTTGAGTAGCACTCGATCCCCAACTTGGAACTCGAGTGGTTTCCTGCGCTTATCAGCGTAGCTTTTCTGACGGTCACGAGCTGCCGCCATTCGTTGTCGTATTTGTGCGATCCTTTCTATTGTACTACAAGTTCTGGACCCGTGATCAGACTATCCCCCACCTCTTCCCAACAAAGAGGTGATCGGCATTTACGCCCGTACAATGCCTCAAATGGAGCGGCTTGGATGCTGGTGTGAAAACTGTTATTATACGAAAACTCCACTAACGGAAGATGTTTTTCCCAGCCGTTGCCAAAATCGATTACACATGCATGAAGCATGTCTTCTAGAGTTTGGATGGTGCGTTCAGACTGCCCATCCGTCTGTGGATGATAAGCGGTGCTCATGTCTAAGCGTGAGCCAAAGGACTTGTGCATAGCTTGCCACAACTCAGAAGTAAAACGTGCATCACGATCAGAGATAATAGAGGTTGGCACCCCGAGCCTCGAGACAACTTCCTTAAGATAAACGTCTGCTAGAGTGGAGAACTTATCCATTTCCTTGATAGCCAAGAAGTGTGCAGACTTTGTGAGTCGATCCACGATCACCCAAATAGTATCATTTCCACGTTGAGATCTAGGTAGGCCAGTAACGAAATCCATGGAAATTTGCTCCCATTTCCATTGTGGTATTTCTGGTTGTTGGAGTAGGCCCGATGGTTTCTGGTATTCAGTTTTGACTCTCGCACAAGTCAAACACTTGCTAACGTAAGTTGCTATGTGAGCCTTCATGCTAGGCCACCAATACGTAGTTCTGAGATCGTGGTACATCTTATCCGAACCAGGATGTACCGAGTAACGAGACTTATGTGCTTCATCCATCACCAGCTCGCGTAAGTTTCCATAGTGTGGGACCCAAATGCGCCCTGTAACGTAATAAGCGCCGTCTCCCTTTTGTTCTAATCGTTTCTGTAGGATCGTTTTCAGACCCGAACGAGTCGATCAGAAGAGTTTATCTCAACACGAAAGGCGGAAACAAACGTGTAGAGGTCAATTCAGCTAGATTTACACTATAAACTGTTGTATGATTGATTCTATAACGTTTTACAACCTGACAACACTTCGGCAGCACTTCGTTGCTCTGGTCGGAAAGTTACAAATGAAATGGACATGAGAGATATTTATAGTAGGAGCTAGTTCATTTGAAGGTGACATGACACCCTTCAAACGAAACCCCTTCAAATGAAACACATGTTCAAACAGACAAGTTCAAACGGTTACATCTTCAAACGAGTCATTCTGTTTTGTCTTCATATGATGATGCATATGATGATGTCATCTATGTGATGTCACCAAAAAGAATGATGATCTCATGCTTGTTTCAAACTGCAACATATCCAAGACTCGATATAAGACGAAGACGACAGATGTGTGCACCAACAAACTCCCCCTCAGATTTTGACGAGTCTTAAGTGTCGAGTCTTTACAGTCTTCAGTCTTTATCAATCTAAACTCTCTCTGAAATATCTCACAGTGTAAGCATCCTCAAACTTTATCTCCTTCTCCTCTTCAGCATCAACAGACTCCCCATGACCAATCTCTACTCGGATGTCTTTAGACTCCCCCTTTTGATATACTGGGATCGCAGTCTGGCATGTTGAAATCACAAAGTCCTCAGGTATCGGAACCTGGCTTTCCATCATTCAAATAACCTGCACATTCTCTACCCAAAAATAATTTTTCTGATGATAACTTGTAAAAACAATCTCACCATCTAATGAACTATTTGCAGGAATTACACAATCAAAGAATGATTTTTTCAATGTTAATCTTCTGATGAACCACTTGAATATGTATCATTTTTATTTTCAAAACAACACACTCTCCCAAACCATCTGTTCATCATGTTTAGCACTCGGAATTTTGACAATCAGCTCTCCAACACCAGTTGTCGAAAATCTTTTTGAATTTCACAAAATTTATGCTAAAACACACTGAAAATCTTTTTGGATTTTTGAATAGAATGAAATGCAGTAAAGAAATATTTACAGACAATATTTTTGTGAGTTTGTGTATGAGGATCATATCAGTTGTTGAGATAAATCGCCAACACCGTTAAGCTTTAAACATATTAAGCTCTAAACGATTCACTTAGATTGTCAGTATACTGATCCACTTAAATTTTCACACAAAGTTCAACTGTTTCGAGATACGAGATTAATGTTTTAGAGACTTAAACTCAATCGCGTGTCCCACCTCAGAATATACTCCCGTATCCAGATCCCAATATTCAGTCTTACATGTGAGTATACCTAGATGATATCTGTAAGGGGTTATATTGCAAGGGCCGTGAGAGCTCAGGTCGATACTTCCGTATACGTAGAGAGATGACGGCTTCGACTTTTGGTGTGTCCCCTTTAGAGGATCTTTTGATTACAACAGCAATGACTATCAATTTTATTGTTTCATCAATTTGCTGAGGGCGGCGCTATGTTTCAAGCAAGCGGAAAGTATTCTCCGGGGACTAGGCCATTGTTTCCGCAAAATCAGAAGTTCCAGGATAATACCCCAGATATCACTGAGCATAAAGACCTAGTATCTCAGAAAGAGGGACCTTTCAAACAAGATTTCGGGGGTTACTCATATATCCGAGAGATGTTTCCCCACGATATAAGCAAGTTTGAAATTTAGGTTTATATTTCGTCACAATCTACTAAATGTGTGAAAACCTACTGGCACATCATCAGTGAGATCGTTTATCACATTTTTACTTTCCATTTCTTTAGCATGCTGTGATAGTCCACTGATGTACTATCATTTCCTCTTTTTTTGACATAAAACTCATTTTCATTTTATCATGTTTTTGGCTGTTTCAAATTTTCAAATGTTTTTGGATTTTCACCAACAAACTATACAGAAACATGACAACTGATATCGAATCGTTTCAATTCGCCATCCACTTAGCATAAACAATCAGAACTCCCCCTCACAACAAACTATTTTCCCATTGATTTCAAAACACTTAAGTTTGTTTTAATCAAATGGTTTTTCCGGAAAATAAGTTTGATTGATTTTACCACTTGTAAAGTTAGGGGTTTGGTTCATCACATTTTTTAAAAGAAATTGTATGTATGGTTCAATCAAGTTCAAATTAATGACCTTGATTAACCACTTGTAGGAAAAAGCAAGTACAACTTAATGTCCTTGATTTTACCACTTGTAAGTGTAAATCTTCTTCAACCTCTTGTAGGTTTTCCTACCAATCATACCATTTGTAAAAAACTAACAATTTAAATGATATCACCTGTACTTTACCATCTTTACCACTTGTAAGATTACCAATCAAGAAAGACAGATGCCGATTCCTGCTCCACTCTTACCAACCTGGGAGCTCCGGCAAGTCCAGAGACTTATTGTTCATAATATGTACCATCCCAGTCACAAACCAGGGATGGTTCAACTTTATCTTTCTTCGTCTTCTTCTCATAAAACTCCTTCACTCCTTTGACCTTCCTGTCAATCATTTTTCCAAAAATATGATGAACTTTGGAGTTAAAGACTTTCTCAACATCGAAAACCTTTTTGTCATCATAAAATTGGTTTGAAATCTCAACTTTACCAATTTTCTTTTTATAATTTTCAGTCCGAAGTGATGGAAAATTTTCATCATCCACAGTCAGAACTGATTTTTCTCCTTTTGAAACAACCTGTGGCTCATCTGATTTTGTGGAATCAGATTCATTGCCAGAAGATAGCTCCTCTGATTTCGACCTATCAGAATCATCACTAGAGCTA
The DNA here is from genome assembly GCA_030545235.1 of Helianthus tuberosus. Lineage (NCBI taxonomy): Eukaryota > Viridiplantae > Streptophyta > Magnoliopsida > Asterales > Asteraceae > Helianthus > Helianthus tuberosus. The sequence goes on from CM060417.1 coordinate 472,892, forward strand.
CCACCAGACCTTTTAACAACCCATTTCTGGTTGTCAGATTTAGCTCTTTTCTTGTAAAACTTGTTTGAACATTCACCAATTTCAAATTTTGAATTTATAAACAATTTAGTTCTGTCAATTGGTGGTTCAAACTCAACCACTTTTTCTTTTAGTTTACGTGATACTCCCTGTTTTGATTGTATTGCCTTTGAACACTCTCTGGCAATATGTCCAACTTTGTTGCATTGGAAACAGGTTCTCGTATCTTTCTTCTGCTCAGCCATCTTCTTCATGTCATCTTGCTTCTTTGCAAGGAACTCACTGTTTGACTGCCTCCAGAACTCTTTCTTTTCTTCCTCTTCTGAGCTAGTTCCTGAAACAAATGTCATTTTTGCTTTAAAATCACGAACATATTTTTCATTTTTCTGTTTTTCTGTTGGAGTAAAACCAAGACCTTTCTTTTTGAAATTACGGTTAGGGTTTGGTTTTTTGTGAAAACCAGAACCAAAACTGTAACCTTTTTTCTTGTTTAATCTTTGTTGTACTCTTGAGGTGTATTTTTTAGGTTTATCAGTAAGATTTAAATCTTTTATTTCAGAAATGTTAATTTCTGTAAGTTTGAAAACCTTTTTTATCATCTCAGTTTTTACACCTCTTATTGGAAATTCCTCATCAGAATATAATTTGTCAGAATCATTCAATGTATATGCAACTTTGAATGTTTCGTCATTCAAATTAGATTTTGATAACAGGAATTCTTTGTTGTGTTGGTGCATTCATCTGTCGTCTTCGTCTTATGTCGAGTCTCGGGTTCGTTGCGGGTTTGATCAAGCATGATGTCATCATATCAAATGATGACATCATAATGGTAACATAAATGTTGACATCATCAAATAACAACTCACGTAAAGAAGATTTGAAATGTCACAAGAAGACAAAACAGTATGCATGTGCATGTGAAATTGTATTGTATAATAGTTAGGGATTTCGCTTATAGGAACATATAGGGATTTCGCTTATGTGATCAGAGGTGATTTTGCTCATTTGAACATGTTAGATTTCGCTTATATGTCAGTTGAAGATTTCGCTCATACGGCATGTCCTTAAGAGCGAAATCACAGCTTATATATATAGGGGTTCACATAAGCGAAATCATATATAGATCTTGTATACCGTACCGAACTGCTGCTGGATTACGTCACGTTTATCAGATAGAGCAAGTTCTTGTATTACATGTTGAAACTCTGTTCGATTGTAGTTGTTACGTAATAAAACGTTGTTTAATTACGTCTTCGCACACGATTACGGTTCGATTTAATGGATTCCGCACGTTAAATCGAATCCACCACAGATCTAGTGATCGTTTACGATCCGATCCTGTACTCACAAGTGGTATCAGAGCTACGGATGCTCTGCGTGTAATCGTGATCGAAATCGGACGAGTTTCGCTCAGTTTCAGTGAAATCGAATGATTTTCGGTTGATTTTTGATGTGTTTTTTATCTGTTTGAATCATATTTTGAACATTTTGATTGTTTTTAATCTGTTTCAGTGAATTTCGAATCGAAAGTTATATCATTACGGATTGTTGTCAAGCATACAACTAACTTCAGATTCAATCGCATTAAGAAACATCACGTTTTTTTTTGTTGCAGATCTAAAAATTGATAATGTTGTTTTAGTGTTCTTGTTGAAATCTGAATAACATTCGTAGATTGAACTTGAAATTTCAGATCTGATTTTGATTATCCATGTTGTTTCTGATCTGAGATCTACGTGTTAAAGAAGATTGTAGTTACAAATTGCTTGTTGTTATCATTTTCGAATAGAAAAAGTAGAGTATAACTTGCAGGTTTGTTGTTGAATTGTTACATCAAGTGTAGTTTGTGGTTATGAAGTAACTTGTTGAATCATAAACTGTTCAATCATTTCTGTTAAATCTGTTGACAAGTTTGTGGTTGTGATCATTTTCGAACTGATTTCGCACTATTTTGATCAAGTTTCGGTGTTTCATATGTGTATATCGGACTGATTAGATGATGTTTGGTTGAATTTTATACAGTTTCGGATTGATTCGATTAAGTTTCAAAATGATTTGGATCAATTTAAAACTGTTTTGATTGATTTTCGGATTATTTTGATAATTTCTGATGAATTTTAATCGGTTATCAATGCTGATTTGATGATTTGATTACGTATATCATCTGCATTCTTGATTCATTTACATTTCTTTACATCTAGTCTTGATCGAATTATTGTTGCTGGTTGTTCTTTGTGTTGTGATTGAAGAAGATTGGTTGTGACTATGAGTTGGTTTATTATCCAGGTCATTAGCGACAGCTTGTGAGTGTTGGTAAAAAGATTTAGATTTGTTTGGTGTAGTGACATTGAAGAAAGCTGATAGAAAATTTTAAAATTTGAAAAATAAAAAATAATTGATTGACATCATAGTTGGGTAAAGGATTTAAAAAAAAAAACAAAGTAAAAAGTCAAATATTAAAAGGAAGCTAAAACATTTTTTTACGTGAATAAAAAAATATATATCAGCTGGTAAAGTTTGAATTTGGGATTCTTGAAATTTGTATAAGTGAGTTTTAGGTGATATTGGGCCAGATTAATATCGGAATTGGGCTGGTATTTCATTTGAACCAAACTTTCAATTGGGCCTATATTTGCTTCTGGACTAAATATTAATAGTTGGGTTGTTTTCCAATATTTGAGCTGCAAAGTTGTTTAGTGTTTGGACTGTTTGTCATTTGGATCAAAATGGTTTTGAACCGAGTTTTGGATTAAGTTGTTATCAAGTTTCAAGACTTTGTAATTGGGCTTGTTAGTGGGCTTCGTGGAAGTTAAAATTTGTGAATCTTTGACACCGAAACATGGATTATGAAGAATATTTTGCGTATTTGTATTACGAATCTCAGCAATTCTATCCTGAAAAATTGGAAGAAAAACCAGTTTCAACAGAAGATGTTTCAGAAAAAGCTCCGGTTTTTTATCACTCGTCTGATGAAGAGAGTGACAACGATGAAGAGGAAATTCGGAGACTTGAATATTTTAAACAACGACTTTCACCTGAAAATCATAATGGGAAGTTATTTTATGCAGGTAAAATTGAAAAGATAAAAGAAAAACAAGCTGCAAAAAGGAAGAATCAAAATGCAGCAACTGTTAAAGAAGAAGTCAAAGTTGAGAAAGAAGAAAAAACAGCAACAGCTGAAGGACAAATCAAACCTGATGTGAAAAAGCAAGTTGATCAAATTCCAGCTGTCAAGATTGAGAAAGAAGAAGCCGCTGTAAAGATGCCTGGGATGTGCTCGAATTGTGAAAAATCCAGATCAGACAATGTCAAACTCTTGAAAGATGTGGAGAGTTTGACATTAGAGAACAAAATCTTAAAAGAAAATGAAAAAGAATTTCAAAATAAAATATCGTTTTTAAAAAATGAAAAATTGAAAATTGAAAAAGATTTTCAAAGTCAAATGAAGATTTTAGAAGATGAGAAATCTGTTATCTTTAAAAATAATCTTGAAAAACATATTGAAATAAACTCTCATCTTCAGAAAATCATTCGGCTTGAAAATGAAGCTGAAAAAGCTCGGATGAAAGTTAAAGAGCTTGAAGAAAAATTGAAAGGTTTTGAGACTTCGTCATCAACATCAGATTATCCATGTCCAAAACCGATCAATTCTGATCCAATAAGTGACAATGTCACAAACTTTGACAAAGTCAAAGTTGAAGATTGTGATGAGAAAACTGATGATGAAATTGATAAAAGAAAAATATTTTTAAAATTAAATGGAATATTTCAAGAAACCGTTCTACATTCTACTGAGAAAGGTGAATGCTCAACGCAAAAACCTGTAAAGAAGAATGTGGAACAAAAACAAAAGGATAAAAAGCTGAAAAATCTTCAAAAAGAAAATAAAAGCTCATCAGTTCAATCATCCAATCATGATAAAAAACCACAAAAATTTGAAAATCAAAACTCACAAAAAGTTGGTAATAAGTGGTGCAGGTTTGACCACAGTGCTCAAGCGTCAAATCAAGCTTATAGGAGAAGTCGTGAGTACTACAAATCAAATCAGTGTTATGATTTGAGTGTTTGGATTGATAGTGGAGAATGGTACGATAACAGAATGTGCTACAATTGTGGTTTTAGAGGACACATTGCTGTTAACTGCCAAAGTTGGAGGTTTGAGACGAGAAGATGTTTTGAATGCCAAATCAAAGGTCACATTGCCAGAGATTGCCCAATGAAATCAATTGAAAGATCGAGGGCGGTATCTCAGAAAAGGGTGATGAAGTCAGTCAAAGTCAAAGAAAAGCCCAAGGAACTGAAAGTTTCAGAACAGAAAGTCAAAGAACCTAAAGTTCAAGAAAAGAAAGTGAAGCTTTCTCAGGGGCAGAAAGACAGACTGCGAAAGAAGAGGAAGAAGGCGAGAGAGTATCTGGAGAAGATTTTGTCCTCGGGTTCATTTGTTGGTAAAAATAAGAGTTTTGATGAATCACTTTCCTCGACTGCAAAGTCAAGCAAGATGAATTTATCAGATACAAATCTGAGGACAGAAGAGAGAAAGAAGAAGAAGAAAGTTATTGGCAATGAATCTGTTTCTTTGGAAACAAAGGAGCCACATGTCGGCGATGAATCTGGCTCATCAAAGTCAGACAAGCCACGTTCAGGCAATGATTCTGGTTCATCAAAGCCAGAGGAGCCAGTTGATGAGGTAAAAGTAGAGAATTCTGGTTTAACAATGGATGATGCAAATTTTCCACCATTGTTGAACGAGAATTCAAAAGCACCCAAGGACCGTCAGGCTTGGGTGAAACTGTTTAAATGAAAAACCTGACTTGCCGGAACTCCCAGGTTGGTAATTGGGGAGTAGGAATCGGCATCTTTCTTGACAAATTTCACTCTGGTGATTTTTCGCCTTACATGTGGTAAATCAGGGACATTAAGTTGTACTTGATTTTCTACAAAATGATGTTTGAGAATTAAAACTGAAATTGTAAAATCTATCATGTGTATGAAGAAAACAATGTGATGAAGTGACCCCGAATCTACAAATGATTAGTAAACAAACTAATTTTTCCGGAAAAACCATTTTGATTAAAACAAACTTAAGTGTTTTGAAATCATAATGGGAAAATAGTTTGTTGTCAGGGGAAGTTCTGATTGTTTATGCCAAGTGGATGGAGAATTGAAGTGATTCTCATCAGTTTGTCATGTTATTTGTACAGTTTATTGCTTTCAGTTTCAAATTTTCTCAGAAAATCAAAATTGAAACATATTTTGATTTTAGGGGGAGAAAAATTTTTAAAAAATTAGAAAATTTGAAAATGTCAGAAACAGTGAAAAATTCAAAATGAGTTTTGTTGTGAAAAAGAGGAAATGATAGTAAATCGGTGGACTATCACAGCACGCTAAAGAAATGGAAAGTTAAAATGTGATAAACGATCTCACTAAAGATGTGACGGTAGGCTCAGCTAGACTAGTAGATTTGCGATAACGATACAAACCTAAAATGAAAAGCCTAGTTCTAGTGGGAAACGCGGTTGAAAGCATAGTACTTAGTTTTGTCCTTCTTGATTGTGTGCCTACTCAGTAATCGCTGATTGTCGAAAGACATAAAACTGGTTAAGTTTGTGAACTTTCACAACTTTGCTAAAAAGTCGCTGTGATTGTGCATTTTATTTTGCAAAGATTTAAACTTGTTTTATTTCTTTATTTTGTTTAAGCATCGGACATCCTCTGCGTATACGTGAGTATCGACCTGGATGTTGTTGCCTAAACGTTCTGCTTTATTTTCTTTGGTGTTTCGTTTAAGCTTTGGACCTCCTCTGCGTATACGGGAGTATCGACCTGGTGGTTAAAGCCTAAACAACTTCAACTTGTTTTATTTTCTTATTTTGTTTAAACATTGGACTTTCTCTGCGTATATGGAAGTATCGACCTGATTGTTAATGTTTAAACATTCTGCGTTGTTTTCGCACATATCACAGTTGATGAAAGTTTAAAGGCATTACTTGAGTTAGTGTATTGCATGATGAGGGGATATGCTGAGATCGTGGGGTCCATAAGAATTTAGTGCAAAATTAATATACCTTAACGTATCGGTAAGCATTTCGAAAGTTTTTAGATTGAGCTTAAGAGGACAATTATATCGTCAATCAACGTGAATCGTTTAGAACTTAAAACGATTAAAAGCTTAATGGTGCTTGTGACGTGTCTCAAAAACTGATATGATCCTCTTTCGCCAACTCACAAAAATATATTTGTACATATTTCATTTCTGCATTTAATTTCTGTTATTGCATTTATGTTTCATATTTTGAAAAATTCAAAAAGATTTTCGACAACTGATGTTGAAAAGCTGATATTCAAAATCTCAAAGGCTATACAAGATGAACAATTGGTTTGGTTAAGATGATGAGAAGTTGGAAGATAATCCTCAAATGTTTAGATGATTCATTAATTTGAATCACAATATTGTGTGTTATATGTTTGAGAATTTTGAGTGAATTCTTTTAGAGTCAAAATTATTTTGTCTTACGAGATGTTGAGATGTGTAGGTTTCTGATTCTGTTGGTACGGAAAGCCAGGCGTCGATCCCAAAAGCACGGAAGCTTGAAGAAAGGGGGAGCCTGAAGAGACTACCGAAAGGGGGAGCTAAAGCTTGAAAACAGATCCACGGGGATTCTGTTTGAGCAAGAGGGAGTCTATGTTTGCTGAAAACGTTAAATCTTAAAGAAGAGTCTGTTAGAGAAAGAGAGTTTGAAGATACAGGATAGAGCCAGAGATTCTGAAAGAGAATTGGAGATAGGATAAAGCCAGATAGAGATCCTAAAGGAAGCCCAAATACTGATAAAGACTGAAGATTGAGAATACTCGACACTTAAGACTCGTCAACATCTGAGGGAGAGTCTGTTGGTGCATTCATCTGTCGTCTTCGTCTTATGTCGAGTCTCGGGTTCGTTGCGGGTTTGATCAAGCATGATGTCATCATATCAAATGATGACATCATAATGGTAACATAAATGTTGACATCATCAAACAACAACTCACGTAAAGAAGATTTGAAATGTCACAAGAAGACAAAACAATATGCATGTGCATGTGAAATTGTATTGTATAATAGTTAGGGATTTCGCTTATAGGAACATATAGGGATTTCGCTTATGTGATCAGAGGTGATTTCGCTCATTTGAACATGTTAGATTTCGCTTATATGTCAGTTGAAGATTTCGCTCATTCGGCATGTCCTTAAGAGCGAAATCACAGCTTATATATATAGGGGTTCACATAAGCGAAATCATATATAGATCTTGTATACCGTACCGAACTGCTGCTGGATTACGTCACGTTTATCAGATAGAGCAAGTTCTTGTATTACATGTTGAAACTCTGTTCGATTGTAGTTGTTACGTAATAAAACGTTGTTTAATTACGTCTTCGCACACAATTACGGATCGATTTAATGGATTCCGCACGTTAAATCGAATCCACCGCAGATCTAGTGATCGTTTACGATCCGATCCTGAACTCACATGTTGTAAACTCTTTTAACCGAAGACTTTGGACTATTGTCTGTCGAACTCGAACTTTCAGAACCAAACTTTGACTCTGACTCTGACTCCAACTTTGACTCCTCAGTTTCATCTCTATCCAACACCTGATCGACAACTTTCTTTATTAACTCGGACTCATGATCAGTGTCAGATGATGTAAACGTGACATCAATACTTTCTGGCAAATTGACTGACGACTCCGACTCCCATTGTAAGTTTGTAGCCTTTTGGACTCTTTCTGAATTTGGATTTCTCGGAGAATATCCATTTTCAAGCGGGGGTGGACACTTGTTGTAACTGACACCTTGTTTCTTACCAGAATTGTTCTTGTCATTCTTTTTCTTTGTGTCACTCTTCTTTTCAGTCTTCTCTTCTGGAGTCCTTTGTTCAGAGACTTTTTCAGAATTCTTTTCTTCAGAAGTCTCCTCTTCCTCAAACGCCTTCATGCCTTCTACTGTTGGATAAATCCTGTCAATAACATAGAAGCACATGAGTAACTTTTCAACAAACGGTTTACTCTTTCAGTCTCAATTCTTTGCAACTCTAGCTTTTGTTCAAGCACAACACACTTCTCAATATGCCTGTTCTTCACTTGTTTGATTATATTGATTCATTGCTTTGTTCAACACATCATAAGATTCCTTCAAACAATTCAAGTTATAAATCAGTGTACTGTTCAGTTTCTTCACAGCTTCACAGTTCTCACACTTCACTGGAATCTTTTTCGCATCAACTTCTTCATCAATATTGAACTTCGGAATCTCCTTTGCTTTCTTCTTAATCACCGGTGCTTCTTCATCATCACTACTCACCGGTGTTTTGACCTTTTTCTTTTTCTTTTTCTTTGTCTTTTTAATCTTGTCATCATCACTATCACTTTCTGCAATCCGTTTCATATCAGCATCGAATTTTCTCGCCCAATACTCAGTATCATCATCACTGTCCTCTTCAACTCGAGCAACATACACTTTGTGATTTGAATCTTTGTCTGGAATATAATCATCCCAATTGAAATTTTCCCAGCTAAAACCTTCAGGCAATTTTTCATCATCTTGGTTAATCAGGCATGCTTTGTTATCAGCTGAGATATAGTTTTCCCAGTTGAAACCTTATGTTGGTTTCTTATCATCCTGATTCGCCATACAAGCTCTCTTTGAAGATTCTTCAATCACTTTTCTTCCATGTGCCACTTGTGGTTCTTGTTGTTGTTGAGAGACTTGATGATAGATTGCTTTTCGATAGTAATCATTGTTGTTGTTAAACGGATTTGAGCTCCACTTGCTTCGCGGTTTTTGCACTCCCTCTTGAAGTATCCTCTTTCCCTGCAACGAAAACAAGTGACTTTAGATTTATCAAAACCTAAAGTAGAAACATTAGCTTCACGTAAATCATCTCTTCCTGTGATCTGCTTAAACTTTTCAGCTCGTCTTAACACGCTCGCCAAGCACCATTTAATATCCATCAGTTCCATTTCCTCAGCATCGATTTGATCGTAATCCTCTTTTGTCAACATAGGATTCCCGATTCAACCAGCAACGAAACTACCATAAGATTCTAACACTGTTCCCAACAAACACATGTGACTCTTAGCAATTTCTGCTGAATAATCTTCATCATTCTCCAGATTCAGTACAATGTTGCATTGTAGCTTCTTGCCATTCTTTGTTGTTGAAATGTTCGGATCAAAAGATGGATATGATGAAAAACTTGTGTTGCTGCTTGATCCTTTGGATGAACTTTCAGATGGACTCTTTGCATTGAATGCAGTTTCTACTTTCGGTGACATATTTGACTTATCAGTAACACCACTTTTGTAATAAAGCCCTATGTCTTGTTCACCGTCGAAATCTTTCATTCTTATAACCTTTCTCTGCTCCATCTCCTGAGCTTCAATCTTTTCGATAAACTTGCTCAGTGTCAAATCCTTAAATCCTTTCTTATTTCTGAGCATCATGAGATAAGTACCCCATGTTTCATATGGTAAAGCATATGACAATTTTTCAATCAATTCCTCATTGTCTTATTGATTTTCAATCTTTTCATGTTGGCCAGTAGATTGCAGTATCTTTCGATTATCTGCTTTGTGCTCTCATTTTTCAACCCTCGGAACAAATCAAACTCTTTTTTCAGTAATGACTTCTTGTTCTTGACCATTTCCTCACTACCTTGAAACTTTGACTTTAACGCTTTCCAGATTGAATAAGATGTTCCATTATGTTGTAATAGAACCAGGATGTCTTCTTTAACTGCTTGTTGAATAAGACTTAACATCATCTTCTCATCTTTGTATCTCTTTCGATTTTCAGCACTAAGATCTTTAATCGGAATTTTCTCTTCATAGTCATTCATCGGTCTAACGTATTTTGTCTCGACATTTTCCCATGCATCTAGATAATTGGCTTGCACCCAATTTTCAAACTTTTCTTCCCAACTCTTGTACTCCTCGATGTTCATGAGTTTCGGAGGTTTCTGCATAGTACCCGTTTCATTTTCCAACATCGTGTTCTGGGCAAGAGTCATTGGGGTAACTGGTGTAGCGAATGCATTGTAAAAATCCTCGTCCATGTTTTGGTATTTGGAATATCACAAACTCAGATTCTTCAAAATGAGCTAGTAAACAAAAAGCCTCGAATCACCTGACAACAAACACAATCAGTTTAAACAGACAGAATACGTAAAAATGTGTGACAATTGAATCGATCTAGGACTCGTGTAAAAGATTTGTAGACTCGTTTAATGAATTCCGCAAACTGAATGAATGAACTAGATCAAATGTGCCACGAAATATGAGCTTTCAATGGACCGCAAACAATAATGAATCACATGGGCCGAACTATTGACTTTACACAATTACTGATTGGGCCGCAGTGATGTTGAGACTTGGGCCGATAACATGCAAAGGACCAAACACATCCACTTAGCTGACAACTTTATTTTCTATTCAACATGGCTTGATTGGATCTCACATGTGCAAGAATATAGTGGTCAGACAAAACTTTTGATCTCTAAATTCCCATTGGACCTCCCAAATTAAATCAATTTTCAATGTTTAGAACTTATCAAATCACATGCAATTGACCTTTAACTTTTGAAGATGGCCGACATCTTTCAATAATGAAACAATTCTATTGGACCTCAACCTACTGATTACATGCAACTGATTTTCAATTTACGAGACTTGGAAACTTTAAAAATGAAATGATAATATCAATGCACTTTCAAACGGTGTGTCGGTTTCAAGAGGTGTGTCGTTTCAAGCGGTGTGTCGTTTCAAGCGGTACAGCAAGCTTCAAACGATATAACCCAAATCTTTCAAATGGAATGCTTGCCTCGTTCAAACAAAAGCCAAATTTCAGTCCATTTTTATCAGTTTTACTTTGAGTTTAGATCTGATATTCTCAAGGATTTGTTAAAATACAATTACGCACACATTGTGAAAGTTTCAGCCGATTTTAACCGTAAAAACTTGTTCAATTTTGAAAGAAGGCGTAGAAAATCAGAATTAGCAGCTGAATTGGTATGAACTCTTCAACCTGAGCTCTGATACCACTTGTAGGATCGTTTTCAGACCCGAACGAGTCGATCTGAAGAGTTTATCTCAACACGAAAGGCGGAAACAAACGTGTAGAGGTCAATTCAGCTAGATTTACACTATAAACTGTTGTATGATTGATTCTATAACGTTTTACAACCTGACAACACTTCGGCAGCACTTCGTTGATCTGGCCGGAAAGTTACAAATGAAATGGACATGAGAGATATTTATAGTAGGAGCTAGTTCGTTTGAAGGTGACATGACACCCTTAAAATGAAACCCCTTCAAACGAAACACATGTTCAAACGGACAAGTTCAAACGCTTACATCTTCAAACGAGTCATTCTGTTTTGTCTTCATATGATGATGCATATGATGATGTCATCTATGTGATGTCACCAAAAAGAATGATGATCTCATGCTAGTTTCAAACTGCAACATATCCAAGACTCGATATAAGACAAAGATGACAGATGTGTGCACCAACAGTTTCCTTGACCCACGTAGGGCTTCAGCCTTGACGTTTTATGGCTTCAATGCTTCAACCTGAGCATCTCGTATCTGGGAAGGAAGACTAGATTGGATGGTAAGTTGTAATGCTTGCACGCGTTTAGGTGTAGTATCTTTTCGACTGAGGTCATCGGCCACAACATTGGCTTTGCCTAGATGGTACTTGATCGCACATTCGTAATCATTTAATAGCTCGACCCATCGACGTTATCGCACGTTCAACTCCTTCTGTTTGAAGATATGCTTGAGACTCCTGTGATCGGTGTAAATGGTGCACTTGGTACCGTACAGGTAATGTCTCCATATCTTGAGTGCGAAAACAACAGCTCCTAGCTCCAAATCGTGTGTAGTGTAATTCCTTTCGTGAATCTTAAGTTAGCGCGAGGCGTAAGCGATGACTCTATCCCGTTGCATCAAAAAACAACCAAGACCCTGAATTAACGCATCGCAATAAACCACAAAATCGCCTGTGCCCTCTGGCAATGAAAGGATAGGTGCACTACAAAGTCTATCATGTAAGTGCTGAAATGCTGATTCCTGTGCAATACCCCAATGATAGATAACGCATTTCTGAGTTAGTGAGGTGAGGGGTTGTGCAATCTTGGAGAAGTCTTTGATAAACCTTCTGTAGTAGCCCGCCAAACCCAAGAATTGGAGGATTTCTGTTGGTGTACGGGGTGCAGGCCAGTTCTTGATCGAGTCTACCTTGGATGGATCAACATGAATCCAATCCTTGTTTACCACATGGCCTAGGAAATGGACTTCACGAAGCCAGAAGTCGCATTTCGAAAACTTAGCATAAAGTTGCTCTGTTCGAAGCAGTTCCAAAATAATCTGCAGATGCTGCTCGTGTTCCTCCTGACTCTTAGAATAGATCAGGATGTCGTCGATGAAAACAATAACAAACTTATCCAGGTAAGGTTTGCACACTCTGTTCATAAGATCCATGAAAACCGCAGGTGCGTTTGTTAACCCGAATGGCATGACCAGAAACTCGTAGTGGCCGTAGCGAGTTCTGAATGTTGTTTTGGAGACGTCCTCGTCCCGAACTCTCAGTTGATGGTAGCCTGGCCTCATATCAATCTTCGAATAGTAGCTCGATCCTTGCAGCTGGTCAAACAAGTCATCAATGCGTGGAAGAGGATAGCGATTCTTCACGGTCACCTTGTTGAGTTCGCGGTAATCTATGCACATACGGAAGGTACCGTCTTTCTTCTTTACAAATAATACTGGAGCTCCCCAAGGCGAAGAGCTAGGACGAAAGAAACCCTTATCCAAGAGTTCTTGTAATTGTTTGGACAGTTCTTCCAGTTCGATTGGAGCTAAGCGATAGGGTGCTCGAGCTATGGGCGCTGCTCCAGGAGCTAGGTCGATTTGGAATTCGACCTGGCGATGGGGCGGTAGCCCAGGTAAATCTCCAGGGAACACTTGAGGAAAATCACGTACTACTGGAATATCCTCGATTTTCTTCTATTTCGCTGATATGTCAGTAACAAGTGCTAAAATAGCAGTGTGGCCCTTTTGCAAACACTGCTGGGCCTTAAGAAATGAGATGATGCCCACCACAGCACCAATCTTGTCGCCTTGAATTTCGAGAGGTTCTTTACCAGAACGGGGAATACGAACAATCTTCTCTTTGCATATGATTTCTGCTTGCTGTTGGGATAACTAATCCATCCCAACGACGATATCGAAACTACCCAGAACTATAGGAATAAGATTTATGGAGAAGGTCTGACCCGCTAAAACTAGATTACAACCTTTAATTATATGTGTGGCCTCTAGGATTTTACCATTTGCTAACTCTACGACATGCTTGGTGTTCAAAAGAGTTGGTGTGCGTTTAAGCATTTGACTAACTTTTAGAGACACATAACTGGTATCGGCACCCGAATCAAATAAAATAGTAACATAAAAGTCGTCGAGAAGGAACTTACCCATCACCACGTTAGGATCATTCCTTGCGTCACCCTGACCCAGCACGAACACTCTACCCCTGGCACCGTTGTCATTATTGTTTCCCCCATTGTTGCCCCCATTATTGTTCCCATTTCCTTGCTTATTGTTCTGATTCTGATTTAACTGCGGGAATTGTCTCTTGAAGTGACCTTCAGCGCCACACTAATAGCATCCCTTGTTGCCCTGTTTTTGTTTCTGATTCTGCGGTGCTTGCTGTTGCTACTGACGATTCTGATTTGCAGGCAGTGAGCTCCTACAATCCTTGGCTTCATGACCCATCTTGAGACATCTCTGACAACGTCCCTTGTTACACTGACCAAGGTGGTGCATGTTGCATTTGTTGCACTTTGGGTGGTTTCCTCGATATCCACCTTGCCCTTGACTACCAGAAGATTGTTGACCAGGACTCTGGTAGTCATCAATCTTTCGCTGCTGCGCCTGGGACTGAACTGTAGTCGAACCCTTGCTGGAGGATCCATCCCAATTTCGTTTGTTGTCACTGGGAATAGCAGAAGTAGTAGTAACAGTAGCACCTATACGCTTAGGCAGTTTGTTCTGTTCCACTGCCTGGTCTGTGAGACGATGAGCAAGACGAGTAACATCCTGGATGGTAGCAAGGTTAGCAGCAGTCACATGGCTTTGAATCTCTAGTACTAAGCCTTTGAGGTACAGCTCGATACGCTTGATGGGAGGATCCACCATAGTTGGACATAACACTGCCAATTCGTTAGATCGCTTCGTATACGCCTCTATCTCTGATCCCATCATCTTCAGGTTAAAGAACTCCACTTCCAATTTTGGATGTCATCACGGTTACAGTATTCTCGCTTGATCAGTTCCTTGAAGTCGTTCCATGGGGTGGCGTTTGCAGCTGCCAGCCCTAACATTTGAACTTGCGCGTTCCACCAAGTCAACGCAACGGCTTCGAGAGTACCAGTGGCATACTTCACCCTACGAGCCTCAGGGCATTCACACATTTGGAAGACCGATTCGAGCTTCTCGAACCAGTGGAGGAGTCCAACGGCCCCTTCAGTGCCACTGAAAGTACTAGGACGACAGTCCATAAAAGTCTTGAACGTGCATACAGGTGGCTGAGCGTTCTGACCTGTTGTGTATAAGAACAGGACAAGGTTAAGCACAAGAGTTGGTTTATGAGGGTAGGATCTAAAGATCCTAGAGTGAGTTGCGACTGCAGGGTATACCTCCTGCTTGAGCGGCTGCTAGTGCCGTAGCAACTTGTTGGTTAATCAAAGTCGTCAACTGGGCTTGAGTCATGTTAACGCGTCCACTCATGATCTTCATATCAAAGGAAACATGGGTGAGAAAGGTTCGCGAAAATGCGATGACAGAAGAGAGTAAGCACACAAGTGTTTTCAAACAATAGTTGTTACGTTTATCTAAGCATACCACGAGCAAAGTTCTATGTAACTAGCAAGTAGGCAATATAAACATAAATCATATCACCTATAGTGTTGAGTCTTGCACGTGGAGTGAAGCGTCGTTGTGGATCGTTGAGCACTGTTCTGGTTATAGTCTGGTTTTATCCCAAAAGTTTTCCCTTTCTTTAAACCAAGTTCACTATAACCAATGGCTCTGATACCAATCTGTCACACCCCTAAAATCCACACGCGGAGTATCACCGCTTGGAGGCGTGACTGACCAGGATCAAGCCACCAATCATATTGAACATTGTAAGTAATAATAAAATTCAACCCATCAATACAAAAGGTGTTCAAAACCAACATAGTTAAGTGTTTAGCGGAAGCATAAATGTGAAAACCCAACATAAGTATTAAGTTCGAAATGTTATAATGTTTTTAACATGGCACCCACTGTCGATGTCCCACAACGACCGCGCCTCCCTGTGCAAGCTCCATAAGTACCTATCGACCTGCAAGGCATGTAACAACGAGTCAACAACAAAGTTGAGCAAGTTCACAGTTGTTTTTTCAGTTATTGAATTCGTTTCAGAATCGTAAGTTTGTTTCATAATCATGTGTTAACCAGTATCCTTGTTTCCCAAATCTTTACGATATTTAGTGGGGGCTTCCCATGTTGTATATTACTAGACTAGTCGTATCCATAAGTGTCCTTCCCAATCCGAGGACAGTGTTAAGTATGAGTGTACGTAGGTTTTACGTACGTGCCCTTCTCAATCCGAGGACATAAATAAGTATGAGTGTACGTAGGTTTTACGTACGTGCCCTTCTCAATCCGAGGACAGTAATAAGTATGAGTGTACGTAGGTTTTACGTACGTGCCCTTCCCAATCCGAGGACAGTAGCAAGTATGAGTGTACGTAGGTTTTACGTACGTGCCCTTCCCAATCCGAGGATAGTAGTAAGTAGTCTAGTAGTGTTGGTAATATAAATAGTTATTCAAACCCATTCCCAACCCACCGGGAATCCCATGCCTTAGGAGTGTGAACTCACCTTGGTTTGCTCGGTATGCTAAATTACGTTCTCACAAATAATCAGTCAAGTCCTATAATTATGCACGTATGCGAAATCAGTTTATGTTCGTTAAGTTTCACATGCAATCAATACCACAGGGTGTGTTTGGAAGTTAACATCATGCATCACAACAGTTAATCTCATTCATGCAGTTCATGTTTCACATAAATGTCTTTTGCAGTTTATTCTAGTATAATTATCCAATAACACACTTAACAGAATTAGCAAGTTTAACAGGATTAACATATACAACAGAGTTACATATTTAACAGAGTTAACATCTAACAGAACTAATAAACTAATTGAGTTTGCTGAACTAACAGAGTTAATACTTAACAGGTTTAATAGATTAACAGAGTTACACAGTTAATAAGGTTAACAGAGTTAATAAACTTAACTCAGTTAATAGGCTAAACAAGGTTATGTTGTCACGCACTTAGACGAAATCACATGAATCGAAATCACTTATTGGCGAAATCTCTGTTAGGATCGGAGGCTCTTACGAGAGTGTTTGTTTGTGTAAATTGAACAATCAATGAATATGAAAACATGTAAAGTGCAGTGGAAATGAACAACAAACTTTGTAAACACAATCATAAAGAGAAATGGATTTGATAAACACATGAATTGCATCAGTCGAAAGATTACAAAGTAAATCAAATGATTACAAACATGCTTACAAATAAACTCCCCCTCAGCCTGATACTCCAGTGGTTGATTGCACACAAGATGAAAGGATTGGACTAGAGGAGAAGAACTCACTCAGTCAATCAAATGTAACAGTACAGAATACTGCTCCATTTATAGACAAGCCAAGCCACTGAGGCATCTCAGCTGACGTCACCATGAAAGCGACGTCTAACAGCCTAACAACCTGTAACAACTGTTCTTATACAAACACTGCTAAACCTAACCCCTGACTATGTATAAAACAGATAACAAACTAAACTACTGCTCTCTTCTTACATTAGTGCTTTCCTCAAGGTTGATCAGTCCTTGGTTGGGCAGTGCTTTGTTATCAGTAGATTGTACCAGCAGTGTTTACTTCTCAGCAGTCTTCTGGGCTTCATCAGTAGTTAGAAGAACAGCAGCTGTTGTATGCAAACAGAGGATAGAGGATCATCAGATGTTATAATCACTTTCAAGGGAGAAGACTTAGTGTAAACAGCTGCTTATTGTGAATCCACTGTTGTGAACCAGTTTTGGCTTTCATTATCTGTTCCTCTGGTAGGGTTCAATCCCAACAATCTCTTATCCGACGAAATCCTTCGGACGAAATCACCTTTGGACGAAAACCCTAGGTGACTAAAGTGTTTTCGTCTGGTTCCCTATGTTTTCGTCTGCTGGGTGGGGTTTTCATCATCACAACAGTTACGCAACATCACAGAATCTCAGTAATCATCTAACAGTTACATCTCCTACATTATACAGTCATTCAATCATTACTCAATATTAGCAAATTGTTATGATCATTCAGTAATCAACATATGCATACCAGAATCCTATTCTGCTAAATATCTAACATCCTACCATCATAACAAGATCATCGATATTAACAAGATTATAAGGACCCCTAACATACAATTCAATTCAATCAACCCAATTCATGATATCATATGAATTACCAGATCATTGTGAAATCAAGATCACCATACAAACATCAGATCATTCATGGAAAAGCGTAACATAATCACATAACATCAATATTCAATCAAACGTATACATACAGACATGTAATCATGCATAACTCGAGCGATAGTGCAACTAACCGAGATGAAAGGTCACTAGATTTGATCGAAAGGAAAAACTATAAGGCTTGCAGTTGCCGTCGCACAGGGAAAAAGACTCTAGGGTTTGGCGATTAAGCTTTTACGTAATAGTGGAGAACAAGTTATTAAAGCAGATTGCTACTGGGCCAAAGTCCATTTGTTGTTTTCGCTAGTTAGTAGTGGACGAAAACACTACAGTGTTTTCGCCAACATGAGTGTCTTCGTGGGGTAGGGTGTTTAGCAAAGGATCCATTTTATTGCTCTTAATTATGCAAACACGATATTAATACTAAGCATGTTATTAACACATCAATCTATATAAAAACACACTTATGATGCACACCAAATATAAATATAACCACAACACTTTGCAAACAAGTACAAGATTAAGTCAAATAGAGACCTTGAAAACTCGGGTTGTCACACATATACTTTGAATGTTTCTGACAAATTATATTTTGATAAAGAATTTCCAATAAGAAGTGTTCAAATTGAAAAGATTAAAAAGGTTTTCAAATTAACAGAAATTAATATTTCTGAAATAAAAGATTTAAATCTTTCTGAAAAACCTAAAAAGTACACTTCAAGAGTTCAACAAAGATTGAACAAGAAAAAAGGTTACAGTTCTGGTTCTGGTTTTCAAAAGAAGCCAAACCATAACGGTAATTTCAAAAGAAAAGGATTAGGATTTATTCCACCTGAAAATCATAAAAATAAGAAAATTTCTAAAACAAATACAAAATTTGTTTCAGGGACAAATTGTGAAGAAGAAGCAAAGGGCTCATTCTGGAAACAGTCAAACCAAGAGTTTCTTGCTGAAAAGATGAAGAATGGAGTTTTTCAAAGAAAGGAGACTAGAACCTGTTACAGATGCAATGAAGTTGGTCATATTGCATGGAACTGTCCTCAAGCAACAAAAACAAAACAGGGAGTCTCAGAAAAACTTAAAGAAATAGTTGTTGACAAAACTGAACCACCAACTGAAAAATTTATAATTTTCAAAAACTCAACATATGAAGTTGGTGAATGTTCAAAGAAGTTCTACAGGAGAAGTGTGAATCTTGACAATCAAAAATGGGTTGTTAAGAAATCGGATGTGAAATCTGGCGATGAATCTGATTCCACAAAGTCAGAAGAGCCACAAGTTGATGTTAAAGAAGAAAGCTCAGTGCCTCCAATGGATGATGTGAATTTTCCACCATTGAGGACTGAAAATTTAGAAAAATTGGAAATGTTGAGATCTCGAATCAATTTTATTCTGAAAAGAATGAATTTGATGTTGAGAAAGCTTTTAATTGGAAATGTGAAAAAGATTTTTGGAAAAATGGTTGAGGGTAAAGTGAAAGGGTAAAAGATTTTTATAAAACAAAGAAAGCAACTTTTTATCCAAGAGAAGATGGGGTGGAAACATCCAAGTTTGGTGAAGCTTGGATGTCAGTTTTTCACAAGTAAAAAGTATGACTTGCCGAAGCTCCCAGGTTGGTAAGTGGGGAGCAGGAATCGGCATCTTTCTTGAGAAATTCACTTTTGTGATATTTCGTCTTTCAAAGTGGTAAATCAGGGACATTAAGTTGTACTTGATTTTCTACAAGTGATATTGTTGTTAAAATTCAAAATTGTTATATTTGTCATGTGGTTGAAGAAAACACAGTGATGAATTGATCCCCGAACCTACAAGTGGTTTTATAAAATCAGCAAAACTTATTTTCCGGAAAAATCATTTTGGTTAAAACAAACTTAAGTGTTTTGAAATCATAATGAGAAAATAGTTTGTTGAAAGGGGGAGTTCTGATTGTTTATGCCAAGTGGATGGCAAATTGAAGTGATTCGATATCAGTTGTCACGTTACTTGTACAGTTTGTTTTCAAATTTCCTTAAATGATTTAGAATTTTAGGGGGGGATTATGAATTTTTTCAGAAAATCCAAAAACATTTGAAAATTTGAAAAAGGCAAAAACATGATAAAATACAAAAATGAGTTTGTTGTGAAAAAGAGGGAATGATAGTACATCAGTAGATAGTTACAGTATGCTAAAGAAATGTAATGTTTAAATAGCGTTAAACGGTTTCACTGATGATATGTCGATAGGTTTTTACACATTTAGTAAGCTTTTTCGGGATATAAACATAAATTCAAATTCAAACTTGCTTATTTTGTGGGGAACACTACTTGGATACATAGGTAACCCTTGAAATTTCGTTTGAAAGATCCTTCTTTCTGAGATACTAGGTCTTTATGCTCAGTGATATCTGGGGTATTATCCCGGGACTTCTGATTTTGCGGAAGCAATGGCCTAGTCCCCGGAGAATACTTTACGTTTGCTTGAAATAAAAGCCTGCACTCAGTACAAAAAATGATGAAACATTGAAAAATGCTAATCATGTGCTGTTGTAAAAAAGATCCTCTAAAGGGGACCCACCAAAAGTCGAAGCCGTCATCTCTCTGCTGAACGGAAGTTCTGACCTGAGCTCTCACGGTTCTTCGCATTTAACCCCTTACAGATATCATCTGTGGTATACTCACCTATAAGACTGAATATTGGGATCTGGATACGGGAGTATATTCAAGAGGTGGGACACATGAATGAGTTTAAGTCCTTAATACACCTAATTCATATCCTGAATCAGTTGAAATTTGTGTGAGAATTTAAGTGGATCAGTATATTGGCAATCTAAGTGAATTGTTTAATCCTTATTGTGTAACTAAGCTCAACGGTACTTGTGACTTGTCAAAAACTGATATGATCCTCTTACACAAACTTGCAAAAATATTGTCTGTAAATATTTCTTTATTGCATTTCATTTCTTTTCAAAAATACAAAAAAATTTAAGTGTATTTTAGCATAAATTTTGAAAAATCCAAAAATATTTTTGACAACTGGTGTTGAAGAGCTGATTTTCAAAATTCCAAGCGCTAAACATGAAGAGCATGTGGTGAGGGAGAGCTTGTGTTTAAATGAGAAAAGGTTTTGAATATTTAATTACAAGTGGTTCATCAATTATTAACATTGTTATATCTTTCTGGATAAATTTGAGGGGGAGTCTGGTTATATAAATTTGTCAAATGTTAAATTTGTGAAATTTATTGTGAGGTAGAGGATGTTCAGGATAGCCTAGATTCTGAAGTCTGAGTATAGAGCCAGGACACAATTCTGATCCTGTGAAAGTCAGATTGCAATCAACATCCGAGGGTAAATGAGATTGTTCGAGGGGAGTATGTTGATGCTGAAGAGGAGGAGAAAGAGATAAAGTTTGAGGATGCCTACACTGTCAGATTCTTCAGAGAGCGATCAGACTGATAAAGACTGAAGACGTTGAAGACTCAACACTTAAGACTCGTCAACATCCGAGGGGGAGTCTGTTGGTGCATACGTCTGTCGACTTCGTCTTGTATCGAGTCTTGTAATAAAATAGTTAGATCGAGTCACGTAGTTCAGGAAAATAGAGTTTTAGAGATGATTTCCCACGAAATGTCTATTCCCCACGAAATAGACATGGCACTTTCAAGGGGAATTAGAAACTCTATAAATAGGGAGTTTAGTCATTTCATTTGTAACTTCTCCCATTCCAGCAGCGAAGCTCTGCTGAAGTGTCTACAGGTCTGTAAACGTGTCATATCAATAAACAAGACGGTTAAACTACTTTCTAGTGCAAATCAAGCTGAACCGACACCGAAACGTCTGATTCTGCCTCTCGTTTTGGTCTAGAAATCTTCTGAAAGACTCGTTTTGTTCGTTACTCGATCCTACATGATGATTGTGTAGAGTGCAAGAAAGGAAAACAGACGAAGAAGTCACATCCACAGAAGTTGCTGAATTCAATCAGGTCCCGCTTGAAAGGTTGCACATGGACTTGTTCGGGCCTGTAAATGTAAAAAGCATTAGCGGAGACTTATACTGTCTGGTGGTTACTGACGACTTCATAAGGTTTTCGTGGATAGTGTGCATGGAAAGAAAAGACCAAACTTTTGAGTCGTTGATGATTTTGTTCAAGAAGATGGAAACGCTGTATAAGTTGCCGATCAGGAGAATACGAAGTGATAATGGAACGGAGTTCAAGAATAATCGCATGCTCGAGTTCTGTAATGAAAAAGGGATTCTTCATGAATTCAGTGCACCATACACTCCACAGCAGAACGGTGTAGCTGAAAGAAAGAATCGCACCTTGATTGAAACAGCTCGAACAATGCTTGCCGATTCCAAGTTGCTAATATTCTTCTGGAGTGAAGCAGTTGCCGCAGCATGCTATACATTGAACCGCGTTCTGATAGTAAAGAAATTCAAGAAAACATGTTTTGAACTTCTTCATCGTTATAAACCGAATCTGAAGTTTTTAGAACCGTTTGGATCTCCGTGTACTTTTATAGATCCAGATGGCAAATTTGGTGAAAAAAGCAATGAGGGTTTCTTTGTAGGATATGCGAGTCCACTGAAAAGAGTGTTCGTTCCATGCCTAAGGAAGGTAATTGAAGTCCAGCATGTAGATTGTCAGAAGCATACTACTCCACCACAACTTCCCAGACAAAGATTCTTGTTCGATTACGACAAACTCTGGGAGTCCTTCCAACTGCCGACTGAGCCAAGTGAAGAGGAACTAGCTTACTTATACCAACAGCAGCAATCTATGGTTCAAGAATAGGTGCCAAGACCGTTGCTAGTTTCTCAGCCAGATGTGGGTACTAACCTTCCTACAAATGGTACAAACGATCATGAGGCAGGTCCAAGTGGAACTGCTCACGAACCACCAGAGGAACCAGCTCCAACATTTGATAATTCTGACGACTCAGATTCGGAATCCGGTCCGACTTTTGACGAGGAACAAAATGTTGCTACGACTGAAGCTGAGGATCACACCGGTGATCTAGATATTACGAACCAGCAATCGGAAGTCAATGTACCTGACACTGCAATGCCAAGAACTCTGTCTTATCATCCTTCAGAGCAAATAATTGGTGATCTTCAGAGCGGAGTAAAAATGAGAGATCAGATCAATAGAGCACTTACTTGTTTTTATACTTCTGTTTCTCCTTTACAGGAAGAATTCTCACTTAAATGTTTTATCTCGCAGATTGAACCCAGAACATATAAGGAAGCTTTGACTGAAGACAGCTGGGTGAACGCTATGCAGGAAGAACTGCAGCAGTTCGAGAAACTGGGTGTTTGGAGATTAGTAGACCTTCCTGAAAACCAGAAGCTGATAAAGACAAAGTGGGTCTTTAAGTGAAAAAGGGATGATAGAGGTGTGATTGTGAGGAATAAAGCACGACTGGTAGTACAGGGTTTCAGTCAGCAGGAGGGGATCGATTTTACTGAAGTGTATGCCCCTGTTGCTAGACTCGAGGCGATAAGAATCTTCCTGGCATTCGCGTCATGGAAAGGATTCAAAGTCTATCAGCTAGATGTTAAGTCTGCATTCCTGTATGGAAAAATCAAAGAAGAAGTGTATGTGGGACAACCGCCGGGGTTCACTGATCCACTACACAAAAACAAACTCTAACTTCTGGATAAAGCGCTTTACGGACTCCACCAGTGTAACAACCCGCGCTTTTGTGCGTTGTTACTACTCGTTATACTCGTTACGCCTAGCACCGGAGACTCGGATCATAATGTAACTATATCGCTATTCGAAGGATAATCGCATATTTTCGAAATACAATGTCACAATACTACACTATTATCACACTAACACTCACGGCGACATTGAGTGAGGACTTATTCTACCCTCCTCAGTGGCCGTGATGTGTCGAACGTAAACAATTAACGCTAACAAGGACTCTCGGGTGAGTGCTGTAGCTCCAGTCGTCATGACGATGATGACAATACGAGTAAACGGTACCCCGTTAGTCTTTGTGGCACTACACGAAATAACGTTCACGATGACATCAAGAAAGGATCTATACTACCCTCATTGATGGCCGTGAAACGTCGCTAATAATCGCATACTCGAATCGAAAACCGATTGTTAAATTATCGAAACTTTGGATTATGGATACGTAAATACGATCCCTAGTGATATATATATATATAATAATAACAATATAATGATAATATAAATTAATTATGGAGAGTACACACTTCGAAAACGATCAAAACGGAGAAGTCCAACACGTCAGGATAGCCATCCGGACGGATGCGCCATACGCACGGATGGACCATCCAGACGGATGGGCCATACGCACGGATGGGCCATCCGCACGGATGGGCAATCCGGGCCAGAACCCCCTTCTTCTCCTCTGAAGCCTATAAATACCATGTCACATCACTTAAACAGTGATGTGACAGCTCCTACTCAACCAAACACGCTCCAAGACCCTTTTTCTCTCGATTCCTCGCGATTCCGGTAAGATTTCAACCTAGAAACTTGTACTTCTACAATCTACACTAAATTCTACATCTTTCTATCCTTCAAAACTCAATTTCTAACCGTGAAATCTGCGGATTTGATGCGTTTTGAGGTGATGTCACTAAGAGTTCTTAGGAACTTCCAGTTGTGACCTCATCCCACCATAAACGACTCAGATCTGGGTGATTTCGACACGTTTTGGTAACAAATCTCGCCTAAATCTAAGTATTTACCCAAGGAACTGTGCGATTTCTAGTTAACCATGAAGAACACATCACGAATGGCCAGATCTGATGGAACGGGGTGATTCCCGGCCGTTAGAACGGGTCGGGACTGATGAAATTTCAAGTGTTAGTGCGAAATTACACTACCCTAGTAAATACAAACATATTCCTTCCGTTAAACACTGGAAAACAGGGTTCAGAATGCGAAACAGACGTATCATCCGCACAGATAACCTGTCCGCACGGATGACACGTCCGCACGGATCACACGTCCGCACGGATCACACGTCCGCACGGATCACACGTCCGCACGGATCACACGTCCGCACGGATAACATGTCCGCACGGACAACATGTCATCCGCACGGATACATGTCATCCACACGGATGAACACCATACGACTGGACCACTCATCATTCAAGCGCATGACCATCCGACCGGATTTCCATCCGATCGGATAATCACTGATACGCACGAATGGCCATCCGGCCGGATTGCCATCCGACCGAATAAGTCACTGAACCTTACCACTTCAAACGAATGGTCAATAGTCACCTATTGTACCCGACACCGTTTAACGTACTCTCATTCGATCAGGCTAACTCAGACACAACCCGAATCAAGCTGTGTTTACTTACCAAATACGCACTGTGAGTATACTTGAACCCTTTTTAATCGAATTTTGGGTGTAACATACGTTTCTAACAAATCGAACTTATCAAACGAAATATTCAATCAATCGAATTATCACTTGCGAATAACTGTTATGCATAGATATACGTGATGCTAGATGCATATGTGCTAGGGCTCATACTCGCGACGTCCCACCACGACTAGTATAGTACTATTGCGCCCGACGGGGTCTAGTTATGCCATCGTACATCCGAGCATCGAGGACTTAGTTGGTAGTATCAGTTTTGTGAGTATATATGTCGTGTATTACGTTTATGCATGTGGAAATTCGCTACACTTTTATCTATTATGCTATACTTATCAAACCTGTATACTCGCCAATACTTTTGTATTGACAAATATTTTAACGTATGTTGCAGGTTAGATCGCAGACTATATCAAATCAAGCTAGGAAGTCTAGAAACTCAACTAAAATCTAGGTTGTCGGATTTGTATTGTTCGAGAGGGCAAGAAATCTGTGATAACTTATGTGATGGTATTATTTGTTAGTATGGGATAACGAATGTATTAAATATTATCGCAATATAGTTGTTATGGATTCTCTTGAGCAATCTGATTCGCCTAGTGCCGCGCCCCGATGATTCCGCCATCGGTTGGGGTGTGACAGATTGGTATCAGAGCCATAACTATAGGGAATTAGGTCAGACTCGACCTAGTCTGGGTCGACGCCTTAGAAATTGACCTAGTCTATAGTCTAAGTACCAACAGGCCGACTCATACAAACCCGGTGGGGTTTGTATTGGGCTTACTTGATACTCTCGATCGAAATTGCTAAAAGCTACAACTTTGTGTGAACACCGCATACTACAACTTCACGCGAAGAAGCCTTTCCTAAGGCTGAAATACTACTTAGCCTTTTCTAAGGCCGACACAATACACACGTTTTCGAAAATACTCGCATAACGAAACCGAGTGATCCAGTCGAGATCAGGCGTGAAAACCAAGAACTCTTGATAGGACTGCTCACTCAGCACATTTTTCTAGCACGAGAACCTTTCATCGAGTTAGGAGTGACATCCACATCTCGACAAAGGTCTCCATTTCTAAATCTAGTGGAACTCACGAATTTATTCGAAGAGCATAACCACACTTAGGAACGAAACTGTTAAGTCAGGGGTGAAACCCGTACCTTAATAAGTCATCCCACTCTCTATAAACTGGTTTTCAAAAGCTCTCACCAAGGACTCGACTATCACGATAACTCGAGCCACGCGATGACTAGAAAGACGAATGCTATGAGCTTCATCCCAGTGGAAGCATGAAGTCCTCTAGGTCAACGCGCATGCTCGAACTTGTTAGATATAGTTGGGTTACCTTGGGTAGTCAACGCCTAAAACACCCGAGGCACTCTATTATACGACCCGCCAATTTTACAATGATCGGAACTTATTTACGTTTTGAAACTTTACGCTTTATCGATTTCTCGATTTAACAATTTCCACTCCCTACTTTATAAACGCACAATTCGCACAACCATCGCAATCTAAAACGAAACCCGAATGTTCGCAACAAAACTAATGCATAACCTATCGCCTTCGCTATCTCTTTCTCACCTCAACGCGTCCTCGCATACTCTAAACCGACCCGTATGTGTATGAATACAAATTTCAGTTATATAAATATCTATATATATATATATACGTATAAACAACAAGTCATTGTGTGAGAACTTAGGAACTTCGTGTCTCCTATGTGGCTCCTATGTGATTCGTATTACTATTATACTATAACATCAAGTTTTGAACGCGCTCAATCGCATCGCAAAACTCAAAAATCATTATGATCGGATCTCATTCCTAGTCTCTTTCTGTCTAGATGCCTTCCAACAACTCTACCTCGAGACGAGTAGCTAGGAGAAGAGCCAAACAAAGTGTCAATAAGAGGATCGCATCACTTGTGACTAAGGAAGTGAGTAAGCTTATTCCTCGAATTGCCGCTCAAGTGCACTCTCTCAGCAACTCTCGAGCCTCGGAAGACTCCAAGACGGAAGCTCCGAAATCTACTTTTCTCTAGAAACACTTCAAGGCCTATGACCTGATGGAGTTCACGGGTGAAGGAGGTGTATCTCAACTACTCCAGTGGTTCGATTCTATTGAAGTTACCCTTCATCAAAGTGGGTGTCCCGATAGTTTCCGTACTACTTGCGCTACCGGAGTATTTCAATCACGAGCACTCGACTGGTGGACCACCGAACGTAACAAACGTGGGATCTCCGTAGCTTACGCTCTGTCTTGGAATGAGCTGAAAGTGCTCATGAAGAAAGAGTACTGCCCCCTCATGAAATCCAGAAACTAGAAAACGAGTTTTGGGGAATCAAGCAAGCAAAAGGTGACAATGCTGACTACACCGCAAGGTTTAAACAGCTTAGCATAATCTGCCCAGGTCAGGTCAACACTTCGGAAAAGGCCATCGCGAAGTACATTCGTGGCTTGCCTGAGTGTGTGGGAGATTTTGTCGAAGCTGCAAGACCTGCTACCATCGAAGAAACATACCGCTTAGCCTCAGAAATCAACAACAAACGACTCATGGAAGGATTATTCTCAAGGAATCCTGTCAAGCAAGCTCATCAAGCAATCGCCAATAATCCTTCAGGCGAACATGTTGACAAATCTTCCGATAAATCTACTGACGAACCTTCTGACAGATCTGCTGGCGATTCTTCTAATGAATCAGCTAACAATTCTTCTGACGGATCTGCTAACGATTCTTCGGACGGATCTGCTGCCGATTCTTCTGACAAATCCGCCGATGGATCTTCCGACAAATCAGCCAAAGACTACGCAAGCGAGTCTTCAGATGAATCCTCCAACGACGACATCTCTTCGCAAGACACCGACGAACCCAGCCGCAAACGAAAGACTTCAAGCCCGAGCTCATCAACAACCGAACTACTACAACCGGAACCTCATCGAACCGTTCCGATGTTTCCGAAACGAGCCTACACTGGAGCCATCCTCAGTGTTACTCGTGTACCTATCATCATCCAATTAGGGCTGACTATCGCTATTGCAATAACTACAATCGTTACGGTCACTTCACCCATAACTGCCGTATCGAACCGTGAACTTGAGTACAACAACAACAGCTCCAGCAAAGGTCTTCCGCATCAGACATCTAGCAAGCGTAGGATAAAGTTGTAATGATACGAATTTCGACGTTTATTTCTAAGCTTTGAACCTACTCTATTACTCAATGTTGCCCTCGTATTCTCTTTCACTCTCTAATCGTCGCACTTAGACTAGATTCACACATACTGAATACTATATCACGAAATAATGTGTTTGCCCTCACTACACCCTTAGAACGAGGTACGATAAACGTGCAAGGAACGAATAATCGCGGGTGCACACGGGATTATTTGGGACAGTGCACGGTGATCGTAGTGAATTCTAAAGGTGCCATAACGTTTTGACAAAAGGTGACACCAAAACACGGGATGAAAGTAGTACGGGTCGGGCAAGGTGTGCTTTATCATACTACCGAAGTTCCGTGAAGAAGGTGCCACGTGGAGTTGAACGTTATTAGACCTATTATACTATAGTGATTATTTTCAACACACTACACTCAATCGCAAGGCGTAACAAACCGTATCATCGCAAGACTTGTCGTAAGTCTGCAAACGCAATGCAAACGCCTCAACGATGGACTCTGGAGAGTCTACCTCGCAGGACAATTGCATCGACGCAAGACTAGTCATAAGTCTATAGCGATCAATCTCATCAAATACACTAACGCTCACGATATTACCGGGTGAGGACCTATTCTACCCTCCTCGATAACCGTGATGCGTCGCAACGTAACGTTAAGCTTATTCGAAACAAAACTCGATTAATTGCAATCGTTTATCCTGTGTATCTCG
This sequence comes from Helianthus tuberosus, assembly GCA_030545235.1. Classification (NCBI taxonomy): domain Eukaryota; kingdom Viridiplantae; phylum Streptophyta; class Magnoliopsida; order Asterales; family Asteraceae; genus Helianthus; species Helianthus tuberosus. The sequence goes on from CM060417.1 coordinate 501,784, forward strand.
CAATCTCTGTCGCTTATTATGAGGAACTATATCGCTTGCTGTGTATCAATCTATCGCTATACCTTTAGCTGTGATATTCGTGTTAAGTTAGCACGCATGACCTCGCTTCACGAAATGAAGCTTATATGATTAAGGTAAGGTGTTTTAGTCATATCGGCGACCTTTCGTGGAAAAAGGCCATGTGGGGTCTAATGTTAGTTAAACTCTGTGATGTTAATCAATCAAACCGAACCGCGTAACTCGAACCGCATACCTTCATCGTTTTCACGCAACAACTGCCGCTTATCGTAATTCGTTTATCATCGCCGTCGTTACTAGTATTGTGCTATGTTATTCGCTTAATCACCTAATCGCTGATCGCCTATCGTGTATAATCTACCGCTTATCGCTCGCTTGGTGTTCATTGCAGTCTGTATGGTATTAAGTACACATGACACCGCTTCACGAGGCAAAGCTAACCTGGTCAAGCATGGTGTTTCGCCATGTTAACAAACTCCCGTGAAAACGTGCCATGTGGGTGTAATGAGGAATCTAATCGAAAACGCGCTATTCGCTTCTCGCTTATCAACTCGCTGGATTAATCTATTCGATCCTATCTTATGCGCGGTCCGACTTTCTATCGATTGGGCCGAGTAAACGTAATTCTATCCGAGTCATATCGGCACACCTGACACTGCCTCACGAAACGGAAATAATATGGGCAAAGCATGGTGGATACGCCGCTGGTACTTCCTATATATAAGTGTTTTAAACATATTAACGAACTTCCGTGGGAAGGTGCCAAGTGGGGCTTGATGCTAAATCATCCTTTTCAAAAGGTTAAAACTGATTTTTTATAAAACTTTTATTAAAACCATGGAACAAGTGAAATCCCTCACAATGTGGAGGTAACATCGAATCAGCTTAACTCCATGTTCAAAGGGAGCTTCATGAGTCCAATTTTTCCGTAAAACCTTTTTCAAGATCAAAAACAAGACTTTCTTGAGATGTTGGTTCAACATCGAGTTCAGCTGGAACCTATGTCATAGGAGAGTTTTCGTAACCCTTGTTTTCATCTTCAAATTCCTTAAAATGTTAGAAACTTAAACCTCCTTGCAACGTCGGTTAACACCGACTCTGTTGACCGCACGTTAAAAGGAAAATTTTCAAAGATTTTCATCCTGAATCCCCTTTTTAATATCTAGAATGAACGCTTCTTGTAACGTTGGTTAACGATCAACTCAGTTAACTCTACGCCATTAGAAACCTTTCAAATTGCAATCGCATCAAACTAACAAATTCTACACAAGACAAGGTACTTGGAATGCCAACTCGTGGGATTAATACTTTCGTCTGTACGTCGCCTTCTCGCTATCGCAGTCGATCTCTCTTATTCGAAACGTCCTCGCTGTCAACCTACAATCAAATCGCTCGCTGTATCGCTACTTATACAAGACCAACTCTTAGAAGTCTACCTATTGGATTAATTTCGGGACGAAATTTCCTAAAGAAGGGGAGACTGTAACAACCCGCGCTTTTGTGCGTTGTTACTACTCGTTATACTCGTTACGCGTAGCACCGGAGACTCGGATCATAATGTAACTATATCGCTATTCGAAGGATAATCGCATATTTTTGAAATACAATGTCACAATACTACACTATTATCACACTAACACTCACGGCGACATTGAGTGAGGACTTATTCTACCCTCCTCAGTGGCCGTGATGTGTCGAACGTAAACAATTAACGCTAACAAGGACTCTCGGGTGAGTACTGTAGCTCCAGTCGTCATGACGATGATGACAATACGAGTAAACGGTACCCCGTCAGTCTTTGTGGCACTACACGAAATAACGTTCACGATGACATCAAGAAAGGATCTATACTACCCTCATTGATGGCCGTGAAACGTCGCTAATAATCGCATACTCGAATCCGAAACCGATTGTTAAATTATCGAAACTTTGGATTATGGATACGTAAATACGACCCCTAGTGATATATATATATATATAATAATAACAATATAATGATAATATAAATTAATTATGGATAGTACACACTTCGAAAAAGATCAAAACGGAGAAGTCCAACACGTCAGGATAGCCATACGGACGGATGGGCCATACGCACGGATGGGCCATCCGGACGGATGGGCCATACGCACGGATGGGCCATCCGCACGGATGGGCCATCCGCACGGATGGGCAATCCGGGCCAGAACCCCCTTCTTCTCCTCTGAAGCCTATAAATACCATGTCACATCACTTAAACAGTGACGTGACAGCTCCTACTCAACCAAACACGCTCCAAGACCCTTTTTCTCTCGATTCCTCGCGATTCTGGTAAGATTTCAACCTAGAAACTTGTACTTCTACAATCTACACTAAATTCTACATCTTTCTATCATTCAAAACTCAATTTCTAACCGTGAAATCTGCGGATTTGATGCGTTTTGTGGTGATGTCACTAAGAGTTCTTAGGAACTTCCAGTTGTGACCTCATCCCACCATAAACGACTCAGATCTGGGTGATTTCCACATGTTTTGGTAACAAATCTCGCCTAAATCTAAGTATTTACCCAAGGAACTGTGCGATTTCGAGTTAACCATGAAGAACACATCACGAATGGCCAGATCTGATGGAACGGGGTGATTCCTGGCCGTTAGAACGGGTCGGGACTGATGAAATTTCAAGTGTTAGTGCGAAATTACACTACCCTAGTAAATAAAAACATATTCCTTCCGTTAAACACTCGAAAACAGGGTTCAGAATGCGAAACAGACGTATCATCCGCACGGATAACCTGTCCGCACGGATGACACGTCCGCACGGATCACACGTCCGCACGGATCACACGTCCGCACGGATCACACGTCCGCACGGATCACACGTCCGCACGGATCACACGTCCGCACGGATAACAAGTCATCCGCACGGATACATGTCATCCGCACGGATGAACACCATACGACTGGACCACTCATCATTCAAGCGCATGACCATCCGACCGGATTTCCATCCGATCGGATAATCACTGATACGCACGAATGGCCATCCGGCCGGATTGCCATCCGACCGGATAAGTCACTGAACCTTACCACTTCAAACGAATGGTCAATAGTCACCTGTTGTACCCGACACCGTTTAACGTACTCTCATTCGATCAGGCTAACTCAGACGCAACCCGAATCAAGTTGTGTTTACTTACCAAATACGCACTGTGAGTATACTTGAACCCTTTTTAATCGAATTTTGGGTGTAACATACGTTTCTAACAAATCGAACTTATCAAACGAAATATTCAATCAATCGAATTATCACTTGCGAATAACTGTTATGCATAGATATACGTGATGCTAGATGCATATGTGCTAGGGCTCATACTCGCGACGTCCCACCACGACTAGTATAGTACTATTGCGCCCGACGGGGTCTAGTTATGCCATCGTACATCCGAGCATCGAGGACTTAGTTGGTAGTATCAGTTTTGTGAGTATATATGTCGTGTATTACGTTTATGCATGTGGAAATTCGCTACACTTTTATCTATTATGCTATACTTATCAAACCTGTATACTCGCCAATACTTTTGTATTGACAAATATTTTAACGTATGTTGCAGGTTAGATCGCAGACTATATCAAATCAAGCTAGGAAGTCTAGAAACTCAACTAAAATCTAGGTTGTCGGATTTGTATTGTTCGAGAGGGCAAGAAATCTGTGATAACTTATGTGATGGTATTATTTGTTAGTATGGGATAAAGAATGTATTAAATATTATCGCAATATAGTTGTTATGGATTCTCTTGAGCAATCTGATTCGCCTAGTGCCGCGCCCCGATGATTCCGCCATCGGTTGGGGTGTGACAACCAGGCCCCGAGAACCTGGTATGAGACGTTTTTCCAACATCTGCTGGCCAACGGGTTCACCAGAGGGACAGTTGATAGCACTCTGTTCACAAAGGAAGTTGCAGGCCATTTCTTAATCGTGCAGATCTACGTCGATGATATCATCTTTGGTTCGACAAATGACGACTTGTGTAAGGATTTTGAGAATGTTATGAAGAAGAAATTCGAGATGAGTTCGATGGGGGAGATGAAGTTCTTCCTAGGGCTGCAGGTGGAGCAAATGCCCGAAGGAATCTTCATTCATCAAAATAAATACGTGAACGATGTTCTGGAAAAGTTCAACATGGCTCAATCTAGTCCAGCATCAACCCCCTTGCTCAGAATCACGGGATTTGCCCAGACGAGAGTGGAGAGAAAGTGGAAGAGACACTGTATCGGTCAATGATTGGACCTTTGATGTATCTTACTGCTTCTCGCCCGGACATCATGTATCCAACGTGTTTGTGCGCCCGATATCAGTCTAGCCCACGCCAGTCAAACTTGACGATCGTGAAACGCATTTTACGGTATTTGAAAGGCTGCCCAAGCATCGGCTTGTGGTATCCTAAGTCTGGCGATTTATCACTCACAGGTTTTGCTGATTCGGACTTTGGTAGCTGCAAGCAAAATTCTAAGTCCACCACTGCAGGCTGTCAGTTCTTCGGAACTTGATTAGTCACTTGGCAGTGCAAGAAATAAACCTCTGTAGCGCTCTCTACTTGCGAGGCTGAATACGTTTCAGCCTCGAGCTGTTGCTCTCAGATCCTTTGGATCCAACAGCAGATGCAAGACTTTGGTTTGCAGTTCTTGGACACGCCGATTTTTGTGGACAATGAAGCGGCTATTAACATATCGAAAAACCCGGTTTACCACTCCAAAACTAAACATATTGAAATTCAGCATCACTTCATCCTTGATTGCTACGAGAAGAAGTTGATCCGAATAGAACATATACACACCGATGAACAGAAGGATGATTTTTATACAAAACCTTTTGATAGAAAGAGATTTAGCTATCTTTTGAAATTAAATGGGATGAAAAATCTGTTTTCTGGGAGGGAAATTGAGTGTGAAGCCGAGGAGGACGGCGATCTGATGTGATCCACGTTATGTTGTCAAGTTTTTGAACAGTTTATTTTCTGCTTTTGATAAAAACAAACACACAAAAATATGTCTTTGTTTTTAGGGGGAGAAAGTTTGCAGAAAAATACAAAAAAATGATAAAATTTCAAAATCCAAAAACATTTGAAAAAGTTAAAATGAGTTTGTGTAAAAAGGGGAAATGATAGTACATCAGCTAGACAGATGCAGTACGCTAAAGAAATGTAAAGTATATATGTGTTAAGCAGTCTTGCAGATGATATGCCGATACGTTTTTACACATTTAGTAGGTTTGTTCGGGATATAAACATAAATAATTACTTGCTTTTATGTGGGGAATATCTCTCGGATATATGGGTAACCCCCGAAATCTTGTTTGAAAGGTCCCTCTTTCTGAGATACTAGGTCTTTATGCTTAGTGATATCTGGGGTATTATCCCGGGACTTCTGATTTTGCGGAAGCAATGGCCTAGTCCCCAGAGAATACTTTACGCTGCTTGAAATAAAAGCCTCCCCTCAGCATAAAAAATGATGAAACATTGAAAAATGTTAATCATGTGCTGTTGAAGAAAAGATCCTCTAAAGGGGACCCACCACAAGTCGAACCGTCATCTCTCTGCTGAACAGAAGTTCTGACCTGAGCTCTCACGGTATCGCAATTTAACCCCTTACAGATATCATCTAGGTATACTCACCTGTAAGACTGAATATTGGGATCTGGATACGGGAGTATATTCTGAGGTGGTACACATATAAAAGTTAAGCCTTAAAACATTAAATCCGTATCCTGAACATATTGAAAATTGTGTGAAAAATTAAGAGGATCAGTATATCGGCAATCAATGTAAACTGTTTAATACTGAAAATGTAATCTAAGCTTAACGATGCTTGTATCTCGTCTGCAGCTGATATGATCCCCTAACACACTCACAAAAATATTGTATGTACAGTTTATTGCTTACCATATTCAAAAATCCAAAAAGATTTGCTTTTCATCTTATTTTCGACAACGAACGTTGGGGATCAGATGATCAAAGTCTTATGTGCTGAACATGTCTGGATCATGAGGGTTGGGTAAGTAGAAGATTCTAAAAAATGATTGGTAATTGCTTGAAAGTGTGAAAGTTCATTAACTTGAACTAAAAATTGTTTCAGAAAGTCAGCAAACTTCATAAACTGGTCAACCAAGGTCATTAACTTGGACTTGGTAGGCTGAACAGTTGACCAAGGTCATTAACTTGGACTTGGTTAACTGGGTGTGTCGGTAAAATCTGAAAAAGTTAAAAATTTGAAATTTTGAATAAGCATTTTGAATTGAAGAACAAAGAATTAGAGGCAGCCAAAGCAGTGAAAGAGCATGAGATTTATAGGATAAATAAAGTGTTAGAAAAGATGCTTGGTAAGTCTATTGAGCAACAATTTGATGAAATCAAGATTGAAGAAGTTAGAGCTCAAAGACAAGCAGAGATTGATGCTAAAATGAAGAACAAAGGAAAGGGTATTGAAGGTGTTTCTGAGGAGAGGGCAATTGTTCTATCAATTGTACCTGAATCTCCTATCCTGAATCCTGTTCCTATCTCTGCAGTATCTGCTATCTTTGAAGAGGATGTGCTACTTTATGATGTTCTTAATGTTGATGAAGATATTGATGAAGATGATGAAGATGATGAAGATGAGGATGATGATGCAGAAAAAGATGATGAAGATGATGAAGTATTTTCTGCAAGTAGCCATAGGAATGATGATAATAATGATGATGATGACGATCAGGGTGCTACTGGTGTTAAAGTTTCTGAGAAATCGAATGAACAAAATGTTGATGATTATTTACATGATGATGAGAATGAAGAAGCTGAGGATGCAACAGGTGAGGGGGAGCACACTGATGATCAAAATGTTGACAAAGTTGAAAAGTTAATTCTGCGTCTAGAGCCTGAGGTAGAGGAAGGAGAAATCAGGCATACATACACAATGGATGATATTATCGAGATGACACGAATTGATGATCCTAATTTCAAGTTTGATTTTGAAGAAGAGTTGAATGCTTTTGATATGAATCAACAGCCTGAGTATGAGTACAAGTATGTTGATGAGGCAGACAACTATGATAGAGTTGAAGTTGAGGATTGCACTGATGAAGAAACTTCTGAAAATGTTGATACATCGAACTTTCCTACATTGTTTGAATTTTTCAATGAAGCAAACGCAGATGAGTTGAGGAGGAAAGTGGCTGAATGTCTTAAAGATAAGAATTTCGATGGTACTGTGAAAGATGCTCAGAAGGAAGAAAGAAAGAAGTGGTTTAGACAGACTAATGAAAGAAAGTTCAAGAGGCCACTGAAGTATTATAGCAGAGACAAGGAAGTGTCACTGGGGGATATTATAAGCTGGGGATTCTTACCTCAAGTAAATGCTTATGCTATTCATCGAGAATACGGTGTACAGTATTTTGAACGTCTTTATGATATCATGTCTCTACCATGGTGGGATGTGGAAGAGTTGTCAAAGGTTAGAACATTAAACTATCCTATCAGGAAAAATGATGTGCCTATGTGGGGTCTGATAAAGTATGAAGCATTAAAAGATTTCAAACACTGGAAGCCTCACTATCTGAAGAAAGTGAATAGGGTGAATCCAGTGACTGGTACTGAAGAAACAATTTTGCATGTGAAGAAGCCTAAAGTGATCAAGTATATTCTTGTGCCAAAAATGGAGCAAGGTTTTCATAAAGGCTTTGTGTGTTGGGTATACAGCTGTTTGTCAACAGAAGTTATAATAACCTACATGACTGAAAATGAAGTTAGAGAAATCTTTGTGTATGATCCTCTATGGCTGGTGAATTGCTCTGCTAAAGACATAGAATGTTTGTTTGTAAACAAGATCTACTTCAATGCTGAAGATAGAGATCAAGCGATGCAATTTCAGAAGGTTGTATCCATATGTTTCCAGAAAATATCAACGTTGAGAGCAAATGGTCATCTAAATGGCGAAAGATAGAGCAAGAAGAAAAGTTGAAGGCTGAGAAAGAACGGAAGGCACGTGAAGATAAAGACAGCATGTTAAGACATACTTTGGTGCAAAGAATGGCTGCTGAAGAAAAGAAAAGAGTTGAAGAGAACGAGAAGCTTAGGAAGTTACTGAAGAAAAAAGCCTAAACCAAGGGAAGAAAAGTTTAAGTCGCTGTATAGAGCTGAAGACCAGACTGAAGACTCCGGCAATATCCAAGGGGGAGTTTGTTGGTGCATAAAGTCTATAGCCTACGTCTTAAGTCTAGGTCATGTTTGTATAGGGTTTACAGGGGTCTAAAGTGTAATTTTATGAATTTTGATGTAATTCCGCTTGAAATGACACTTGGTCATTTCAAGCGAAATCAGAAGTTATAATTCCGCTTGAAATGACATGTGTCATTTCAAGCGAAATCATATGCCTATATATAGGCTAGTCTTGTTTCTCATTTGGCACGGAATCACAAGTTGTATACCGAAGTGCTGCCGGATTTTCTAGTGAAATATTAATGAGAAACATGTGTTAAAGTAATATACTCTGTTTTCTACTCAATTTCTTACTGATTCTAGACTGTTTGTTTGTTTACGCCTCTCAAACAGTTGTGTATTGCCTCTGATTGACTCATTTAGTCGGTAAAACGATCCTTCAACTTAAATACTTGAAATACCTAAAACCGGCTAAAATATGCGAAACTGGCCAAACTTAACCTTCCATGCGACTGACCCCCTTTGTGCGAACAAGACCCACTCGTGCGAAGAGAACCTCCAACCATGCGTCGCACAAGCATTCCATCCGCACCAGACTTGCTCCGCATCTATAAATACGTAACCACTTCCTCACTTGACACTTTCTAGTCACTCCGAACTCTCTCAAGCTCTCTGAACTGGTGCACTTCGGACGGAACATTCCAGCAACTTCTAAGTGAGTTTTAGCTCACTCCCATAACCAATTTCTACTATTTTCTTCTAATTCTTCTACTTCTCTTCAAGTCTTCATACTTGGATAACCTCTGGAATGGTTTTCATAGACTTGCCATGGCAGTCTAAGGTGAAACCTCGCCACATTGTGGCCAAAAACGAAGACTTAGTTTTCTCGTTATAAAATTTCTTGTACAATACATTCTAACTTTGAAACTTGGTGAAATCTGGAACCCACCGAGCTCCCAACTAAGTCCATAGCTGTGGGTTTGTGTTGAGATTGATTTTCACCAAGAAATGAGCTGAAAACAGAGACTTTCGTAACGAACCAGGACTCGGTCGCATGAAGCAGTCCCTTCGCACAGACTAACTTCACTCGTGCGAGCTGATCCATTCAGGATCCTAAATCCTTTAAGGATCCTTGATCCTTGTTACATAAAATATTTCTTGAGACGGATAACATTCCAAGCCCTTGGTAAGAGATCACCTTCCATGGTTAGTAGGCGATATGCCTCCTTTCCAGCCTCTACTTCTATCAAATAGGGTTGTTTTGGTAAAAAAAAAAAATCAGTTTAAGGATAATGTAACCAAATTTTGATTGTGAGGTAGAGTGCAAATGTGTATGAACAATTGAGTGATCAAAGTATAAAGTAAAAATGACAACGAACACCGGTATTTATACGAGGAAAAAGTCATTGATCCTTGATAGATAAATGCAGGGAAACAAAATATGTATAAACCAATCCAAACAAAACTTTGGATCGCCCACTAGGAGTCGGTATGCAAACCAAATAGAAATGAATCAAAAATAGGGTGTTTAGAACCAAATACCTCAAATCGGTTGTAGCAGACTTTGAACTCCAAAACCCTTGATTTAACATCTTCGAGTGTTAGATTCGGTAACATGAACTTGCACCAAAGAATATTCTTGACAATCGAACACCTTTCAATTTCAATTCGTTTTAACACCACGTGAAACAGAAATGATCCAGTCGAAATCAACCAAATGAATGAACCAGGTCCGAAACAGTGGAGGCACCGGAGACCTTAGCATGTCGTGGTTGTGCTGGTTGTGGTGGCACGATGCTGATGGTGCGACGGCGGCGGCAGCGCATCGCGATCCGGCAACATGTGGACGTGGTTGTGGTGTGGCGTGAGGCGGCTGCCAGCAGGAAGGCTGGTCAAATGGTGGATGGAGGCAGCAAGTGGTCGGTGGCGGTGGGTGTAAATGGAGGGAGAAAGGGAGGCTAGGGTTTTTCCGGTTTCTTTTATCCCACTTGTTCAACTGAAAAATCAAACCTTTTATCCCGATTTATAATCCCTCAAAACCTAATTAAGATTTAGTTCTAACATACCCCATGTCCATCCCTAATGGGCTATGATTTATCTTATTAAATTAGGTCGTATTATTAAGACATCTTGGAAAATTAAATCGACATCTTCAATGCGCATCATATAGGCCTATACGATGTGTATTAGGTGAAATTCAAATTCCATGGCCAGTCAAAGGCTGACAATGTCCCCATCATGCGGAGTAATACGCATCGTATAGGCCTATATGATGCGTATTAGAACTAGGTTGTCCTTCAAAGCTGACAGCTAGGGTTCACATCCAACCCCAATACGGGTCATATAGGCCTATACAATCCGTGTTGTAGTACGAGGTTGCTTTCTATCACTCAAAAGTGACAGAAAGTGATTGACGTCAGCCCTATATGGGTCGTATAGGCCTATACGACCTGTATTGAATTGTGAAATTGCATTCTGCTTCCCTTATTTAAGCGATAAAGGAAGACAAAGGTAATATGTCGTCTTCGTTTTTTCTTTACATTCGCTAACAACATGTCTTGGTTCAACCACATTTTCGACGAGTCGTCCGACACAAACACGAGCACGTTTATTCCGGAAAGCAGTGTGGTACAGCATTTTTTTAACTTGTTCTGTTTTTTTTATGAATTACTTAGCACACCATTTGTATTAGGAGGGGTCTGCTGTCCCTGATTCTTACGATGGGAGAGGAAATGATGATCACGCGGAGGAGGTCGTGTCCGGCTTTTGTCTCCATCATAATGAATCGTTGTTGCCAGACCTCAACGAGGTAAGTATTTATTTATTTTTTTCTATTCGGCATTAAACTTACCATTACCCTTTACACGTTGGTTTTTTTAGTTTGTTGTGTCCAGCCTACCGTTGTTGCAAGATCTGAACGAGGTAAAAATATATTTACTTATTATTATGAAGGCTTTTAGATGCGACGTTATGATTTAACCGTTGTTTTTTTTTTTCAGTTAGTCGTGCCTAGCTATGATCATGGTTATGGGTCTTCGTGTTATGAAGCCGGTTACAGTGCCTCGTACAGACAGGAAGAATATCGCAATAACTTTTTCGTTAGTGGTGCCTCGGGCGTACAACAAGACGTTAGTGAGCCTTCTTACGCGCAAGAGTGATTGCGAGACGAGCAACCCCCCTACCCTAAAGTTTCATACAAAACTGATCAGGTACAAATGATATATATTTTGTTAAATGTTATATTTTTCTATTAAAAAATTATTATAAAATTGTTAATAAAAAATACATTAAAAATTGTTATATTTTTTAAATATAATAAAAAATTAATTAAAAAGTGTTATATTTTTATAAATTTAATTAAAATTGTAATATTTTTATAATAAAAATACATTAAATATTGTTATATTTTTTAAATTATTTGTTATATTTTTTGATTGATATGGATGACTTTGTTATATATTTTTTAAAATGAATTATAAATGTTATATTTTTTGTTAAAAATTATTTTTTGTTAAATGTTATATTTTTTCAGTTAAAAAATAATTATAAAATTGTTGATAAAAATAAATTCAAAAATGTTATATTTTTTAAATATAATGAAAAGGTAATTAAAAATGTTATATTTTTATAAAATTAATTAAAATTGTTATATTTTTTAAATATTATAAAAAATACATTAAAAATTGTTATATTTTTTTAAAATATTTGTTATATTATTAGATTAATATGAATGACGTTGTTACATATTTTTTAAAAAATAATTACAAATATTATATTTTGTTGGTTAGAAAAATTATATTTTAGTTAAATGTTATTTTTTTCTATTAAAAAATTATTATAAAATTGTTAATAAAAAATACATTCAAAATTGTTATATTTTGTAAATGAATTATAAATGTTATATTTTTTTTGTTAAAAAGAAGGGATTTAGCCAACGGATACGTTATTATTACCAGAGGGTCCAAGGATCACTAGATATGACTCCAATGTTGTCGTAGTGGAAAGCATGAGAGTAAGGCCACTGTTCGGAAAACCGGCAGCAAAAAATGTGCTTGCCCTTTTATGGTGATAGGTCATCTCGAACAAAGTCATCGAGCTTGGCGGATAGATTATCTGCACAAAAATTTTAACGAGACCCACAACCACGACCGTGCTGAACATCTGGTGTCACACCCTGACTTTTGCGGAAGCGTGTTACGTGTGACTTGCTTAATATCATTGCATTCAACCATAACAAACAACTATATGATAGAAACCATAATGTTCATCCATTACTGAGTTTCAAAATAATACAACCAACATTGTTTAACACGAAACCAAGACTTCAAGTTCATAATACAAACCAACCAATTGTTTAAAGCTCCATAAAGGACTTGACACAATACATCGATAAAACAAGGCTTTGAATTGTATGTCTTATCTAGGATAAAACATCCAAGTCAAACCCTACAAAAGTGCGGATGACATCATTTATCGTGGACACAACTTGAAAACCTTGAACGCCCACCAGATCCATTTTTAATTTCCTGAAATACATGTAGTTTGAAAACATCAACAAAAGTTGAGAGAGTTCATGTGTTTTGTATGTGAGCTCGTAATAAACTTGTAATCACTGTAAGTATGTATTTGTAAACCGGTATGAAATGCGTCTATGAATAGATCAATTAATGATTTGCAAGGTCATTAATATGTGTGCAATAGTGCAGGAAGGCTCAAACCTAGCAGATTTTGTACCGGGTGCTAGTGCATACGTCTGTCGACTTCGTCTTGTATCGAGTCGTGTATTACTATTGTTAGAATAGGGCGCGTTGTATGAGAAATAGGGTAGGATTTATGTGTGTTTATGCTAATTTCGCTTGAAAGTGTCATGTGACATTTCAAACGAAATTAACATAGTTAATTTCGTTTGAAGAGGTACATGACACCTTCAAGAAGACTCAGAGAGAGAGAAAGACAAGACGCTACGAGATTGACTGCGACAATATCCAAGGGGGAGTCTGTTAGTGCATTTATGTCTATCGCCTCCGTCAATACGATCCGTAGTGAGAAACTGAACTAATCAAGCCTTATATTGTAATATTTAGATAGAAAATGCAATGTGGCATTATTGTAAATAAGGAAACTCTCCTTATATCCTTTGCCTATAAATAGAGGAGTTAGGGCTTAGATTGTGGACTTTTGCACATTTGGAGATTTGGAGAGCTTTGGGCTTAGATTGAGGACTTTTGCACATTTGGAGATTTGGAGAGCTTTGGAGCTACAGAGAGAGTCTAGAGAGAGAAAGTGCAAGAGGTGATTCACGGTGCTTGTAATCTTTTCATACGATCAATTGAATCACAGTTTATAGTACGGTCTCGTGTTTGGTCCACGCACGTATACGGATTCCGCACGTCACACGTGTCGATACGCAATCGTTAGGGAGTCAAAAACCGATCCTACAAAAACAACCTCATCTTTCAAGTTCATATTTACATAAAGGGATGATCATCTTGATTTCACAAGATCCATCCTCTCACTTGCTAGATCATATGTTTAATCACAATCTTGCAAGTTTCATATAATGTTTAACATCATAAACACAAGTAATCTACAATCAAGATACACACATACACTTAGACAACATAGATTTTTATGATTTTGAGCTTTATGTTAAAAGTTATCTTCTTGTTCTTTCATGATCTTCATGTTTAACATCTTACATATTCTTTTAACCATCATTATAAGAAGTAAAATGGAGTTATGAGAGCCTTACTACTAGCACAAGGCTAGGGAAGAGATCAAAGTTTAAGAAGATGATGAACTTGGTGGTTAATAGCTCTTGAGAAAGGTCCTTCCACTTGTAATGGCACCAAGCTCCTTAGTTAAGCTCCTAGCACCTTTGTAACACTTGAGAATGGAAGATCAAGACTTGAAAATGGTGGTGGTGTTGTGGGTGTTCTCGGCCGAGACCAAGAGGAAGAGAGGGAGAGAGAGTTGAGTGTTGAAGTGTTTGTGAAATGTGAGCTTATGAGGGACTTGTGGTTTAAATCAACATGCTTCCAACATTCACTAATCCTTTGTGTAATGTGTCTCAAAAGATCAAGCATAATCTAATAAACAATGTAAATAAAATCAAGGGTGGGGCCACCCTTGTGACCGTCGCCGGGTATAGGGTTAGATTTCAATTGGATAGTTAGATTGTTTAGTTAGATTTCAAGTATAAAGGTTAGTGTTTTAGATGTTATACGTTTATAGGATGTGTTATGATGTTCCGGGACCATTACTAGCTCGGAAATGGTAAAACAGTGCTTCTAGTGAAAATTTGGTGTTTCGGGTAGTGTCCGGTTGTTCGGTTGGTTACCGGTTCGTTAAGGTGATAAATTACGCAGTTTAGTGTGCTTTATGTTCCCTTTTGTGACAGTTTTGATTCTCGACACCTAGGAAGGTATTCTGGACCATTAAACCATAATTCTACATAATATTATGTTGTTAAAAAGCTGATTTTTGCTGAAAATTGCAGAATTATGCAGTTTGGGTGAGTTTTAGGCACTTTCCGGTACTTAAACTATCACTAGGAAGACAGTTTTATGATCCTTACTTTCCTACACACTATACTAGGTGTATATATTAGGTGTATATTTTAAGCCCTTTTTAACACTTATTTTAGCCAAGTTTTAAATTTATAAAACACGATATTTCACTAACACTAAACACACATATGGGCAAGTGCACCCATCGTTGAGTGTAGTATAGCGTTGGTAAGATACCGAGGTCGTCCAAGGACACAAGAGCTTTTAGTACCGGTTTATCCTCAACGTCTAATCAAAATAAAAGTTTAGAAAAATGTTTAAAGCTAGGAAAAATAAAAACTAACTAAAATGCTGAAAATAAAAATAAAAGAAAAACAGATAGACAAGATGAATCACTTGGTTCCGACTCGTATCTAGTATAACCTTTGATTATTTCCGCACTTTTGCACATAATTAAGAGATTATCTTAGTTATTGTAGTAGGCCCCTCTTTTGAAGGTGACGTTACCCTCACCCCAGTAGTTTGAGTCAGCAAGGATACAATCCTAAAAGGGTGGATTATTGGAAGATAATGAATTAAGTTATTAATGCAGTATTGTGGTAGGCCCCGCTTTTGGCGGTGACGTTACCCTCGGCTAAGTAGTCTGAGTCAGCAGGGATACAGTCCTAAGTAGCCGGGTTATAGTATTAATAGTAGTTAACTTATGAGGGGATCAAAGAGTTTGGACCCCCGCCATCCAATACCGTGAAGCATTGAAGGAGGTCCTACTAAATTTGACCCAGGTCCATTGCAGGACCTCTAAACGCTGAACAATGGCAAGACCTTTACCAAACCGTTCCCTTAACCCCCGACCAGGTAGCCAACATACCTCCATATAGACCGTGGAGATATGAATGGTGAAAATCCTTTATTTTATATAGACAGTAAAATAATGCCAAGACACCACGGACAAACGATAAGGAAAGATCACCTTCAACATAAGTAACTAGTTATTAAAGTCATTAATACAAAACCAAATAAAAAGTGCAAAAGATTAGAAATAAAAAGTATTATACTAGACACTTTGTCTTCACCAAGTGATGTAAGAGACTTAGGCAAACATGGCCTTGATTGTCAAGAACTCTTACAATCAATCTTGGATCCCGAGACGACTCACACACTCTACGATGGACAATGGATGATGGTGGTGGATGATGGTGTTGTGATGGTGGTGGGTGGTGGATGAGGTGTGAGAGAGGTGGTGTGCCAAGGGATGAGATGAAATGAATCCAAGCACTCCTATTTATAGGCTGAACAGAGAGCTGGGCACGGCCCCGTGCCTGTCTGACATTCTCTCTCCTCATTAATTGTAATTCGCAATTACAATAAATGCGCCTGCTGTACTTTCGACACGCCCCCGTGTCCGCTGAGCACGGCCCGTGGTGGGCAATAGAAGCTTCTATAGATTTGTCTTTTCTGCTGCTTCTTGGGCACGGCCCCGTGCTGGCTGAGCACGGGGCGTGTTCAGTCTTCTGTCTTCTCTAATTTGCTTTGGAAGGTGCCGTTGAGGGGTCGGGCAGTCCACTAGTGTTCCTTTCCTTGTATTTATGTTGGAATTAGCTGTCTTTTTGCTTCTTTTGTGTTTTTGAGCTCATTTAATCCTGAAAATACAAAAGGAAGACAAAAACACTCTTTTTCCAATATTAGTACTTAAAAAGGGTTAGTTTTACGCCTTGTTTGATGTAATTTATATGTTGCATTTTGCACACATCAGTAACGTACGTCTGGGTCATGGAGAGGATCAGGTCCATGCTGCACAAGTACATGGAGCCGCGTGTAATTCTTACAGACAAGGACCAGGCACTGATAAACGCGTGTAGAAAAATATTCCCTGCTGCACACAGATATCTCTGCAGGTTCCACATCTTACAAAACATTATGAAGCACTGCAAGAATTCGTTTACTCAACCAGATTGGGAGGACTTTGTTCGTCAGTGGAAACCAGTGTGTGATTCTGCTAACAAGGAGTTATACGATTATAACCTCATCAACCGTCAGAGACACCTTCTCAATCAACAACGTAAACGTACTTTTTCTCTTAAGTTAATACAATCATTTAAATAGATATATAATTTGAATATGTTTATTTTTTTTAGATGTGTTTGATTACCTATGGGATAACTAGTTAAACACCTCCCGCCATTTGTTCGTATCAGCATGGACCAATCAAACCCTGACATTCTACCAAACTACAACAATAGATCTGAAGCACACATGTTATATTAAAGAAACAACTCACTACACCGAAATGCAGTCTGGAAACGCTGGTGAAAAAAGGTGGACACCTTGGTACTATAGCAATATACGCAAATAAAGAAATGCTTGGAAGAAAGCCATACCAAGCGAATGAACATCCACCTTGAGATTCCTTTGTTTCGCAACCTACTTTGTAAAGTTTTCATCCATGCTCTTAACCTATTAGAAAACGAGCTAACACGTAGACTAGCCATGTTGCGGTCATTCAGATCAACATGTAGTTGTACACGGGTTGCGGGTTGTTATATGTCTGTCGTATGGAGAGATTGCAAAATACATGTACTTATAGACTTATAAAAAATGTTTTGTTGTATTAATTTAATATACTTGTCTAATAATCTTTTTTGTTTAGCAAAACGCGTTATTCAGCTCGATGATATAGACATTTTCTGGAGAAAACTTGACTTGAATCCATCAACTTTTGATGATGAAGAGGTTAATGTAGAAAAAAAAATAGAAGTTGTGAAACAGAAATTGTCTACCCAACCCCCGCAAGTGAAGAAAAGCATCATATCAAAGATCAAGGCAGTGATAAACCCATTTATGAGTGACAAAAAACCGCATGTCGTACAAGAAAACACTCACGGGCGGCCAACGTCCAAGGTCCAACAACAAAGAAAAGAACAACCTGCTAGAGATAGCTCAGTTTGGCCTTCCGAACAACAAATTAGGTGTGACCCTCCTCGACACAGCTCTTATGTACCGTCGCAAGATTCCCTAATACCGTCTACGTCTGCAATGTCTCTAAAGTCTCAAAGGTTGTTACTACGACGTAGTCGTTCAACGGCTTCACGGAAAAAAGAGCCTTGCGAGGACCATGGCTTTCCATTAATCACTGATGATGGAACGCTTGAATATATGCTCAGATTCAAAAATCAAATTCCAAAAGTGTTCCACCACTACATTTCAAGAATAAAAAATGTCAAGTCGGATGGACATTGTGGGTTTCGGGCGGCGGCTGTGGGTTTAGGGTTGGAACAAGACTACTTTGGGTTTATTCGAAGCCAACTAGTTGAAGAGCTGACGGGTGCGAACAAAGATATGTGGATGTACATCTTAGAGAGTGATTTACCGGGGGACTATGACGCACAAATAGAGAGAATAAATTTTACCGGGGTTGGGAGAGCACCCATGGAGCATTAGATGGAGATGCCTCAGGCAGGACTCCTTCTTGCCCATAGGTTTGGTGTGATTGTTCACATATTAGACATCAGAGGTTGTTCAACTGTATTCCCCTTTTATCATCCAGAGCGCGCATGTGTCCCCATCAGGTCATTTCACTGGTATATGTTAATTATGGTCATTTCATCCATGTCAAACTTGAAGGGGACTATCCAATGTCGTCACCGAACTATCTCTGGGTAAGACACGCGGGCGAAGAAACAACACTTTGGATGGAAAACTACACGGGACGGATAGCTTGGTATGAAACGATAACGAAGCCTACAATTGACAGGACAGTGAATTATAATGATAAATTTGTATATTTAACGAAAAATTTATTTGTATAGTTTATTCCATTTGTTTATTGACAACACAATGCATTGTATTGATTCATTTGTATATTTAAAGAAAAATTTAGTTGTATAATTTATTCCATTTGTTTATTGATAACACAACTTATTGTATTAATGAATTTGTAATTTTAAAGAATAATTTATTAGAATAATGTATTCCATTTGTTTATTGACAAGACAATGCATTATATTGATTAATTTATAATTTAAAGAACAATAATTTATTTATAAAATACGCTTAAATACGTAAAAATATGTCAAAATATGCTAACACACGCTAAAATACGTCAAAATACGTTAAAATACGCTAAAATACGTTAAAATACGCTATAATATGTCAAAATACGCTAAAATACGTTAAAATACGCTAAAAACCGTTAAAACACGCAAAAATACGTTAAAGTACACTAAAATACGTCAAGATACAATAAAATACGCTAAAATACGTTAAAATACGCTAAAATATGTCGAAATACGCTAAAATACGTTAAAATATGCTAAAAACCGTTAAAATATGCAAAAATACGTTAAAATACGATAAAATACGTCAAAATACGCTAAAATACGTTACAATACGCTAAAATCCGTCAAAATACGCTAAAATACGCCAAAATACGTTAAAATAAGCCGAAATACATTAAAATACGCTAAAATATGTAAAATAAGCTAAAATACGTCAAAATACGCTCAAATATGTCAAAATACTCTAAATTACGCTACAATACGCTAAAATACGTCAAAATACGCAAAAATACGTCAAAATACGTAACTAATGATATTCTAAGACGCGTATACATATAACACGACACTATACAATACAAGTGGATTCCAAACAAAATTGTACGTAATCATAGAATACGATAATCACACGCAACCGAACGTCACCGAAACGACGCATGTTGAAGGTATACTTCGTAAAATAACAAAATACGACACGTATACGCGTCGAACCGAGGAAAACACGATAAAAACAAATTTTCTTATTATGCCCTATACGATCGTCTAAGCCTATACTTTATCGTATTGCAGATTAATACGCATCGTATAGGAATGTACGATGCGTATTAATCCCCCCTGATTTCTCAAAAAACCAGCGGTATTTCAGTAATTTCAGGGGTGTAATACGCATCGTATAGGCCTGTACCATGCGTATTACCCCCATGAATTTTCAAAAATTCAAGGGGGGTAATACGCATCGTACAGGCCTATACGATGCGTATTAAAGGTTTGTACGATATATTAATAGGGGGTTATTATTACCAATACGAACCAAATACAAAAATATACACACATACGGTGAACATACGGTATAGATTTCAAGATCAATGACAACTATGGTATGTATCTCCGAACCCTCATCATTTATACGTTTTCAGTTTTGAATTTTGTCCGATAAATTTGTGTGATTTTAGGGTTGAAAGGCTGGGATTTTGGGGATTTTTTCATCGTCGGATGAAGCACTACGATGCGTATGGCCCTATACACATCGTATTGCTTCAAAATTTCATTTTCTTTCTTTATA
Organism: Helianthus tuberosus; assembly: GCA_030545235.1. Lineage (NCBI taxonomy): Eukaryota > Viridiplantae > Streptophyta > Magnoliopsida > Asterales > Asteraceae > Helianthus > Helianthus tuberosus. The sequence goes on from CM060417.1 coordinate 521,814, forward strand.
AGTTGAAGCAATACGATGCGTATGGGCCTATACGCATCGTATTGATTCAAACTTTAAGGTTTTTGTTTCAAAATCATGAACCAATACGATCTGTAATGGCCTATACGATGCGTATTGCTTCAAAATTTTCATTTTTTTTCTTTTCTGTTATATCATATTTTTACTATTTAGTCCGTAATGCGCGTAGGTCCGTAACGAGCGTAAATATATAAGATTTTTATTATTTAGTCGAACTCGTTCGTAACGCGCGTAAGTCCGTAACGAGCGTCGAAATGTAAACGGTCGTAAATATATAATATTTTTATTATCTAGTCGAAGTCATCCGTAACGCGCGTATTTCCGTAACGAGCGTCGAATCCGTAACAAGTGCTAAATATATAATATTTATATTTTTAGTCGAAGTCGTCCGTAGCGCGCGTAGGTCCGTAACGAGCATTGAAACGTAAGTCGTCGTAAATATATAATACTTTTATTATTTAGAAGAAGTCGTCTGTAACGCGCGTAGGTCCGTAACGAGCGTTGAACGTAAGTCGTCGTAAATATATAATATTTCTATTATTTAGTCGAACTCGTTCGTAATGAGCTTCGAAACGTAAGTCTTTGTAAATATATAATATTTATATTATTTAGTCGACGTCATATGTAACGCGCTTAAGTCCGTAATGAGCGTCGAATCCGTAACGAGCGTCGAATCCGTAACAAGTTCTAAAAACTGTAATATTTTTTTTTTAAAATTAATCAAAAAATGTTATATTTTTTTTAAATTAATAAAAAATTTGTTATATTTTGTAAAAAATTGAGTAAAAATGTTATATTCTTTAAAAAAATTCATTAAAATTGTTATATATTGTAATAAAATTGATTAAAAAATTGTTTATTCATGCGGATATGGATGTCGTTGTTGGTAGAGGGCGGGGCCGGGGTGGTGGCCGTAGAGGTGTCGGACGTTGTAGTGGAAGTGGCGGTGGAGGTGGCGGACGTGGACGTGGACGTCGGCGTGGAGCTGTCAGACGTGATAGAGATGGACGGGTGGGGGAGGGGGCGGCGATGGGCGTGGACGTGGGCGTGGGCACAGTGGCCTAGATGTGGATTCGTTGCTAGATAATCCTTATCTTGCATTCGATAAGAGGAGCGAGGCTTTTCACAGATGTGAAGTTTCGACGTATGCAGATCGGCGATCTCGCAGCCGTCAATTGGTCGGCTCTCGAGGAGGTGGACGAGGCAGCGAGAGCCCAAGGGATCATCGGACACGATACTTCTTGGGACAGATATACTATTTTTTACTGTGTTTCCTTTGTTTTGTATACGAAATTGATACACGCTGTCTTGTAGAGTCATGGTGTTCGAGTTCTTGTCATCATTCGACTTCGCTCCCAGGACTGCAGACCAGCCGGAGGAGCTTGACGACCTCGACGACCCGTGGATAGAGGTGTCCTTCCGTCTAGCCGGTCAGTGGCATGAGATGTCACTAAGAGAGTTTGTCGTGCACTGCGGCCTTTACACTGTGGAGGAGACAAACACCCCCATCTACACCGAGGGCATCCATATAACCCCCCGTTCGACTCTCTGCAGGTTCTAGTAGGTGATCGGTGAGCATCGCTTCGGGAAATCCAAGTCGAGGGTTTCCTGGATCAGAGATCCCCTATACCGTTACCTGCACAGGCTTATTATCACATCCATTGCACCACGCGAACAGACTTAAGAGTGGTGCAATTCGGGGAATCTCTTTTACATGTACTGTCTTATATGGGGGGAGACGGGCACCCTCGCTTACTACCTAGCCCAATGGTTCGCAGCGGCGTTCCACAGGCAGCACATGTCTGTGTTGTATGGGTGGCGTACATCACACGTATCGACATCTCGTTGGGCCTTGTTCCCCAGGAGGACCCATTATTCGTCGATGGGGGCGTGGTGGAGTCGAGCAGGTTGACACGGCAGACCCTGATCGGCATGCACATGACGTGTAACTTGCCTGGGCTTGGGCTTCGATTTATAGGACACGACGGGCAGTTGTTTGCCCCCGTCGCTCTCCCAGCCGAGTTACCAGAGGAGCTGCCAGAGCCGGCAGATGCTGATGCCGCAGAAGACGGCGACAGTGACGATGATGGTGACTACGCTCACCCACCACCTCCGCCACCACCACCTGGTCCGCCACCGCAACCGCAGCCACAGAGGGTGCCTCAGTACTCCCAGCACGTTCTATATAACCAGCTCCATCCAGCTGTGGTGCTTGCGTTAGAGCGGATGGAGGAGCAGTTGTAGGCGCGGATAGACGCCGCTCACCGTCGAACTGAGCGTCTTCTCATGCGGGTGATCCAGGGCGATATACAGGTGGCTCTCCGGCGTGGTGATACACCATTGCCGATACCGCCATTGTCGTCGTGCCCTGGAGAGGATACGGATCAGGGGGCGGGGCCCTCAGGCACCAGTCAGGAGGGTCAGGATCCATAGGTTTAGGATCGTTGTACTTTTCTTGTATTTTGACAATTTATGTATTTTGAACGATGTCTTGTATATATACAAACTTATTATGTAATTAAATTTGCAGTTTCAGTTTATTTGTATTTGTGATTGTTTATTTTAACTGTTTAGATTGGTTTGCTTGGTTACGTACAATGTATAATATTACACGTCGTGAATACTTCAAGATAATAAAAATACAAAATTACGCTACCATATGATACGACACGATACGCTATAATACGATACTTAATGATAAAAAAAATAATAAAGATGTGATACGATACTCCACGATACGCTATAATACGGTACTAAGTTAAAAAATGTGATAAGATACGCCACGATACGCTATAATACGATACTTAACGATATAAAAATAATAAAGATTTTAAAACTCATTAAAACAAAAATAACCAATAATGAACACCAATAACAAACCCACGATATTAAAACCTAAATGGCATAAAGCTAAACAAGAATGCGATTGATAAATTTAAATGGCATAAAGCTAAACAAGAAATTTGACTTTCTTCAACAAAATTAAAACTTAAAACACCTTAAATCATGATCTTCGCGTTCTGTCAATGTTTTGGCCTCTTGTTCAAACTCTACTGAAAAGAATGATGATCGGAGCTGTAGAATGAGATCCTCCATTGTTGGGTTATCATCTTTCAACCCTATTTTCCCTAAATTTAAGATGATCAAGTGCTTGAAATCGAAGATCCTTGCAATGGACACAAACCCATGGAATTTGTGGTGGATCCAAACAATATGAATGCACGCAACGAATTTGACAAATGTGACAGCTTATTAAAAGTTCCTCAGGCTCACGGCAACCGCATTGGTAACAAACTGGTATTGGTGGTGGCTGTTCATCACAAAAATAAACCAAAATTTAATCATAAACACGACCTGATATAACCCAACAGTAAAACATAACATTAAAAAGAACAAAGATTTACCATAGTCTGATGTATAGATGATTCACCATGTGGAATAATGTATACATCCATTACTGGACAGTTATTAGCAATTGTCTGAGAATAAATTTTTTTATCACAAGATTCAGCATCTTCCATCTTTTATATGCTATAAAATTTGGCTTTGCATAAAGAGCATGTGTAAACTTTTTTCATTGAAGCCTGTATGTACACATTATATACAATATATATAGTTATATTGTCGTTACATGTGTTCTAAAAAAGTGACAAGTGTAAACAGTAAAAGGATTGTGAAGGAAGAATAAAACTATACCATATGATCTACCCAGTTCTGTATGCATGAAAAAAAAAAGCGATGTCCACATGGCAGAACTCCTCTAGTTGAACTATATTTCGTCCAACATATGGCACATGATGAAAGCGCTTCTCTAGACAATATGGGATTATGTTCCGTTTTATTACAGTCGTCATGATCAACTCCTTCAGAGTGATCTTCATGACTTGAAGTTGTACCCAAATCTTCGATCTCTTCCAAGATCAAATTTCTTCGTTTCCCATGATTATGAAACCTTGTTTCGTGAGGTGGTCTTCTTTCATGTTTCCCAAAATAATTTGAAGGCTCACAAATTTCAATATCATTTTGGTGATTTTCTTAGTGTTTGTAACATTCGTCTGATTCTGAATACGATAACTCGTTATATGTATTTTTATGTATCAGCCTGCGATATCTTCTGGAAGGTTCACCTATGGTAGTGTTTTTCCTTTTCTGATTCATACAATGTGAAGAGGAAAGTATAAAACTTAAAAAAAAATTACATAATACTGACAATAAATTTTTCATATAACTAAATAGCTATAGTGATTTCAAGTAATATACCTCTATGCTTTTCAAGTCAAAAGAAGGAGTCTCCTCTAAATAGTAATTGTTATTCAACAAGTCATCCAGCTTTGAGAATCTCTTAGTGTCTTTTCTCTTTAATCTTTTAGAACGATCTTTGTTTTGTCTCGTATCAGGAAGCAGGATCTATATTAAAAATATCATGGAGAATAATAAGTACCAATTGTTATTCGAAAATTATTCAAGAAAATCATCAGGCCCAAGCGCGCAACATCTAAACAGCTTTCTGTACCTTTTTTTTAATGTGATTCAACAACTAAACATCTAAACATGATCACTATCTCTAAGAGATTCTCAAAGAGATTCTCCTTTTGTTGTCCTATTTTGGGTTATTAACATAACAACTACATTACATGTTGCAAGTTATGTTACAGAAAGCTTTTCGAGTTATAAAAGGTAAAGCCGAAAAGTGAAGCCGTGAAGGTGAGGCTGGGGGTGTAGAAGATACCATCCTTACCTGATCTACCTTTTTATTTGGTATTTGTGTAGTTTATGTTTATACGCTGTTAAATTTCATGTGTTATAAGTTGTTTTAAACAGTTTTGCTACTGTTTTTGGATGTATTTATGTTAGATCTGCGTAAAATTTTCAAATATGTGTTGGTTCTGGGTTTTTATAATGTTTTGTGAACTGATAATGTGAATGGAGTGATAAAATGAAGGTTATTGCTTCATTTGATGGGTGAATAGCTGAAGCATGACTGAGAAAACAGTTTAATGTAGAATTTTGTATGTTGTATTTGGTTTACACATCAGCTATTATGCTTCTTGAATGAGGTTATCTAAACATATACATGTACTTGTTAATTGCGAGCTTGTGTTTTCAATTCTCAAATCATATACATGACTTGTCTGGTTGCACATATAGAAGCATGTTATCTTCAATCAATTATTACGTTCATTCACTCATTTATATTTTAATCTACTTGTTAGGCAATGATTATACATTGTATGACGACACTTGGATAGCATATATAGGGGGCGTGTTGTTATGTATTAAGGTAATAATATGTTATGTGATGTGTGCAAAATGCAACATATAAATTACATCAATTGTGGCATAAAACTAACCTTTTTTTAGTACTAATGTTGGAAAAAGTGTGCTTTTGTCTTCCTTTTGTATTTTCAGGATTAAATGAGCTCAAATTAACAAAAGAAGCAAAAAGACATCAAAATCTAACATAAATACAAGAAAAGGAACAAGACGTGACATGCCCGACCCCACGACAGCATCTTCCCAAGCAAAACAAGAGGACAGAAGACTGAACACGCCCCGTGCTCAGCCAGCACGGGGGCGTGCCCAAGTGTCAGCAGAAAAGACAAAGTGGTAGAAGCTTCTATTGCTCACCACGGGGCCCTGCTCAGCGGACACGTGGCCGTGGTCAACTATAAGATTCGCACAATCCAGGCAAATCTTCATAGTACAAAGATTCTTCTGCACACGGGGTCGTGCTCAGCGGACACGGGGGCGTGGTCAACTAATAAGACAAGCTGCATTAAATGAAGAAAGAGAAGGATGTGGACACGGGACCATGCCCACTGGACACGGGGCCGTGCCCGAGCTTCTGTTCAGCCTATAAATAGGAGTGCTTGGCTCAAGCTCAAACCATCCCTTGGCACACCACCTCTCTCACACTTCACCCACCACCCACCACCACCATAACACCATCATCCATTGTCTATCATAGAGTGTGTGAGTCATCTCGGGATCCAAGATTGATCGTAAGAGTTCTTGACAATCAAGGCCATGTTTGCCTAAGTCTCTTACATCACTTGGTGAAGACAAGTGTCTAGTGTAATACTTTTTATTTCTAATCTTTTCGTACTTTTTATTTGGTTTTGTATTAATGACTTTAATAACTAGTTTCTTATGTTGAAGGTGATTCTTCCTTATCGTTTGTCCGTGGTGTCTTGACATTATTTTACTGTCTATAAAAAATAAAAGATTTTCACCATTCATATCTCCACGGTCTATATGGAGGTATGTTGGCTACCTGGTCGGGGGTTAAGGGAACGGTTTGGTAAGAGTCTTGCCATTGTTCAGCGTTTAGAGGTCCTGCAATGGACCTGGGTCAATTTTAGTAGGATCTCCTTCAATACTTAACGGTATTGGATGGCGGGGGTCCAAACTCTTTGATCCCCTCATAAGTTAAACGACTATTAATACTATAACCCGGCTATTTAGGACTGTATCCCTGCTGACTCAGACTACTTAGTCGAGGGTAACGTCACCTCCAAAAGAGGGGCCTACCATAATTTGCATTAATAACTTAATTAATTATCTTTCAATAATCCGGCCCTTTAGGATTGTATCCTTGCAGACTCAAACTACTGGGTTGAGGGTAACGTCACCTTCAAAAGAGGGGCCTACTACAATAACTAAGATAATCTCTTAAATAAGTGCAAAAGTGCGGAAATAATAAAAGGTTACACTATACACGAGTCGGAACCAAGTGATTCATCTTGTCTATCTGTTTTTTCTTTTATTTTTTTCAGCATTTTAAATTGTTTTTATTTTTCTTAGCTTAAAACTTTTTTTCTAAACTTTTTGATTTGATTAGACGTTGAGGATAAACCGGTACTAAAAGCTCTTGTGTCCTTGGACGACCTCGGTATCTTACCAACACTATACTACGCCCACGATGGGTGCACTTGCCCATATGTGTGTTTAGTGTTAGTAAATATCGTGTTTTATAAATTTAAAACTTGGCTAAAAAAAAGTGTTAAAGGGCTTAAAATATACACCTAATATATATAACACTTCACACGCATCAAGTTTTTGGCGCCGTTGCCGGGGACACAAGGATTTTAAGAAAGCTTAAAATCAACGGCCTAATCAGTGTTTCAAAACCTTTTTAAAACGCGCGCACATTTTTCTGCATTTTAGTTTAGTTTTGCATTTACAGTAACCTGTACACGGGGCCGTGTTCATTGAACATGGGGCCGTGCTCCACATTTTCATAAAAAAAACCCAGTAACAGTAGCTTGAACACGGGCCGTGCTCACTGAACACGCCCCGTGCTCAACGAAATTAGTAAATTTAATTAAAACGCCCAGATACAGATTCTGTACACGGGGTCGTGTCCACTGAACACGGGGTCGTGTCCAGCCTCTGTTTCCGTTTTATTTCTGTTTTCTGATCTCGAGACTTGGTTGTGGTCTGCTGAGTGATTCTTATGGATCAATACTCAGGAGGTTACAACTACACCTATGAGGAGGATGATTATAGGGGTAACTATTGCACTAATTGTAGAAATCTGCACTCGGTTCAATATAATCACTCAGATCAACCATCCAATTCATACACCCACTATGAGGAGCCCAGGTACGAGCCATCAACTTCATACACATCCTATGAAAACCAAAGGTATGAACCTCCTCCCTCATACTCATATTTTGATGAACCAAGGTATGAGCCTTCATACTCATACTTTGAGGAACCAAGATATGAGCCACCTCCTTCGTATGCTTATTATGAGGAACCATGGCGTGAACAACCCACCTCATATGAGTATTATGAAGAACAAAATAATGACCCTTATCCATCATATGCTTACAATGGAGAACAATGGTGTGAACCATCTACTCCATATGAGTATTATGAGGAACAAAGGACCGAACAACCGGATTCAAGCTTTGAAAATCCTGATTCTTTTTCTATAACCGAAGTGACTGATAGGATGTTAGAACACCTTAGAGTTATCGATCGCTATATAAAAGAGTCTCGCGCAAGGGAAGAGGAGTCCCGCGCAAGAGAAGAATTAAAAAAGGATGAGATAACTGAAAGTGTAAAAATGGAAGAACAAATAAGTGAAAAGCGGACACATGAGTTAAACAACGAAAAAGGTGAGTCCGACAACGTTAAAATTCAAGAAGAGTCTAATTTTGAAGAAATTAATCTCTTGTCACCTTCTTTCGAAAATCATTGTTTAGTACCCACTCATGCTAAGTTTTTAAAAGAATTAAACACTAACACTAAAATTGACGAAAAGGTAAGTGTTAAGTTAACTAATGATCAAACCTCACTAATAAAAGAAGACCCATTTGAAATTAACATTACACTGGTTCCATGTTTCTTTCAAAATTCGTTTATTAGTAATGTCACAATTGATAAAGATCTTTGTGTTAACATAATGCCTAACTACATTTTCGAAAAATTAAGTATTAGTGATTTTTCTCCACTTCAAATACCCATTTTTCTATCCAATCAGAAAGTAATAAAATCAATCGGTATAGTTGAGGATGTATTGGTTCAAACAAATCAAATGATAATCCCGACCGACTTTGTCATCCTCGATGACGCTCCTCTAGTGTTGGGACGACCATTTGTAAAAACTCACGAAGCTTTGAGAAACCGGAAGTTCAACAATTTACCTCTTCAATTAGGGGCATTTAAAAGAAGTGTCAATCTCGAACGGTCAATGAAATATCCATTCGGCAATAATGACCCCCTAATTGAAGATGAAGATGAACCACCCGATACAAGTGAAGAAATTGACCACTTTGTTGAAGAAGAGGTCGCCATAGAACAAACTTTTAAAGTTCTTGATCAAAATGAGCAACCAAATAAGGAGTCTCCTAAAGACCCACCACTTGAGCTCAAAGAACTTCCAAAAAGTTTGGAATATGCTTTTCTAGACAAAGATGGTAAGTTACCTGTAATTATTTTGTCTAAATTAGATAGCCTAGAAAAAGAAAAATTAATCAATCTTTTGAAAAAACACAAAAACGTGATCGCTTGGAAACTTGTAGACATTAAGGGAATAAGTCCTTCCATGTGTACGCACAAAATTTTAATGAATGATGACTACAAACCGGTAATACAACCACAACGTCGAGTAAATCCAAATGTTCAAGAAGTGGTTAAAAACGAAGTCATCAAATCACTTGACACCGGACTTATCTATCCTATCTCCGATAGTACTTGGGTGAGTCCTGTCCAAGTAGTTCCAAAGAAAGGAGGTATGACGGTAATAACTAATGAAAAAAATGAATTAATACCCACGAGAACCGTCACAGGATGGAGAGTATGTATAGATTATAGACGATTAAATGAAGCAACAAGAAAAGATCACTTTCCTTTACCCTTCATTGATCAAATGTTAGAAAGATTATCCGGTCATAAATTTTATTGTTTCTTGGATGGTTTTTCAGGTTACTTTCAAATCCCGATAGCACCCGAAGACCAAGAAAAGACAACTTTCACATGTCCCTATGGAACTTTTGCTTATCGACGCATGCCGTTTGGTCTATGTAATGCCCCCGCAACATTCCAACGTTGCATGGTAGCCATTTTCCACGACATGATAGAAAAGACAATGGAAGTCTTCTTGGACGACTTTTCTATCTTTGGGGATTCATACGACCAGTGCCTCGATAACCTTGAACGAATGCTATCCCGATGTGAGGAAACTAACCTCGCCCTTAATTGGGAAAAATGTCATTTCATGGTAACGGAGGGAATAGTACTCGGTCACAAAATCTCAAGCGAAGGAATGGAGGTGGATCGAGACAAAATAGATACCATTTCTAGACTACCACCTCCATCCTCCGTAAGAGCTATCAGAAGTTTCCTAGGGCATGCCGGATTTTATAGGCGGTTTATCAAAGACTTTTCTAAAATTTCAAGGCCTCTAACAAAATTACTTGAAAAAGATGTCCCTTTCATCTTTACCAAGGATTGCAATCAAGCATTTCTAACCCTAAAAGAAATGTTAGTCAATGAACCTATCATGATAGCGCCTGATTGGAAATTTCCTTTCGAAATCATGTGTGATGCTAGTGACTTTGCAGTTGGAGCTGTCTTAGGACAAAGAAAAGAAAAGCATTTCCACCCCATTTATTATGCTAGTAAAACACTTAACGATGCACAAGAAAATTACACAACAACTGAAAAATAATTACTAGCTGTGGTATTTGCTTTTGATAAATTTCATTCTTATCTTGTTCTTTCTAAAACTATAGTCTATACAGATCATGCAGCCATTCGATATCTCTTCAAAAAGCAGGACGCAAAACCTCGTTTGATTCGGTGGATTCTACTCCTCCAAGAATTTGATATCGAAATCAAAGATAAAAGAGGAGCAGAAAATACCGCAGCAGATCATCTTTCGCGCTAGAAGACCCAGCTTTGGAGGCAACCAGGGATGAGCAAATCAACGAAAAATTCCCGACTGAGTCCCTGGAAATGGTGGAATACAAGGAAGAACCATGGTACGCCGACTATGCTAACTACCTAGCTAGCGGTATAGTCGCAAAAGGTTGGCCACATCATCAAAGAAAAAAATTCTTTGCCAATGTGAAACACTATTTTTGGGAAGATCCATATCTTTTCAAAATGTGTGCCGACCAACTCATCCGACGATGCGTACATGGTAGCGAAGCACGAAGAATTCTCCGCCATTGTCATGAAGGTCCATACGGAGGGCATCATGGTGCCGCTACTACCGCACGAAAGGTATTTGATTCAGGATTTTATTGGCCAACCATTTACAAAGACGCCCAAAGTCTTGTCAAGACATGTGATGCTTGCCAAAGAACAGGTAATATTTCTTCCAAAAACGAAATGCCACAAAATGGCATTCTTGTTTGTGAAATTTTTTATGTGTGGGGACTCGACTTTATGGGACCTTTCCCACCGTCGAAAGGAAAAAAATATATACTTGTGGCAGTAGACTACTTGTCCAAATGGGCCGAGGCCGAGGCACTTCCAACAAATGATGGAAGAGTCGTGGTAAGATTTCTGAAAAAATTATTCTCTCGTTTTGGCACACCTAAAGCGTTAATAAGTGATAGAGGTACCCATTTTTGCAACCATCAACTTGAAAAAAAATTAACAAGATATGGGGTCTATCACCGGGTCTCAACAGCATATCATCCTCAAACAAACGGACAAGCCGAAGTGACTAATAGAGGTTTAAAACGAATACTTGAAAAAACCGTAGGGTTAAATAAAAAGGAATGGGCAGATAAATTAGATGATGCTTTATGGGCTTTTCAAACTGCGTATAAAACAACAATAGGTACAACCCCATATAAGCTAGTCTATGGAAAAAGTTGTCACTTGCCAGTAGAAATTGCACACAAAGCCTACTGGGCAATCAAAAATGTAAACTTAGATTTAGAATTTGCCGGTAAAAATCGATTTTGTCAATTAAATGAATTAGACGAACTTAGAAATTATGCATACTTAAACTCCGGAATTTATAAGGAAAGAATGAAAAATTTGCATGACAAACATATTAAACCTAATGAATTTCGAGTAGGAGATCTAGTTCTTTTGTTTAATTCACGACTTCGATTGTTTCCTGGTAAATTAAAGTCTAGGTGGTCAGGACTTTTTTCCATCACCCATATTTTCCCACACGGTGGAATAGAAATTAAATCTCGGAATGGACCTCCATTCAAAGTCAATAGCCAACGGCTGAAACTCTATCAAGGATTCATTGAGGATGAAGAAGAGGAGATCTCGCTTCAAACGATCAAAGAATGAAAGCATCAACGTCATACCTGGTGAGTTACGAACGATTGGGACGACATTTAAAGCGGTAAGTTTTCTAACCAAAGTTTATGGGAAACAAGGGCACTCACACGAGCACTAAAAAAAACTGTGCTCGGCAAGAGGCCGTGTCTGCTGGACACGGGGCCGTGTCCGCGCTGCAGTCGGGATAAAACCCCTTTTTCAAAACAGTTACTTCATTCCACACGCCCCGTTTCCCCGAAAACTCTCTGGTTCCTGGCGATTTTCTGCAGATTTTCAACTTCTCCTATCATTTTAACAACTTCAAGGTATGATTCTATCACTATCTTTAGTTAGATTAGTTACTTGCATGTAGTTAAAACACCAAAAATTTGGGGAAAATCTTGGGTTCTTGAAGTTCATCCGGATCGAACCTCAAATTTTTGTTTAGATCTGTTTGCATTTAGTTAGATTAGTGTTAAGGGAAGTAAAGACACTTGTATTGTTCATAGATTCGCCCGATTTCTCACAAAAACCCCAAACCCTTGTTCGTGAACCGAAAAAGATAAAATTGAATGGGTAAACGGGTCGTTTTGGGAAAAACGGCACTTAGGGTTTCATTTTCGGGGGAAACCGCATCTATTGGACCAAAAATTTTCAAGTTTTCGAAACCGGGTCGAAAAACGGAATTTTAGTGTAACAGACGCCTGGACACGGGGCCGTGTCCGCTGAACACGAGGTCGTGTCCAGCCCACTGTTTGTAGTTTTGTCCGAAAACTCTTCTGTTTCATGCTAACTTTTGGTGTATTCTTTCAGATGGCTAGGAAGTTCACAAGATTTAACGCCAATGAGCTCGATGCTAGGGCTAGATACGAAATACTTCAAACAAGGCCGGAGGAATACCCGAGGCAAGCATGCACGGACTTGTTAACATTGGTGAACCAACTCGACCGCTTCAACAACCTTGTCACGGGACCACTAAGAGTCGCTTTAACAACTCGACTCCGTTCCGTCCACGAATGCACTTTGGAATTCTATAGCACCTTCATATTCAACTCAAAGTGTGACCCATTCGACAACGATGGGGTAGCATTCCGATGTGGCGGAACTAGGTATTCGATCTCTATGGCACAATTTGGGTCGATTGTCGGGTTGTATGCGGAAGAGGATGCGGGAAATGAGGAAAATACCGGAGGGATGCGAGAGATAGACGAAAACGATCGCCAAGCTGCATGGGCTCAGATTGGTGAAGGGTACTACAATCCGAGCAGCACTAAGAGCACGAAGTTGAGGGATCCGCTCTACCGATACATCCATAGGCTCCTCGGCTACTCTCTTAGTCAAAGGCATGATAGCGGCGGCGTCGTTGGGTTAAGAGATCTTGTTGTCCTCCACTGTATCCATAACCGCAGGCCGCTTGATGTTCCGTTCCTCATGCTCCAAAACATGCATCATAACCGCCTTGCTAGTGCACCGACTCCTATCTTCTTTGGGGGGATGGGTGTACCGTCTCTTCAGGCACTTCACCCGCATACCTAGGTCATTCGGAAGGAGCCCATGGTCGGGTAGGGTGGATATACACATATGCCGCTCAATGAACCTAATCTATGAGGCTGAAGACGGGACGGTGAGCTTTCAAAGGATGCAAGGTCATGCATGGAACCAGCAAGAAGCGCTTATTCTCCACGCTCCTCAACACCATCAGTACCAATACCAACCCCATGGTGATCCGAGCCAGTCCTCCTCCTCAGGAGGTAGTTTTCCTAACTTTCAAAGTTTACATGATTTGTTGCAGGAAAACCTCATGTGCACCAGGAACACCTACAATATGGCAAGCAACACGTACAACCGGGTTGGGGCGAACGAGAGAAACATATCCGATATCCAAGACGATATTGGAAATATCCGGGAGTACATAGCTGGCCATGGTGGGGATGATGGCGATGATGATGAGGACATGGATTAAGCGGGATGAGCGGAGGAAGAAGCGGTTGGTTGGTGATTCCCCAGGTTAACCTTTTCTAATCTTGAACAATTTAAGGCCTGCGTGCCAAGTGTTGAACAATTTACTTTCCCTAACTTATTTTATTTTCTGCATTTTTTTTCTTTTAACTTTGACATGGATGTTGAACTTGGTAAAATTAGGATGTTTGCTATGGTGTGGTAGAGTGTTTATTGATTAAGCAGGTACATACGAGGCTTAGAGTACTAAGCATTAGTACTACTAAAAGCCGGGATGAGAAAACCGAAGAAAGAAACCTGTTTTCAACCTTGCAAAATGTCCACACGGGGCCGTGTCCAGCCAACACGCCCCCATGCCCACTCCCCTGAACCTGCTGTTTGTTTTAATTCTGCAGACTTTGACAGACACGGGGACGTGTCCACCCAACACGCCCCCGTATTCACCTTCTGTAAGTTTTTTTGTTACTGGCACTTAAACACGGGGTCGTGCCCACCAGGCACGGGGCCGTGTTCAGCGCCCAGTAACACAACATTTTTGCTTTTTCACACCTTTTACACATTCAATCAACCTAAAAACTTATTTTTGGGACACATTGAGGACAATGTGTAATTTAAGTGTGGGGGATGCTAAAACCTTGAATCTTGCAAGTCCTAAATACAAGCCTTACACAAAACTCTATTGGAATCGCTAATCACCCCAAATTTTTTCAAAAATTTTCATTTTTTTTACTTGTCTAGGTTTAACTCAGGAAATTCAAGTTCTAAAAAAGGTTATATTTTTACGAATTTACAACCGATAGCGTCGTGATAAAAAGAACCAACATGATAAAATTATGAAAAGGCATGACAAGCTTAGTTAAAATTTAATTATATATACTTGATCACACAAAAACCCATTCCCACAAAAGTGAGTTTTGAGCCTTTATTGAGCATACAAATATATATCTTTAAACTAAATGCTCATTTTTCGTTTCTTGTGTGAATAGCCGCTTGGTTCTTACGACTCTAGAACTTGCCACGACGATACATTCCCGGTCCTTACCAACTTAAACCCGAGTAAGTAAATGATGGAGGCATTAGGACTAACCCTTTTTATTTCTACACCATTATTTTTACTTTTTTTTTACCACCTACCCAAAAAATCCCCCTAGTTAGCCCCTTTGAGCCTAAACCTTTTCATTTCATACCCCAAACAAACACCCTTTTACCCACCAAAACCTTTTTCATTTTTAACCCTTTGTTTTAGTAACTAGCTCGGTTTCTCATATGACTTTCAAAATATATATATATATATAGTTGATTATGAAGCAAAAGCAAATAAACAAACAAGTTTATCAAAAATGACTTTGTTTGAAAAATAGCTTCATAAAAATGAAAGTGGAAAAATAGAAAGTCTTACGAAAACCGATACTTGTTACGCTGTTCGCCCTTTTTTTCTACTAACCACTAACTACTAACCCAACCACCTACCTTTAACCCAAGCCTAACCCTTCACCCAAAAAGTCCTCTTCATATTTACAAAGGTATATAAGTTAAAAAGGAGGAGGATTGATTGCTTGGCAAGCCTATGGTAGGAGTAAGTTCCATGCCGCTCTCGAGTGATCCGCAAAAATACATTTTCGGCCGAGTGTTGAGTGATCCCCGTGAGGTATGTGAACTGGTATATAAATAAAATTTTACAAAGGCATGTTATGCCCTAATAAGTAATTTATCTTATGAAAAGTTTTAAATAAATCATGACGAATAAGATTGTAAATAAATAAAAATAAAACTAAATAAAGAATCTTGGAAATCCCGACACTCTATGACAAACCCAAAACCTTCTTTTCTACCCATTCCATTTGGGAGTGTAATAGCCACATATTAAAGAGTTTTGCTTGAGGACAAGCAAAGATTCAAGTGTGGGGGTATTTGATGTGTGCAAAATGCAACATATAAATTACATCAATTGTGGCAAAAAACTAACCTTTTTTTAGTACTAATGTTGGAAAAAGTGTGCTTTTGTCTTCCTTTTGTATTTTCAGGATTAAATGAGCTCAAATTAACAAAAGAAGCAAAAAGACATCAAAATCTAACATAAATACAAGAAAAGGAACAAGACGTGACATGCCCGACCCCACGACAGCATCTCCCCAAGCAAAACAATAGGACAGAAGACTGAACACGCCCCGTGCTCAGCCAGCACGGGGGCGTGCCCAAGTGTCAGCAGAAAAGACAAAGTGGTAGAAGCTTCTATTGCCCACCACGGGGTCGTGCTCAGCGGACACGTAGCCGTGGTCAACTATAAGATTCGCACAATCCAGGCAAATCTTCATACTACAAAGATTCTTCTGCACACGGGGTCATGCTCAGCGGACACGGGGGCGTGGTTAACTAATAAGACAAGCTGCATTAAATGAAGAAAGCGAAGGATGTGGACACAGGGCCGTGCCCGAGCTTCTGTTAAGCCTATAAATAGGAGTGCTTGGATCAAGCTCAAACCATCCCTTGGCACACCACCTCTCTCACACTTCACCCACCACCCACCACCACCACCATAACACCATCATCCACCACCATCATCCATTGTCCATCATAGAGTGTGTGAGTCGTCTCGGGATCCAAGATTGATCGTAAGAGTTCTTGACAATCAAGGCCATGTTTGCCTAAGTCTCTTACATCACTTGGTGAAGACAAGTGTCTAGTGTAATACTTTTTATTTCTAATCTTTTCGCACTTTTTATTTGGTTTTGTATTAATGACTTTAATAACTAGTTTCTTATGTTGAAGGTGATTCTTCCTTATCGTTTGTCCGTGGTGTCTTGACATTATTTTACTGTCTATATAAAATAAAAGATTTTCACCATTCATATCTCCACGGTCTATATGGAGGTATGTTGGCTACCTGGTCGAGGGTTAAGGGAACGGTTTGGTAAGAGTCTTGCCATTGTTCAACGTTTAGAGGTCCTGCAATGGACCTGGGTCAATTTTAGTAGGACCTCCTTCAATACTTAATGGTATTGGATGGCGGGGGTCCAAACTCTTTGATCCCCTCAAAAGTTAAACTACTATTAATACTATAACCCGGCTATTTAGGACTGTATCCCTGCTGACTCAGACTACTTAGTTGAGGGTAACGTCACCTCCAAAAGAGGGGCCTACCATAATTTGCATTAATAACTTAATTAATTATCTTTCAATAATCCGACCCTTTAGGATTGTATCCTTGCTGACTCAAACTATTGGGTTGAGGGTAACGTCACCTTCAAAAGAGGGGCCTACTACAATAACTAAGTTAATCTCTTAAATAAGTACAAAAGTGCGGAAATAATCAAAGGTTACACTATACACGAGTCGGAACCAAGTGATTCATCTTGTCTATCTGTTTTTTCTTTTATTTTTTTCAGCATTTTAATTAGTTTTTTATTTTTCTTACCTTAAAACTTTTTTTCTAAACTTTTTGATTTGATTAGACGTTGAGGATTAACCGGTACTAAAAGCTCTTGTGTCCTTGGACGACCTCGGTATCTTACCAACACTATACTACGCCCACGATGGGTGCACTTGCCCATATGTGTGTTTAGTGTTAGTAAATATCGTGTTTTATAAATTTAAAACTTGGCTAAAAAAAGTGTTAAAGGGCTTAAAATATACACCTAATATATATAACACTTCACACGCATCATTATGTGTTTGATGAAGTGCTTTACTGAACATCAGTTTGTTAATTTAAACATGTAATGTGCTAATGTGTTTTTACATATTACAGGAATGATCCTGTGGATGAGGATGCAGATGTTGGTCGGAATGAGCCCGAGTCGAGCCGAGCTGAATATGTTAAACGAGCTGTTCATTTGCGTAATTTGCGTAATTTAGGAGATAGTGCTCCTAATTCTGGTAGTGCTCCAAATTTTGGTTCATATGGTTCTTACTAACCGCTGTTCATTTGCGTAATTTAGGGGATAGTGCTCCAAATTCTGGTCAGTTTTCGCCTAGAAAGTCGTACCGGGCTGCTGTTTTAAAAAACCGATTTGCTGATACGATTTGCTGAAGAAGAAGGGCCCATCTGATTTGAATTCCACACTAAATTAACTAACAATGTGCATAATTGTCGTCGCTTTACTTGAAACCGACTACCGAATCGGTTTCTACGTATCTGTTCCCGGTGGGCATTTTTCATGTTTTTATTCTGAGTTTCATGTGAAGTTAAGCTAACTATGTGTCTGTTATTGAAAACAAAAAAGTTAAGATGGCCGGTTCTTGGAATCGCGATACTTGATTTACATTTGTTATGTGATTAGATTTATATCTATTGATGTGCATTAACTGTAACTGGATGTAATTAGTATTCTTTTTTACACTTGAGTTTATGGGTAAAATCTACTATGGGTCATTTAATACAATTGTTTTGTTTATAATCGCAAACTAAAGAAACCGGTAACCTTGGTGCTTCGTGTTTCAGTCGATTTACTTCTTATCACTTGATGATTAGTGTGAATGTGTTTTTAATTTCATGTGATTTATTTCTGTTTTTTGAATCTTCGGTTTGACTAATACACATATCCATAACTTTACTATTTTACTGATAAAAATTGTGTTTTTGGTTTCAATTTTTTCGTTGTCTGTCAATGTCAAAATGAAATTAGTTATGTTCCTGATTAGGGCTTATATGCATACTTAGATGTATATAGGTTTCAACAACAGAGAAACTTTCTATTTCTAATGTCAAACTGGTTATATTTGGATTGTAAACAATCTCTGGAATCCATATGAACTGCAAATAGGTGGCGTGTGAATTTGTTTTTTATAAGAGTAAAGTATCAGGATCAACTTACAGATAAGTTGTAAAATAATGTGGGAAATAGTTTTGTTATTTCAAGTCATAAAAAATCAAGAGATCATAGTTATTTTTAACCAAAATTCAAGCATAGAGTCACAGGCCTTTGCTTTTTTAGATCAACTAACAATTTTGGTACTGTTTTCAGAGAGTGGTGCTAAAGCCAGCAATGTAGGGGACATGATTTGCCAAGCCAGGACATCAACAGGGAAGACTCTTGCTTTTGTTGTGGATAAATTGTTTTATATTGCTTATTTTGTCATGTATTTGTTCAGGACTTGAGCGATAGAGGATAAGACAAAGACATTTTGAAGCCATCACTTCCCTTGTTCGTTCCTGTAGAAGATTGTGAATGTAAGACTTGGCATTCCTTTCATATCTGGCTGCCAGTTAAGGCCACTTCGATATACAGTTTACCATGTTTATCTTTCTTGTCATTAGATACTTTGGAGGCCTCAGAATTGAGAAGATGCTAGGAAAAGCCAACTAGGGTAGAAAGTCTATTCTTGCTTTCATACAACAGTTTGTTTTATGTTTTGCCTCATTTTTAAATGGTTCGCTTAAACGAATTGCGATATTGAGGCAGGCATATGTTCAGCAGCCAGAAAATAGTTGACTCGAACTTGCACAGCTTGAGCAAGAGCTTAAACGAGCATGCCATAGCATGAGACCTTAGAGCTTCCGTGTGTAAAGGATCTTGATCGAGGTCACATGTTAGCGAGGTTGAAACTCGTAGAATGACTAGAAATAGATTCAAACTAATTCAAGCGTACATGAAGCGGATTTGGTGATTTCAGCACCCTCTTCGGAGACATCGACACCCAATTTTAGTGGTTTCATCAAAAGCCGCCAAGGCTTGAAGACTTCGACATCTAATCTATCTAATATGAATGGGTTTCAGTCCTCAGTCCTCTGTGAAGCCCATTTTAAATGTCGTTCACACAAAATCGAAGTTTTTAGGGTTCATGTGAGTTCTTCTTCTGATTGAACCTTTTTTTTTCACTATTTTATCAGATCTGGTATGAAAATTGTTCTAATCTTATGAATAGTTAACAGTTTTGGTAGTCTGATGAGGAATCTAGCATATTGTTATGTGTTGCTGGTGATTTTTAAGTCTAAAGTTTTACTTAACTGTCAACGCATAAGGAATCCCTTCATATTTTCGTTATGTGGTTCTAATTGTGTTAAGTTGAAGGTTGCAGTAGCTGTTACAAGTGAAGCTCTCCCAGTAGCTGCTCACTATGTGATATACTTGGTAGTCATGGCAAGATGAGTGGGTCATGATGGTTGGGCAGATCAAAACAAGTTAGGGCTGAAAATGAGTTTGGGTAAGGTTGACCCGCTAACACCTTTTATCCATTATTTATACATAACATTAGGTTAATTATGATTACCGAATCAAAAAACAATGTTATTAAAAAATTAAAATAAACCAAATCAGAATAATCAATCAGAATCACATATATGGCTATAATAATCATGTTTGACAAATTTTAGATAATAGATTCTTTTATAGAATTTCTAAACGAATCTTGAAAGGTTTCTTGAAAAGAAACTTTGAAAATTCTCACAAATTTAAGAAAACAATGCATGCTATCCGAAGTTGCTATAATTATTGCTTGAAATCTTCAAATTGTTACATAGGCGTTTTATGATTTAAGTAATTATACTAACGGGTTGGTTTGGACAATTATTTATATCTATAGGATAAACTTAAAAATCTTAGTTAAAAATGAATCGGATCAAGTACGTTAAAAGTGACCTGAAGTGCCTTTGAATGATTACAATCTCTTGTTCTGGTCTGTATAAGAAAATCAACCGTTTTGCATACACTGATTATGCCACTTCTGATATTAACATTGTACCATATTAAAATAATTGAATTGAGTCTATGAGTATGGAATTTGTATCAAGTTTGTTACTGCTAACTGTTTTTTTAGTGTTTATTAGAAGCAGTGAGGACTGAAGACAGATCTGCAGTTCTGCACACGACGGCTTTTTTGGTTGCTACGAGATGATTAAATTATCTTTTGGTCATTTAGATCCTAGGTCTGACTATAGCAGTTGACCAGTTAGTTTTATAAGTTACTTGCTGGTTAAATGGGTAACATTAATTTATTATATTATACTTTACATTCTAGCAAATTGATGGTAAGGTTTAGCAGGTGACCATCTAGATCTTAGGTTTGCTACTTCACAGAACCCTTTTATGTATGGATTAAACCTTTTATTTGTGAAATGATTACCATTGTTATATTGTTCCCGTTTGAGAGAAATTGTTTGTACAATATGTTATACCAGATTATATGGTTTAAGAGAAATTGTTTGTACAATATGTTACCATGACATATTGGAGTTGATATACTACCATGCTCTGAAAGCTTCATCCAAAGTACTAAACCCTCAGCCATCCAACCGGGTCTGATTTTATGCATTTTTTTAGTATTTGTCTAATTTTATGATCTATTGTGTTACATGATTGTGCTTTTGTTTTATTTCTATATGGTATGATATAGGGTAGTGTAAAGAGTAAAGTGGATTATGTTAAAACATTTCTGATAAGGAACTTATTACAGGAACTTGTGCACATGAAAATGGAGTTGACCTGGTTGTTGCGGAAGCTTTGTTCACATATAAGATTCGGTGAGCGGAAGGCATGTAAATTCAGCAGCGCAGAAAGGAGATGAGCAATCAAATATAGGATGTAAGCAAGTTAATCTACTATGCTGGTAGTACACCCGTTGTATTTACTGGAATATTTGCTCTCTCTTAGTACACCCGTGCATTGAGAAGGGAACACGTACTGGGCTTCTTGTTGGCCCAACCGAAATTCATGAATTTTTTTAATATTTGATCATATCATAAACGTATTTGATCATATCAGAAACGTATATGTAAAATAGTAGTAACATAAAATAGTAAATTATGACTATATATAATTTTTTGTTTTCAATCCAACCACAATGATTTGCATGCTAATATCACGGTTTCTTGGTTTGATCATAATAGTAATACAAAATAATAAATCAAATTGCTATATTCATATTTTATTTTTAAATTACTACAGGTATGAATTTTTTTTATTCTTCTCTTCATTTATTATCTAATGAGATCTGTAAGTCTCTTGGCATTGATAGACTACATTGACGTTACAAATAAGAAAACTAACAAACACATTAAACAATAAATTACGAGATGGTTGAAAAACTAACAAAAACGAGCAGCGCGTTGTGAATTGCCGTCGTCGTCGACACGTCGCTATTGTGAATTAAAAGCATATTAAAAGGGCATAAGATGGTTGTGCTTATGGTTGTGCTTTTGTTGGATTGGCGCGGTTCGGTTTGTTTACATACTTTTAAAACTCTTTAAATCCCTATGATCGGTTTTGAAGTACCTTAACCGAAAATTTAGATTTTAGTTATTACCCAACTGAACTGAACCTTTTCATGCACACCCTTAGAATTGCTAACAAGTATTGTGTTTTCCGTTGCATTGCGAATTTGGTTTTGGTTATGGTTATGGCTCAACCGAACTGCCCCGTACATAGCCCTAAACTCACCAACATAAGTGATATGTTTCCCGCCGCGTCGCGCGGGTAAACAACTAGTGGATCGTATATACCTATACGATCCATATTGAATTATCAAAGTGTGCCAATAGATAGGCCGGTGTGCCAATAGAAAATCCCTTAAATTATTTAATCTGATTAAATCATTCCCCTATGTTCATTTGTAACTTCTATCTCCTATCTACCAAGCATTATATGTGAGTGTATTTGTTGTTTTTATGATTTTGTACTAAAAATTGATTTAGTATTTAACGTGTACCAACTAAATTATAATTTATCATATTAAAAAATGTATGACAATAAGAAATATTCTTAAATTGTCTTCAAAATACGCTATTTAATAACTTTCTGTTTAAAATGCTAGAGGCGATAACAAAAATGTGTAGTAGAGCAATGAGCACAAGAGTTGACTCATATCAAAGCTTCTTCTTTAAATAAAAATGATTCCTACTCTTCTTTTGGTAGATCTACATTATTATACCTTTCGTAAACATTATAAATTAGCTTTTAATGTATTAATACTATTAAATTGAATTAACTTTTTCTCGATTGATAATTGTGGTTATTTTTGAAGTTGAGACTGTTGACAGTAAACAACATATAGTTGAGATTATTAAAATTCAATAGTGGAGGGTTCAAATGAGAAGAAATTTTTTGTAAGAATAAAAAGAATAAGTTTTAAACCAATAGAAATGCTCCATTTTATTTCATTTAATATGTGTATTTAATGTTATCAATAAGGGCATATAGGTAAATTTCTAATTGTAATTAATTAGCTAACTAATTAAAATTGTAACTCACTTTTAAATATATACTCTTTTAAGATAAAATTAATTTAGGATGAAGGACAATTTTCGACATATGTAGGATAAATTTTCGACATGTGTAGGATAAATTTTAGTATGTTTAGGATAAATTCTTAAATGTGTATGATAAATTTTGATATGCGTAGGGTAAATTTCTGTAAGTGTAAAATATATGCAGGATAAATTTTGAAATGTGTAGAATAAAATGTTTTTTGTTTTATTAATGAGAGATAACATAATTAATGGGGGGAGTTATAAACTATTTAATGTTTTACCATTATGTCATTTCTTGTTTTTCTTCTCACATTAAATTTTTTCTTGAATGAACCTTCCCCAAATTCAATATTCCTATTAAAAAATGTATATTCATCACTTGTGGTCTAGTGGTTGGAAAGACTTGGGTTCTTCTTAGAGATCCAAGTTCAATCCTCACTAGTGCCATATTTGGTGGATAAAGGCAATGAAGACTAGTTCTCTCAGACCCTAGGTCAAGAGTTCGAGTTCGAGCAACCCCGGGTTTTAGTCCACCGTGCGTTACGCCAAAGAGATTCTCTCTTGTGGCGGCGTAAGCCCCTGCCACTGGCAGTGGGTGGTATGGTTTCCCGGGGAATGTCGTTAGCCAAACTCTAACGCCAGTGTGGACCCGGTTAAGACAACATAGTCTGGCCAGAGTAGGGTTAGGGCCCTCTGTTTAGGAGGGTGTGAGATCTCTCTCACAACAAGTTAAAGATTCTCACCGTTCAATAAAAATGTATGACAATAAGGCTATAGGGTGTGGTCATTACTTTCATAACCACCATGATCCTCCACGTCAGTGTCATGTCACCTACCTCTAATCTACAATCCAAAACCCTTATCCTAATGGTGTGGTCATGACCCAAACCACTATCCCCTTATTTATTTTAAGGCTATTGGGTGTGGTCATGACCCCCCATGGTCACCATGATCCTCCACATTAGCGCCATGTCACCCACTTCTGATCTATCATCCAAAACCACTACCCTAAGGGTGTGGTCATGACCCAAACCCCTATTTTCTTATTTTAATTTATTTTTGTGAAAAGGAAAAGGAAATATTGAAAAAAGAAAGGAGACTTATGGTTGCCATGGTTTAATCCATGCCAGCCATGATCGATGAGTTAAGGGGGTGGTGTAGCAATCCAATAATGTTCATATGTGGCATTAATGACCCAAACCATGCTCCCACACCCTTTAGCCTAATTATCTTTTTTCTAAAGAAAAAGAAAATGATTACTTGAAAATTGAAATGAGGACCATGGTTGCAATGATTTAATCCATGCAAACTATGGTGGATTAGGGAAGGAGGTGGTATAGCCTTGCATTCATGTTCCTATGTGACGAATTATGTCCCAACTATGATCCCGCCTAAGAAATATTCTTAAATTGTCTTCAAAATACGCAATTTAATAACTTTATGTTTAAAGTACCGTATTAGTGAAATAAAAATACTAGAGACGATAACAAAAATGTGTTGTAGAGCAATTAGTACAAGAGTTGACTCAAATCAAAGCTTCTTCTTTAAATAAAAATGATTCCTACTCTTCATTTGGTAGATCTACATTATTATACCCTTCGTAATTATGAATTAGCTTTTAAAGTATTAATACTATTAAATTGAATTAACTTTTTCTCGATTGATAATTGTGTTTTATGAGTATTTTAAATGTCATGTTTATATGCAAGATGGTTTATATTATCATATGGGAAGGTTTATTGGGGAACACTAAAAAAGTGGAGAACAGCGGGGAACCGACTCAAACAAACTCCGATTGGACTCATTCCAGCGGTGTTGGAACCGGCTCGTCGAACCCTAACTAAGATCTCTTAACCCTAAACCCCAAATCCTAATTCCTAAACTCTAAACCCTAAAGCTAAAAAATAAGGCTAAAATCTATGCTAAACCGTAAAATCTAAACTATAAACCCTAAAAGCTAAACCATAAAGGCTAAACCTAAAGCTAAGACTGTGGGGTATGGGGCTTGGGTTGGGGGGTGGGTTGGCTGAAAACGCCCAAGCCACCACCCCGGGTGGGCTTGGGTTGGGGCGTGGCCCAAGGGGCGAGAGTTTAAAACCGGGCGTGGGGCGGGCTAGCGATCATATGTGGAGGGCTCTAATTCGCTTGGTGGCCATGTCATAGCGGGGTGTTTAAATTTTAAAATTTAAAATGTAACCGTTTGGCCAAGCCAAGCGGTCACCCCAACCCATCAACATCACTATAAATATAACCCCAACCCCACCGGCTACCCCAACCCAAACAATCGTTGTCCACCGCTACCCCAACCAAACCCCACTTGATCGAACCCGCTACCCCAACCCACTTGACCGATGGCCTCTTGGAGACACGAAGAAGAGCTAGCTCTCGTCACGAGCGTCGTTGACGCTTTGAAGGGGCGACAACCCGGTCAACCCCGATATTGTCCGGAAGCCTTTGCAAGCTACCGACATAACGTCGGACACGACCGGCACAACTTAAACGCGTGCCAACATAAATGGCGCGAGCTACGGCCCAAGCTTGATCGTTTCAAAGTGTAGGTCCGTTTTTCCCGGAGGATCCGATACGAAAACCTATTCCCTGTTTATCACAAACACGATCGCGGGTGCGGAATCCCCGTGATGGTGCAAACCGAACAAAGTAGATAAATAACAACAACAAGTAACCAAAGATTAACTTCGATTAAATGGATGGGAACATTCACAAACATATACACACAATGCTTTACAATAAACTCTCACAAGTCTCTCAGCTCTCGTGGAGTCTCACAATACTCTCATGACTAAAACTGTTAACATCTGTGCTATATATACTGTCTCTTGACGAACCTTCTTGTGACGAAGGTATGTATACCTTAGACGAAGGTACAGGAGTTCGCCATGAGTTATTCATGACGAAGGTTAAGCTTTGTCAATCATCATAGCAACTTGAGTCTTCGTCAATTCATAGCACTTGAATCTTCGTCACATGGAGTTCATGGGATCTTCATCACATTGATTTCATGGAACCACTAAATAATTCCAACAATTTATGATTAGAATAATAATTCACGTTCTATCCATGCATTCATATGTTATCTCATGATAATGACATCATCATGATGATGTCATGGTGATATGTTGACGGGAAATGGTTTGCGGCTCTCCGTGCTTCGCGTGTCGATCTCTGGGTCGCACGACGGAGGAATGTCGCAACGTCGGACTTGAGCCGAACCTAACCGAGTCGAACCGAGCGATCCCAGAACGATCCGTGTCCACACAATATGCATCAACAAACTCCCCCATGGACGTTGATCGTTTCGAACGCATCACAATTAGGAACTGTAACAACAAACTCCCCCTTGGACGCTACTCGTGATGGTTCGTGCTTCACACTGTCGGATCTTTAAAAGGTCTTCACGTGTCACAATAAGGGAGTGTATCAACAAACTCCCCCTTGGACGATGCTCGTGAAACTTTTGATCTTCAATACTTTTGGTGTTGATGAGTGATCAGCTGCAACTCGATCACCTTGATCTTCTGATTGCATCAAAGTCGTGTCTTCACTTTATGGCTTGTCGTCTGACACGTTCTCTTCGTCTTTAGCTGGTTCCAATGCACCATCTGCACATACAAGAAAGCTAAACACACAGTGAGAACAACTGCTTGGAATATAGTCATTCTTTGAAGGTTTTCAAACGAAAACCTCACTAAGAATTGACTTTTAACAATATAAGCACACGACTCACATGAGACCACCTCTCAATCAAACACCGACCGACAACAGTTTGAAAGTTTAGAAAATGTTCAGATTTAATCGTTTTACTTTTAAAATCTGTCAACTTCGACCGTTTATGAAGATGTAATTGTTTTCCGGCTTACAATCAGGATTTTGGGTAGGATAGACTCGAGTTCCAACATCGGTCAATCAAAAATAAAATAGAAGCAAAATCTTTTTGGCTTATATAAAATTTATAT
The DNA here is from genome assembly GCA_030545235.1 of Helianthus tuberosus. Lineage (NCBI taxonomy): Eukaryota > Viridiplantae > Streptophyta > Magnoliopsida > Asterales > Asteraceae > Helianthus > Helianthus tuberosus. Next base: position 548,691 of record CM060417.1, read on the forward strand.
TAAAACACACCTAAAATCTTTTTGGAATTTTTCATTTTTCAAATGTAAAGACGGAACGCAATAAATAGATATATACAGCGTTGCAGAAAAAAAAACGGAGAAAAATAAATATTTACAGACAATCTTTTTTTGAGTTTCGAGGGTAAGAGAATCATATCAGTGTACGGCCATGCCAAAACACTCTTGTTGTTCAATTAATTAACATTTAGATAAGCATCCTCTAACGATTATCGGTATTGTTGTCCACATAAGCTCAACTTATCAGGTGTAATCATTGCGAGGGGATACGTTAAGGCATGATTTATACTTACCGACTGGTGTTCATCCACACACGACACATTCCCATATCAAGGTATGCACGAGAGTTCATCTTACCGGTGAGTATACCATTTATCATCTGTTTGACCGTATAAAAATGTGAGAAACTCACTTATTTTGATTGAAAACAAGCCCTATGTGATTGAATCACTTATTGATGAGGAACTTGATTTTCAGATGCATGAGGGCACAAGATCAAGTCCGTGAACAGGTCAGTACTATCGTACGGCAAAGAGACGAACTTGACTCCCGGATAAATGTGATACATTATCACTTATTTTGTTTGGACATGTGATTGTTGATCACTTATTGAGGTCGTATGCAATATGTACACGTATGTAGAGTATCATGGAAGATCTAGACTTCGTCTCCGTTATTTTTCGGTAAAAGATACAACCATGATACCCAGATGATAAACAGCATAAAGACCACATATCTCAGAACCTCGGCAATCTCTCAAACGAAATTTCGGTACCAAGACCATATGCCAATGTGTGGTTCCCACCTGGTCTTCAGTCGATTAAGGTTTATATCGCCCTGCACACTTTAAAATGATTGTGAGCCTACCGATACATCTTATATAGAGCTGCTTAACATTTTTCATTTTAAGTTCATTTCAAAGAGGTTTAGACAGACCACTGATGTACTATCATTTTCTCTTTTTCTCTCCAGGAAACTCATTTTTGTTTTTCCAATGTTTTTGTGTTTTGAAATTTTTTGATGTTTTTGAATTTTCAAATTTTGGATTTACTCCCCCTAAAATCAACAAACTATGACAAATTTTAAAAACATAAATGTATCTACAAAAACGATTTCCCGATGTCAGTTAACTCATGTTTTACCTCAATGCCGTTTTGTAACATCCCAAAAACGGGTTTGGTAATCAAACCACGTTAATACTAATGACTTGGTAAAATACCGTTAGTGGTAAAATTTACCCGGTAAATATTAGGATTTAAATAATTAATCCTAATAATAAATAAAAAGTGAGTAAAAGCTTTTAAGGAAATAAAATAGATAAAAGGCCCGGGTTAACGGGACCTAAAATAAACTTAGTCATAAATATTCCCGAACCTGCTAAGTTAACTAGAAATATTAAACCTAGTTAATAGGTGGGAATATTATTAGAAAAAAATAAGTTGGTTGTGGCCTACTTAATAACGAACCAAACACGAGGGGTTAAAGTGGGATAACTAGAAAAGTTATTTAATTAAACAAAACACACACACACTGTGTGTTCTGGATCGAGCTCAGGGGCTCCCATGGAGCCAAAAACCCTAATCCACATATAATCATCAAATTGAAGGATCAAATGAAGCCCAAATTCACAACCGAAAGTGAATTAATGATCACCCGAACAAGAGGATCATAAGTTTGACGATTAACAAGCTAGGTGAAAGCTTGGGAACAAAGCGGGGCAAACGAAGCAAGAATGGCGGAAAAGCATAATTTGGAAGTAAGGTAAGTATGGCTTACACTAGTCTTATGTTTAGAATATTCTCTTATCGTATTAGTTACGAATAAGATAAATACATAGTTGAGGTATGATGTTTCGGCGTGTAGACGTACGGAACAAGAAAGTCGAGCATGACAAGAAACCATGTTGATGGTCTAAAAGGGATTAAATCGGTAATTTGATCATTTTATGACAAATGGAAAATGAACTTTTAAATGGTTACCTTATAGGGTTAACCGAAACAAACCATAATGGTAAAACGGTAAATTGGTCACACGTCGACCATAACTATTGGTTTTAAAAGACACTTATGAAGTAAGCCTTAATAGGCCGAAAAGTATTAAGAAACGAATTATAAGTAAAACGACCGCACAATGTAAATCGGAGCGAGTCATATAGTCGAGATGAAAATACATGTCCTCTCGCTAATATAATTGGTCATTTAGACCAAGCAGGTCAAAGGGTGAAGATACCACCCTTTGATAATAGCGACTAATGATTCTTGTCGAATTATATGATTTCAGGAATAAATGTAGAAATGATATTTGCATCGCTATTATTTAGCGAATATTATAGCAGGGCATTAAAATGGGTCAATACATTGACCCGAGCCAGGTATGTGTAATAGAGTAATTACTCATTTAGAACATAAGGTTCAATGAGCATTAGATGAAGTCTTAGATAGACAATGGGTTACTTAATGGGTAAACCGAATGTTTTAAAAGAGGGTCGGGGCATTTCGAAAAGTATAATGACTTTTCGAACAAGATCATAACTCAAAAGAAGTATTATGGGTCAAACATGCTCTCAAAGGGCCTTGTCGTAATTGAAAGACTAAAAAGGACCAAAACGCCCTTGTTAGCTAATTCGTACAAACAACCTTTAAAGGTTGTTTGGAAACAAGTTTTATGATTAAGTAAATACTTAGATTAAGTATAGAAGTTGAAAGAGGTATTATATTAGTCAAACGGTACTATTTGAGTTTTTTGCCGTAAAATAATGATTCGAGAGGTAAAATTTGGTTTATATAGATCACCACATCAAACCCGCCATAAACACAGTTGTGGTGGGAGATTATAGGATAATAAATGTGGTGATGAAATGCTAGAAACAATCGAAAGCGATTTTAGGCTCGAAAGTGCTTAAATACCCTTAACGGGTCAAAATAAGCATACAAGCGAAAACGGGTTTAATTTGTGTAATAAACCGGTGATTAGAATCTAATATGGTAGATAACATTAGTTTGAAGAAGTGTATGTGATATAAGGGTCAAATAAACACGTTTGATGATGAAATCACGAACGGGTCAAAAGTTGGTAAAAAGGTTAATAAGCCGAAGAGTTAAAAGTCTGAAATTTTATTATGTAGGATGTTGGATTTCAACTCCATTAGATGGAGAATTAAATTACGGTCGCGTAGGAAAAAGAATCGGGTAAAACGGATCAATAACGAAGAAGTTATGGCCGTTTCCGTAAAAACAGGCATAGCTGAAAATGCAGGACCCAGCTCCAGACCTGCTGGAAACTGGTTTCCCCCGCGACACGCGAAGGAACAACATGGATCCGCCGCGACACGCGACGGAACCCTGTTTTGGCGAAAAATTATTATTTTAATCAGTTTCGCTTCCCGGACTAGTTTAAATACGTTCTAGGTTACATATGACTAATCCAACTCATGTTTTATGAGTTTCAGGTATGATTTTAGCACCGGAGGACGATCAAGCATAATGAAGAACCGAACACGATTAAGAAATAAGCTTCCGCACTATGTATCGTTGTTATGTTAAATGACGAACTCACACACGTTATGTTGTATAGTTTTAATTCTGTAAAAGGTTTAATGAACCCGTAATTTCAATGTATTTGAAATCATAATTACCCGTTTATCTTCATAAACTATACGAAAACCGTTAAATAATAATAAGGGTGTTACAAGTTGGTATCAGAGCCTTGGTTTAAGAGATTCAAGTATGGTGGGGAAGAACCATGCTTGGACTTAAACCTTATGCTCTTGACAAAGATTGGTGTTCGGTTCGAGGCTTGATCGCAAATCCGGTAAGTACAAGTATGTTAATAGTTTAGCATGCTAAAGTGTTGTAAACAACACATAGGGCTATCGTGTGATACACGTTACCCCAATTAAAATGATTGATAGGGTTGACGAAAATACGCGCGTTGACGCGTATAGCAGAAAAAGCCTTGTATTATAATACGGGCGATTATTGAAGTTGACATTACTAACTCTTGTGAATGTTTTAATTGAAGGACACTCGCGTCTGAAGATGAAGAGAGTTGAACGAATTGTGGATATGATGATGAAATGGTCCGAGATATGACAAGAAGAGCATACTCATCAAGGACCTAGATCGCTTAACGATCGCAAATAAGTAATGGCAAGAAAGCCTGTTAGGGCAAGCATTTACCAGGTGCACATTTAAATTATTTCATGAATATAAATATGCAACAAATACGTAAAAACGGATAGTTGCATATGTAGATCAAAAACTTGGAAAAACCTGAATAGAATACCTATCCAGGATATTGTTTCCAAGAGAAATAAATAGAGGTGTTACTTACATGGGGTGTGATGTGAAAGTTATAAAAGGGTCATGTATGTCATGTGTTGATCGCCTACTCTGGCCAAGTAGGTAGTGAACACATGATACCATGAACTTTTTATAATGGACACGCTTACACCCGATGTAGTAAGGACGGGGTGAGTGGGACAAATTAAAAGTACCCAAATGAATCAGATAAGCAAAATATCCGATCATAATGTAAACACACAGCCGAGTGACGGAAGCGTATTATATTAGGATAATGAGCCCGAGAGAAGGGACAAAGAAACATGTAAAACGATTTAGATATGCACTGGGAGGGGGTGTACTTACACTCGAACCCGGAGAACGCAAACATATAAAATGATTAGGATATGCTTTGGGAGGGAGTGTACTTGCACTCGAACCCGGAAAATGCAAATATGCCTCTTAACGGGCCGTTTTAGTAAAACGTCAAACTTGAGGACAAGGTCGGAATATAAAAATAAAAGCGATGGGATTCGCTAATACGATCAAATAAATTAAAACGAAGTCTTAATACATACCGGGACGGTTACTTTGATAGTGACTTCGGTAAGATACCCGATAGATGGGTAGGATTTTGAAAGTATGCGTAAACCAAGAGACGGGAACGCGAAATAGAAAGTTAAAAGACTCGGATTAGGAGTCATGACTAAAAGAAGATGAGAATTTGCGAACAGAAATTTTGATAACTACGTTCAACTATTTTAAAGTTGAGCGGGTCGAATAAAGAATGAAGTTTGACGTATATGAGTGATGAAACCTCACGCGAATAAGTCAAACGAGATAAAAAAAGAAAAAAAAACTCGGTAGTGCAAGTAAGCGCAAACCGAATAATAGAAGCGCGAAGTATAAAGAACCCGGGTAACGGGTCGTAAAGAAGTGTAGGTAAGAACCGGGTAACGGTAAGCGTAAGACAAACCGACGTGTAAACGACGTTAGAAATCATAAAGTCGGAAAGATAATTCAAAAGAAAACAAATGTAGCCTTAGACTACGGTCAAGGTCAAATGAAATCCAAAAATGCAAAAGTAAATAATTCTAAACATAAAAAGGGGTGCTTCGACGCCATGTACATATATAAACATATATATTCATTTGAATAGAAACTCGAATAAAGTATGATCTACGGGATCATCATAACCTACGGGTTAATAATGTAAAACAAGAAAACTGGTTATAACTCCCCGCGTAAAATGATAACGGGAGGTAAGGTTAGTATTTAAGTGATGGGTTTCGCTAAGTTAATTGAATGGGTTAAAGCGAAGAGATTATAAAAGGTCTACGAGACTAAAACGACCCACGGGTCATGATTAGAAATAAATTATAAGGACTTCGCCCTAAAGAGGTGGAAGTCTAATCAAAATAGCCCATAAGGCTAAGTGATAAAACCTACGGGTTAAATTAGATAAAGCGAGGGAATCAGTTAAGAATCCCCGCATAAAACTAAGACTGTAAAAGAATAAATTATGGACTGTCAATATCCTGGTATGGATAATTGACAAAAGTTAAAGAAAAGATCCTAAAACTAAAACTTCGGTTTTAGTAAGAAATAACGTTTTTACAAATATAAATTCTGGTAAGAATTTGAATAGTAAGCATGAAAGATTCAAGTCCTGACACTGATAGGCGCAAAACGATATATTCGAAAAGTGATATTTTCGAAAATGAAAGGTTGATATAAAGTAAACATGATGTGACACGATCACGGTTAAGAAATGTAATGTGAAGTAGATTCACATTATAACCAAGCGAGCTGTAAAAAAAAGTAACTGGACTAATAAGTCTAGTTAGTGAGACCGGTTAAGGTCAGTAATTCAAATCAAGAAATTTGGTCTGCTTGTAAGCGGTAGATTCGGTATAACTGAACCTAATAAATAAATTTGAAAATAAAAGAACTTGTTGCAAAAAGTGAAAGATTTCACTAAAGACCTTTAAACGGGTCAAAGTAATGGATTCATAAGAAATTCGATAGTATATGAAAGCGATGGATATCGCTAAGTTAACTAAACTAGCGGAAATAACGAGATTACGTTATTTCAAGTTGCACTATGTCGAATGAGATATGTAGACAATTAGTAACCAAAAAGATGTTACCATACTTTTATGGTAATACTAACGAATGGTTAAAAGTATAAATAATGTTTAAAAGATTTCTCGGATAGAATACATTGAGTTTAAACTCAATAAATTATGTAAGAAAAGGTTTCGAGGATGAAACATCTTTAAGGGGGGTAGACTTGTAACATCCCAAAAACGGGTTTGGTAATCAAACCACGTTAATACTAATGACTTGGTAAAATACCGTTAGTGGTAAAATTTACCAGGTAAATATTAGGATTTAAATAATTAATCCTAATAATAAATAAAAAGTGAGTAAAAGCTTTTAAGGAAATAAAATAGATAAAAGGCCCGGGTTAACGGGACCTAAAATAAACTTAGTCATAAATATTCCCGAACCTGCAAAGTTAACTAGGAATATTAAACCTAGTTAATAAGTGGGAATATTGTTAGAAAAAAATAAGTAGGTTGTGGCCTACTTAATAACGAACCAAACACGAGGGGTTAAAGTGGGATAACTAGAAAAGTTATTTAATTAAACAAAACACAAACACACACACACTGTGTGTTCTGGATCGAGCTCAGGGGCTCCCATGGAGCCAAAAACCCTAATCCACATATAATCATCAAATTGAAGGATCAAATGAAGCCCAAATTCACAACCGAACGTGAATTAATGATCACCCGAACAAAAGGATCATAAGTTTGACGATTAACAAGCTAGGTGAAAGTTTGGGAACAAAGCAGGGCAAACGGAGCAAGAATGGCGGAAAAGCATAATTTGAAAGTAAGGTAAGTATGGCTTACACTAGTCTTATGTTTAGAATATTCTCTTATCGTATTAGTTACGAATAAGATAAATACATAGTTAAGGTATGATGTTTCGGCGTGTAGACGTACGGAACAAGAAAGTCGAGCATGACAAGAAACCATGTTGATGGTCTAAAAGGGATTAAATCGGTAATTTGATCATTTTATGACAAATGGAAAATGAACTTTTAAATGGTTACCTTATAGGGTTAACCGAAACAAACCATAATGGTAAAACGGTAAATTGGTCACAATTCGACCATAACTATTGGTTTTAAAAGACACTTATGAAGTAAGCCTTAATAGGCCGAAAAGTATTAAGAAACGAATTATAAGTAAAACGACCGCACGATGTAAATCGGAGCGAGTCATATAGTCGAGATGAAAATACATGTCGTCTCGCTAATATAATTGGTCATTTAGACCAAGCAGGTCAAAGGGTGAAGATACCACCCTTTGATAATAGCGACTAATGATTCTTGTCGAATTATATGATTTCAGGAATAAATGTAGAAATGATATTTGCATCGCTATTATTTAGCGAATATTATAGCAGGGCATTAAAACGGGTCAATACATTGACCCGAGCCAGGTATGTGTAATAGAGTAATTACTCATTTAGAACATAAGGTTCAATGAGCATTAGATGAAGTCTTAGATAGACAATGGGTTACTTAATGGGTAAACCGAATGTTTTAAAAGAGGGTCGTGGCATTTCGAAAAGTATAATGACTTTTCGAACAAGATCATAACTCAAAAGTAGTATTATGGGTCAAACATGCTCTCAAAGGGCCTTGTCGTAATTGAAAGACTAAAAAGGACCAAAACGCCCTTGTTAGCTAATTCGTACAAACAACCTTTAAAGGTTGTTTGGAAACAAGTTTTATGATTAAGTAAATACTTAGATTAAGTATAGAAGTTGAAAGAGGTATTATATTAGTCAAACGGTACTATTTGAGTTTTTTGCCGTAAAATAATGATTCGAGAGGTAAAATTTGGTTTATATAGATCACCACATCAAACCCGCCATAAACACAGTTGTGGTGGGAGATTATAGGATAAGAAATGTGGTGATGAAATGCTAGAAACAATCGAAAACGATTTTAGGCTCGAAAGTGCTTAAATACCCTTAACGGGTCAAAATAAGCATACAAGCGAAAACGGGTTTAATTTGTGTAATAAACCGGTGATTAAAATCTAATATGGTAGATAACATTAGTTTGAAGAAGTGTATGTGATATAAGGGTCAAATGAACACGTTTGATGATGAAATCACGAACGGGTCAAAAGTTGGTAAAAAGGGTAATAAGCCGAAGAGTTAAAAGTCTGAAATTTTATTATGTAGGATGTTGGATTTCAACTCCATTAGATGGAGAATTAAATTACGGTCGCGTAGGAAAAAGAATCGGGTAAAACTGATCAATAACGAAGAAGTTATGGCCGTTTCCGTAAAAACAGGCATAGCTGAAAATGCAGGACCCAGCTCCAGACCTGCTGGAAACTGGTTTTCCCCGCGACACGCGAAGGAACAACATGGATCCGCCGCGACACGCGACGGAACCCTGTTTTGGCGAAAAATTATTATTTTAATCAGTTTCGCTTCCCGGACTAGTTTAAATATTCTAGGTTACATATGACTAATCCAACTCATGTTTTATGAGTTTCAGGTATGATTTTAGCACCGGAGGACGATCAAGCATAATGAAGAACCGAACACGATTAAGAAATAAGCGTCCGCACTATGTATCGTTGTTATGTTAAATGACGAACTCACACACGTTATGTTGTATAGTTTTTAATTCTGTAAAAGGTTTAATGAACCCGTAATTTCAATGTATTTGAAATCATAATTACCCGTTATCTTCATAAACTATACGAAAACCGTTAAATAATAATAAGGGTGTTACACGTTTACCAAAATTAATTTTAATCAAAATTGATTTATCGAATTTTGGAGAAAATGAGTTGGCACGTCGGTAAGCGTGTGGACCATGACAACATTGACGAGTTTCATAGTGAAACAATCACGTGTGAGGTGATATTCGAGTTTAACGTGTCAGGTCAAAGAGTGTTGTACGATATAATAATTATTCATAAAGCAGCTTAAATATCGACAAGTATAGGAGAGATTAGAAATTTAAAACCGTATCCTGCAACTGCTTCGTTCATTGCAAGGAATCTGAGCGCTCTCCTAAACTGGATATCCACCAGGTGTGGATTTCAAAGTCGATTTTGTAGCTACTGAGAAATCTCTTCACAGCAACAAGATCATAGACCTCTGGGTCCGGTTGGTCTTCCACATTGCACCAACGAAGGTCTTTGTCTTTCTCTTTGAAAAGTAGTGTGCGGTTGTTCAATCCAAGCTAAGGCATCCGCACACCCGGTTGGTTTGTTCAACAAACACATTTTCTTCAATCACACCACGAAGAAATGTACACTGCACGTTCATTTTGTTGATTTTGAACTTCAGACGTGCTGCAGGTGCGTACATTTTGATTGAATCTATCCTGGGGACCCGATTAAAGCCTTTAACAATCAAAATTTTGAAAGATTTTTCATTTTGTCGAAGCTTTCAATTTCCTTTATCAGACATTTCTTCTTTTCTTTTTCTCTCTCCATCAAAGGCAACAATTTCTTTTGTCGCCGATCTTGTGCATGGACACTCCGCTATCAACAATCCGATGACTATCGATAGTTCCTCCTGGAACATCCTGCACACTCACTCAGAGATTAGTTGGAGAGGGGGACCCAAGCCTTCATAGACTTGGGTCGTCCCTGTTCATCGAAAAAGGTTATTTCAACCTCGCGATGACCTGGAACTGGTGAGACTCCCCCTGAAACTTTATTCGTTTTAGGTTTCCAGGCTTGTTTCCGTTTACCAGATTGTGTATTATATACAATTTTTGGTTTTAATGGTTGTGACAAACTAGGTTTCCTTTTAACAGATTTTAACTCCGTTTTTACAGCCTTTTCGATCACCTTCACATTTTTACATCGTTGTTTTGTTTCTTGTTCTTTAATAGTACGTTTGTCATTTTTGGGTGAAACCGGACGACGTTGTTGGTGACCTTGTTCAGAAGGGGGTCTTTCAACAAAATTTGCTTTTGGAGAGTTTGTGCAGTTTTTGATAATGTGTCCAAATTCCCCACATTTGAAACAAGATCTCCTTTCAACAAACTTAGGAGATTCTGTTCGATGGCCTGATATTGAAGTTGTAGACCCAGAGGTACTAGCTTCACACCCGTTTGTGTGTTGGGTGTAATTGTTATCACTATTACGTTTCAAAATTTTGACTTTTTGAACAAAATCGGTATATGATTTATTTTCAAAAGTCTCCACCTTGTCAGTACCCTTGGATGCTACAAATTTAACATCATTGTTTTTCTTCTTGAAACGAGCTCCTTTGGTCTCAACCTTCGGTTGTGAACCTTTAGAATTTTGAGCTCGCTGTTGTTGCTGTTTACCCTTAAAAGTGATAGGTTGTTGCTTCGTTGGTGATTTTTGATTTCCAAATTTTCTTCTAACTTCAGCTTTTGGAATCGGATCACACTGAGTTACTGAAACTCTCGGGATCCCCTTTTCCAAAAACTTACTGGTAGTATCTTCAAACACTTTATCAATCAAAGATTGATTGACATTTTTAATTGGAAAAGCTGTGTTTGAATAAATTTTGTCATCACCGACTAAAGTGTACAACACGTTATCACTTTTAACAGTAGACTTTGTCTCAGCGATAGGATCTATCTCTTATTTAACAGCAGACTACACAGCAGGAGTAGGAGGATCACACAGAATATGATTCTCAACGGGGACTTCTATTCCTTTGTTCTTTTTAAGAGATTTATCCTCATCACTCACATCTGGTTCATCATCTGACGAATCATAGTCCTCAACTGTGGGAGGACTTTGTTCCGTATCAACAGATGACTTTCCCGAGCTTTCAGATGAGCCCTCCGAAGAACTATCCGATTTGAACCCTAGACCAGTTGTAACTTCCTCATAATCAAGAGGTACAGTTGGCTCAAAACACGACATTTCCTCCTCATCGGGCATCTTGGTATAGTTGTGTCTCAAAGGAGGTGGACACGACTTATACCCAACGCCTTTAACATTACCCTTTAGTTGTTGAACGTCAATGATGTGATCAAGCACATATCGAGAGTTTGAGTAACTCTCCAATTTGAGCTTGATCGCTTCATGCTCACATTTCGCCTCGGCTAGCTCTTTCTTAGTTGCCTCACTGATATTAATGTAATTATTAATACCAGTTTGCTTATTAAAAGATACCACTTGTAGGTCCGTTTTTCCCGGAGGATCCGATACGAAAACCTATTCCCTGTTTATCACAAACACGATGGCGGGTGCGGAATCCCCGTGATGGTGCAAACCGAACAAAGTAGATAAATAACAACAGCAAGTAACCAAAGATTAACTTCGATTAAATGGATGAGAACATTCACAAACATATACACGCAATGCTTGTACAATAAACTCTCACAAGTCTCTCAGCTCTCGTGGAGTCTCAGAATACTTTCATGACTAAAACTAAAACTGTTAACATCTGTGCTATATATACTGTCTCTTGACGAACCTTCTTATGAAGAAGGTATGTATGACGAAGGTAGAACCTTCGTCACACACACCTTAGACGAAGGTAGAGGAGTTCGCCATGAGTTATTCATGACGAAGGTTAAGCTTCGTCAATCATCATAGCACTTGAGTCTTCGTCAATTCATAGCACTTGAATCTTCGTCACATAGAGTTCATGGGATCTTCATCACATTGATTTCACGGAACCACTAAATAATTCCAACAATTTATGATTAGAATAATAATTCACGTTCAATCCATGCATTCATATGTCATCTCATGACAATTACATCATCATGACATCATCATGGTGATGTGTTGACGGGAAATGGTTTGCGGCTCTCCGTGCTTCGCGTGTCGATCTCTGGGGCGCACGACGGAGGAATGTCGCAACGTCGAACTTGAGCCGAACCTAACCGAGTTGAACCGAGCGATCCCGGAACGATCCGTGTCCTCACAATATGCATCAACACAAAGCCTACTACGAAGCCATTCCGAGCGGTGAGTTAAGCCACGAGGACCGGGTGGCGGTGGCGAACATTGAATTTCGGGGCAAGCAGCGAAAGCCGTTCGACAAGCTCGCGCTTTTTGAAATTTACCTAACGCTCTAAGTTTTTTTTTTGTAATCGTTTTTAGGTTTTTTGTAATTTTTAGGTTTTTTTTTATTTTGTAATCGTTTTTAGGTTATTTTATTTTTAATCGTTTTAAGAATTTAATAAAATTTTAGGCTTTTTTTTTTAATGTTGTGTGTATTTTTTGTAATTTTTTTTTTGTATAAACTGCCAAGCCACGCGGTTCACCCACGCCCCGCCATACCCCACGGACACGTCACTCGGTGTTGGGGGGCTCGAACTCCACGTGTCAACTCATGCCCCCAACCCCCGCCCCATAAATTTTGAAGCCTTTTTTAATTAAATTTAATAGAATGATGAGGTCAACAAAAGTACTTGAAGGGTATTTAGGTAAAATCAACCATAATTGTAGTACATTATATATATTATAATATTATGTGATTTGACATGCATTAAAGGAGGTGCATAAATACCTATAAGAACTAATCAAATACTCCCTCCTCACTTCAAACATTTCAAAATACTCAACCCAAATTCATCTCTTTCTCTCTCAAACAATCGATCTTCCCAAAACCCACCGGAGAAGAAAAGGGGCACCGGAGAAGATGATGTGACCGGAGAAGATAAGGGGCACCGGAAAAAGGTGTTTTGACCGGAGAAGATGATCTGACCGGAGAAGAAGATGATCTGACCAGAGAAGATGATCTGACCAGAGAAGATGATCTGACCGGAGAAGAAAAGGGGCACCGGAGAAGATGATCTGACCGGTAAAAGTTGCCGGAAATGGAAGAAAGCAAGAACTAAGTGCAGAAGCAAGTAAGTTTGGTTCGATTTTTTATCAGTAGGTGTTTTGATCGGTGATGATTTTTTTCTTTTTTCCGATCGGTAGGTGTTTTTATCGGATAAATGTTGGGTTTTCTGGTTTTTTCCGATGGGTAGGTGTTTTGGTCCGATCGGTGTGTGATTTGATCGGTGGTGATTTTTGTTTTGAATGAGACTAGAAAGTGTTAATGTTGGTTTTTATGTTTTTTTTTTCAATTGGTAGGTGTTTTTTGGTCCGATCGATGGTGATTTTTGTTTTGAATGCGACTAGGAAGTGTTAGTTATTTTGAGTAGAAACAGTCTCGGGTTTTTTTTTTTTTTTTTTTTTGGATTGCCAACTTGCCAACTACACGTTAAAACTATTGATTTGTAACATGTGTTAAACCCGTCTTGTTTACTGTCAAAAACATGTGTTAAACATGTCTTATATTTTTTATCAAAAACATATTAGGTAACATGTGTTAGACCTGCCTTGTTTTCTGTCAAAAACAAATTAGGTAAACCTCTGATATTAGGGTACAAGTCCAAGGGCTCAAAAGCATATAAATATATTAGCGTAACATGTGTTAAACTTGTCTGATATTAGGGTACAAGTCAACGGACTAAAAAGCATATAAACATATTAGCGTAACATATGTTAAACCTTCTTATTAGGGTACCATGTGTTAAACCTGATTAGGTAAACATATTAGTGTAACATGTGTTAAACCTGTCTCATTTTTATCAAATGATGTAAACGTGTGTTAACCCTGTCTTATTACCATGTGTTAAACCTCTCCTATTAGGTAAACATGTTAGTGAAATTAAGTAACATATGTTTTATCAAAAACATATTAGGTAACATGTGTTAGACCTGCCTTGTTTTCTGTCAAAAACAAATTAGGTAAACCTCTGATATTAGGGTACAAGTCCAAGGGCTCAAAAGCATATAAATATATTAGCGTAACATGTGTTAAACTTGTCTGATATTAGGGTACAAGTCAACGGACTAAAAAGCATATAAACATATTAGCGTAACATATGTTAAACCTTCTTATTAGGGTACCATGTGTTAAACCTCCCTGATTAGGTAAACATATTAGTGTAACATGTGTTAAACCTGTCTCATTTTTATCAAATGATGTAAACGTGTGTTAAACCTGTCTTATTACCATGTGTTAAACCTCTCCTATTAGGTAAACATGTTAGTGAAATTAAGTAACATATGTTAAACCTGACTTTATCTTAACATATGTAACAAGTGTTAATGAAATTAAGTAACATGTGTTAAACCTGTTTTATTTGCAGCAACAAAGAGAGTAACAAGATTGCAAACTGGTAAGATACCAAAAAAGCGAAAGAAAGTAGACGAAGAAACGGACGATGAATGGGATGAAGAAAGAGAAGAAACGGACGATGAATGGGATAAATTATGGCCATAACCCAAAATACAATATGACCATTCTGGTCTTCTCTGTAATATGTTGGTGTCTGGATGTTAAATAATTATGGTGGGAAATGTATTTGGTTACCAGTTATCAGTTACATGTGTTATTAGTTAACATGTTTTATTCATTACCAATTGTAAGAAAAGTAGTAGACGAGCATTGGGTGGTCAACATATTGTTTCAATTATAACCTTTGATACTAATTAACAAGTGTAACATGTGTTACACAGGATGAAGTAGAAAACAAGGTACATACCTTTAATGTTACTTGGAAACAATAAGCAATTGTAACATGTGTTACACATCTTACGTAAGTAAATGCAGTACATGGTGGAACATGTAAGTAACATGTGTTACATACGATGTAGTGAATAAAAAGAAGGCACATATATAGTGAATAACATACATATATATGTAACATAAGTAACATGTGTTACATACGATGTAGTGAATAACATACGTATACATGTAACATGAGTATATGCACCACAAAGGCATACGCATGTTACATGTGTGTATGAAACACACTTGGCATATATAAAACACTTAGTATATGTAACATGTAACAGTCACTATTACATGAATGAACAATACGTTGACAAATGTAACAGTCACTATCCATTTTCGGTTGTTTTATCACCCTTTTGTGGTCATCATAACTATATGATGTTTGTAACCTTAAAAGCCTTGGTAGGCTGCCACTTTTAATGATGTTAAGGGTTACAGTTAATGTTATATTACCCTTTTCTGACATTATGGTTTACGTTTAATGTAGTAGTTTACAACAACTTTTAATGATGTTATTGTTTATTTTTAATGATGTTATATGTTACATGTAATGTTATATTATGTTTGATGTAATGGTTTGAAGAACTAGATCATACCCTACATTCAACAATACTCCTCTTTACGAGATGTAATACTTCTTCTGATTTTAAGAGAATCTCTTTATGTTAACATATGTAACACCTCTAGGGTTTTGGTTCCTGGAAGTTGTAATTAGCTACATATGTAGTAACAATGTTACACATGTTACTTACGGTAAGAGCGGCCCTTTATTGGACAAAACAGGGTTGCGTATATGTAACACATATTTGTAACATGTGTTACACTAGATGGTAACACATGTATAGCCATGTTGCACATGTTATATAGTTGTTACATGTGTTACACTAGATGGTAACACATGTATATATAGTTGTAACACATGTTATATAGTTTTAACATGTGTTACACTAGATGGTAACACATGTATAGCCATGTTGCACATGTTATATAGTTGTTACGCATGTTATACAGAACCTGTACCATTTGTAACAGTCACTATTACATGAATGAACAACATGTTGACAAATGTAACAGTCACTATCCATTTCCGGTTGTTTTATCACCCTTTTGTGGTCATCATAACTATATGATGTTTGTAACCTTAAAAGCCTTGGTAGGCTGCCACTTTTAATGATGTTAAGGGTTACAGTTAATGTTTTATTACCCTTTTCGGACATTATGGTTTACGTTTAATGTAGTAGTTTACAACAACTTTTAATGATGTTATTGTTTATTTTTAATGATGTTATGTGTTACATGTAATGTTATATTATGTTTGATGTAATGGTATGACCAACATCAAACAAAGGAATGTTAAGGGTTACAGTTAATGTTATATTACCCTTTTAACGTATGTAACACATGTGTACCAAAGTCATATGACCAACATTTTATCAGGTCATTCTTTGCTATTAGTTAGTTACCTCTCACATAGGTTATACGTGTTACGTCCAAAACCAGTTACAAATGTTAATCAAAACAAAACTCACTTGTCATCATGGGTTGTTAGTAATTGCACACATTACAATCATACTTCAAGGTAACAAAAATCTTTATAAAAACTTAAACATATAAAAATGATCCAAAACTATCATAAAGGTTACAAAAATCTAGCTACGCTTTGCGTCTTGATAACCATCTTTATCTTGAACATAAACATCCATTCACCTATGAACAAAACAAGTACATCAGTGTTAATCCCCTAAAGTTAAACTTATTAACACAAATGTAACTACAGGTATGTAACATGTGTTACGTGTTATACACGTGTAAAATTTTATTGTAACACATGTAACATGTGTTACCTCCTAGTATAACACACAATAACAGTTACTATTCAGATCAAAAGCCCAAACAAGCAACCAACCCAACAAAAAAACAGTTACTATTCAGATCAAAAGCCTCAAACAAGCAACCAAACCAAACACAACTTTTTACCACAAAAATGATTTTAACACAAAAATAAAAACCTGCAAATTACATAAACATTTACCCATTTTTAGAACCATTTTAACAAAAGAATCATGTTCATCTCTAAAACATCCATTACACAAAAACCTATAAACAACCATTTTAACTAAAACATCAAGTGTGAAATGATTTTTCAAAATAAAATACTCAAGAGATTGTTGTTTCTCTCTCTAAAATAGCAACTTTCTCTCTCTAAAAACACTTACCGAATCTAGAAACCGTGTGATGAACACGATGAAGATCTTCAAACTTGCTTCTCTCTATGTGTTCTTGGTGTTCTTGATGAATATGATGAAGATTGTTGTTTCTCACTCTAGAAATCAGCTTTCAACAAGCATCAGCACACCCGAGATGAAGATGACAACGTGAGATGAAGCATGAACACACCCGAAATCAGCTTTCAACAAGCATGAACACATCCGAAATAAACAAGATGAATATTATTGTTTCTCTCTAAAAAACATTAGCTTTCTCTCTCTAGGAGAACAAGCCTGAAAATCAGCCATGGAAGATGGGAGAAAGCAAAGGTATTTAGGGTTTTGGAAGAAGAAACGAATGGAGGGAAATAAGAAAGAAAGAGATGCAAGTTCTGTATATTGTTGGTTTTAAAAAAGTGATGAAATGATGGGTAATAAATGACTTGATGGGATGGGGGAGATGGTGAAATGATGGCTTGAACAAATGACTATTTTGCCCTTTTAACATGTGTTTAAAGATATGATGTGGATCAATCTTGACCACACAATTCAGGTTTCCCAAGTTTTCTAGATTAAATGGGTTTTCCATAGATACTTACACTATATATATATAGGGAGCCGCTAGAATAAGAACCACCTCCAGTTATGAGAACCATGAGAACCACTTTCAACCAATAACATTTTGCCAACTAAAAGGGTATATTAGTCATTTACCCCATATGTCAAGTCACCACTCTCTCTCCATTTAATGCTTCTCTCTCCTCATCCTCTCTCTCTATTTAATATCCTTCTCTTTCATCTTTCTCTATATGTAAATCCAGATCTTCATTCTAAAAAAATTCAAAATCCCATCTCCTCTCTATGTAAATCCAGATCTTCACATAAAGCAGACCAAAACCCTCCTCAACTCATCTTCGCTCACCACTCCTCTCTCCCTCTCAATTTATACGACCGGCCACCACTATGGTGGTAGCGACACACAGCGACGGCAGAGACGGAGAACAGAAACAGAAGCACAGTGAGAGAGAGAGAGGAGGCGGAGTCGGCGACGGCAATGCCACCCGTGATGGCAGCGGTGGTACTTCTGGTTTCCAGGTGGCGGTGGCACGGTGTTCGCGGCGGTGGTCCCCTAAACCCTTGTTTATGTTCAGATCTAATATCTCCTAAACAAAAACTAGATCTGATGGAGAAGCCCCAAACCAGATCTGGAGATTGGGAACAACTTCGGACCTCATCGTTCCAACTCCGGCCCTCATCACACCACTCCGGCAACCTCCGCTAACGAAGACCCCTGTCTCCGGCGAAACCTGGGTTGGCTTATTTTACCCATTTATTAAAGATTTTTTACTTTCTTTCTTGCTTTTTCTAGTTGTGATAAAAGTCGATATAAATTTTTTTTTTTGCTTTAGGGGGTAGGGTTTATGATGCTGTAACAAATAGATTCATGTGGTGGTTTTTGTTTTTTTTTTTTTTCTTTTTGGCAACATTAAATCTTTAGTTCTGTTGAATGAATTCATGTGGTGTTTTTTTTTCTTTTTGGCAACATGTAAAAATAGATACATGTGGGTGTTTCTTTGTTGTGTTGATTTTATTAGTTGTGATAATGTTACTGTAAATCTTAGTTCTGTTGAATCAATCTTTACATGTAATTTTTTTTTGTAAAAGTAGATATAAAATTTTAACGTACAGTAAAACGTAAAAAGTTTTACGTAAAACGTAAAACATAAAAATTTTACGTAAAACGTAAATTTTTTAACATAAAAAGTAAAACGTAAAAAGTTTTACGTAAAATATTTTGTTTGTTGGGTTTTTTTTAGGCGTCGATGATGAATACAATATATCCGAGACGCTTCACCGAGTTTGCGATTTCTGGGTGCGTTCGTTTTTGCCTAAAAAAGTTTTTGTAAAAAAAAAAAATAAACCGTAAACTTTTTGACGTAAACCGTAAACTTTTTAACGTAAAAAGTAAAAAGTTTTAGGTGAAACGTAAAATATTTTTACTAAAACGTAAAAACCGGGGGCGTAAAACGTAAAAAACCGCCGGGGGGGGGGGGGGGGGCGTAAAACGTAAACGTAAAAAACGTTAACGTAAAAAACCGGGGCGTAAAACGTAAAAAACCGACGCGTAAACGTAAAAAACCGACGCGTAAAACGTAAAAAACCGACGCGTAAAACGTAAAAAACCGACGCGTAAAACGTAAAAAAACGGGGCGTAAAACGTAAAAAACCGACGCGTAAGACGTAAAAAAACCGACGCGTAAAACGTAAAAAACCGACACGTAAAACGTAAAAAACTGACGCGTAAAACGTAAAAAGTTTTACGTAAAATATTTTGTTTGTTGGGTTTTTTTTAGGCGTCGATGATGAAAACAATATATCCGAGACGCTTCACCGAGTTTGCGATTTCTGGGTGCGTTCGTTTTTGCCTAAAAAAGTTTTTGTAAAAAAAAATAATAATAAACCGTAAACCGTAAACTTTTTAACGTAAAAAGTAAAAAGTTTTAGGTGAAACGTAATTTTTTTTTACTAAAACGTAAAAACCGGGGGGGGGGGGGGGGGGGGGGGGGGCGTAAAACGTAAACGTAAAAAACGTTAACGTAAAAAACCGGGGCGTAAAACGTAAAAAACCGACGCGTAAACGTAAAAAACCGACGCGTAAAACGTAAAAAACCGACGCGTAAAACGTAAAAAAACGGGGCGTAAAACGTAAAAAACCGACGCGTAAGACGTAAAAAAACCGACGCGTAAAACGTAAAAAACCGACACGTAAAACGTAAAAAACCGACGCGTAAAACGTAAAAAAACGGGGCGTAAAACGGGACGGCTTGTAAAAAAACGGGACGGCTAAAACGGGACGGCAGAAAACGGGACGGCTAAAACAACACGGCAAAAAACGGGACGGCAAAAAACGTAAAACGTAAAAATTTTAACGTAAAAAGTAAAAAGTTTTAACGTAAAACGTAAAAATTTTAACTTAAAACGTAAAAATTTTAACGTAAAACTTAAAATGTAAAAAGTCTAAAAAGGTTAACGTAAAACGTAAAAAGTGCAAAAACGGCGCGTAAAACGGGGAATAAAAAACCGCACTTAAAAACCCGGTCGCAAAAAAACGGCATGAAAAAACGCGGCGTAGAAAAACGACGCGTAAAAACGGGACATAAAAACGGGACGTAAAAAATGGGGCGCAAAAAACAGGACGGCTTGTAAAAAATGTGACGTAAAAAACGGCGCTGAAAAAAACGGGACGACTTGTAAAAAAACGGGACGGCTAAAACGGGACGGCAAAAAACGGGACGGGTTGTAAAAAAACGTGACGCTAAAAACGGCGCGGCAAAAAACGTGACGTAAATAATGGGGCGAAAAAAAAGGGACGTAAAAAATGGGGCGCAAAAAACGGGACGCCTTGTAAAAAACGTGACGTAAAAAACGGCGCGGCAAAAAACGGGACGGCTTGTAAAAAAACGGGACGGCTAAAACGGGACGGCAAAAATCGGGACGGCAAAAAAACGGCTAAAACGGGACGACAAAAAACGAGACGGCTAGTAAAAAACGTGACGCTAAAACGGCGCGCTAAAACGGGACGGCTTGTAAAAAACGTGACGTAAAAAACGGCGCGGCAAAAAACGGCGCCTAAAACCGGGCCTAAAAACGGCACTTAAAAACTACGGTCGCAAAATCGGCGTGAAAAAACGGAGCGTAAAACAGGTCGTAAAAAAACGCGCGTAAAAAACGGGTGGTAAAAAAACGCGCATAAATTTTTTTTATATAAAAAATCTGATTTTCAAAATTTTTGTTTAATAAAGAAATCTTTTTAAAAAATAAAAAGTAATATAATAAAACTAAAAAGTAATATAATAGAACAAAAAGTAATTAAAAATAATAAAGTGAAAAAGACAAAAAAGAGTTATTTTACCAATCTACCCTTTTTGATTAAAATATAAAAGATATAATAAGACAAATTTTATTTAATATTAGTTTTTGTTACTTTTAATCTCATCCATCCATCAAGTTGATCTAAAGGCTATAAAGTGGTTCTCATAACTGGAGGTGGTTCTCATTTTAGCGATCCCCTATATATATATATATATATATATATATGTATGTATGTAGGGGACCGCTAAAATGATAACCACATCCAGTTATGAGAACCATGAGAACCACTTTCTAGCCTTTAGATCTTTAGGATGGATGGATGAGATTAAAAGTAGTAAATATTAATATTAAATGGTTTTGTCTTATTATGTCTTTAATATTATAATCTAAAAGGGTAATTTAGTAAAATAACTCTATTTTGTCTTTTTATCTTTATTGTTTTTTATTAGTTTTTTTGTTTTATTATATTATTACTTTTTTTTTTAAACATAACTTTTTTATTAAAAACATTTTAAAATTCAGATTTTTTAAACATTTTTTATACTTTTTACAATTTAAGTTTTACGTTAAACTTTTTACGTTTTACGTTTTTTTGACGCGCCGTTTTTACGCCCGGTTTTTTCAAGCGTCGTTATTTTAACACGCCGTTTTTTTACGCGCCAATTTTTCAACGCCGTTTTTTTACGCGCCGTTTTTAACGCCGTTTTTTCAACACGCCGTTTTTTACGAGCCAATTTTTTAACGCCGTTTTTTATGCGCCAATTTTTTACGACCCATTTTACGACCCGTCTTGCGCCCGTTTTTTTTACGCCCCGGTTTTTTTCGTTAACGTTTTTTTTTTTACATTTTACGCGCCAATTTTTACGTTAACGTTATTTTACGTTTTACACGTCGGTTTTTTACGTTTTACGCCCCGGTTTTTTACGTTGTACGCGTCGGTTTTTTACGTTTTACGCGTCGGTTTTTTACGTCTTACGCCCCGGTTTTTTACGTTAACGTTTTTGTTACATTTTACGCGCCAATTTTTACGTTAACGTTATTTTACGTTTTACACGTCGGTTTTTTACGTTTTACGCCCCGGTTTTTTACGTATTACGCCCCGGTTTTTTTCGTTAACGTTTTTTTAACATTTTACGCGCCAATTTTTACGTAAACGTTATTTTACATTTTACACGTCGGTTTTTTTCGTTTTTCGCCCCGGTTTTTTACGTTTTACGCGTCGGTTTTTTACGTTTTACGCCCCGGTTTTTTTCGTTAACGTTTTTTCCGTTTTGCGTTTTACGTAAAACATTTTACGTTTTACGTTAAACTTTTTATGTTTTTAAATTTTACGTTTTATGTAAAACTTTTTACGTTTTAAGTTTTACGTTAAACTCTTTACGTTTTAATTTTTTAAGTTTTACGTTAAACTTTTTACGTTTTACGTAAAAGTTTACGGTTGAACCTTTTTTTCACAAAAACTTTTTTACACGAAACCCAACATTTACGTTTAAAGTTTACGTTTTACGTTTTACCTAAACTTTTTACGTTTTTACGTTTTACCTAAACTTTTTAGTAAAAAGTTTACGGTTTACGTCAAAAAAGTTTACGGTTTAATTTTTTGTTTACAAAAACTTTTTTACGAAAAAACGAACGCACCCAGAAATCGCAAACTCAGTGAAGCGTCTCAGATATATTGTTATCATCATCGACGCCTAAAATAAAAATAAAAAAAAACACAACAAACAAAAATCAAAAGAACGAGTGGATTCTAGGAAAAAAAAAACGAAGTTTTGGCTCAGATTTTCCGAACATCAGAGGCTGCAAAGCGGGGTTGCGGATTCAAAAAACCTACCCTCCTCCATCCTTGCCGCGCTATCGTCCTTTTTTTTTTTGCATCATCATCGTCCTTTTTTTTTTTTTTGCATCAACACCACCACCAAAAAAACTGTTCAAAACATTCAAACTCACCACCAAAACCCAGCAAAATCCTTCGAATCCCCCCCAACAAACTGGAAGCCACACAAATATCCAGAAATTAAACAAGATTAAACAAAAAACAAAAGAAACTATGTGCTGGAAGTCAAACAATAAACAATAAACAAACATAACTCACAACCTCCATTAATGGAAGCCGATACAAGCAAAAATCTGAACCTGTCCAGGGACAAATTTTGAATCTGAACCTCTACCCACCATTCACCGCCACCATAGCCTTCGACACACCGGCGCCCGTGACCCACCACAACAACCATCCTTTCACCCACCCCCTTCACCCATCTTTCACTGTCACCACCGGTCGAACTACTGGCACCGCCTCTACCCACCACCTGCTTTGCCCATTCTAACAAATCAAACAAAACCCAGATGTAACATCAAACCACGCAAGATCAGGAACTTAAACAAGATTACAGATGGGGTTGCAGGTCTGAGGGTTTGGAAGAGATGACAGATGGGGTTGTAGATCTGAGTGTCGCCGGAGAAACGAGGGGGGCGCCAGAGAAACGAGGGTCCGCCGGAGTGGGTGCGGTGGTTGGGGGTCGCCAGTATGAGGATGAACATTTGGTGAACTTCATTTGAAGATAGAGAGATGCTAGAGACTTTATAAAGACAGTGAACATTTTGGTGATCTTCAAATGAAGAATGGGAGAGATAAGTTGAAAGAAATAAAAAGGGGATCTGACATGTTATAATAAATGTGGAGAGAGAGGATAGACTTGACATATGGGGTAAATGACTAATCTACCCTTATTGTTGGCAAATTCTGATTGGTTGAAAATGGTTCTCATGGTTCTCATAACTGGAGGTGGTTCTCATTCTAGCGGCTCCCTATGTATGTATGTATGTATGTATATGTTGTATGTATATGTGTGTGAGAGAGGGGAGGCCCGTCCAATTCGTCACATCCCCGACGATCTCAACGAAGGAGGCACGGCGACGAAGCAACGGAAATAGAGAGGGGGCACGGCGTCGGGACAAGACCGGGCGGGACGGTCCCCGTACCGTCTAGCCTAATATCAGAGTATATACATGATCAGAGTACATACATAATTAGATTTGACTCGTAGGACAATTCACAAAAACTTAAACCCCCACAAGATAATGGTCACATACGATATATTGTTGGAGTGTAGTGCGTCACTTTATAACAGGTTAATTTGTTTGTCACAACTCAGATCTAAAACCGAAATGCTAAACAGGATCCAACCGAAATTTTTTTTTGAACGGTGAGATTCATATATAAGGGTACCACAATCTTCAAATCAGAGAGCCCCGTATTGCCTCACTTTGGCCAGATTATGTTGTCTTAACCGGGCCCACGCTGGCTTCAAAGTTTGGCTTTTTTGTGCGTTCACCTGGGAAACCATACCGCCGGCTGCCACTTGACAGTCGTTGTGCCACCATAAGAGTATAACTCTCTGGCGTAATACACGGTGGGACGAAAACCCGGTTGGGCTCGGGATTCGAACTGACAACCTCACACAAGGCCTAGTCCAAATCCTTCATTGCCTATATTCATCCCAATATGACACCAATAGAAATTAAACTTGATTCTCCATTAGAAAACCCATCCCTCTTATAACTAGACCACAAATGGGATAGGATCCAACCGAATTAGATGATATTTTTCAAAGAAAAGTAGCAAGTAATCAATGTGTTCATATACGTGGAATATATGTCTCTTACAACAAAATATAAAAGAGTAAAAAAAGGGAAATCAACTTACAGTTACAAATCTATAATCAACATAAGAATAAATGAAGAGAGAGAAAAAATAAACTGCAAGTTAAACATCGTGTAAAAGGAATATTTGAATGAAAGGACCTTAAATTAGTGGTGCACAAAAAAACCTGAACCCGGACCCGGAAAAAAAAAACCCGGAACCTGGTATTATAAAAACCGGGTTTTCTATATCCGAACCTACCCATAAGGTAGGGACCGGGTATTCATATTTGATCTACAACCCGAACCCGGAACCGGGTTTTTTATACCTGGTTTATACCTAAAACTCGGTTTTTATAAATACCCGGAACCGGTTTTTATAAATACTCGGAACTGGGTTTTTTTATACCCGGTTATATAGCTATGTTTTTTATCTATGTTATTTTATCTATGTTTTCAAGCATTAAGACTTCTAGTTCTTGTGATTTAACAAAATTATGTATGCACTTTGATGTAATCTTGTTTAATTATTAGGTTTCTAATGATATTTGAATTATTTGGTCATTATTCCCCTCTATTTGCTGGAAAGATCGATTGGTGTTTGTCTAATACAAAAAAATGAAAAATTGATGGAACTTGGTTAAAACCTAACATAGCAAATAAAATATACTGTTGTTTATGTAATCCAAAAGGATTCAAATCAGGACTATTCCTTTGATCTAGCACTATCGAATTTAAATTTAGAAATGTGATTAAAATTTCAATAGGCACCATCCACTAAAACATATAAAGAAGCATTAATACCCGGTCGGGTTTTTTTAATACCCGATGCGGGTTTTTTCCCAACCTTATGCATACCCGAACCCTACCCGATGAATACCCAAACCGGACCCGAACCCGGAAATAGGGTATTATAATACCCGGGTTTTATAAAACCCGAACCCTACCCGAACCCGGGTATATTGGGTATACATTTTTGGTAGAAAACCCGGACCCGGACCCGACTGTTAACAGGGATTTCGGTACCAAGGACTGTTAACAGCCGAGATTTTATAAAAGCTTTAAAATTTCTGTTTTCCAGATTATGATCCAAATTATAATGGATACGAAAACAGAACCGATTTATCAACATATGCTCTGATACCATATGTTGATCAGTTCTGTTTAAACTTAATGGAAAACATGAATAACATACCTGCTATAGCATTCAAAGCAGTGGAGAATCCAGTCAGAGATCCAGCCATAGAGTTCGACATAGTTGTCAGGATGATCCGGTTCCTCCTTAGGGTGTAAGATGATGATGGTGATGAAACCGAAAGTAGGGTTGATTTCGGTTATGGGGAGAGAGATACGAAATTGATGTTAATGAGGGTTTTTGATTGTGTAATTTTTCTAACCCTTAAACTCTCTAATAATCCCCTTATTTATACACCCAAGAGGAAACCCAATTAGTTAATAAGGGTAATATGGTCCATCAACAATTACCAACTAATTATTAATAGGTTATTAATATATTTTGATCTAATATAATATAAATGATTATAAAGGCTAAAAGATTAAATATTCATTATTAATATATTTAATCTCACATTCTCCCACTTAGCCGAGTAATCATTTATCATGAGTATTAGGTAAGCCTGGCCAGGTGTTAACACTCATTTTAGCCTTAAACCAAGAACTATAGCAGAGAAATACAGCCGTTGAATCATCATTCGACTCAGGACCCCCATTAGTCATGCTATAGCCTCAATTTAAAACCTAATAGTTACGATCAAAATATGTATAAGCCCTTTAGCGTCTAATTTGTATTTATATTTGTCTATATGTCATTACACCGGCACAACATATGTTAGAGACATACAAAATCAAACTGAGGAAATTTTATTAATTAAAACATAAGCTAGTACAATATGCCATTAAACAAGGTCTTTAATAAGTCCCATATTCGATACATGTTCTTCGAAAACTTTAGGTGGGAGACCTTTAGTCACCGGATCCGCAAGCATATCTTTAGTACTAATATACTCAATACAAAGATTATTTTCCTCAACTCGTTCACGTACGAACAAGTACTTCGTATCAAGATATAAACCAGCTCCAGTCGAACTGTTACTGTTCGAGAAACTAACGGCAACTGAATTATCACAGTAAAGCTTCAATGGTCTAGAAATGGAATTAACGATTTTGAGTCCAATGATCAGATTTCTAAGCAACATTCCATGACAGGTTGCGTTGTAAACAGCAATGTATTCTGCCATCATTGTGGAAGTTGTAGTTAACTGTTGTTTATGACTCTTCCATGAGATAGGTCCGCCTGCTAACATAAAGATGTAGCCCGAAGTGGATTTCTTGTCATCTTTGCATTTGGCAAAGTCAGAATCATAATAACCTACCACTTCTAAATGATCACTTCTTCTATATGTCAGTTTATAGTCTTTCGTCCCTTGCAGATATCTGAGGACCTTCTTAGCTGCTTTCCAGTGATCTAGGCCAGGATTAGTCTGATAACGACCTAGCATTCCAGCAATGTAAGCGATATCTGGGCGACTACAGACTTGAGCATACATCAGGCTCCCGACTACTGACGCGTAAGGTATCTGGCTCATTTGCTCCTTTTCAACCTCTGTTGTCAGACACTGGAATGAACCGAAAACATCTCCCTTAACTACTGGAGAGACTGAGGGTTTGCACTGTTGCATGTTGTAACGTGTAAGGACACGATCTATGTAAGTCTTTTGAGACAATCCTAAGATCCCTTTGTGTCTATCTCGGTGAATTTCGATGCCAATGACGTAAGAAGCATCTCCGAGATCCTTCATGTCGAAGTTATGCGAGAGTAGCCGCTTCGACTCATGCAACATGTCTAAACTATTACTTGCCAATAGAATATCATCTACGTAAAGGACAAGTATAGTAAAGTTACTCCCACTCATCTTGAGGTAGGTGCATTGATCCACTTGATTCTTCATAAAACCTTGCCTCTTCATGACTTCATCAAACTTGAGGTACCATTGACGTGATGCTTGTTTTAACCCATAAATGGATTTCTTCAACTTACAGACTAGATGCTCCTGACCTTCAGGTTTGAAGCCTTCAGGTTGTTTCATGTAAACATCTTCGTCTAAGTCTCCGTTAAGGAAAGCAGTTTTGACGTCCATCTGATGCAGCTCTAAATCAAAATGAGCTACTAGGGCCATAACGATCCTTAATGAATCTTTACGAGAGACAGGTGAAAACGTCTCTTGATAATCAATTCCCTCTTTCTGAGTGTAGCCCTTTGCAACCAATCTCGCTTTGTAGCGTTCAACGTTCCCATTCGGATCCAGTTTTGTTTTGAACACCCATTTACAACCTACAGGTTTGGCACCATTGGGTAATTCGACTAAATCCCAAACGTCATTTTTCTTCATGGATTCAAGCTCATCAATCATTGCTTTGTTCCATTCAGAAGACTGATCACTGCTAATGGCTTCATTATAAGAGATAGGATCATTTAGCTTTCCAGCATCCATTTCAGTCAGGTAGGTAACATAATCATCCCAATTAGTAGGCCTTCTTTGCCTAGATGACCTCCTGAGTTGATTATCGGGTTCAGCGTTGTCTTGGTTTTGAGCGTTTGATGTGCCTTCGTTATGAGGTATAATGGGTTCTGATTGTGGAGATGGAATTTGTGCAGTGACTTCAGGTGCAGTTGCATGGGGTACAAGAGGAGTAAACGGAGTAATGATAAGCGACGAGTCTCTCCCCCCGCGTCTTGTACTTCTTGCAATTCTTCGTAAGGGTTGGTACTGCTCCCACTGACCTTGAAATCCTCCAGGAACGCAGCACGCTTGGTTTCAACAATACGGGTGACATGGGAAGGACAATAGAAACGATAACCCTTCGAATGATCAGGATACCCGATAAAGAAGCAGGTAACTGTTTTAGGGTCAAGTTTCCTTAGGAAAGGATTGTAAAGTTTTGCTTCAGCAATGCAGCCCCATACTTTCATATATTTAAGACTCGGTTTCCTTCCTGTCCAAAGTTCATAAGGAGTTTTAGGGACAGACTTAGAAGGAACTCTATTGAGTATATGAACAGCTGCTTTTAACGCTTCAGTCCAGAGGAATAATGGTAAATTCGTGTTGGCTAACATACTGCGCACCATGTTCATAAGGGTACGATTTCTTCGTTCAGCGACACCATTCTGCTGAGGTGTACCAGGCATGGTGTATTGGTTCACAATCCCCTGGTCCTTACAAAACTCATAAAATGGACCAGGAGCTTGACCCACATCAGTATGTCTTCCATAATATTCACCGCCTCTATCTGATCTCACAACTTTAATTTGACGATCTAATTGCTTTTCAACTTCAGCTTTATAATCTTTAAAAGTTGTAAGAGATTCAGATTTTTCCTTTATAAGATACAAGTACATGTAACGAGAATAATCATCAATGAAAGTGATAAATGAAGTATGTCCTGTTATACCAGCGATTTGATAAGGACCACTAATGTCAGTGTGAATGAGTTCTAATAAATTAGAGCTCCTAGTGGCACCTTTCTTATTCGCTAATGTCATTTTGCCTTTGAGACATTTGACACATGTTCCAAAATCAGTAAAATCGAGACGAGGTAAGACTTCATCCTTTACGAGACGATTTAATCGTTCTCTTGAGATGTGGCCTAAACGTTGATGCCACAACATAGATGAAGTCTCTAAGTCTCGAAGCTGTTTCATCTTTGTGAGTGATTCATTAATATTATATGACAACAAAGATTTGGAAAAATTATCATCTAGTTCTAATCTATAGAGACCACCATCCAGAATGCCAGTACCATAAACAACGGAATCATAGAGAATAGAGAGTTTGCGATGACCATGAGAAACGACAAAACCGTCCATGTCTAACTTTGGTCCTGATACAAGGTTCCGAGTTACCTCAGGAACATATAAGGTATCATAAAGTTTAATACATAAACCAGTTTTCAAAAATAATTGTAATGTTCCTATGGCCTTCACTTCTAATTCCCGATCATCCCCAACTTTAAGTGTTCTTTGGTTTCTTCCCAGCTTCTGGATTGTAAGGAATCCCTGTAGTGAATTGGTAACATGAACCATAGAACCAGAATCAAACCACCAAGAGTTAGCAGGAACATTTAAATTAAAGGACTCAAGTATCATGAAAAAATCGTTACCTTTCTTAGCCAGCCACTCCTTGAAGTCAGGGCATTCCTTTTGCTTATGTCCTGTTTTCTTACAGAACTTGCAGTAGGGTTTGCCTAAGGAGTTCTTAGAGCTGGAAGGTGCACTTGTATTAGGAGTTGGATTTGGCTTTTGAACCTTAGAAGCATCCTTTCTTTGATAATTGTGCTTCCTCTTCTTTGAGCTGGAAGTGGTGAAGTTAGCAACATCAGTAGTGCGATCCATCTTCATACGCTCTTCCTCCTGCACGCACATAGCGATCAGCTCACTCATCGTCCATTTGTCCTTCTGAGTGTTGTAATTGATCTTGAACGCTTCATAGGACGAAGGAAGCGAAGTGATGATGAAGTGAACCAGAAAACCATCACTAATCTCCATCTCTAGGCCCTTCAACTTATTGGCCATGTCATGCATCATCATGATGTGTTCGCGAATGCCGCTCCTCCCATCATACTTAGTCGTCACCAGCTTGAGGATAAGAGTACTAGCGTGTGCTTTTGATGTTCCCTTGAATTGATCCTCCACAGAAGCCAAATAGGTTTTAGCATCTTCAGAATCAGGAATGGCCCCTCTGATTGAGTTATGAATGGACTGCTTCATGAACATGAGAGACATGCGGTTACACCTAGTCCACTTATCATGTAGTAACTGCTCAGCAGCAGTACTTGTGGCAGTAAGGTCAGCTGGCTTATTCTCTCTCAGAGCATAATCAAAGTCCAGCAGCCCAAGTGTAAGCATGAGGGCATCCTTCCATGCAGCAAAGTTATCACCAGTCAAAGGTGGAATCCCTTGATTGGGTGCTGATAGTGGAAATAAGATGAGCAAGTTATGATACTAAGAAAGAAGTCCTAATGTGCTCTAAGGGCATGTTATACTAAGGCAGGCATAAGTAATGACCATTTTAATTATGAAGCTGTGATAATGTCTATTACTAACATCAAAATAATAGACTTAGTAAAATTCTATTTAAACGAAGACAAATCAGCTTTGGCCAGAAGTGTAATCATTTAAATATGTGTGCAAAGTAATTGTGACAAATCAGCTTTGGCCAGAAATGAGACAGTCACTTTAGTTATACACTTGTCAAGCATGCTAAACATAAATGAATTAAATCAGCTTTGGCCAGAATTAAGACATTTCACGTTTGTAATGCATACTTAACATAGCTTTTATAATACTTGAACAATAAATAGATGTATTAAATCAGCTTTGGCCAGAATTAATACATCAGAAGCTCATTCAAGTTATGCTATTTTGGTTTTGTAAAAATTATCTGATTCTGATTAATTAATTAATTAAGTATAAACAAAACCAAGTATTTAATAGCAAACCACCTGTTAGCGCGGATCGAGTCTTGTGCGATCAGTAATGAGATTTCGAGTCTTGTGCGATCAGTAATGCCTTGTGCGATCGGTAATGCCTTGTGCGATCGGTAATGCCTTGTGCGATCGATAAGGCCCAAAACTTGTGCGATGTAAATAAAGCCCAAGTCTTGTGCGATCAGTGAGGCCCAAAATTTGTGCGATCAGTAAGGCCCAATAACTTGTGCGATCAGTAAGGCCCAAGTCTTGTGCGATCCATAAGTTCTTGTGCGATTATGCAGTCTTGTGCGTTTTCCCTTGTGTGATCAGTCTTGTGCGATCAGATCATTTTTTTATTTTTTATTTTTTTTTTGTGTTCTGATCTTGTGCGACTGTTAAGGGACTTGTGCGATTATAGCATTTATCATTTCGAAACCACTTTTAATGTTGTTTACTGTGATAATTAACTGAAAATCGAAATTTAAGGGATTGTGGGATAGTGTTTCCTATTTTATTTCTGATCTAATCTTATCAAAAGATTTCGAAAATAATAACTGTAAATCCTTTAACAGTTTTCGAAAATTTAATAGATAAAATTAAGATCAAAATCATTAAAACACCCACTAATCCAAATTATATTCCAAAATTTATGGAATTTTCGAATTTTCTTAGAACATTATGATGAACCCTAAAAAATTTAAAACATAATCTGGGATCCGAAACCTTAAATTTTATACTTTTATTAACAAATTTCGGAAAATTAGGTTTGTCCATTATGATTTTTGAGTCAAACATTAAACATAGTTTTCCCGAAAACAGGGATTTCGGTACCAAGGACTGTTAACAGCCGAGATTTTATAAAATCTTTAAAATTTCTGTTTTCCAGATTATGATCCAAATTATAATGGATACGAAAACAGAACCGATTTATCAACATATGCTCTGATACCATATGTTGATCAGTTCTGTTTAAACTTAATGGAAAACATGAATAACATACCTGTTATAGCATTCAAAGCAGTGGAGAATCCAGTCAGAGATCCAGCCATAGAGTTCGACATAGTTGTTAGGATGATCCAGTTCCTCCTTAAGGTGTAAGATGATGATGGTGATGAAACCGAAAGTAGGGTTGATTTCGGTTATGGGGAGAGAGATACGAAATTGATGTTAATGAGGGTTTTTGATTGTGTAATTTTTCTAACCCTTAAACTCTCTAATAATCCCCTTATTTATACACCCAAGAGGAAACCCAATTAGTTAATAAGGGTAATATGGTCCATCAACAATTACCAACTAATTATTAATAGGTTATTAATATATTTTGATCTAATATAATATAAATGATTATAAAGGCTAAAAGATTAAATATTCATTATTAATATATTTAATCTCACAAAGCAATTGCATGTTGAGCCGAAAATAATCAAATGAGAACAACCAGGACCAGCCATGCATTGTCACGAGATTTAGTGGGGTTTTGGTTTAGTTCTTTTGGGCTTTGAAAAGGAATATGTGGATTACATAATTTTGTTTATCATAAGAACTAGAAACCTAATACTTAAACAAGATTCATTACATCAAAGTGCATACATAATTTTGTAAAATCATAAGAACTAGAAGTCTTAATGCATACATAATTAAACAAGATTACATCAAAATCGGGTTTTTTTAAACCGGGTTTCAGGTATTAACCGGTTCCGGGTTCGGGTATTTATAAAACCGGGTTTTGGGTATAAACCGGGTATAAAAAAAACCGGTTCCGGGTTCGGGTTTTAGATCAAATATGCATACCCGGTCCCTACCCTACGGGTAGGGTCGGGTTCGGGTATAAAAAACCCGGGTTTTATAATACCCGGTTCCGGGTTTTTTTTTCGGGTCCGGGTCCGGGTTCGGGTTTTTTGTGCACCACTATTTAAAACTGGATAACCGAAATTTCAAATAGTTAATTTGGTGTTTCAATATTTCGATATACGAATCCAAGTTGTAATTTTTTTTTTCCTAAATGGATTTTTTTTTTCATTCCAAACAACACGGCAAATTACATAAGAATAGCAGGTAGACGGGCAACAAACTGCGCCGCCATCCCCTTTTGAATGGAAAACTCTAATCTACTAAAAACAAAGCCTCGCCCCTGAGGGGTCGAAAAGTTGCTGTGGACCACACGCTGAACTCTAGCCAAGAACCGAACCGCCTCCGGCGCCAAGGAGCCAAACGTGTTAAATGCTAGGGGGACAAAGGCATGCTGATTATCCTCACAAGCTTTCGCGTGCTTTTCCACTTTCTTAGACTCTGCTTTCAATACCGCTTGCCCCGCCACAAACCCATTTTCCCGAAACCCGGCTAGGGGGGATACACCTGTGAGATCGACACAAGCATGTTTCCCGCCCTCCCAACCAAAAACTAGCACGTCAGCCGGGCGTAGGGTGGACCTCCCTTCCGCTGGGTCTGTAAGAAAATTAACCGGTGCCTCTTTCTTTGCCGATATCCCTGCTCGTCTGAGAATATCCATTAACGCGTCTCGAACAAAGTCATGACGATACTTAAACCCCGGCAACTCTCTACAGTGTAACGCATGCTCCCCGTATTTATCCAGGCACGCTTTACGACAGACTGGGCAAGTTTCATCATTTGGGAACATGGGGATCATCAGACGGTACTTAAGGATTGACCGGTACTCCACCGCTGACATACGTTGACCTAGACCTTCAATAGGAATAACAGTTAAGAAATCCTGGGCGTGAGGCCTCTGTAGGCATTCAATGACGGCTTTTTGGCGGGGGGATAAATGGAAGTCTTCTCCCAAACTTTGTGCGATTCGACAACATAGGGCATTCGCCAAAGTTTTCTGTGGCTTTCTGGGGGCGGTGTCCTTGTTAGAGAAACCGCCGAGATCAGAGTCTGGGAGAGATTTATGCAAACGTTCCAAGGCGCTGACATAATCCGAGTCAGTGTTAGCAACCCCACTGTTACGTAAGATGTGATCCTGCAACTCCCAAGATTGAGACCTGGAAGCCACAAAAGCATAGGCAGCCACATCTCGGGCCGAGAGAAGGCCCAACCCACCAAGCCGCATCGGCAAAGTCGCGATCCGCCACTGGAGTTCACCGAAATAAGCCCCACCACATACGACAATGTCTTCTATTGCCGCACGAAGACCTTTATCAAAACATGAAACAAATGACTTAACAAAAATAAGTATTTTGTTAAGAAATTACTCATGTGATTCAAACTATATGCTCAGTCAGAAACATTTTGACCCTTAAATTTGTTAACATGTTATAAGTATTATATTAAGTGTGGATGAGAAGAAAATTTTTCAATAATGATGATTATCAAATTGTGCAAATATCTATGTGTAGCCATCCGTTATTTATACAACTACATCGTGTGTAATGCTTACGTCGCACACCTTATACTATTGCAAAAATCTTAAGCTTCCTAAAAAAAATCAACATTAATGAATTTACCTTGTCATAGTTTTGATCTACGGGTATCAAATGGATGGCCCATGAATTGGCAGGTTATTAGGTGCTTGAAAGTCTTTAGTAAATCGTGTCTAAATTCGCATTTTATGTGGATTTGAGTTCTCGAATGCTCTACTTTGATATGGTTTGCGTTTTGCAGGTCTTGATAGGTTTAAGGTGCATTTCGGGAGCAAAGCGAGGCTTTGAAATGGAGTTAGGAGGACCCGGAGCGAAGAAAACCGGAAAATGTGGGTTTCATAGTGTCGACGACAGGCTAAGAAGCCGTCGCTGATGGCTTGCATATCCCGAGGATGGCCAGTCGACGGCTAGTTAAGCCGTCGGCGACGCCATGACAGGTCGTCGCTGATGCCGCTACTGGCTCAACTTCGCAAATCTTGGTCAAATCTCATTTTAATTCCGATTTTTTGGCAATTAACGGGGGATTTCGAATTATGGGAGTTACTTATCAATGGGATTTTATTCATCATCATCATTCATTCTACAACTCACTAATCATCATACAAGACCGAAATCCAAGAATCAAAGGTAATGAATCAAGTTTTCTTAATCCTATTTCCAAGTTCATCAATCCATGAATGGCTAGCTCTTTAAGTTCCACCCCGGTGTAGATTTCCTAAGATTCTAAGGTTCTTCATACATTAATCTAGTTATCATTATGTTTACATTTAAATATTTGAACAATTGTGTTAATTGTGTTAATCTTGTTTTGTGTTCGTGAATTGTCGATAATTACTTGCACCATTGACTTTGAAAAATGAATTCGGTTAATTATGCTTTGACATGAAATTAGGGTCTGTATGTTCTTGAGTAAGGAAACGTATTTTGTCCATTCTTGATGTTGGTAATTATTGACGCCAATGCCTTGAAACCCAATCCCGTAAATACCAAACTGTGATCTTGATTCCAATTCTAGGTTTGTTAGAGAACCTTAGTGCTTATAACTTCGAACCGGGTGTGGATCTCTTACCAAGTATTGTTTTAATCAAAAATCGAATTCTCACATTGTTAGTTTTAATTGTTAATCTACTTTTCAGTATTGAACACAAATCGTTAGACATTCCAACACTCTTTCAAATCAAACAGACAAAAGATAAAATTAGCAAGCTTCATAAACTGTTTCTAATCAACTTAGTTTTTAACACGGACCACAGACTCTTGAATTCAACATCCTTCTTACCACTTACTATCTAGTTAAAATGACTAAGAAACACATTTCTCTTTATCTTTGGTCAGACCCTTTTGTCACACCCCAAAAATCTACACGCGGAGTATCACCGCTTGGAGGCGTGACTGACCAAGATCAAACCACTAATCATATTGAACAAGCAAGTAATTAATTGTAAAAGTCCAACCAACACAGTTAATGTCCAAAGCAAACATAGTTTAAGTTATGAGCGGAAGCATAATGTTTAAAATCAAAACACAAGTTTAAATATCCAAAGGTTTAACATGGCACACAGCTGTCCATGTCCCACAACGACTCTTCCCCATGCAAGCTCCAGCTAAGTACCTATTGACCTGCAAAGCATGTAGTAACGAGTCAACAATAACGTTGAGCAAGTTCACAGTTGGGTGTTGGTTTTAGTTGTTCCAAAAATAATTCCTTTAACTGGCATCCCTGCCGTGGGGGTTACCCCATAGTTGAAAACGTGATTTGATTAACCCATTAACTCTGGCAATCCAGCCGTGGGGGCTACCCCATGGTAGTTATCTGGCATTTCGGCCGTGGGGGCTACCCCATGTATACACTAGACTCGTTACCATATCGAGTGCTGACTGTAGTCATGTTTATGTGCCCTGAACTGTCAATGTCTATCATCATTGACGTGCCCAGATCCATTAGTTCACGCCCGTCCTCTGCGGCACGGTGTGAGGCTTGTCAGACCTAAATAGCGTGTTAGTGCACTATGTCTATTGACTTCGTCTTGTATCGTGTCTAGGATTAGATTTTGTTATACGAGAGTATATGAGGTTTTAGTGTATGTTTAATATAATTTAGCTTGAAAGTGATGATTTCCCTTGAAAATGTCATTTGACAATTTCAAGCTAAATCAAGATTTACCTTGAAAGTGTCATGTCATTTCAAGCTAAATCTCTCCACTATAAATACCTTTCAAGCTAAATCATTTGTAACATTTTCAGAAACTTTCGGATCTGAGTAGTGAAGCTCTGCCGAAACGTCTCCAGGTTGTATATCAGTTTCATATCAATATAAGAGACATTATATTACGTCTTGTGTGTTTCGATCTTGTTCGTGTACGGATTCCGCACGTTTCACGTTCGTTTAGCAATCGTTTCGGAGTCAAACCGGTCTTAACAAGTGGTATCAGAGCAGGAGCTCGATTGCGTTGATCAAACAACAAGATTCGTATCAGATTACAGCATTTTCAGATCTGAATTGCATCATTTCTTCATCATCTACTCATTCTTTCACGTTTTGATCGGTTTTTCGTCAAATTGATTGGGATTCTATGGTCCGAATCAGCTGATTTTTTAGTATATTGTGCGAAAACTGTTGATATACAATCCTACCAAGTTTCAGATTCAAACTCCTAGTTGTTTAGGAAAAATCGAAAGTTTTGTGTCCGACTTCGTTACAATCAGCAAGATTTCGCTTGAAAATTCAAGCGAAATCCTTATTCTGAAGATTTCGCTTGAGATATCTGTTCAATTTCGCTTGAAAATAATTGTTGATTTTGCTTGATTTGACATCCCACTTAAAAAAATTGATCTCGCTTGAAAACATCGACCACTTTTAAATACATTTCGCTTGAAGTGGTTGTCACGTGTAAAGTACATCGAGATATGAAATATTACAAGTAGTATCAGATTGTATGTGTATCATACATCGAGATTGTCTGATGTGTATGTGAATGTGTTTAATGTTGTCAACTTAGTGTTATTTTCGGTTCAATCTAAATGTGTTGAATTCAAAACAATATTTGTTTCAGTTTGTGCTGCATATTTCACGTGATAAAGTGTCTGACATTAAAAGATTGTATGTGAATTCATGATTACATGTGTTGAGGAATGTGAAAATTTCGAATTTAATGGTTGTATGTGCATGTGATCATCGTAAATTGTATTCATGTGTTTGTCAGCCATATTAAATTTGTAGGTTCAATGATTTGAGTGTATAGTGTCGGTTTAGTGCTGTTGTAGGCCCAATCAGAATTAGATATACATTGTTGTTGTCGGTTATTTGCAAAAGTGTTTGCTGAAATAGTGTAGTGATATATCAGTTTGTCAGTTGTCACTTGTCGGTAATTAGGCCCAAAGTTTGGATAAATACTGAAAAGTGGAGGCCCAATCGTAATCAGAATTGCAAGCCCAAGAATCACGTGAACAGAACAGGTGTCGGCCCATGTGACTTTGATTTTGTAGCTCAAATAGGATTAAAGTTGATTTGTTAATTGACGGCTACATTAATTAATTGGAGATTGTTATTGCACGTGGTTTGATTCAAGTTTGTATGTGATTTTGCATTAAAGTCAAAGAATCAGCCGTCACCCAAAACGGAAAACACATTTGTCGTTTAGTACCATACATTGAGAACTTATCCGTTCAGACAGTTCCAATCCCACCCGAACGGACAGCATTGTCACGCGATTATTGTCACTGTTGACTTGTGTTGACTCACTCGATA
This sequence comes from Helianthus tuberosus, assembly GCA_030545235.1. Lineage (NCBI taxonomy): Eukaryota > Viridiplantae > Streptophyta > Magnoliopsida > Asterales > Asteraceae > Helianthus > Helianthus tuberosus. The sequence goes on from CM060417.1 coordinate 586,951, forward strand.
GGATACTCGTCCGTTTCAGTTGGTTGATATTCTTGTTGAAAATAATCATTGTTATTTGATTGTTTCTTGTGTTGTGATTTACGAGGTGTGAATATCAAGATTTACATCATGGCTGAAAACAAAGAAGAAAATATTGTTGCTGAGGTTAAAGAGAAAACAAGAGAAGAGATTTTGAGTAAGAAAACTTATCGAGAAAGAAACGTTGTCTACAACAGAATGGATGACATGCAGGAGGAGTATGATATGGCTGTCGGTAGCAAAAGATGGGATAAAAAGAGAGAATGCTATTATAACAGAGAAGGAGAACCGGTTGTTCCCAAGAAAGACATAATATTTGATGATGTTCTTCTCAAAGTCCCGTTGAGAGCTGAATACTATAGAAATGTATTGAAAGATGATACATATGTTAAGAGATTTGAAAAGGAGATCAGATATGCTATGTTATCGTGTTTGAGAAAAAGGGATGAGCAGAGAATGAAGAAGAATGTTGAAGAAATGGTTAACAATCTGAAGAAAGTTGCTGAAGAGGTTAAAGCAGAAACTATTGAAGTTGAAGATGTGAAGGAAATCAAAAGTGAAGATGTTGTAGTGAATGAAGAGGTTGAGAAAGCTGTTACTGAAGAACAGCAGATTGAAGAAGAGGTGAAGAAAGAAGAGATAGAAGAAAAGAATGAGAATGAGGAAGCTGATAATGTTGGTGATGAAGTCGGTGTTGAAGAAAAGCAGGATGTTGATGAGCAGACAGAAGTTGCTGAAAACACCGAAGTGCCAATCACTGAGGTAAATTCTGATTCTGAAAAATTGAACCTGATTGATCAGTGCAAGAAATGCATGGAACCGTGCAGAGCTTGTACTGAAAAAGATGAGCAATTTAGAACAAGAGATCTTGAGTTCACAAAAATTGAAAAGATTTTCAAAGAAAAATGCAAAGAAATGCTAGAAAAAGAAAAAGTTTTTAAAGAAAATGATGAAAAACTTTCAGAAAAATGTAACAAATTAGAAAGGGAAAATGAAGTTTTGAAAGAAAATGTTTTGAAAATGACAAATGAATGTGAACAAAAAGAAATTGCTTGTCAAGAAATGAAAAAGGAATATGACTCTATGAAATTATCATATCATATTACGAAAGAGTCATATGAAAAAGTGAAAGACGAAATGAAATATGCTCAATCAAGAATGAATTATTTGTCTGAAACAACCAAAGAGCTTAAACGAATGTATGCCATAAAACAAGATGTTGTTAATTCCTATATTGAGGATGTTGCTAAGTTGAAGCGACAGATTGCTGATTTAGAACAGGATAACAACAAGTTAAAGAGTTACCATGTGTCGTCATATGTGCTTGAACGAATTTTCAATATAAAATCGGGTGATGGTGAGTCTGAGCAGAATAAGAAAGGCATTGGCTCAGAGTTTCATCAAGTTCCACCACCGGGAAAATTTGCATTTTATGATGAGGAAAAGGTCGAAAAAGCTTTCAACATGGTAGACCAATTGCCAGACAACATTGACATAACCTATTCCAAATCTGATGATTCTCATGATTCAGAGGTGGTAGGTAAAGTCGTTGAAAGTGTGTTGAAAGAAGAGTCGGTTGATACAGGTAAATCTGAATCACAAGATGAAGATGAAGGAAATCTTCATGATGGATATCTGAAAAACACAAAATCCGAGAAAAGTTTGAATGATGATTCAAAAGGATTGGTTTATACCATGATTGGATCGGACAAATTGTTCTTAGATGTTGTATTCCCGATTCAGAATGTGATTTCAGAAAAAGTTGATAAAGTTTTCAAAATGGTTGAGATTGAGAAGTCTGAAATTTCAAAGTTTGTCGGTAAGAGTCATAGAGGTTCGTATAACAAACCTGGTTTCAAAAAGAAGAACATGAAGGCTGGTTTGGGTTATAAGAAGAAACAGAATCGAAACAAAAATGAGATGCCAAATTATCAGGCAAAAATGAGTTTTGTTCAAGGACGCAGTTTAGAAAAAGAAAAAGAACTCAAAATGAGACAGTCTAATGATGAATTCTTTGCTAAAAAGAGAAAGCAACAACCACAGGTCAAAGATGTGTCCATGAGAACATGTTTCAAATGTGATCAAAAAGGACATCTTGCATGCAAGTGTCCTAATCTAAAACCTGTGGATGTTGACAAAATGAAGATTGATGCTGAGAAACAAAAATCTGAGCATGTGAGACAAAGGTCAACCAGATTTGATTTAAAACAAACTTGGAGGTACAACACAAACAAGTTTGCTTCAAATCAAAATTGGAAATTAAACCAGAACAGGTTTGATTCAAGACAGACATGGAATTCTCACACACCCAGATTTAGAACAACACAGAGTTGGAAAACCACAGTTGATATGACAAAACCTCAAGAGTTTTGGAAACCAAGAGTTGTTGTTCAAAATCAAAATGTTCAAAAAGTTTCACATTTTTACAAACGAGGAACACCAAAAGGTCAAACATGGAGTGTTAAGAAACGTGTTGATTTGGTAAAAGATGAGAAAGTTGAAGTTAAAATTGAGAAAGTTTTTGTGAAAAATGACAAAGAATTTCCAGCATTGAATGAAAATTATTGTGTTGAAATGCCTAAGGTTCAACAGGCCTGGGCTAAATTGTTCAAGTAATTGAGTAGTTTGTTTGTGCAGGTGCTCATGGAATTCAAAGATTGTGAGAATGGAGGTTGGAGCAGCCTGACACAACAAGGAGAGGAGGCTGCTGGATCCTGTGTTGGTTGAAACAGGAAGTTTATATGTTTTTTATGTATATAAATAAACAATATTTCAAAAATTCTAAAAATTGAAAAACTTGAAAAACCAAAAATATGTTTGTTTTTAATTTTTGTCAAATATTCAAAAATACAAAAATATGTGTTGATTGAATATGCCGAAACCCTCACGGCTGAACAAACATGATTACTTTCATCAGATTGAAGCACGGTTTTCAAACTGTTAAGATCAATGGGTTGTAAATCATGGGGGTATGTTAGATTTTCTGCAAATCAGTACACTTTTAGCAGAAAATGGACGGCGAGACAAAGCTATCAGTGTTGGTTGTCAAATTTTCTTTATATGATTTTGCATTTTAGGGGGAGTAATGTTGTTAGAAAATACAAAAACATTTGAAAATTTGAAAAATTCAAAAACATGATAAAATTCAAAAATTTGAGTTTTGCGTAAAAAGAGGAAATGATAGTACATCAGTAGACGGTTACAGTACGCTAAAGAATTGGAAAGTTAAATGTGTTAAACGATCTCACCGTGGATGTGTCGGTAGATTTTTATACACTTAGTAAACTTTTTCGGGATATAAACCTAAATTCAAACTTGCTTATTTTGTGGGGAACACTACTTGGATATATAGGTAACCCCTGAAATCTCGTTTGAAAGGTCTCATAATCTGATATACTAGGTCTTTATACTCAATGATGTCTGGGGTATTATTCCGGGACTTCTGCTGAACGGTGGTTCTGACCTAGTCCTTGGATAATACTTTCTGCAATGCTTGAAACATAGCATTAAACCCTCAGCATGCTGATGAAACAATAAAATTGATAGTCGCTGCTGTTGTAAGCAAAAAGATCCTCTAAGGGGGACATACCGTAAAGTCGAAGCTGATATCTCTCTGCGTATACGGAAGTATCGATCTGAGATCCCTCGGCCCTCGCATACCTAATTTATGTACAGATATCATTGTAGTATACTCACCTGTAAGACTGATTATTGGGATCTGGATACGGGAGTATATTCAAGAGGTGGGACACATGAATAGGTTTAAGTTCTTAAAACATCTAATTCGTATCCTGAATCAGTTGAAATTTGTATGAAAATTTAAGTGGACAAGTATATCGACAATCTAAGTGAATTGTTTAATGCGTAATGTGATTTTAAGCTCAACGGTACTTGTGATTTGTCAAAAACTGATATGATCCTCTGTCGCATACTCAAACAAAAATATTGTCTGTAAATATGTTTGTACATATTTTGTTTACTGCTTTATATTTTCAGAAAATACAAAAAGATTTTGATTTCTGCTTTATTTTCGACAACCAATGTCTGAGTGCTGAGTTTCAAAATCTAAGTAAGCTGATTGTGTTTCTGAAAATAAAACAAGTTCATTAAATTGAAACTTGATTTAAAATAAAAAAAAATTTCAAAAACAGTTTGTGATATCTCCAAGGTCATTAGCCTGAACTTGGATGATTAACTGTGAGGAAGTTGGATTCTTTAATACTGCTAGATCAATGAAGTTTGTTGATAGGGAGAGTGGATTAGAGAAGTTGATATGAAAACATTGTACTTATAGTTGTATGAGTGATTGCAGGAAAAGTCTAGACTACGATCCCGAAAGCAGAGTCTAAGGGGGAGTCTGAAGACAAGTTTGAAACAAAGAAAAGCTTGTAGATGGAAAGCTAGGTGTCGATCCCAAAGCACGGAAGCTTAATGAAAGGGGGAGCCTGAAGCTGATAGAGGAAGAGAGTGATGGATGCGTACAATGTTACAACTTGAAAGAGAAGGAAGAATGATCAAGACTGAAGAAGGTGTCATAACAGAGATTAGTCACTGAAGACTTCGTCAATATCCAAGGGGGAGTCTGTTAGTGCACTATGTCTATTGACTTCGTCTTGTATCGTGTCTAGGATTAGATTTTGTTATACGAGAGTATATGAGGTTTTAGTGTATGTTTAATATAATTTAGCTTGAAAGTGATGATTTCCCTTGAAAATGTCATTTGACAATTTCAAGCTAAATCAAGATTTACCTTGAAAGTGTCATGTCATTTCAAGCTAAATCTCTCCACTATAAATACCTTTCAAGCTAAATCATTTGTAACATTTTCAGAAACTTTCGGATCTGAGTAGCGAAGCTCTGCCGAAACGTCTCCAGGTTGTATATCAGTTTCATATCAATATAAGAGACATTATATTACGTCTTGTGTGTTTCGATCTTGTTCATGTACGGATTCCGCACGTTTCACGTTCGTTTAGCAATCGTTTCGGAGTCAAACCGGTCCTAACATAGCGCTATCTAACTAATGACCCGCTCGCCATTGGCTCGGCGATTAAGTCGATATAAAAAGGAGGGACTTCGTGATAGAGTTTTGGTCTAGTAAAAGTTATCTGTCCGTAAGGACGAGGAATTACATTCCTGAACCAGTACTGTCCTACCCAAGAAAGGACGAGGAATCCATATTCCTTAACCCCATTCCCAACCCCTGGGAATCCCATGCTTTGTAGAGTGTGAACTCACCTTTGGTTTGCTCGGTAGATAAGTAAAGGTCAATCGAGCTGCTAGAGGTCAACCACGTCCTAACATGGTTACCATACAAGTCAGGTTTTGGTTTCAAGTTGTGCACATAAGTATCACATAAGCTAGCAGGTAAGGAACACACAGATTATGGTAATCACACATCATCACGTTTAACAGTCATAACGTATTCAACTTGTACGATTAAAAGATTGGGCTCGCACAAGTCTAATGGCCTTGTGCGAGTCATCCGTTGGAGCCCACTACTACCCGGCCCAATAATAAGAAACCCAACAAAACTAAAAACATGAACACGGCCCAAATAACAAATCTTGTGCGTTCCGGATAACTTGTACGATCCGATTGGGTTGTGCGATTGAAACTAGCCCAGCCCAATATGCATATCCGGCCCAACAGTTAAATAAACATAATCAACTTGTGCGATCCGGCAGTCTTGTGCGACTGAGGACCTCTTGTGCGATCAGGCCATCTTGTGCGAATGGACCTCTTGTGCGACCAAGAGGTCTTGTGCGAATGGTTTAAAATATCCGAATATTATGACATTCAGTTACAATCATTCAATGGTTTCCAAATTCACAATTTATTAATAAATGTTAACAACTTCCATATCAAACAGAAATCGATCAAATCATTATTTTTAACAATTGATTCACATAAACCCTAACATCATAATTATGAACAACGACCTATCAACACATAAACATATTAACATGGATCTCGATTCACTAACATACATTCGATTACGACAACACAATAATTCATTCTAATCGTAATATATCACAGCCGATTACATACCTTCTATCCTAATCATTATGTAAACAATCCGAGAACATGACATGCTAGCCGATTAACATCACCATACTTATTCGATTGGCTAGAACATCATCATAGGATTAACAATCCGAAACATATAACATAACAGCCGATTAACAAGCATTCGGTTCCAGATCATAATCATCCAAATCGAATTTGTTTAAACATCAACACATAACATCATTGTTCATCATTCATACAACCACAACCATTTAATCAAATCATGCAATCATAACATGGTCTAACTAAACATAAATCAAGAACACTAACCGATTGAGAGGTCTAACGAAAAGGGTGATCCGATTCAAGGAATGATCTTCGAGAAAAAGGGGATGCTTGCCGTCGGCTTAGAGAGAGAGAGAAGAGCACTAGGATTTTACGTGTGTGGGTGTTTTGCAACAAATGAGGAGTATACCCTCCACTCATGGGTTATGCGACACAAAGGGGGTGGGCCGAACCCTCCTAATGGGCTGCCCATTCGGTTCGCTCACAAGAGGGGTGTGGGCCGAGAGTAATAAAGCCCAAAGGCTTGTGCGTTCGGGTTTCTATTGTGCAATCGGTTCTTTCGTGTGATAATACATACATATATACAAGCACAACACATATTCACATAACATTCAATAACATAACATTCCATTTAATCATCCAATTCACATAGTCACATAATGTTTACGTTCGTTACATCAAGGTAGCAAGATAGGTTCGGAAATACGAGTTGTCACATTATCCCCAAGTTGAAAGAAATTTCGTCCCGAAATTTAGCACGTACTCACTGAGGAAGCTAGTTAAGTTGCATGGTTTTCCTGGGGTGTCACATCCTCCCCCCGTTGATCTGGAATTTCGTCCCGAAATTCCATAGCTTCAGCCTCCGTAGTGGTTGTACCGTTTGCGAATAGTTGGGGATACTTTTGTTTCATCTGATCTTCGTGTTCCCAGGTGAACTCTGGGCCGCGACATGAGTTCCAACGAACTCGAACGAGAGGTATTCTAGTACGCTTGAGGACCTTAACATCCCGGTCCGTGATTTCAACTGGTTCCTCGACGAATCGTAACTGCTCGTCGATAGTGAGCTCCTTCAAAGGAACTATGTGGGTCTCATCTGACAGACACTTCTTCAAATTTGACACGTGGAAAACGTTGTGAACTGCACTGAGTTCCGCTGGTAAGTTCAGTTTGTAGGCCACCTTGCCTATTTTCTCAATGACTTCGAAAGGTCCAACGTATCGTGGGTTAAGTTTGCCTCGTTTACCAAAACGAACCACACCCTTCCAGGGTGAAACTTTGAGTAGCACTCGCTCCCCAACCTGGAGCTCGAGTGGTTTCCTGCCCTTATCGGCGTAGATTTTCTGACGGTCACGAGCTGCCGCCATTCGTTGTCGTATCTGAGCAATTCGTTCTGTTGTGTCTACCACAAGTTCTGGACCAGTAATCTGACTATCCCCCACCTCTGCCCAACAAAGAGGTGACCGGAATTTACGCCCGTACAATGCCTCAAATGGAGCAGCTTTAATGCTGGTGTGGTAGCTGTTATTGTACGAAAATTCCACAAGTGGTAGATGCTTTTCCCAGCCATTGCCAAAGTCAATCACACATGCCCTAAGCATGTCTTCAAGGGTCTGGATGGTGCGTTCGGACTGCCCATCCGTTTACGGGTGATAAGCTGTGCTCATATCTAGTCGTGAGCCAAAAGACTTGTGCATAGCTTGCCACAGTTCTGAAGTAAAGCGTGCATCACGATCAGAGATAATAGAGGTGGGCACTCCGTGCCTCGAGACAACTTCCTTAAGATGTACGTCTGCTAGTGTGGAGAACTTATCCGTTTCCTTGATAGCCAAGAAGTGAGCAGACTTGGTGAGTCGATACACGATCACCAAAATAGTATCGTTACCACGTTGAGATCTAGGTAGGCCAGTAACAAAATCCATGGAAATTTGCTCCCATTTCCATTGTGGTATTTCTGGTTGTTGGAGTAGGCCTGAAGGTTTCTGATATTCCGACTTGACTCTCGCACAAGTCAAGCACTTGCTAACGTATGTTGCTATGTGAGCTTTCATGCTAGGCCACCAATACATAGTTTTGATATCGTGGTACATCTTATCTGAACCAGGATGTACTGAGTAGCGAGACTTGTGTGCCTCATCCATCACAAGCTCTCGTAGGTTGCCATAGAGTGGGACCCAAATGCGTCCTGTTACGTAGTAAGCACCGTCTTCCTTTCATTCTAATCGTTGCCTTGAGCCGCATAGGGCTTCAGCCCTGACGTTTTCTGGTTTCAACGCTTCTACCTGAGCGTCCCGTATTTGAGAAGGAAGACTAGACTGTATAGTGAGTTGTAAAGCTCGTACACGCTTAGGCGCAGTGTCCTTTCGACTGAGGGCGTCAGCCACAACATTGGCTTTGCCTGGGTGGTACCTGATCGAGCATTCGTAGTCATTCAGCAGTTCGACCCATCGTCGTTGTCGCATATTCAGTTCCTTCTGTTTGAAGATATGCTCGAGGCTCCTGTGGTCGGTGTAGATGGCGCACTTGGTACCGTACAGGTAATGTCGCCATATCTTAAGTGCAAAAACAACAGCTCCCAGCTCTAAGTCGTGTGTAGTGTAGTTTCTTTCATGAACTTTGAGTTGGCGTGAGGCGTAGGCTATGACCTTATCCCGTTGCATCAGTACACAACCAAGACCCTGAATCGATGCGTCGCAGTAAACCACGAAGTCGTCTGTGCCCTCTGGCAATGAAAGGATAGGCGCACTGCAAAGTCTATCCTTTAAGTGCTGAAATGCTAATTTCTGTGCATTTCCCCATCGATAAACAACGCCTTTCTGCGTTAGTGAGGTGAGAGGCTGTGCAATCTTGGAAAAATCCTTAATGAACCTCCTGTAGTAACCTGCCAAGCCCAAGAATTGGCGAATCTCCGTTGGTGTACGAGGTGCAGGCCAGTTCTTAATTGAGTCTACCTTGGATGGATCAACGTGAATCCCATCCTTATTCACCACATGGCCTAAGAAATGGACTTCACGAAGCCAGAAGTCGCATTTTGAAAACTTGGCATATAGCTGTTCTGCTCGAAGAAGTTCCAAAATGAGTCGTAAATGTTGTTCGTGTTCCTCCTGACTCTTAGAATAGATCAGGATGTCGTCGATGAATACAATAACGAACTTGTCTAGGTACGACTTGCACACTCGATTCATCAAGTCCATGAAGACCGCAGGTGCGTTTGTCAGCCCAAAAGGCATGACCAAAAACTCATAGTGGCCATATCGAGTTCTAAAGGCTGTTTTGGAGACGTCCTCTTCTCGGACTCTCAGCTGGTGATATCCTGATCTTAAATCAATCTTTGAATAGTAGCTCGACCCTTGCAGCTGGTCGAACAAGTCATCAATGCGTGGAAGAGGATAGCGATTCTTCACAGTCACCTTGTTAAGTTCACGGTAGTCGATGCACATTCTGAAAGTACCGTCTTTCTTCTTCACGAATAGCACTGGAGCTCCCCAGGGCGAAGAGCTAGGACGAATAAAACCCTTATCCAAGAGTTCTTGTAGTTGTGTAGAGAGTTCTTTCAATTCTGATGGAGCTAAGCGATACGGTGCACGAGCTATGGGCGCTGCTCAAGGAGCTAGCTCGATTTGGAACTCGACCTGGCGATGAGGCGGAAGGCCAGGCAATTCCTCAGGGAATACCTCAGGATAGTCGCGTACGATCGGAAAATCCTCTATATTCTTCTCTTTCTTCGAGGTGTCAGTAACGAGAGCCAGAATAGCAGTGTGCCCCTTTCTTAAGCACTTCTGAGCCTTAAGGAAAGAGATGATGCTCACAACAGCACCACTCTTGTCGCCACGAATCATGAGAGGTTCATCACTTGGGCGGGGAATACGGACAATCTTTTCGTTGCAAAGAATTTCTGCTTGGTGTAACACCCCGAAAACGGGCTTGGTAATTAAACTCTGTTAATACTAATAGACGGGTAACGTACCGTTATTAGTAAAAATAACCCGGCAAATATTTGGATTTAAATAAGAAATCCTAATATTAAATAAAAACGAATCAAAGTTTTAAGGAATTAAGTTTATACGAGCCTGAGTTAACGGGACTTAAAATAAAACGGGTTATGACTTGCCCGAACCCACTAAGTAACTAGGAATATCAACCTAGTTAGTTAAGTGTTGTAAAAACAATAAAAGAAACATGAAATAAATAACCCTTTGATAAACTATGGAACTAGAGGGACTAAACATGGGCAAATGTAATAAAGTTTTGATTTAATCAAAACTAACTCAACAAAAACACACACGTACGTGTGTTCCTGCGATCTCCACAGAGCATTCTAGAGCTCAAACCCTAAATTCCAAGAATTCACCAAATTGAAAGGGGAAATCAAGCCTAAATCGAAATCCGAGCATAGATTAGTGATCACCTCAGTAAAGGGATCATAAGGTATGTCAAAATTCCCAATTTAGTTCCATCTCAAATTTTGATGAACACATGAGATTTGAGATTTGAGCTTGCATGATCATTATTTGGGTGAAATAGTAATGAAATCATGTCTAGGAGTAAACCCTAGTCATTAGTTTGTTGAATTAATGTTTAAACTATGAAATTCTTGAATCATCCACCATGTGTGTGTAGTGGGTTTTGTAGAAACAAGGTGAACACTAGAACCATGATGAGTAAATTAGTGTTATTTGAATCCTATGAGGTTAATTTTGATATTGAACTATAAATTAGATGATTGTCTTGTAAAAGATGTTAAAATCTTGGTAAAAATAACAAGTTATGAACTTGATTATAAATATGTAAAATTATGCCCTTAAGGTGTTTGTTAAAACGCTTAAGAGAAAGCTAACATAGTGAAAATTTGGATAAAAACGCATGTTTGAACTATACGGTAAATTATGCGTGATATGTTATGAAAGGAGTTCTAAACAATGTGGGTTGAACTCTTTAGGCAAGGAATCCGGATCGTCAAAGTGGACAAGCCGGTGGAGACACGCGTTTAAAAAGGAGTGCTTAAAAGGTACGTAACTACGATTCCGTTACGTTATGCTTGATTTTGTATTTTCGCTAGTAGACTTTAAAATTAGCATAATACATGGAATTGGAAATTTGTTGAAGTGATGAAGATCACTAGGTAATTAAACGGGTCAAAAGGTGAAAATATCACCCTTTTACAATATCGACTAATGGTTTGTTGAGTTACATGTGTATAGGAATAAATATCAAGTGGATACGCACATCGCTATTGCTTAGCGACTAGTAAGTCAAGGTATTGAAACGGGTCAAAATATTGATCCGAGCCAGGTATGTATAATGATTCAACTCATCATGTAGAATTTGGAATTCTATAAGAGTTAGACAAGGTTAAAGTATAGATATTCGGCTATCTTTTAGGTAAGCCGAATAAATGGAGTTATGATCATAATGTTTTAGAAGCACATGGGTTTACAAACAAGAATTATAGTTAAAAGGTCAGATTTAGAGTCAAACAAATAGTTAAAAGTTCCTCGTAATAAAAGAAGGATAAAAATTGACCAAATTGCCCTTATAGGCTAATTTGAACGAATGACCTTTAAAGGTGGTTCGGAAACAAGTTTCTTGATTAAATAAATACTTAGGACAAGTATAGAAGTTGAAAGATGTAATATGATAGTCAATTGGCTCTATTTGAGTCCTTGTCGTAAAATAATGAGTTTAGAGGTGAAACTCGGTTATTATAGGTTATCATAGTAAACCCATTATAAGTTCAGTAGTGGGGGTAAATTATATGATAAGAAATGTGGTTGTGTAACGTTAGAAGCAATCGAGAACAATTTTAAGCGTGGAAGTGCTTAAATACCCCTAACGGGTCAAAATAAGCATTTGAGAGTAAACGGGTTTAATTAAGTAAGAAACTCGTCATTTGAACCTAATTTGATAGGAAATATTGAATTTATGATTCTCATGAGTTTATAGATCAAGTAAACATGTTTGTTTGATAGAATCGCGAACGGGTCAAATTTTGGTAAAAGAGTTATAAGCCGAAGACTTAAGAGTCTTGAATTTTATCAAGCCGGATGTCGGATTTTAACTCCATATGATGGAGAATCAAATTACAAACATGTAGGAAGAAACGGTAGGTCAAACGGATAAGCGGTTTGAAAGATACGAAAGATTTCGTTTCAAATTACGGCAAAATGGAAAGGCTGAACCCAGGGTCCACCGTAATTTACGGTCCCACCGTAATTTACGGTGGAGATGATTTATTTACGGTGGTGGCCCACTGATTTACGGTAGAAAAGCATGAACCCGGGGGCCACCGTAAATTACGGTCCCACCGTAATTTACGGTGGAGATTTTTTTTATATATTTTGTTTTTCATTTGAAAAATCAATTGTTTCCCGGACATCGTTCGGACATGATTTAAACCCCGTACGACTAAAGCATTTCATGTTTTTATGAAATGTAGGTACATTTTGTGTCACACCCTGGCTTTGCGGAAGCGTGGTTAATTTTGGTGTGACTTCTTAATACCATAGCTTAACCATAACAAAGCTACATGAAATAAAATCATGCAAGATCATCCATTTGATTAAGTTTTAGAACCAGAGTATCATACCATTGTCTTAAAGGCTTACAACATCATAACATAAAACATTGTCTTGAAAAACATAAACCGTAACATGAAACAAGCGCAGTTTAAGAGTTGTGACTTGTCCAGGAAAGAGTCACATTTCCTAAACTGGGATGACCTTGGAACCCTTATGCAGCGGGAAAACATAACATACCGTGCCAGATCTTTAATTTCCTGAAATACATGTAAGTTGAAAAATCAACAATAATGTTGAGCGAGTTCATGTGTAGGTGAGTATGTAAAACACTTATAAGTATAAAAGTTCCCTGGTATGTAGCAGTGTAAGGAAAAAGAGATCACCAATGGTTTGCAAGGCCATTAGTATGTGTGAAGTGCAAGTAGGAAGACTCAACCTAGCAGATTTTGCGTCGGGTACAAAGTCACTCCAAGGTCTGTTCTGTTGGGCCTCTCAGAGGTCCGTTCTGTTGGGCCTAGAGTTGGGCTCGCTACACCCAGATAGATCTACCGCTTACGTCCCTCGGTGTTTCTGCCTACCCACTCACATGATCTAAGTAGTAAACCTCCTTACGTTAACCATACCATGTATAAAGTACTTGTAATCAAAGTAACATGTATTTCACCCCCGCAGTTAAGAAAACTGAAAACAGTTAGAGAAAAGGGGGACATGAACTCACAGTGAAGCGTCTCTACCAAGTATCTCCTGCTCACGCAGCTGTGCGACGACCTACAGGTGCTAATTTCTATTAGACGGACGGCCGTGCCTTAGCTTTATAGTTTAAGTCTTTGGGAAATAGTTAGACAACTATTTCGTGTTTACATTCTGTATATACTTGGTAGTTATTCTCCTTCCCAAGGATGGGGGATTCAATACATGTGCGTTCAAATTATATCATTAAGTCTCACTTAATATATGTACATTTCCAATTCCAAAATATAAGTATTTTTCTCCAATAATACGTTGTTAAAATACGCGTTCATAAATATTTCCGTAAGTGCGTAAGTTACGTTTTAACAATCGAGTGGTAATATAATTACCGGTGTAACTTATATATTTATGGTGAAAGCGTTCGTATTATTTTGGATTCGTTATCGTTCGTAAATATTATTTTTACTCTAAAAATAATATTTATGTATTTTCACAAAATAATCATAAACAGTGTGTGAAAATATATATTTATCACGTTAAATTCTGTGAAAATCCCACCTCCGAATATTTAGTAAATAAAGTCATGGCGAAATTCATATTTCGAAAACATGTCAAAAATAATTCTAACACTTGTAGTGTAAATAGTTCTAAGTGTTAGGTTTTTAGAAAAAATTCGCCAGAGTTTCCTCTGTAACTGGAGGTAGCCACGCTTTCAACCGTATCATTTTCTTTAACAAATCAACTCAACAATTTTCTTTATTTGATCAGAACAACTTTTCTCACAACAACTAATCAACATATGTGTAAATTGCCAAAAATTACATGAACTTGCAGTTTTTCCCAAAACTGTGGTGTAAACCCCTTAAATTTAGTAGATCTTCATATAAGGTAATTTGATCTTGTAAAAACCTCGTTTTTAGAGAAAATCCATCTTTACAACTTCCAGTCATCTTTTACAAAAACTGTTATTTTGTCGGATCTTTTCATTTCACAAGTGTTTACACACTTGTGGTTTATAAAAATCATGTTTGTTAGTGTAAGATCTATCTTTTAAAATACATGATTTCTTTGATACGTGGTTCTTTGAAAATACCACTTGCAGATATGTAGATCTGCTAGTTTTTAAACACAATTTCACAAGTAAAACTCTTTTACACAAGTTCATGATTCGCGTGTGGTAGAGTTTCACCTTTTAACCCTTGTATTATTCAAAACAAGCTTATGTTAAGATCCATGATCTTACCAAACCGGGTTAAACGATGATCCGAGCTACCACATCATAGATCGAGCCTAAATAATCATACATTTCGAATACTACATCATTTACACAACATATAAGCTATTAACCACCATTTTTAGTGTTTTTAGTAAACTTTAAAGCATCAACTTGTAAGATTCCGAGTTTTAATCATCATACATCTTATTAACCATCTTAGATTAGTTCAAGAACGAGTTTTAAGCATTATACCTCTAGCTCGAGGCTAGGGAAGAATCTATGCGCAAAAGAGGTGGATAAAAGCTAAGTAGAGAGGTCCTTCGCGTTCCGCTTGCACCAAGCTTCCTAATACGAGACCCTTGATGTTTGTGTGATGTTGGAATGGCTTGAACAAGATCGAAGGATGGATGGATGTGTGGGTGTGGGTTCGGCCGAGAGCCAAAGGGAAAGAGAGAGAGAGAGTTGTTGAGTTTGTGAAGTGTGAATGATCTCATGTGTTAAACCTTAAACTTATAGGCAAAGTTAATGACAATTATCCAAGGGTTAATGTGCCCCCTAGATATTAAGCATTAGGGAATTAAATAATCAACAAGTACAATGAGGTGGTCACTATGTGACCGATTCGGTTGGGGGGGGTCTAATCCGATTCCATTTCAACCATAGGTTAAGTATTAGTTAGATAATTAAGTTAAGTTAAGTGTTTAACTTGGTTACTTGTGTGTAGTGTGTTACAATGGGTGTTAGGGTACTCAGGGACCCTAACTGGCTCAGAAAAAGATAAGTAATGAAAATAACAATATTTTCATGTTCCGGGTAAAGTCCGGTTGTTTGGTTGGATAGTAATCCGTTAAAGCGTTACTAAAGCTTTAAAGTGTCGTTATTACTCTTTTTAGTGACACTACTCATTTCTGACACTTTGGAAAGTGTCTAGTAATATTTTTCTCATGTTTTGGCACTTTATTAGTTAGCTAAAAGCTGAATTATTGTGTAAAGTGCTGAGTTTTGTACTTAGAGTACGTTTTAGGCACATCCAGTCATTGTGACTTATTCCTAGAGACGCAGTTCTACAACCCTTATATCCCTACACTCACCACTTAGTGTAGCAAAATATTTCAGGCTCTTACAGGCCTTAGAGGCAGTGTCTGCCTGATGCTGGTTTTATCAGCATGTTCAATAGGTTATCCGTTATAGTGCTACTGTGCTTTTTGTGCATCATGGTTGTCACTAGGGTTCAGCATGTAAATAATGTAGTGACAGCAAGCAAGTATGATGCAAGTAAGTACATGTATCAGATATCAAGTAGCAGTTCATCAGCTAGTTCAAACAAGCACAGTAATTAAGCAGTAATTAATCATTAGTTAAGTCGTACGGATACCTGGTTTAGTGCGGGTTGTCACATTCTCCCCCCGTTAAATAAATTTCGTCCCGAAATTTAAGTTCTGCTTGTAGATGCAGGGTTCTTAGGAAAAAGGTGGGGGTATTTCTCTTTCATCCGGTCCTCACGTTCCCAGGTGTACTCAGGACCGTGTCTGGCATTCCAACGAACTTTGACGAGCTTGACACTGCTCCGGCGGGTCTTGTTTACTTTCCAATCCGTAACCTCAACCGGTTCTTCAACGAAGTGGAGCGTGTCGTCAACATGAATCTCGTCGGTGGGAATGGCAACGGTAACTTGAGTTGGACTTTTCTTCAGGTTGGATACATGAAATGTATCGTGAACACCATTCAGTTCAGCAGGTAGGTCCAACTTGTATGCTACTAGTCCTATTCTTTCCAGAATTCTGAAGGGACCAATGTAGCGCGGATTTAACTTCCCACGCTTCCCGAAGCGTGCCACACCCTTCCAGGGTGAGACTTTCAATAACACCATTTCTCCAACTTGGAAATTCACATGTTTTCGGTTTGGATCCGCATAGGCCTTCTGTCTGTGGCGAGCTGCTTCGATGCGTTTAAGAATCTGCGCGATCTTGTCTGTCGTCTCTTGGACGATCTCGGGACCAGCAAGCTGCCTATCACCTGCGTCAGCCCAACATAGAGGTAATCGGCACTTGCGTCCGTAAAGGGCTTCAAATGGCGCGACACCAATACTGGTGTGGTAGCTGTTGTTGTATGAAAATTCGACCAAAGGCAAATGTTTATCCCAGCTACCGCCCAAATCCATGACACACGCTCTCAGCATGTCTTCCAAAGTCTGTATCGTTCGCTCGCTCTGGCCGTCAGTTTGCGGATGAAACGCAGTGCTCAGATTCACTTGTGAGCCAAAGGCTTCTTGGAAGGATTGCCATATCCTTGACACAAATCTTCCGTCTCTATCAGAAATGATCGAGAGAGGCACTCCATGACGTGCAACGATCTCTCTCATGTAAATTTCAGCCAATTTGCTCGTATTATCCTTCTCTCTGATAGGTAAGAAGTGTGCTGACTTCGTTAATCGATCCACTATCACCCAGATAGTGTCATGGCCTCTTGGCGTTCTTGGCAATTTTGTAACAAAATCCATTGAGATTTGTTCCCATTTCCACTTGGGAATCTCAGGTTGTTGCAGAAGTCCTGAAGGCTTCTGGTATTCCGCTTTAACCTTAGCGCACGTTAAACATTTGCTCACGTAAACAGCAACATCGCCTTTCATCCTAGGCCACCAATAATAATCTTTGAGATCTTGGTACATCTTATCCGCTCCAGGATGGATAGAGTACCGCGACTTGTGAGCTTCATCGAAAATAACTTTCCTTAAATCACCAAACAGAGGAACCCAAATCCTTTTCTCGAAGCATAACGTTCCTTCCTCGTTTGGTACCAGTAGCTTCTCCATCCCACGGAGATATTCTTCTTCAAGGTTTCCTTCCTTGAGAGCTTCTTTCTGCGCGGTACGAATGCGCGAGGAAAGATCGGTTCGTATAATCATTTCTAAAGCTCTAACCCTTATGGGCTTGATTCTCTCCTTACGACTTAGGGCATCGGCGACTACATTCGCCTTCCCTGGATGATACTTTATCTCGCAGTCGTAGTCGTTCAACAATTCAACCCATCGTCTTTGCCTCATATTCAACTCCTTCTGGTTGAATATATGCTGTAGGCTCTTGTGATCTGTAAAGATTGTACACTTCGTACCATAAAGGTAGTGTCTCCAGATCTTTAAAGCAAAAACCACTGCGCCGAGCTCCAAATCGTGTGTGGTATAGTTCTTTTCATGCACTTTCAACTGACGCGATGCGTAAGCAATAACCTTTTGGCGTTGCATCAACACACAACCCAATCCTTGACGCGATGCGTCGCAGTATACCACAAAATCATCAGTACCTTCTGGTAGAGCTAAAATTGGCGCGTTACAAAGCTTATCCTTCAATATCTGAAACGCTTCATCCTGTTTGGTTCCCCAATCAAACTTCTTGTCCTTCTGCGTGAGGAGCGTCAATGGTTGAGCGATCTTTGAAAAATTCTCAATGAATCTTCGATAATAGCCAGCCAAACCCAAGAATTGCCGAATCTCGGTTGGCGTCATTGGCGTTTCCCAATCCTTGATCGCCTCGATCTTTGTTGGATCCACGTGGATTCCATCTCCATTTACCACGTGCCCAAGGAATTGCACCTCTCGTAGCCAAAACTCGCACTTAGAGAATTTGGCATACAGCTGTTCCTTCTTCAGCAGCTCTAGAATGGCTCTAAGATGCTGCTCGTGTTCAGCCTTCGTCTTTGAATAAATTAAAATGTCATCGATAAATACAATCACGAACTTATCCAAGTACGGCTTGCAAACTCTATTCATTAGATCCATGAATACCGCAGGTGCGTTTGTCAAACCAAATGGCATAACGAGGAACTCGTAGTGTCCATAGCGAGTTCTGAAGGCTGTCTTCGGAATGCTCTCTTCTTGTATCCTTAGCTGATGGTATCCAGATCGAAGATCGATCTTTGAATAAAAGCTTGAACCTTGCAGTTGGTCAAACAGATCATCAATTCTTGGCAGAGGATACCTATTCTTGATTGTCAGCTTGTTCAATTCCCGGTAGTCAATACACATACGGAAACTACCGTCCTTCTTTTTGACAAACAGGACCGGAGCTCCCCAAGGCGAGAAGCTTGGTCGGATAAAACCCTTGTCTAACAACTCTTGAAGTTGTGTCGACAGTTCCTGCATCTCAGACGGAGCAAGTCTATAAGGTGCCTTAGCCACAGGTGCGGCGCCTGGAACTAAATCGATGTAAACTCTACTTGCCTCTGAGGTGGCAGTCCAGGCAAGTCTTCTGGGAAGACTTCTGGATACTCCCTCACGACGGGGATGTCTTCGATCTTTGGCTCAGCAGCCCTTTTATCCACAATGTGTGCCAGAAAAGCAACACATCCTTTCTGCAAACACTTCCTTGCTTTCAAGCAGCTGATAATCCTCAACGGCGTCTCACGCTTCTCTCCGTGAACCACAATGGTCTCACCATCATCGGTTGGGATACGAACAATCTTTTCGTGACAAACTATCTCAGCCTTGTTGCCTGATAACCAATCCATTCCTACCACCACGTCGAAGCTTCCCAACTGGACTGGTAGTAGATCTAAAGCAAACTCACGCTCTCCTAATTCGATCACACAACCTCTGATAACTTCATTGGCTTCTACTAACTTCCCATTGGCCAATTCGATTGAGTACGGAATATTTAACTTATTAGCGGCTAAACCAAGCATATTCTTAAATTCTAACGACACGAAGCTATAATCGGCACCAGTATCAAATAAAACGGATGCATAGCGTTGATTTACAGGGAACGTACCAGTAACGACATTGGGGTCCTGGCGCGCTTCCCTTGCTTCGATTTGGAACACTCTTCCACGGGCTTGGTTTAACTCTGGGCAGTTCTTCTTAAAATGCCCGATATCACCGCAGTTATAGCATCCAAGTCTTTGCCCGTTTCCACCTCCATTTCCAGCTTGGTTGTTGTTTTGGTTTGCATTTCCAGCTTGGTTCACAAAGTTGCCTCGATTCCCGTTTCCTCCATAGTTTCCTTGTGAGCGATTACCACCACGATTATTATTCCTATTCCCAAATCCTCCTTGGCCTCCCTGACCAGCAGTGGCCCAACAAGTGTCCTTCGAGTGGCCACGTTTCCCACATGCTTCGCATACTTTTGGCCCGCAATGACCAGAATGGTGGCGCTGGCAGGTGTTGCATTTGGGCTGGGTGCCCATATACCCTTTTCCTTTCTTTCCTCTACCAGCTGTAACCTGAGCTGGCGTGTCTGACCCTCCTTTCTTAACCACCACACTGGCGCCCTGCTTGAAGTTCGAGAACTTCCTTTTGTTACCTCCTGATGACTTGACGTGAGTCTCTGCCTTCTTGGTCTTGATCTCGTCAAACTTATTAAGGCGAATAGCCTCCTCAGTGAGAGCTACGCTCAAATCGATCGCCTCAGTAATGGTTGCAGGCTTGGATGAGGTTACCATGCTTATGATTTGAGGAGCTAGTCCCCAAATGAAACGTTCAATTCTCTTGAACTCAGGAGTGACCATGTAGGGTACCACATGCGATAAGTCATGGAATCTTTGAACGTATTCTGCTATCTTTGGACCGTCCATTCTCAAGTGCCAGAACTCGGTCTCCAATCGCTGGATTTCTGCGCGGGAACAGTACTTTTTGCGCATGAGTTCCTTCAGTTCGGTCCAGGTCAGCGCGTAGGCAGCAGCTTCGCCAAGTGTCTGTACTTGCAGATTCCACCAAGAGAGGGCTCCATCCAAGAATAGCCCTGAGATATAGGTGACTTGCTGATCCAGCGCGCACTTGCTCATGCGAAGAACAGATTCGGTTTTCTCAGTCCAACGAACAAAGGCGACAGCACCTCCTGTGCCATCAAAGTTTACGGGCTTGCAGTCTAAGAACTGCTTGTAGGTGCATCCTGCACATACGTTATAACATACGTTTGGCATTAGCGTCATTGCTAAAGATATCCAATTAGGTCATGGTAGGTCTAAATGACTTGGTATTACCATGAGGTGGATTATTGTTGTTGCCAGTGTTGCCAGAGTTGCTTCCACTAGTCCCTCCTTGAGAGGCGGCGTATTGTGCAATGGCAGCAGCGATAATTTGCTGGAGTTCTGCCTCATTAGTAGGCATGTGTGTCTCACGTCTCGGCGGCATCTTCTAAAAGATGGTTTACGTTGGTCAGGCCATAGTAAAACGTACGTATATAGTAATAGTAATAGCACATAACATCTCATGTTATCAACACATCAGAAATACCAATCACACAACATCCCATATCATAAAAATATAAATAAGCAATCAAGCGAATCAAATATGGTGAGAATACTGCGATTGCCATATATCGAGACCACATAGTAAGTGTATCAGTACATCCCTGTGTCATACAATCATCAATCAACTAGGGGCTACATCACCCCTGTCCAAAAACTATATCATGTCAATGTCAAATACGTCAAATACATGTCATCAAAAGTCAAAATCATCATGTAGTCTCCAAAAATGCTGTGCAGTCAAAAGCATTCGCCGTCTTCTCACCAACGTCTACCCAAACAGCACTGATGAGCTCTATACAGATGTTGGTGGAGGAGGGGGAAAGTGGGTGTAAAACAAACGACGTAACTGGAGCCAGTCCTCCTCCAGGGCTCGCTGGGTACGGATGATAGAAGCAACCTGCTGCTCTAGTGTAAAGAGACGGGCAGCATAATCTGGAGGTAAGGGTCGAAATGGCTGCAGGGGAGAGTGTGTCTGACCATGGCACTGGCATGGTGGCAGCTGAGCTCTCTCAAGCTCCTGGATGCACTGCGTGTGGGACTCGTGCTGGGCGAAAAAAGACATCAAAACGTCCTCGATAGTATACCCCATGTGGAAAGAATGGTAGGGGTCAGTAGGTGGCATAGCAGAGTCTGGTGCCCAAAGGAACGGCTCACTGGTGGGATCAAAATGTGCCACATGAAATGGAGAAACAGAGGGTGGAACAGATGACATCTGGGGCATGAAGGGGATAGACATCGGTATATGCCCAAAAGGATGGGCTGAAGAACCCTCTCCAGTCCTCGCTGGAGGTACAAACTGAGGAACCTGAAAAGAAAAATCAACATGTCGTGTATCAGGGATCTGAGGGGGAAAAGGTGGAACATCCTCATCAGCAGGTATCCAACCGTGCTGTGCATGCTCATCTGGTGGATCCATGCGTGCCGCGAACAGTGCATGCTCGGGCTCTAGTGGGATGGGATCGGGTGCAACAAAAGGGTGAACAGGTGCAATGTGCTCAACAGGATGGTCAACAGGTATATCAACCACAGGTAGAGGAACAACAAGGTCAACAACAACATGATCGCCCTCTAACAAAGGAACATCCACGGGGAGATCATCAACAGGTGGGTCTGCTATAACAGGCTCAATAGGGATGTCAGCATGTACGGGATCATGCTCAAGTATGGGGTCTAGAGCGGCTGCCTGCTCAGGAGCGATGACAGGCTCGGGATCATCAAAAGCCATCTCGAAGTCAAACTCGGGGTCGATAGGATCTACTGGGTCAGCTGGATCCTCCATGGGCTGATCCATAGGTATAAACTCGATATCACGATCCGGGTCGTATCCCGGGGGAAAGATAGGATCAGAGTCCTCTATGTCATCATGGTCAAACGCAAAACTGGGAATAGGTGCAACAGAGGATGCCTGGTCAGGATCAGAATCATGCGCAAAGTGATGTGCGCTCAATGTGTGGGAAGGTGCGGATGCCACAGACTCGAAGGAGTCTGGGACAGGAGAATGTGCAGGCGAATCCTCAGCGGGAACGTCAGCGATCATCAGAAGATCATCCGCAGGAAGAAGGGCCTCGCCCTGGATCTCATCCTCAAAGGGCTCATCCTCAAACAGGCCAATATCGCCATCAGCCTCGGCGTCAAGAAGAAAATCATACCCTGGATAAACGGCTAAGGGTATAGGAGCCGGAATCTCTACTAGAGGTAGGTACTCAGCGGGAGGGCCATCTGCAGGCTCATCAGCACCATCGGGCAGTGCGAAGGGCTGGAAATCATCCTCGTCAGTACTGGTATAGTCAGATGTGTACACCTCATGCTCGGAGGATGCGAGGTCATCAGATACGATAGGTATGGGTCCAGTGGTGTCCGAATCGCCAGTACCGGCGGAGTCCATGAGTCTGTAACATAAACACAAATATGCTCAAATAATCAGTCATACAATCAGATAATCACATAGTCACCAAGTAAGCATTCAATTCATTATCCTAGTCTCACTAGCCAATTTCTCCCAGTCTTTAAGACTGCTCTATCCTCCACCTCGACCTCTTAGATCGAGCCTCGGTCCCCTTGACCGAGCCTCAGCCTTCATGACTGAGCCTACTCTTCCTAGCCTCACTAGCCAACTACCTCGGTCACCTAGACCGAGCCTCGATCCTCCAGACCGAGCCTCAGCCCTCCAGGCTGAGCCTATAATAAATCAACGCGCTCAACTACCTCGGTCACCTAGACCGAGCCTCGATCCTCCAGACCGAGCCTCAGCCTTCAGGCTGAGCCTATAAATAATAAAATGTGCTCAACATTTGTTTGTAAAAAGTTTTGGATCTGGACTTAAGTGGTATGCAGTAAAATGTTTTCGTGAGAGCCCTAGTGATCATAGTCTAGACTCGAGAAGGAATCCTAGTTCGCTATGATCAGAGCTCTGATACCAAGCTGTCACACCCTGGCTTTGCGGAAGCGTGGTTAATTTTGGTGTGACTTCTTAATACCATAGCTTAACCATAACAAAGCTATATGAAATAAAATCATGCAAGATCATCCATTTGATTAAGTTTTAGAACCAGAGTATCATACCATTGTCTTAAAGACTTACAACATCATAACATAAAACATTGTCTTGAAAAACATAAACCGTAACATGAAACAAGCGCAGTTTAAGAGTTGTGACTTGTCCAGGAAAGAGTCACATTTCCTAAACTGGGATGACCTTGGAACCCTTATGCAACGGGAAAACATAACATACCGTGCCAGATCTTTAATTTCCTGAAATACATGTAAGTTGAAAAATCAACAATAATGTTGAGCGAGTTCATGTGTAAGTGAGTATGTAAAACACTTATAAGTATAAAAGTTCCCTGGTATGTAGCAGTGTAAGGAAAAAGAGATCACCAATGGTTTGCAAGGCCATTAGTATGTGTGAAGTGCAAGTAGGAAGACTCAACCTAGCAGATTTTGCGTCGGGTACAAAGTCACTCCAAGGTCCGTTCTGTTGGGCCTCTCAGAGGTCCGTTCTGTTGGGCCTAGAGTTGGGCTCGCTACACCCAGATAGATCTACCGCTTACGTCCCTCGGTGTTTCTGCCTACCCACTCACATGATCTAAGTAGTAAACCTACTTACGTTAACCATACCATGTATAAAGTACTTGTAATCAAAGTAACATGTATTTCACCCCCGCAGTTAAGAAAACTGAAAACAGTTAGAGAAAAGGGGGACATGAACTCACAGTGAAGCGTCTCTACCAAGTATCTCCTGCTCACGCAGCTGTGCGACGACCTACAGGTGCTAATTTCTATTAGACGGACGGCCGTGCCTTAGCTTTATAGTTTAAGTCTTTGGGAAATAGTTAGACAACTATTTCGTGTTTACATTCTGTATATACTTGGTAGTTATTCTCCTTCCCAAGGATGGGGGATTCAATACATGTGCGTTCAAATTATATCATTAAGTCTCACTTAATATATGTACATTTCCAATTCCAAAATATAAGTATTTTTCTCCAATAATACGTTGTTAAAATACGCGTTCATAAATATTTCCGTAAGTGCGTAAGTTACGTTTTAACAATCGAGTGGTAATATAATTACCGGTGTAACTTATATATTTATGGTGAAAGCGTTCGTATTATTTTGGATTCGTTATCGTTCGTAAATATTATTTTTACTCTAAAAATAATATTTATGTATTTTCACAAAATAATCATAAACAATGTGTGAAAATATATATTTATCACGTTAAATTCTGTGAAAATCCCACCTCCGAATATTTAGTAAATAAAGTCATGGCGAAATTCATATTTCGAAAACATGTCAAAAATAATTCTAACACTTGTAGTGTAAATAGTTCTAAGTGTTAGGTTTTTAGAAAAAATTCGCCAGAGTTTCCTCTGTAACTGGAGGTGGCCACGCTTTCAAGCGTATCATTTTCTTTAACAAATCAACTCAACAATTTTCTTTATTTGATCAGAACAACTTTTCTCACAACAACTAATCAACATATGTGTAAATTGCCAAAAATTACATGAACTTGCAGTTTTTCCCAAAACTGTGGTGTAAACCCCTTAAATTTAGTAGATCTTCATATAAGGTAATTTGATCTTGTAAAAACCTCGTTTTTAGAGAAAATCCATCTTTACAACTTCCAGTCATCTTTTACAAAAACTGTTATTTTGTCGGATCTTTTCATTTCACAAGTGTTTACACACTTGTGGTTTATAAAAATCATGCTTGTTAGTGTAAGATCTATCTTTTAAAATACATGATTTCTTTGATACGTGGTTCTTTGAAAATACCACTTGCAGATACGTAGATCTGCTAGTTTTTAAACACAATTTCACAAGTAAAACTCTTTTACACAAGTTCATGATTCGCGTGTGGTAGAGTTTCACCTTTTAACCCTTGTATTATTCAAAACAAGCTTATGTTAAGATCCATGATCTTACCAAACCGGGTTAAACGATGATCCGAGCTACCACATCATATATCGAGCCTAAATAATCATACATTTCGAATACTACATCATTTACACAACATATAAGCTATTAACCACCATTTTTAGTGTTGTTAGTAAACTTTAAAGCATCAACTTGTAAGATTCCGAGTTTTAATCATCATACATCTTATTAACCATCTTAGATTAGTTCAAGAACGAGTTTTAAGCATTATACCTCTAGCTCGAGGCTAGGGAAGAATCTATGCGCAAAAGAGGTGGATAAAAGCTAAGTAGAGAGGTCCTTCGCGTTCCGCTTGCACCAAGCTTCCTAATACGAGACCCTTGATGTTTGTGTGATGTTGGAATGGCTTGAACAAGATCGAAGGATGGATGGATGTGTGGGTGTGGGTTCGGCCGAGAGCCAAAGGGAAAGAGAGAGAGAGAGTTGTTGAGTTTGTGAAGTGTGAATGATCTCATGTGTTAAACCTTAAACTTATAGGCAAAGTTAATGACAATTATCCAAGGGTTAATGTGCCCCCTAGATATTAAGCATTAGGGAATTAAATAATCAACAAGTACAATGAGGTGGTCACTATGTGACCGATTCGGTTGGGGGGGGTCTAATCCGATTCCATTTCAACCATAGGTTAAGTATTAGTTAGATAATTAAGTTAAGTTAAGTGTTTAACTTGGTTACTTGTGTGTAGTGTGTTACAATGGGTGTTAGGGTACTCAGGGACCCTAACTGGCTCAGAAAAAGATAAGTAATGAAAATAACAATATTTTCATGTTCCGGGTAAAGTCCGGTTGTTTGGTTGGATAGTAATCCGTTAAAGCGTTACTAAAGCTTTAAAGTGTCGTTATTACTCTTTTTAGTGACACTACTCATTTCTGACACTTTGGAAAGTGTCTAGTAATATTTTTCTCATGTTTTGGCACTTTATTAGTTAGCTAAAAGCTGAATTATTGTGTAAAGTGCTGAGTTTTGTACTTAGAGTACGTTTTAGGCACATCCAGTCATTGTGACTTATTCCTAGAGACGCAGTTCTACAACCCTTATATCCCTACACTCACCACTTAGTGTAGCAAAATATTTCAGGCTCTTACAGGCCTTAGAGGCAGTGTCTGCCTGATGCTGGTTTTATCAGCATGTTCAATAGGTTATCCGTTATAGTGCTACTGTGCTTTTTGTGCATCATGGTTGTCACTAGGGTTCAGCATGTAAATAATGTAGTGACAGCAAGCAAGTATGATGCAAGTAAGTACATGTATCAGATATCAAGTAGCAGTTCATCAGCTAGTTCAAACAAGCACAGTAATTAAGCAGTAATTAATCATTAGTTAAGTCGTACGGATACCTGGTTTAGTGCGGGTTGTCACATTCTCCCCCCGTTAAATAAATTTCGTCCCGAAATTTAAGTTCTGCTTGTAGATGCAGGGTTCTTAGGAAAAAGGTGGGGGTATTTCTCTTTCATCCGGTCCTCACGTTCCCAGGTGTACTCAGGACCGTGTCTGGCATTCCAACGAACTTTGACGAGCTTGACACTGCTCCGGCGGGTCTTGTTTACTTTCCAATCCGTAACCTCAACCGGTTCTTCAACGAAGTGGAGCGTGTCGTCAACATGAATCTCGTCGGTGGGAATGGCAACGGTAACTTGAGTTGGACTTTTCTTCAGGTTGGATACATGAAATGTATCGTGAACACCATTCAGTTCAGCAGGTAGGTCCAACTTGTATGCTACTAGTCCTATTCTTTCCAGAATTCTGAAGGGACCAATGTAGCGCGGATTTAACTTCCCACGCTTCCCGAAGCGTGCCACACCCTTCCAGGGTGAGACTTTCAATAACACCATTTCTCCAACTTGGAAATTCACATGTTTTCGGTTTGGATCCGCATAGGCCTTCTGTCTGTGGCGAGCTGCTTCGATGCGTTTAAGAATCTGCGCGATCTTGTCTGTCGTCTCTTGGACGATCTCGGGACCAGCAAGCTGCCTATCACCTGCGTCAGCCCAACATAGAGGTAATCGGCACTTGCGTCCGTAAAGGGCTTCAAATGGCGCGACACCAATACTGGTGTGGTAGCTGTTGTTGTATGAAAATTCGACCAAAGGCAAATGTTTATCCCAGCTACCGCCCAAATCCATGACACACGCTCTCAGCATGTCTTCCAAAGTCTGTATCGTTCGCTCGCTCTGGCCGTCAGTTTGCGGATGAAACGCAGTGCTCAGATTCACTTGTGAGCCAAAGGCTTCTTGGAAGGATTGCCATATCCTTGACACAAATCTTCCGTCTCTATCAGAAATGATCGAGAGAGGCACTCCATGACGTGCAACGATCTCTCTCATGTAAATTTCAGCCAATTTGCTCGTATTATCCTTCTCTCTGATAGGTAAGAAGTGTGCTGACTTCGTTAATCGATCCACTATCACCCAGATAGTGTCATGGCCTCTTGGCGTTCTTGGCAATTTTGTAACAAAATCCATTGAGATTTGTTCCCATTTCCACTTGGGAATCTCAGGTTGTTGCAGAAGTCCTGAAGGCTTCTGGTATTCCGCTTTAACCTTAGCGCACGTTAAACATTTGCTCACGTAAACAGCAACATCGCCTTTCATCCTAGGCCACCAATAATAATCTTTGAGATCTTGGTACATCTTATCCGCTCCAGGATGGATAGAGTACCGCGACTTGTGAGCTTCATCGAAAATAACTTTCCTTAAATCACCAAACAGAGGAACCCAAATCCTTTTCTCGAAGCATAACGTTCCTTCCTCGTTTGGTACCAGTAGCTTCTCCATCCCACGGAGATATTCTTCTTCAAGGTTTCCTTCCTTGAGAGCTTCTTTCTGCGCGGTACGAATGCGCGAGGAAAGATCGGTTCGTATAATCATTTCTAAAGCTCTAACCCTTATGGGCTTGATTCTCTCCTTACGACTTAGGGCATCGGCGACTACATTCGCCTTCCCTGGATGATACTTTATCTCGCAGTCGTAGTCGTTCAACAATTCAACCCATCGTCTTTGCCTCATATTCAACTCCTTCTGGTTGAATATATGCTGTAGGCTCTTGTGATCTGTAAAGATTGTACACTTCGTACCATAAAGGTAGTGTCTCCAGATCTTTAAAGCAAAAACCACTGCGCCGAGCTCCAAATCGTGTGTGGTATAGTTCTTTTCATGCACTTTCAACTGACGCGATGCGTAAGCAATAACCTTTTGGCGTTGCATCAACACACAACCCAATCCTTGACGCGATGCGTCGCAGTATACCACAAAATCATCAGTACCTTCTGGTAGAGCTAAAATTGGCGCGTTACAAAGCTTATCCTTCAATATCTGAAACGCTTCATCCTGTTTGGTTCCCCAATCAAACTTCTTGTCCTTCTGCGTGAGGAGCGTCAATGGTTGAGCGATCTTTGAAAAATTCTCAATGAATCTTCGATAATAGCCAGCCAAACCCAAGAATTGCCGAATCTCGGTTGGCGTCATTGGCGTTTCCCAATCCTTGATCGCCTCGATCTTTGTTGGATCCACGTGGATTCCATCTCCATTTACCACGTGCCCAAGGAATTGCACCTCTCGTAGCCAAAACTCGCACTTAGAGAATTTGGCATACAGCTGTTCCTTCTTCAGCAGCTCTAGAATGGCTCTAAGATGCTGCTCGTGTTCAGCCTTCGTCTTTGAATAAATTAAAATGTCATCGATAAATACAATC
Source organism: Helianthus tuberosus (assembly GCA_030545235.1). Taxonomy (NCBI): domain Eukaryota; kingdom Viridiplantae; phylum Streptophyta; class Magnoliopsida; order Asterales; family Asteraceae; genus Helianthus; species Helianthus tuberosus. Next base: position 615,836 of record CM060417.1, read on the forward strand.
ACGAACTTATCCAAGTACGGCTTGCAAACTCTATTCATTAGATCCATGAATACCGCAGGTGCGTTTGTCAAACCAAATGGCATAACGAGGAACTCGTAGTGTCCATAGCGAGTTCTGAAGGCTGTCTTCGGAATGCTCTCTTCTTGTATCCTTAGCTGATGGTATCCAGATCGAAGATCGATCTTTGAATAAAAGCTTGAACCTTGCAGTTGGTCAAACAGATCATCAATTCTTGGCAGAGGATACCTATTCTTGATTGTCAGCTTGTTCAATTCCCGGTAGTCAATACACATACGGAAACTACCGTCCTTCTTTTTGACAAACAGGACCGGAGCTCCCCAAGGCGAGAAGCTTGGTCGGATAAAACCCTTGTCTAACAACTCTTGAAGTTGTGTCGACAGTTCCTGCATCTCAGACGGAGCAAGTCTATAAGGTGCCTTAGCCACAGGTGCGGCGCCTGGAACTAAATCGATGTGAAACTCTACTTGCCTCTGAGGTGGCAGTCCAGGCAAGTCTTCTGGGAAGACTTCTGGATACTCCCTCACGACGGGGATGTCTTCGATCTTTGGCTCAGCAGCCCTTTTATCCCCAATGTGTGCCAGAAAAGCAACACATCCTTTCTGCAAACACTTCCTTGCTTTCAAGCAGCTGATAATCCTCAACGGCGTCTCACGCTTCTCTCCGTGAACCACAATGGTCTCACCATCATCGGTTGGGATACGAACAATCTTTTCGTGACAAACTATCTCAGCCTTGTTGCCTGATAACCAATCCATTCCTACCACCACGTCGAAGCTTCCCAACTGGACTGGTAGTAGATCTAAAGCAAACTCACGCTCTCCTAATTCGATCACACAACCTCTGATAACTTCATTGGCTTCTACTAACTTCCCATTGGCCAATTCGATTGAGTACGGAATATTTAACTTATTAGCGGCTAAACCAAGCATATTCTTAAATTCTAACGACACGAAGCTATAATCGGCACCAGTATCAAATAAAACGGATGCATAGCGTTGATTTACAGGGAACGTACCAGTAACGACATTGGGGTCCTGGCGCGCTTCCCTTGCTTCGATTTGGAACACTCTTCCACGGGCTTGGTTTAACTCTGGGCAGTTCTTCTTAAAATGCCCGATATCACCGCAGTTATAGCATCCAAGTCTTTGCCCGTTTCCACCTCCATTTCCAGCTTGGTTGTTGTTTTGGTTTGCATTTCCAGCTTGGTTCACAAAGTTGCCTCGATTCCCGTTTCCTCCATAGTTTCCTTGTGAGCGATTACCACCACGATTATTATTCCTATTCCCAAATCCTCCTTGGCCTCCCTGACCAGCAGTGGCCCAACAAGTGTCCTTCGAGTGGCCACGTTTCCCACATGCTTCGCATACTTTTGGCCCGCAATGACCAGAATGGTGGCGCTGGCAGGTGTTGCATTTGGGCTGGGTGCCCATATACCCTTTTCCTTTCTTTCCTCTACCAGCTGTAACCTGAGCTGGCGTGTCTGACCCTCCTTTCTTAACCACCACACTGGCGCCCTGCTTGAAGTTCGAGAACTTCCTTTTGTTACCTCCTGATGACTTGACGTGAGTCTCTGCCTTCTTGGTCTTGATCTCGTCAAACTTATTAAGGCGAATAGCCTCCTCAGTGAGAGCTACGCTCAAATCGATCGCCTCAGTAATGGTTGCAGGCTTGGATGAGGTTACCATGCTTATGATTTGAGGAGCTAGTCCCCAAATGAAACGTTCAATTCTCTTGAACTCAGGAGTGACCATGTAGGGTACCACATGCGATAAGTCATGGAATCTTTGAACGTATTCTGCTATCTTTGGACCGTCCATTCTCAAGTGCCAGAACTCGGTCTCCAATCGCTGGATTTCTGCGCGGGAACAGTACTTTTTGCGCATGAGTTCCTTCAGTTCGGTCCAGGTCAGCGCGTAGGCAGCAGCTTCGCCAAGTGTCTGTACTTGCAGATTCCACCAAGAGAGGGCTCCATCCAAGAATAGCCCTGAGATATAGGTGACTTGCTGATCCAGCGCGCACTTGCTCATGCGAAGAACAGATTCGGTTTTCTCAGTCCAACGAACAAAGGCGACAGCACCTCCTGTGCCATCAAAGTTTACGGGCTTGCAGTCTAAGAACTGCTTGTAGGTGCATCCTGCACATACGTTATAACATACGTTTGGCATTAGCGTCATTGCTAAAGATATCCAATTAGGTCATGGTAGGTCTAAATGACTTGGTATTACCATGAGGTGGATTATTGTTGTTGCCAGTGTTGCCAGAGTTGCTTCCACTAGTCCCTCCTTGAGAGGCGGCGTATTGTGCAATGGCAGCAGCGATAATTTGCTGGAGTTCTGCCTCATTAGTAGGCATGTGTGTCTCACGTCTCGGCGGCATCTTCTAAAAGATGGTTTACGTTGGTCAGGCCATAGTAAAACGTACGTATATAGTAATAGTAATAGCACATAACATCTCATGTTATCAACACATCAGAAATACCAATCACACAACATCCCATATCATAAAAATATAAATAAGCAATCAAGCGAATCAAATATGGTGAGAATACTGCGATTGCCATATATCGAGACCACATAGTAAGTGTATCAGTACATCCCTGTGTCATACAATCATCAATCAACTAGGGGCTACATCACCCCTGTCCAAAAACTATATCATGTCAATGTCAAATACGTCAAATACATGTCATCAAAAGTCAAAATCATCATGTAGTCTCCAAAAATGCTGTGCAGTCAAAAGCATTCGCCGTCTTCTCACCAACGTCTACCCAAACAGCACTGATGAGCTCTATACAGATGTTGGTGGAGGAGGGGGAAAGTGGGTGTAAAACAAACGACGTAACTGGAGCCAGTCCTCCTCCAGGGCTCGCTGGGTACGGATGATAGAAGCAACCTGCTGCTCTAGTGTAAAGAGACGGGCAGCATAATCTGGAGGTAAGGGTCGAAATGGCTGCAGGGGAGAGTGTGTCTGACCATGGCACTGGCATGGTGGCAGCTGAGCTCTCTCAAGCTCCTGGATGCACTGCGTGTGGGACTCGTGCTGGGCGAAAAAAGACATCAAAACGTCCTCGATAGTATACCCCATGTGGAAAGAATGGTAGGGGTCAGTAGGTGGCATAGCAGAGTCTGGTGCCCAAAGGAACGGCTCACTGGTGGGATCAAAATGTGCCACATGAAATGGAGAAACAGAGGGTGGAACAGATGACATCTGGGGCATGAAGGGGATAGACATCGGTATATGCCCAAAAGGATGGGCTGAAGAACCCTCTCCAGTCCTCGCTGGAGGTACAAACTGAGGAACCTGAAAAGAAAAATCAACATGTCGTGTATCAGGGATCTGAGGGGGAAAAGGTGGAACATCCTCATCAGCAGGTATCCAACCGTGCTGTGCATGCTCATCTGGTGGATCCATGCGTGCCGCGAACAGTGCATGCTCGGGCTCTAGTGGGATGGGATCGGGTGCAACAAAAGGGTGAACAGGTGCAATGTGCTCAACAGGATGGTCAACAGGTATATCAACCACAGGTAGAGGAACAACAAGGTCAACAACAACATGATCGCCCTCTAACAAAGGAACATCCACGGGGAGATCATCAACAGGTGGGTCTGCTATAACAGGCTCAATAGGGATGTCAGCATGTACGGGATCATGCTCAAGTATGGGGTCTAGAGCGGCTGCCTGCTCAGGAGCGATGACAGGCTCGGGATCATCAAAAGCCATCTCGAAGTCAAACTCGGGGTCGATAGGATCTACTGGGTCAGCTGGATCCTCCATGGGCTGATCCATAGGTATAAACTCGATATCACGATCCGGGTCGTATCCCGGGGGAAAGATAGGATCAGAGTCCTCTATGTCATCATGGTCAAACGCAAAACTGGGAATAGGTGCAACAGAGGATGCCTGGTCAGGATCAGAATCATGCGCAAAGTGATGTGCGCTCAATGTGTGGGAAGGTGCGGATGCCACAGACTCGAAGGAGTCTGGGACAGGAGAATGTGCAGGCGAATCCTCAGCGGGAACGTCAGCGATCATCAGAAGATCATCCGCAGGAAGAAGGGCCTCGCCCTGGATCTCATCCTCAAAGGGCTCATCCTCAAACAGGCCAATATCGCCATCAGCCTCGGCGTCAAGAAGAAAATCATACCCTGGATAAACGGCTAAGGGTATAGGAGCCGGAATCTCTACTAGAGGTAGGTACTCAGCGGGAGGGCCATCTGCAGGCTCATCAGCACCATCGGGCAGTGCGAAGGGCTGGAAATCATCCTCGTCAGTACTGGTATAGTCAGATGTGTACACCTCATGCTCGGAGGATGCGAGGTCATCAGATACGATAGGTATGGGTCCAGTGGTGTCCGAATCGCCAGTACCGGCGGAGTCCATGAGTCTGTAACATAAACACAAATATGCTCAAATAATCAGTCATACAATCAGATAATCACATAGTCACCAAGTAAGCATTCAATTCATTATCCTAGTCTCACTAGCCAATTTCTCCCAGTCTTTAAGACTGCTCTATCCTCCACCTCGACCTCTTAGATCGAGCCTCGGTCCCCTTGACCGAGCCTCAGCCTTCATGACTGAGCCTACTCTTCCTAGCCTCACTAGCCAACTACCTCGGTCACCTAGACCGAGCCTCGATCCTCCAGACCGAGCCTCAGCCCTCCAGGCTGAGCCTATAATAAATCAACGCGCTCAACTACCTCGGTCACCTAGACCGAGCCTCGATCCTCCAGACCGAGCCTCAGCCTTCAGGCTGAGCCTATAAATAATAAAATGTGCTCAACATTTGTTTGTAAAAAGTTTTGGATCTGGACTTAAGTGGTATGCAGTAAAATGTTTTCGTGAGAGCCCTAGTGATCATAGTCTAGACTCGAGAAGGAATCCTAGTTCGCTATGATCAGAGCTCTGATACCAAGCTGTCACACCCTGGCTTTGCGGAAGCGTGGTTAATTTTGGTGTGACTTCTTAATACCATAGCTTAACCATAACAAAGCTATATGAAATAAAATCATGCAAGATCATCCATTTGATTAAGTTTTAGAACCAGAGTATCATACCATTGTCTTAAAGACTTACAACATCATAACATAAAACATTGTCTTGAAAAACATAAACCGTAACATGAAACAAGCGCAGTTTAAGAGTTGTGACTTGTCCAGGAAAGAGTCACATTTCCTAAACTGGGATGACCTTGGAACCCTTATGCAACGGGAAAACATAACATACCGTGCCAGATCTTTAATTTCCTGAAATACATGTAAGTTGAAAAATCAACAATAATGTTGAGCGAGTTCATGTGTAAGTGAGTATGTAAAACACTTATAAGTATAAAAGTTCCCTGGTATGTAGCAGTGTAAGGAAAAAGAGATCACCAATGGTTTGCAAGGCCATTAGTATGTGTGAAGTGCAAGTAGGAAGACTCAACCTAGCAGATTTTGCGTCGGGTACAAAGTCACTCCAAGGTCCGTTCTGTTGGGCCTCTCAGAGGTCCGTTCTGTTGGGCCTAGAGTTGGGCTCGCTACACCCAGATAGATCTACCGCTTACGTCCCTCGGTGTTTCTGCCTACCCACTCACATGATCTAAGTAGTAAACCTACTTACGTTAACCATACCATGTATAAAGTACTTGTAATCAAAGTAACATGTATTTCACCCCCGCAGTTAAGAAAACTGAAAACAGTTAGAGAAAAGGGGGACATGAACTCACAGTGAAGCGTCTCTACCAAGTATCTCCTGCTCACGCAGCTGTGCGACGACCTACAGGTGCTAATTTCTATTAGACGGACGGCCATGCCTTAGCTTTATAGTTTAAGTCTTTGGGAAATAGTTAGACAACTATTTCGTGTTTACATTCTGTATATACTTGGTAGTTATTCTCCTTCCCAAGGATGGGGGATTCAATACATGTGCGTTCAAATTATATCATTAAGTCTCACTTAATATATGTACATTTCCAATTCCAAAATATAAGTATTTTTCTCCAATAATACGTTGTTAAAATACGCGTTCATAAATATTTCCGTAAGTGCGTAAGTTACGTTTTAACAATCGAGTGGTAATATAATTACCGGTGTAACTTATATATTTATGGTGAAAGCGTTCGTATTATTTTGGATTCGTTATCGTTCGTAAATATTATTTTTACTCTAAAAATAATATTTATGTATTTTCACAAAATAATCATAAACAATGTGTGAAAATATATATTTATCACGTTAAATTCTGTGAAAATCCCACCTCCGAATATTTAGTAAATAAAGTCATGGCGAAATTCATATTTCGAAAACATGTCAAAAATAATTCTAACACTTGTAGTGTAAATAGTTCTAAGTGTTAGGTTTTTAGAAAAAATTCGCCAGAGTTTCCTCTGTAACTGGAGGTGGCCACGCTTTCAAGCGTATCATTTTCTTTAACAAATCAACTCAACAATTTTCTTTATTTGATCAGAACAACTTTTCTCACAACAACTAATCAACATATGTGTAAATTGCCAAAAATTACATGAACTTGCAGTTTTTCCCAAAACTGTGGTGTAAACCCCTTAAATTTAGTAGATCTTCATATAAGGTAATTTGATCTTGTAAAAACCTCGTTTTTAGAGAAAATCCATCTTTACAACTTCCAGTCATCTTTTACAAAAACTGTTATTTTGTCGGATCTTTTCATTTCACAAGTGTTTACACACTTGTGGTTTATAAAAATCATGCTTGTTAGTGTAAGATCTATCTTTTAAAATACATGATTTCTTTGATACGTGGTTCTTTGAAAATACCACTTGCAGATACGTAGATCTGCTAGTTTTTAAACACAATTTCACAAGTAAAACTCTTTTACACAAGTTCATGATTCGCGTGTGGTAGAGTTTCACCTTTTAACCCTTGTATTATTCAAAACAAGCTTATGTTAAGATCCATGATCTTACCAAACCGGGTTAAACGATGATCCGAGCTACCACATCATAGATCGAGCCTAAATAATCATACATTTCGAATACTACATCATTTACACAACATATAAGCTATTAACCACCATTTTTAGTGTTGTTAGTAAACTTTAAAGCATCAACTTGTAAGATTCCGAGTTTTAATCATCATACATCTTATTAACCATCTTAGATTAGTTCAAGAACGAGTTTTAAGCATTATACCTCTAGCTCGAGGCTAGGGAAGAATCTATGCGCAAAAGAGGTGGATAAAAGCTAAGTAGAGAGGTCCTTCGCGTTCCGCTTGCACCAAGCTTCCTAATACGAGACCCTTGATGTTTGTGTGATGTTGGAATGGCTTGAACAAGATCGAAGGATGGATGGATGTGTGGGTGTGGGTTCGGCCGAGAGCCAAAGGGAAAGAGAGAGAGAGAGTTGTTGAGTTTGTGAAGTGTGAATGATCTCATGTGTTAAACCTTAAACTTATAGGCAAAGTTAATGACAATTATCCAAGGGTTAATGTGCCCCCTAGATATTAAGCATTAGGGAATTAAATAATCAACAAGTACAATGAGGTGGTCACTATGTGACCGATTCGGTTGGGGGGGGGTCTAATCCGATTCCATTTCAACCATAGGTTAAGTATTAGTTAGATAATTAAGTTAAGTTAAGTGTTTAACTTGGTTACTTGTGTGTAGTGTGTTACAATGGGTGTTAGGGTACTCAGGGACCCTAACTGGCTCAGAAAAAGATAAGTAATGAAAATAACAATATTTTCATGTTCCGGGTAAAGTCCGGTTGTTTGGTTGGATAGTAATCCGTTAAAGCGTTACTAAAGCTTTAAAGTGTCGTTATTACTCTTTTTAGTGACACTACTCATTTCTGACACTTTGGAAAGTGTCTAGTAATATTTTTCTCATGTTTTGGCACTTTATTAGTTAGCTAAAAGCTGAATTATTGTGTAAAGTGCTGAGTTTTGTACTTAGAGTACGTTTTAGGCACATCCAGTCATTGTGACTTATTCCTAGAGACGCAGTTCTACAACCCTTATATCCCTACACTCACCACTTAGTGTAGCAAAATATTTCAGGCTCTTACAGGCCTTAGAGGCAGTGTCTGCCTGATGCTGGTTTTATCAGCATGTTCAATAGGTTATCCGTTATAGTGCTACTGTGCTTTTTGTGCATCATGGTTGTCACTAGGGTTCAGCATGTAAATAATGTAGTGACAGCAAGCAAGTATGATGCAAGTAAGTACATGTATCAGATATCAAGTAGCAGTTCATCAGCTAGTTCAAACAAGCACAGTAATTAAGCAGTAATTAATCATTAGTTAAGTCGTACGGATACCTGGTTTAGTGCGGGTTGTCACATTCTCCCCCCGTTAAATAAATTTCGTCCCGAAATTTAAGTTCTGCTTGTAGATGCAGGGTTCTTAGGAAAAAGGTGGGGGTATTTCTCTTTCATCCGGTCCTCACGTTCCCAGGTGTACTCAGGACCGTGTCTGGCATTCCAACGAACTTTGACGAGCTTGACACTGCTCCGGCGGGTCTTGTTTACTTTCCAATCCGTAACCTCAACCGGTTCTTCAACGAAGTGGAGCGTGTCGTCAACATGAATCTCGTCGGTGGGAATGGCAACGGTAACTTGAGTTGGACTTTTCTTCAGGTTGGATACATGAAATGTATCGTGAACACCATTCAGTTCAGCAGGTAGGTCCAACTTGTATGCTACTAGTCCTATTCTTTCCAGAATTCTGAAGGGACCAATGTAGCGCGGATTTAACTTCCCACGCTTCCCGAAGCGTGCCACACCCTTCCAGGGTGAGACTTTCAATAACACCATTTCTCCAACTTGGAAATTCACATGTTTTCGGTTTGGATCCGCATAGGCCTTCTGTCTGTGGCGAGCTGCTTCGATGCGTTTAAGAATCTGCGCGATCTTGTCTGTCGTCTCTTGGACGATCTCGGGACCAGCAAGCTGCCTATCACCTGCGTCAGCCCAACATAGAGGTAATCGGCACTTGCGTCCGTAAAGGGCTTCAAATGGCGCGACACCAATACTGGTGTGGTAGCTGTTGTTGTATGAAAATTCGACCAAAGGCAAATGTTTATCCCAGCTACCGCCCAAATCCATGACACACGCTCTCAGCATGTCTTCCAAAGTCTGTATCGTTCGCTCGCTCTGGCCGTCAGTTTGCGGATGAAACGCAGTGCTCAGATTCACTTGTGAGCCAAAGGCTTCTTGGAAGGATTGCCATATCCTTGACACAAATCTTCCGTCTCTATCAGAAATGATCGAGAGAGGCACTCCATGACGTGCAACGATCTCTCTCATGTAAATTTCAGCCAATTTGCTCGTATTATCCTTCTCTCTGATAGGTAAGAAGTGTGCTGACTTCGTTAATCGATCCACTATCACCCAGATAGTGTCATGGCCTCTTGGCGTTCTTGGCAATTTTGTAACAAAATCCATTGAGATTTGTTCCCATTTCCACTTGGGAATCTCAGGTTGTTGCAGAAGTCCTGAAGGCTTCTGGTATTCCGCTTTAACCTTAGCGCACGTTAAACATTTGCTCACGTAAACAGCAACATCGCCTTTCATCCTAGGCCACCAATAATAATCTTTGAGATCTTGGTACATCTTATCCGCTCCAGGATGGATAGAGTACCGCGACTTGTGAGCTTCATCGAAAATAACTTTCCTTAAATCACCAAACAGAGGAACCCAAATCCTTTTCTCGAAGCATAACGTTCCTTCCTCGTTTGGTACCAGTAGCTTCTCCATCCCACGGAGATATTCTTCTTCAAGGTTTCCTTCCTTGAGAGCTTCTTTCTGCGCGGTACGAATGCGCGAGGAAAGATCGGTTCGTATAATCATTTCTAAAGCTCTAACCCTTATGGGCTTGATTCTCTCCTTACGACTTAGGGCATCGGCGACTACATTCGCCTTCCCTGGATGATACTTTATCTCGCAGTCGTAGTCGTTCAACAATTCAACCCATCGTCTTTGCCTCATATTCAACTCCTTCTGGTTGAATATATGCTGTAGGCTCTTGTGATCTGTAAAGATTGTACACTTCGTACCATAAAGGTAGTGTCTCCAGATCTTTAAAGCAAAAACCACTGCGCCGAGCTCCAAATCGTGTGTGGTATAGTTCTTTTCATGCACTTTCAACTGACGCGATGCGTAAGCAATAACCTTTTGGCGTTGCATCAACACACAACCCAATCCTTGACGCGATGCGTCGCAGTATACCACAAAATCATCAGTACCTTCTGGTAGAGCTAAAATTGGCGCGTTACAAAGCTTATCCTTCAATATCTGAAACGCTTCATCCTGTTTGGTTCCCCAATCAAACTTCTTGTCCTTCTGCGTGAGGAGCGTCAATGGTTGAGCGATCTTTGAAAAATTCTCAATGAATCTTCGATAATAGCCAGCCAAACCCAAGAATTGCCGAATCTCGGTTGGCGTCATTGGCGTTTCCCAATCCTTGATCGCCTCGATCTTTGTTGGATCCACGTGGATTCCATCTCCATTTACCACGTGCCCAAGGAATTGCACCTCTCGTAGCCAAAACTCGCACTTAGAGAATTTGGCATACAGCTGTTCCTTCTTCAGCAGCTCTAGAATGGCTCTAAGATGCTGCTCGTGTTCAGCCTTCGTCTTTGAATAAATTAAAATGTCATCGATAAATACAATCACGAACTTATCCAAGTACGGCTTGCAAACTCTATTCATTAGATCCATGAATACCGCAGGTGCGTTTGTCAAACCAAATGGCATAACGAGGAACTCGTAGTGTCCATAGCGAGTTCTGAAGGCTGTCTTCGGAATGCTCTCTTCTTGTATCCTTAGCTGATGGTATCCAGATCGAAGATCGATCTTTGAATAAAAGCTTGAACCTTGCAGTTGGTCAAACAGATCATCAATTCTTGGCAGAGGATACCTATTCTTGATTGTCAGCTTGTTCAATTCCCGGTAGTCAATACACATACGGAAACTACCGTCCTTCTTTTTGACAAACAGGACCGGAGCTCCCCAAGGCGAGAAGCTTGGTCGGATAAAACCCTTGTCTAACAACTCTTGAAGTTGTGTCGACAGTTCCTGCATCTCAGACGGAGCAAGTCTATAAGGTGCCTTAGCCACAGGTGCGGCGCCTGGAACTAAATCGATGTGAAACTCTACTTGCCTCTGAGGTGGCAGTCCAGGCAAGTCTTCTGGGAAGACTTCTGGATACTCCCTCACGACGGGGATGTCTTCGATCTTTGGCTCAGCAGCCCTTTTATCCACAATGTGTGCCAGAAAAGCAACACATCCTTTCTGCAAACACTTCCTTGCTTTCAAGCAGCTGATAATCCTCAACGGCGTCTCACGCTTCTCTCCGTGAACCACAATGGTCTCACCATCATCGGTTGGGATACGAACAATCTTTTCGTGACAAACTATCTCAGCCTTGTTGCCTGATAACCAATCCATTCCTACCACCACGTCGAAGCTTCCCAACTGGACTGGTAGTAGATCTAAAGCAAACTCACGCTCTCCTAATTCGATCACACAACCTCTGATAACTTCATTGGCTTCTACTAACTTCCCATTGGCCAATTCGATTGAGTACGGAATATTTAACTTATTAGCGGCTAAACCAAGCATATTCTTAAATTCTAACGACACGAAGCTATAATCGGCACCAGTATCAAATAAAACGGATGCATAGCGTTGATTTACAGGGAACGTACCAGTAACGACATTGGGGTCCTGGCGCGCTTCCCTTGCTTCGATTTGGAACACTCTTCCACGGGCTTGGTTTAACTCTGGGCAGTTCTTCTTAAATGCCCGATATCACCGCAGTTATAGCATCCAAGTCTTTGCCCGTTTCCACCTCCATTTCCAGCTTGGTTGTTGTTTTGGTTTGCATTTCCAGCTTGGTTCACAAAGTTGCCTCGATTCCCGTTTCCTCCATAGTTTCCTTGTGAGCGATTACCACCACGATTATTATTCCTATTCCCAAATCCTCCTTGGCCTCCCTGACCAGCAGTGGCCCAACAAGTGTCCTTCGAGTGGCCACGTTTCCCACATGCTTCGCATACTTTTGGCCCGCAATGACCAGAATGGTGGCGCTGGCAGGTGTTGCATTTGGGCTGGGTGCCCATATACCCTTTTCCTTTCTTTCCTCTACCAGCTGTAACCTGAGCTGGCGTGTCTGACCCTCCTTTCTTAACCACCACACTGGCGCCCTGCTTGAAGTTCGAGAACTTCCTTTTGTTACCTCCTGATGACTTGACGTGAGTCTCTGCCTTCTTGGTCTTGATCTCGTCAAACTTATTCAGGCGAATAGCCTCCTCAGTGAGAGCTACGCTCAAATCGATCGCCTCAGTAATGGTTGCAGGCTTGGATGAGGTTACCATGCTTATGATTTGAGGAGCTAGTCCCCAAATGAAACGTTCAATTCTCTTGAACTCAGGAGTGACCATGTAGGGTACCACATGCGATAAGTCATGGAATCTTTGAACGTATTCTGCTATCTTTGGACCGTCCATTCTCAAGTGCCAGAACTCGGTCTCCAATCGCTGGATTTCTGCGCGGGAACAGTACTTTTTGCGCATGAGTTCCTTCAGTTCGGTCCAGGTCAGCGCGTAGGCAGCAGCTTCGCCAAGTGTCTGTACTTGCAGATTCCACCAAGAGAGGGCTCCATCCAAGAATAGCCCTGAGATATAGGTGACTTGCTGATCCAGAGCGCACTTGCTCATGCGAAGAACAGATTCGGTTTTCTCAGTCCAACGAACAAAGGCGACAGCACCTCCTGTGCCATCAAAGTTTACGGGCTTGCAGTCTAAGAACTGCTTGTAGGTGCATCCTGCACATACGTTATAACATACGTTTGGCATTAGCGTCATTGCTAAAGATATCCAATTAGGTCATGGTAGGTCTAAATGACTTGGTATTACCATGAGGTGGATTATTGTTGTTGCCAGTGTTGCCAGAGTTGCTTCCACTAGTCCCTCCTTGAGAGGCGGCGTATTGTGCAATGGCAGCAGCGATAATTTGCTGGAGTTCTGCCTCATTAGTAGGCATGTGTGTCTCACGTCTCGGCGGCATCTTCTAAAAGATGGTTTACGTTGGTCAGGCCATAGTAAAACGTACGTATATAGTAATAGTAATAGCACATAACATCTCATGTTATCAACACATCAGAAATACCAATCACACAACATCCCATATCATAAAAATATAAATAAGCAATCAAGCGAATCAAATATGGTGAGAATACTGCGATTGCCATATATCGAGACCACATAGTAAGTGTATCAGTACATCCCTGTGTCATACAATCATCAATCAACTAGGGGCTACATCACCCCTGTCCAAAAACTATATCATGTCAATGTCAAATACGTCAAATACATGTCATCAAAAGTCAAAATCATCATGTAGTCTCCAAAAATGATGTGCAGTCAAAAGCATTCGCCGTCTTCTCACCAACGTCTACCCAAACAGCACTGATGAGCTCTATACAGATGGTGGTGGAGGAGGGGGAAAGTGGGTGTAAAACAAACGACGTAACTGGAGCCAGTCCTCCTCCAGGGCTCGCTGGGTACGGATGATAGAAGCAACCTGCTGCTCTAGTGTAAAGAGACGGGCAGCATAATCTGGAGGTAAGGGTCGAAATGGCTGCAGGGGAGAGTGTGTCTGACCATGGCACTGGCATGGTGGCAGCTGAGCTCTCTCAAGCTCCTGGATGCACTGCGTGTGGGACTCGTGCTGGGCGAAAAAAGACATCAAAACGTCCTCGATAGTATACCCCATGTGGAAAGAATGGTAGGGGTCAGTAGGTGGCATAGCAGAGTCTGGTGCCCAAAGGAACGGCTCACTGGTGGGATCAAAATGTGCCACATGAAATGGAGAAACAGAGGGTGGAACAGATGACATCTGGGGCATGAAGGGGATAGACATCGGTATATACCCAAAAGGATGGGCTGAAGAACCCTCTCCAGTCCTCGCTGGAGGTACAAACTGAGGAACCTGAAAAGAAAAATCAACATGTCGTGTATCAGGGATCTGAGGGGGAAAAGGTGGAACATCCTCATCAGCAGGTATCCAACCGTGCTGTGCATGCTCATCTGGTGGATCCATGCGTGCCGCGAACAGTGCATGCTCGGGCTCTAGTGGGATGGGATCGGGTGCAACAAAAGGGTGAACAGGTGCAATGTGCTCAACAGGATGGTCAACAGGTATATCAACCACAGGTAGAGGAACAACAAGGTCAACAACAACATGATCGCCCTCTAACAAAGGAACATCCACGGGGAGATCATCAACAGGTGGGTCTGCTATAACAGGCTCAATAGGGATGTCAGCATGTACGGGATCATGCTCAAGTATGGGGTCTAGAGCGGCTGCCTGCTCAGGAGCGATGACAGGCTCGGGATCATCAAAAGCCATCTCGAAGTCAAACTCGGGGTCGATAGGATCTACTGGGTCAGCTGGATCCTCCATGGGCTGATCCATAGGTATAAACTCGATATCACGATCCGGGTCGTATCCCGGGGGAAAGATAGGATCAGAGTCCTCTATGTCATCATGGTCAAACGCAAAACTGGGAATAGGTGCAACAGAGGATGCCTGGTCAGGATCAGAATCATGCGCAAAGTGATGTGCGCTCAATGTGTGGGAAGGTGCGGATGCCACAGACTCGAAGGAGTCTGGGACAGGAGAATGTGCAGGCGAATCCTCAGCGGGAACGTCAGCGATCATCAGAAGATCATCCGCAGGAAGAAGGGCCTCGCCCTGGATCTCATCCTCAAAGGGCTCATCCTCAAACAGGCCAATATCGCCATCAGCCTCGGCATCAAGAAGAAAATCATACGCTGGATAAACGGCTAAGGGTATAGGAGCCGGAATCTCTACTAGAGGTAGGTACTCAGCGGGAGGGCCATCTGCAGGCTCATCAGCACCATCGGGCAGTGCGAAGGGCTGGAAATCATCCTCGTCAGTACTGGTATAGTCAGATGTGTACACCTCATGCTCGGAGGATGCGAGGTCATCAGATACGATAGGTATGGGTCCAGTGGTGTCCGAATCGCCAGTACCGGCGGAGTCCATGAGTCTGTAACATAAACACAAATATGCTCAAATAATCAGTCATACAATCAGATAATCACATAGTCACCAAGTAAGCATTCAATTCATTATCCTAGTCTCACTAGCCAATTTCTCCCAGTCTTTAAGACTGCTCTATCCTCCACCTCGACCTCTTAGATCGAGCCTCGGTCCCCTTGACCGAGCCTCAGCCTTCATGACTGAGCCTACTCTTCCTAGCCTCACTAGCCAACTACCTCGGTCACCTAGACCGAGCCTCGATCCTCCAGACCGAGCCTCAGCCCTCCAGGCTGAGCCTATAATAAATCAACGCGCTCAACTACCTCGGTCACCTAGACCGAGCCTCGATCCTCCAGACCGAGCCTCAGCCTTCAGGCTGAGCCTATAAATAATAAAATGTGCTCAACATTTGTTTGTAAAAAGTTTTGGATCTGGACTTAAGTGGTATGCAGTAAAATGTTTTCGTGAGAGCCCTAGTGATCATAGTCTAGACTCGAGAAGGAATCCTAGTTCGCTATGATCAGAGCTCTGATACCAAGCTGTCACACCCTGGCTTTGCGGAAGCGTGGTTAATTTTGGTGTGACTTCTTAATACCATAGCTTAACCATAACAAAGCTATATGAAATAAAATCATGCAAGATCATCCATTTGATTAAGCTTTAGAACCAGAGTATCATACCATTGTCTTAAAGACTTACAACATCATAACATAAAACATTGTCTTGAAAAACATAAACCGTAACATGAAACAAGCGCAGTTTAAGAGTTGTGACTTGTCCAGGAAAGAGTCACATTTCCTAAACTGGGATGACCTTGGAACCCTTATGCAGCGGGAAAACATAACATACCGTGCCAGATCTTTAATTTCCTGAAATACATGTAAGTTGAAAAATCAACAATAATGTTGAGCGAGTTCATGTGTAAGTGAGTATGTAAAACACTTATAAGTATAAAAGTTCCCTGGTATGTAGCAGTGTAAGGAAAAAGAGATCACCAATGGTTTGCAAGGCCTCTAGTATGTGTGAAGTGCAAGTAGGAAGACTCAACCTAGCAGATTTTGCGTCGGGTACAAAGTCACTCCAAGGTCCGTTCTGTTGGGCCTCTCAGAGGTCCGTTCTGTTGGGCCTAGAGTTGGGCTCGCTACACCCAGATAGATCTACCGCTTACGTCCCTCGGTGTTTCTGCCTACCCACTCACATGATCTAAGTAGTAAACCTACTTACGTTAACCATACCATGTATAAAGTACTTGTAATCAAAGTAACATGTATTTCACCCCCGCAGTTAAGAAAACTGAAAACAGTTAGAGAAAAGGGGGACATGAACTCACAGTGAAGCGTCTCTACCAAGTATCTCCTGCTCACGCAGCTGTGCGACGACCTACAGGTGCTAATTTCTATTAGACGGACGGCCGTGCCTTAGCTTTATAGTTTAAGTCTTTGGGAAATAGTTAGACAACTATTTCGTGTTTACATTCTGTATATACTTGGTAGTTATTCTCCTTCCCAAGGATGGGGGATTCAATACATGTGCGTTCAAATTATATCATTAAGTCTCACTTAATATATGTACATTTCCAATTCCAAAATATAAGTATTTTTCTCCAATAATACGTTGTTAAAATACGCGTTCATAAATATTTCCGTAAGTGCGTAAGTTACGTTTTAACAATCGAGTGGTAATATAATTACCGGTGTAACTTATATATTTATGGTGAAAGCGTTCGTATTATTTTGGATTCGTTATCGTTCGTAAATATTATTTTTACTCTAAAAATAATATTTATGTATTTTCACAAAATAATCATAAACAGTGTGTGAAAATATATATTTATCACGTTAAATTCTGTGAAAATCCCACCTCCGAATATTTAGTAAATAAAGTCATGGCGAAATTCATATTTCGAAAACATGTCAAAAATAATTCTAACACTTGTAGTGTAAATAGTTCTAAGTGTTAGGTTTTTAGAAAAAATTCGCCAGAGTTTCCTCTGTAACTGGAGGTGGCCACGCTTTCAAGCGTATCATTTTCTTTAACAAATCAACTCAACAATTTTCTTTATTTGATCAGAACAACTTTTCTCACAACAACTAATCAACATATGTGTAAATTGCCAAAAATTACATGAACTTGCAGTTTTTCCCAAAACTGTGGTGTAAACCCCTTAAATTTAGTAGATCTTCATATAAGGTAATTTGATCTTGTAAAAACCTCGTTTTTAGAGAAAATCCATCTTTACAACTTCCAGTCATCTTTTACAAAAACTGTTATTTTGTCGGATCTTTTCATTTCACAAGTGTTTACACACTTGTGGTTTATAAAAATCATGCTTGTTAGTGTAAGATCTATCTTTTAAAATACATGATTTCTTTGATACGTGGTTCTTTGAAAATACCACTTGCAGATACGTAGATCTGCTAGTTTTTAAACACAATTTCACAAGTAAAACTCTTTTACACAAGTTCATGATTCGCGTGGGGTAGAGTTTCACCTTTTAACCCTTGTATTATTCAAAACAAGCTTATGTTAAGATCCATGATCTTACCAAACCGGGTTAAACGATGATCCGAGCTACCACATCATAGATCGAGCCTAAATAATCATACATTTCGAATACTACATCATTTACACAACATATAAGCTATTAACCACCATTTTTAGTGTTTTTAGTAAACTTTAAAGCATCAACTTGTAAGATTCCGAGTTTTAATCATCATACATCTTATTAACCATCTTAGATTAGTTCAAGAACGAGTTTTAAGCATTATACCTCTAGCTCGAGGCTAGGGAAGAATCTATGCGCAAAAGAGGTGGATAAAAGCTAAGTAGAGAGGTCCTTCGCGTTCCGCTTGCACCAAGCTTCCTAATACGAGACCCTTGATGTTTGTGTGATGTTGGAATGGCTTGAACAAGATCGAAGGATGGATGGATGTGTGGGTGTGGGTTCGGCTGAGAGCCAAAGGGAAAGAGAGAGAGAGAGTTGTTGAGTTTGTGAAGTGTGAATGATCTCATGTGTTAAACCTTAAACTTATAGGCAAAGTTAATGACAATTATCCAAGGGTTAATGTGCCCCCTAGATATTAAGCATTAGGGAATTAAATAATCAACAAGTACAATGAGGTGGTCACTATGTGACCGATTCGGTTGGGGGGGGGGTCTAATCCGATTCCATTTCAACCATAGGTTAAGTATTAGTTAGATAATTAAGTTAAGTTAAGTGTTTAACTTGGTTACTTGTGTATAGTGTGTTACAATGGGTGTTAGGGTACTCAGGGACCCTAACTGGCTCAGAAAAAGATAAGTAATGAAAATAACAATATTTTCATGTTCCGGGTAAAGTCCGGTTGTTTGGTTGGATAGTAATCCGTTAAAGCGTTACTAAAGCTTTAAAGTGTCGTTATTACTCTTTTTAGTGACACTGCTCATTTCTGACACTTTGGAAAGTGTCTAGTAATATTTTTCTCATGTTTTGGCACTTTATTAGTTAGCTAAAAGCTGAATTATTGTGTAAAGTGCTGAGTTTTGTACTTAGAGTACGTTTTAGGCACATCCAGTCATTGTGACTTATTCCTAGAGACGCAGTTCTACAACCCTTATATCCCTACACTCACCACTTAGTGTAGCAAAATATTTCAGGCTCTTACAGGCCTTAGAGGCAGTGTCTGCCTGATGCTGGTTTTATCAGCATGTTCAATAGGTTATCCGTTATAGTGCTACTGTGCTTTTTGTGCATCATGGTTGTCACTAGGGTTCAGCATGTAAATAATGTAGTGACAGCAAGCAAGTATGATGCAAGTAAGTACATGTATCAGATATCAAGTAGCAGTTCATCAGCTAGTTCAAACAAGCACAGTAATTAAGCAGTAATTAATCATTAGTTAAGTCGTACGGATACCTGGTTTAGTGCGGGTTGTCACATTTTGGATGCCGAAAGACGATCAAGCTCAGCGAAGAACCGAACACGATAAAGATACACGCTTCCGCACTTTGCCACGTTGTAAATTTTAAACAACGAATTTGATCACGCTATGTAGAATAACTTATGAATTGTAAAAGTTTTAATAAAGCCGTATATTTATAATATGTGTAGTCTTAACTACACATCTAATTGTTGTTATTTAATTGTAAAACCGTTAAATAGAAACTAGGGTGTTACACTTGGTGTTGGGATAACCAGTCCATCCCAATGACAACGTCGAAACTACCCAGAGTGATAGGAAGGAGGTCGATTGAGAAAGTGTGATCAGCAAGAACAATATTACAACCCTTGACTATGTGTGTGACCTCTAAACTTTTACCATTAGCTAACTCTACAGCGTGCTTGGGGTTCAAAGGTGTTGGGGTACGCTTAAGCAGTTGACTAACTTTTAGGGACACATAACTAGTATCAGCACCCGAATCAAATAAGACAGTAACGTAAAAGTCGTCGAGAAGGAACTTACCCGTCACAACATTGGGATCATTCCTCGCTTCTCCCTGGACAATAACGAACACACGGCCCCTTGCACCATTTCCATTGTTACCCCCGTTGTTCCCATTCCCCTGATTGTTGTTGTTATTGTTGTTCTGGTTCCTGTTCAGTTGGGGACATTCTCTCTTGAAGTGGCCTTCAGCTCCACACTGAAAGCACCCTTTGTTGTTGCCTTGCTGCTGTTGCTGGCGTTGATTCTGTTGAGCTTGTTGTTGCTGACGATTCTGGTTTGCGGGGTATAAACTTCTACAATCCTTTGCTGCGTGGCCTGGTTTGTTGCACCGATGACAGTTACCCCTGGTGCATGGCCCGCTGTGATGTAGATTACAGCGATTGCATTTAGGGTGATTTCCCTTGTACACACCATGACTTTGGCTACCAGATGATTGCTGACTAGGACTCTTATAATCGTCAGTCCTTCTCTGCTGAGACTGAGATTGCACAGAAGTTGAACCTTTACTTGAAGCTCCATCCCATTTTCTCTTGTTGTCACTAGGAGCATCCGAAGTAGCTGTAGCATTTATACGCTTTGGTAACCTGTTCTGCTCCACCGCTTGATCAGTGAGACGGTGAGCCAACTGAACAACCTGCTGGATGGTGGCGAGGTTTGCTGAAATCACATGACTTTGGATCTCTGGCACTAGACCCTTAAGATAAAGTTCGATACGCTTAATTGGAGGGTCCACCATAGTAGGACACAGTAATGCAAGCTCATTTGATCTCTTCGTATACGCCTCAATTTCTGACCCCGTCATCTTGAGGTTGAAGAACTCGACTTCCAGCTTATGAATGTCGTCACGACTGCAGTATTCTTCCTTGATCATTTCTTTAAAATTGTTCCAGGGGGTGGCGTTAGCAGCAACCAACCCCAGCATTTGGACCTGAGCGTTCCACCATGTGAGGGCTAAACCCTCGAGAGTACCGGTAGCATACTTCACCCTGCGTGCCTCAGGGCATTCACACATTTCGAACACATATTCTAGTTTCTCAAACCAGTGGAGGAGACCTACGGCTCCTTCAGTGCTGCTGAAAGTAGTTGGTCGGCAGTCCATAAAGGTTTTGAAGGTGCACACAGGTGGCTGAGCATGCTGACCTGTTGTGGGTGTAAGAAAGGACAAAGTTTAACACAAAGGTAGGTTCACGAGAGTAGGACCTAAAGATCCTAGAATGAGTTTTAAACTGCAGGGTATACCTCCTGCTTGTGCGGCTGCAAGTGCCGCAGCAACCTGTTCGTTAATCAGAGCCGTCAACTGGGCTTGAGTCATGTTAATGTGTCCAGACATGATCTTCATATCAAGGGAAACATGAGTGAGAAGGGTTCGCGAAAGTGCGATAACAGAAGAGAGTAAGCACACATGTGTTCAAGCAACAGTAGCTATACTAACTAAGCATATCATGAGCAAAGTTCTACGATATCTAGCATATAGGTAATAAAACATAAACCATAACACCTAGAACGTCGAGCCTTGCACGTGGAGTGAAGCGTCGTTGTGGATCGTAGAGCACTGTACAGGTTATAGTCTGGTTTTAACAAAAACGTTTTCCCTTATTAAAACTAAGTTCTCTATAACCAATGGCTCTGATACCAATCTGTCACACCCCAAAAATCCACACGCGGAGTATCACCGCTTGGAGGCGTGACTGACCAGGATCAAACCACTAATCATATTGAACAAGCAAGTAATTAATTGTAAAAGTCCAACCAACACAGTTAATGTCCAAAGCAAACATAGTTTAAGTTATGAGCGGAAGCATAATGTTTAAAATCAAAACACAAGTTTAAATATCCAAAGGTTTAACATGGCACATAGCTGTCCATGTCCCACAACGACTCTTCCCCATGCAAGCTCCAGCTAAGTACCTATTGACCTGCAAAGCATGTAGTAACGAGTCAACAATAACGTTGAGCGAGTTCACAGTTGGGTGTTGGTTTTAGTTGTTCCAAAAATAATTCCTTTAACTGGCATCCCTGCCGTGGGGGTTACCCCATAGTTGAAAACGTGATTTGTTTAACCCATTAACTCTGGCAATCCAGCCGTGGGGGCTACCCCATGGTAGTTATCTGGCATTTCGGCCGTGGGGGCTACCCCATGTATACACTAGACTCGTTACCATATCGACTGCTGACTGTAGTCATGTTTATGTGCCCTGAACTGTCAATGTCTATCATCATTGACGTGCCTAGATCCATTAGTTCACGCCCGTCCTCTACGGCACGGTGTGAGGCTTGTCAGACCTAAATAGCGCTATCTAACTAATGACCCGCTCGCCATTGGCTCGGCGATTAAGTCGTAAAAAAAGGAGGGACTTCGTGATAGAGTTTTGGTCTAGTAAAAGTTATCTGTCCGTAAGGACGAGGAATTACATTCCTGAACCAGTACTGTCCTACCCAAGAAAGGACGAGGAATCCATATTCCTTAACCCCATTCCCAACCCCTGGGAATCCATGCTTTGTAGAGTGTGAACTCACCTTTGGTTTGCTCGGTAGATAAGTAAAGGTCAATCGAGCTGCTAGAGGTCAACCACGTCCTAACATGGTTACCATACAAGTCAGGTTTTGGTTTCAAGTTGTGCACATAAGTATCACATAAGCTAGCAGGTAAGGAACACACAGATTATGGTAATCACACATCATCACGTTTAACAGTCATAACGTATTCAACTTGTACGATTAAAAGATTGGGCTCGCACAAGTCTAATGGCCTTGTGCGAGTCATCCGTTGGAGCCCACTACTACCCGGCCCAATAACAAGAAACCCAACAAAACTAAAAACATGAACACGGCCCAAATAACAAGTCTTGTGCGTTCCGGATAGCTTGTACGATCCGATTGGGTTTTGCGATTGAAACTAGCCCAACCCAATATGCATATCCGGCCCAACAGTTAAATAAACATAATCAACTTGTGCGATCCGGCAGTCTTGTGCGACTGAGGACCTCTTGTGCGATCAGGCCATCTTGTGCGAATGGACCTCTTGTGCGACCAAGAGGTCTTGTGCGAATGGTTTAAAATATCCGAATATTATGACATTCAGTTACAATCATTCAATGGTTTCCAAATTCACAATTTATTAATAAATGTTAACAACTTCCATATCAAACAGAAATCGATCAAATCATTATTTTTAACAATTGATTCACATAAACCCTAACATCATAATTATGAACAACGACCTATCAACACATAAACATATTAACATGGATCTCGATTCACTAACATACATTCGATTATGACAACACAATAATTCATTCTAATCATAATATATCACAGCCGATTACATACCTTCTATCCTAATCATTATGTAAACAATCCGAGAACATGACATGCTAGCCGATTAACATCACCATACTTAATCGATTGGCTAGAACATCATCATAGGATTAACAATCCGAAACATATAACATAACAGCCGATTAACAAGCATTCGGTTCCAGATCATAATCATGCAAATCGAATTTGTTTAAACATCAACACATAACATCATTGTTCATCATTCATACAACCATTTAATCAAATCATGCAATCATAACATCGTGTAACTAAACATAAATCAAGAACACTAACCGATTGAGAGGTCTAACGAAAAGGGTGATCCGATTCAAGGAATGATCTTCGAGAAAAAGGGGATGCTTGCCGTCGGCTTAGAGAGAGAGAGAGAGAGAAGAGCACTAGGGTTTTACGTGTGTGGGTGTTTTGCAACAAATGAGGAGTATACCCTCCACTCATGGGTTATGCGACACAAAGGGGGTGGGCAGAACCCTCCTAATGGGCTGCCCATTCGGTTCACTCACAAGAGGGGTGTGGGCCGAGAGTAATAAAGCCCAAAGGCTTGTGCGTTCGGGTTTCTATTGTGCAATCGGTTCTTTCGTGTGATAATACATACATATATACAAGCACAACACATATTCACATAACATTCAATAACATAACATTCCATTTAATCATCCAATTCACATAGTCACATAATGTTTAAGTTCGTTACATCAAGGTACCAAGTTAGGTTCGGAAATACGAGTTGTCACATTATCCCCAAGTTGAAAGAAATTTCGTCCCGAAATTTAGCACGTACTCACTGAGGAAGCTAGTTAAGTTGCATGGTTTTCCTGGGGTGTCACACCTTTGACGCCGGTCACAGGTCGAACACAACAAAAACCTAAGAATATGATACGAACAAGAACACATCATAAACCGAAATTCAGGTTATACATGTGTACCCAAACACGACAAAAACCCAAACATTGAGACACGTGAACTGAATGACCCGAGTATTCATGGGCTAACATGAATACGACACATTTAACTGGAACTATTTTTATTTCTTTTGAACTAAAATTACAAATGTACAAGTACAAATACAAAATCATATAATATAGTTACATTTAACTATAAACCATTGTGCTCATTTGTCAATCTTTTATGCATAACTAACCAGTTTAAAATACGACATTAAACACATTTTTTAAATGTTTGTAAAAGATACAAGGTTAAATGGGTCTATCGGAAACCCACATGTCGACTCAAACAATTCTTTTATAGTTATACGTGTTCACATGCTCAACCCTAAATGGACCGTACTCATTTAGAGTAAAGCTCAACTTACGAATTCCGTGCTAGTTGTGTGTTATGATTTCCTGTCGTATTAAAAAGTCACACCTTACCATTGTTACTAACCTCTAAATTACTTACCTACATGTTAAAATATTATAAAAAATTTTATATGTGACAGGAATAAAAATCCTATAATCACCGGTTCAAATCAAATGGTATAATAAGGGATAGATCTACAGTTCGTTTTAGATATAGATACACCACCAAACCAACGTTAGGGCTGCGAATCAGGCCGTATATCAAGGGGTGCAGGAGGTGCCTGCGATCAGGGCCCAAATCAATATAGGGGCCGAAAATTTTTTAAAATTTTATATATATTTAAAAAAATCTTGGATGTTTGTATAAATAAGGGCCTGCTAAAAGACCTAAAGTTTTTGAACTAAGTACCTGTTTAAAAGTTAAAAAAGCGGCCCAATTAACAAACCCAAGTGACTAGTCTAAACAAAAATAAGGGCCTGCTAGATCAG
Source organism: Helianthus tuberosus (assembly GCA_030545235.1). Taxonomy (NCBI): domain Eukaryota; kingdom Viridiplantae; phylum Streptophyta; class Magnoliopsida; order Asterales; family Asteraceae; genus Helianthus; species Helianthus tuberosus. Next base: position 640,425 of record CM060417.1, read on the forward strand.
GGAAAGGAAACAAAACGTCGCACTGACGCAGGCAGTATATTATATCGCATAGGGAATTGGGACGAAGGAAACTGGAAACAAAACCTGGATCATATGTTTTTATCGTTTTGATTTCATATGTTTTTGATCTCATACGTTTTTGATTTCATAATATATTAACATTTGTGATTCTGATTTCATATACCATAAAATTTCATGTGATTGAATGAATGTTTTTGGTTAATATTTAGAAATTATGCCTCCCGTTCCTAAATACAAACACCGATCCGGCCATAAAAAACATAAGAAGAGGAAGAGAAAAGAAAGGCGGACGAAGTAAAACAAAACCGAATACACAAGTTTTTTTCAAAAGAAACTAAAAATTCTAGTTCTAACTTGAGTGACGATAATGTGGGTGAAGAAGATGTGAACGTAGATGAAGAACCACACTGTTCGCTTAGCAAGCAGGTTCGATAATTTGATCATTTTTGCTACACTATTTTTGTTAATTTGTTTTATTTATTTCATAACAATTATCATAGTATTATGGGTTTTTAGTATTTGTATATTTGATTGAATGATTGATGAGTTTATGTTATATGAAGATTTGCGAATAGGACCCAATTTTTTTTATCTCGAACAAGGCCAAATTTTTTTATTTATTTTCGGAGACGGCCCTGCTACGAATCACTCTCAAAGATACAGAAATCACCACTACGATTATGAATTCAAGTATAAGAACACCACTCAATATGCTAGAATTAAGCTAATATGAACACAATCAATTTAACTCAAAAATCCATTGAGATAAATCAACCAAAAAGACTTTTTTTTCTTAATCTATTCATGCGATTACAAAGAAAATAGAAACTGCCTTTAAATTCTCTACTTTAACCACTAACATCACTACTTAGGGGTTGTTTGGTAGCCTCTGAATGATCATTAAGAGGCTACCTCTTAATGGAACCATTAAGAATTTTATCAATGAGAAGGTAGAAGAATGTGACATGTGATGATTTACCATTCAGAGGTTACCTCTTAATCATTCAGACTTGAGGTTACCTCTTATTCATTCAGATGTTTTAAACCATTAAGAGGTAGCATCTGAATGGTCATTAAGAGGCTACCAAACAGCCCCTTAGACTTGATAGGCACAAATAAAGAAAGAAGGAAAAAATGAAAACAAGTAAATGCAAATAATCTAAAAAGAAATGAAAATAAGTAAAATGCAAATAATCTAAACCATAATTATCGTAGATTGTAGCTTGGACTTCAACATGCTGGTGAGGTAGAGTTACTAATTTAATTGTTTTCTCTTAGGCTATAGGGTGTGGTCATAACCTTTAAGATCATCATGAACTTTCAAGTCAGCGTCATTTCACCCACTTTTAATCCATTATCCAAAACCACTACCCTAAGGGTATAGTCATGACCCAAACCACTATTTTCTTATTTTAATTTATTTTTGTAAAAAGGAAAATGAAATATCTTAAAAGGAAAGTAGACTCATGATTGTCATGGTTTAATCCATGCCAACCATAGTGGATGATGCAAGAGGATGATATAGCAATCCATTAATGGTCCTATGTGACATTGATAATCCAACCCATACCCCCCACACCCTTTAACCTGGGGTGCATGAAAATGGATCACACCCAAATTACGATATTACCCTTGCACACGGTTCGCATTGGCTTGGGGATGGCTTTCAATATGTATAACTAGTTTTTGGCCCGCCCTCGTTGCGAGGCAATAAGCCGAATATTTCTCTCGCATAACATGTATGTCTGTATTTCAGTTACTTGTACATACTACTCATAACACGATCTAAAAAAAATTACATCAAGTCAACCAATTAAAACAAAAACACTACTATACTTTTACTAAAAAAAAATTTTTAAACAATGGAAAGACTACAATTTTAAACTGAGAGCAAAATTGTAATTTTTCAGGACAAATGAGCATTTACCAGGCATGCATGGACGAATAAAAATTACACTTATGCCCGCCCGCGTTGCGGGACGTTAAATTGAATATTTCTTAGTTTCATAACATGTATGCATGTATTTAGTTTACTTGTATATATTACTTATAACACGATCTAAAAAAATATATCGAGACAACCAATTAAACCAAAACACTACCATAGTTTTGCTAAAAAAATTAAAACTATGACAGGTCTGTAATTTTGAGCTGGGGGTAAAATACTAATTTGTCAGCACCAATGAGCGATTGTTAGACAAGTGCTTGACACAATAAAAGTTACATTGAGTCAACCAAGCAGAATAAAACACTACTATAGTTTTGTAAAAAACAAAAAGGTAAAATGATGGCAAGATCACAATTTTTAACTGGGGGAGAAATCGTAATTTCGAAAATGAGAAAAAAAATCATAATTTTGAACAGATGGCAAAGTCGTAATTATATTTTGAAACGGGGGCGAAATCATAATTTTAAACTGATGGCGAAATCATAATTTTGAGCTAGGGGAAAACATAATTTTATTTTGACATGTGGGCGAAAACGTAATTTTGAGCTAGGGGCAAATGCATAATTTAATTTTAAACTGGGGCAAAAATTTAATTTTAAACGGATGGCGAAACCGTAATTTTAAACTGGGAATAAAATAAAAAATGGGTTTTTGAACTGAGGGCAAAATCGTAATTTTGAGCTAAGGGCAAAATTATAATTTTATTTTGAACTGGGGGTAAAAACGTAATTTTAAACGAAAGACGAAACCGTAATTTTAAACTGGAAATAAAAGTAAATTAAAAATGAGGTGGTCCGATAGGGAAGTGCTAGGCCACCATTCCCTCAACTTCAAATTGTATATGTAGGAAATATGTTTGTTCCAATAAAATAATGAGGTAATTTTTTTTTAATCGAACCCAGTTACTTCATTCCAATCAACACGGCAAATTACATAAGAATAGCAGGTAGACGGGCAACAAACTGCGCCGCCATCCCCTTCTAAATGGAAAACCCGAATCTACTAAAAACAAAGCCTTGCCCCTGAGGGGTCGAAAAGTTGTTGTGAACCATACGCTGAACTCTAGCCAAGAACCGAACCGCCTCTGGCGCCAAGGAGCCGAACGTGTCAAACGCTAGGGGGACAAAGGCATGCTGATTATCCTCACAAGCTTTCGCGTGCTTTTCCACTTTCTTAGACTCTGCTTTCAATACCGCTTGCCCCGCCACAAAACCATTTTCCCGAAACCCGGCTAGGGGGGATACACATGTGAGATCGACACAAGCATGTTTCCCGCCCTCCCAACCAAAAACTAGCACGTCAGCCGGGCGTAGGGTGGACCTCCCTTCCGTCGGGTCTGTAAGAAAATTAACCGGTGCCTCTTTCTTTGCCGAGATCCCTGCTCGTCTGAGAATATCCATTAACGCGTCTCGAACAAAGTCATGGCGATACTTAAACCCCAGCAACTCTCTACAGTGTAAAGCATGCTCCCCGTATTTATCCAGTCACGCTTTACGACAGAAAGGCAAGTTTCATCATTCGGGAATATGGGGATCATCAAACGGTACTTAAGGATTGACCGGTACTCTACCGCTGACATACGTTGACCTAGACCTTCAATAGGAATAACAGTTAAGAAATCCTGGGCGTGAGGCCTCTGTAGGCATTCAATGATGGCTTTCTGGCGGGGGGATAAATGGAAGTCTTCTCCCAAACTTTGGGCGATTCGACAACATAGGGCATTCGCCAAAGTTTTATGTGGCTTTCTGGGGGCGGTGTCCTTGTTAGAGAAACCGCCGAGATCAGAGTCCGGGAGAGATTTATGCAGGCGTTCCAAGGCGCTGACATAATCCGAGTCAGTGTTAGCAACCCCACGGTTACGTAAGATGTGATCCTGCAACTCCCAAGATTGAGACCTGGAAGCCACAAAAGCATAGGCAGCCACATCTCGGGCCGAGAGAAGGCCCAACCCACCAAGCCGCATCGGCAAAGTCGCGATCCGCCACTGGAGTTCACCAAAATAAGCCCCACCACATACGACAATGTCTTCTATTGCCTCACGAAGACCTTTATCAAAACATGAAACAGCATCATCCACAAAGGGGGGCTGACAAGTTCGTAAACCAAATAGCAACTTTGCAACCCCCATACAAGATCTAAGCAAGAGTAGTTCGCTTTGAGGATCCCGCAACAAGGGAAGGTGTCCCATAATGTCAACAGCTAGCGTTGCCCTCTTAGCTGCTAGACCACTAATAAAACTGGCATCACGGCTGACTGCCCCTCCTAGTAGTTTAACACCTCTCTCCGGCCTCCCAATCTCACTGGGGAAAAGCCCTGGCCGGACCTTCACCCCGTTGCATGTCGGCCAAAATATCTCAGTTTTTCTAATATTAAGCTGTAGCCCCAAGGCTGGACCCTCTGAACCGATGATTTCAAGAGCTTTAGCAACTTGAACAGCGTCCCCGATAACCGTCCCGTCATCCAAGTACCAAGCATGGAAGGGGAGTTTGCAGTTTTCCTGCACCTGAAGCACTAAGGGGTGTAAATCTAGAGCAAAAAGCAAAGGTCCCAAGGGATCCCCTTGCTGGACCCCCGTGAATGCCCCGATGCGGTCATTCCACACGCATAGCCTAGCAGGCTGGGCATATAGAAATTGAACCCACGGGAATATGGAGGGGCAATGGCGATGAACCTCGCGAAGCAAAACCGAACGGTCAACTAAGTTGAAAGCATTGGAAAAATCAACCGTAAGCATGGCCAGCGAGCCATCTGAATGAAAAGAATTAAGAAACCTGTTAGCGTTGTGCAGCACCACCTCCGCCCCATTGGGGACCCCACCCCAAATTGATAGTCCCCCAAGTACTTAACAACATCTTTCCCAACTTTCTTCATGGCTACTTTGGAGGCCAATCTTCTCCAAATTGCCCCCATAGCTATATGGCGAATTCCATTATTTGGTTTCAATAAAGGGGTTAGGGGGCCGAAGCAACAAAATCCGCAAGCACTTTAGGACATAACCCCCCTAGCCAAAGGTTTACCACTTTAGTGATTGTAGTAAGCAGTCCCGAGGCAGTTGCCGACTCCTCGCCGCTAAGAGCGTCTAACAGGTGTTGGGCCCGGAGGCCATCTCGCCCACAAGATGTCCCCTTCGGGAAAGATTTCACACACCTGTGGACGCAGTCTTCATCCACGGATAACGCAGGTTGGGAAAGAGGTGCTGAAGGGAGGTTCTGGGGCGGCGCGAATGGATGTTTGTCGATAAGGGCTTGCATGGTAGATTCCCCTCGATGAGCAACCCCACTGGAACACAACACCTTAACTGCAGCAGTGAAGTGACCATCACTCACTTTTCTGAGACATTGCTTGATGTTGGGGCTAACCTCCTCAGCTATCTCCTGGTGTGCCTCCCCCCCCACGCACGACCCCTTCTCCACTATCAGCGAGGAGGGAATTGACCAAAACCTCAAAACCAGAGCCCTCCTTCCACATAGCTAAGGCCCGCAAAATATTATCACATTGCAAGGACTTTCGATTCCCCGACCTTCGCTCTTGCCTGGAAGACGGCTTAACCACTTTAAGGGTACAACGGGGTAAGAGCAATAGTTTGACCCAACTTTCAACAGTCCCAGGGGAAGCTAGTACTTTATGGATGACCCCTGTCAAAGCTTGTGCAAATGCCAAACGACAGCTTGGGGGGATGCTCTTAACAAATCGAACCGGAAGGGAGAAAACACGTTCAAGAAGAGCGACATCTCCCACCACTCCCTGCGGGGTCCTAAGCTCAAATACCACCACAGGATCTTGGGGCCTTGGGATTCCCACGACAAAATCCTCATCAGACCCGGATTTCCTAGAGAATGTGAAAACACCATCAGGATGATGACACCCCTACTAAGTGCGTGTGCCTTCATGCACCTCCCACACAACCAATAACTCAATACCCGCTGGGTTTCCCCAACATTCGAAAACAAGTCTAAATCCTTGGACAACGCATCCTGAAGGGATTCTTTACGATCATCTTTAAAATGAAATTGCTAAAAATGTGTGATTAATCTGTTATACCCAGAAGACCCAGGCTTGCCATCTTTACACTCATGGAAATTTCTAATGGGGCACAGCCACACTCCATTGGACGAGGTGGAGCAAATATCCCCTTAGGCAATCAAAAAAACAAATTTCTTTTCTTTCCATTATTGTTGAATCATCTCACTTTTAAAAGATAATGTATGCGCGAATATATAGTCAAAAGCCTTAAGAAACATTCATTTAAAATGGAAATAAACATTTGTGGTTGACTTTTGTGAAATCAACCTTGTTGAAGGTTCAAAGGGACCGATATTATCTTTGCTTTATTAGTTACACTAAATAGTATCAAGTCATGTCATTTTTGTTTTTAACTCAAAACCATATCATTATCGGTTCAGGACTGACATGTCATTTCATCGGTTGCTCGGCTACATCGGTCAAAACTATGAAAATATTAACTTTTAGTACATTTAGATTTTTATTAATATGTTATATAATTAATTACACACATAACCCATGTGGTTTAGTTCTAATCATAAAGTTTAGAAAGTTGTATGTTTTGGTTGTATGCTTCTAATTTTTATAACAAAATTTGGTTCGAACACTAAGACCAAATGGTATGGGGTCGTCCCCTACCTGTTCCGGCTCGTCGCAGGCGTCCCACACCACCCCCCTCCTTGATGTCGCGTCTCCGGCGTCTTCTGCAAGACGGAGGCGACGGGCTATATGAAAAAATATAGTTAAAGATTATGTCCAAAATCACTATGTTTTGTAACACTTTATAGCTTTTTTAGCAAACTGAGTTAATTATATCATTTTGGTTAAACTCGATCAGAGGCAAAAGTTGTATTTTCTGAATAAATACATCACATCCTTTTATGGCTACCCACCCCATTTGACCAAAATTGAAGATCCATTCCTTTCTCTTCTAAACACACTCTCTCTCTCTCTCTCTCCATCACCTGCCTTTACCACCACCAATAACAACCCACCACTGTCACCAGGGGCGAAGTATAGTGGGTGCCCGGGGGTGCACCCCCCTCCTAATATTTCGATTAGAAGTGTATAAGTTCTGATTTTTCATTCGAAAATTTTAAAATTATATAGGTTCGTCCCCTCGATTATTTTTCCTAAATTGTATATTCTAAATATTTATACACTTTGTATATAAATGATAGGTAGTTTGGTAAATATATTTTAACTCTTATTTGTTTAACCCTAGATTACCCACCACACAATAAACTTAATCACAACTTAATACATAAGTTTGATTCGGAAGACATAATTGATGACTTCAAAAATCTTAAAGGTCGCCGGATTGAGTTGTAATTCTTCGTCCATGTTCCATTTATCTCGTATCATTATATGTATATAGGTCTTTGTTTGTTATACAATATTTAGTTTTTCTATGTGCAAGAATGAGTCCTTTGAATGAATGAGTTTTTTTAGTTTTATTTGGAACTATTATTATTTGACCCGACTGAATCGAATAGCCGACCCGACCTGACCCAAAACATAACGATAGGAAAAAAATTGGGTCCCATCACTTTACGCCCCCTCGAAACTTTTAGTCAAGCTCTGCCACTGTCACTACCTGCCAACACTAACCCCACATCCACCTCCACCAATTGTCGCCATAACCACTTACCCCCTTTGCCTTTTCGTTCGTACTCAAACAAATCAGACCAGTTAGACGATGTGGGTGAAAACAAGAATGAATTTGAGCAATCAGATGTTGTCGGTGAGATCGAAGGTGATGAATTACCAAACTTTCTTGGATCATCAACAAGAAAGGAAGAAAAATGAATCCGGTGGCATACATTCATCGATATCGTCTTTATTTTTTACCCCGTTTTGATCTGATTTGAAGAACAAGAATCTGGTGATTCTACTTCTTTAGATGATGTAATCATATCCTTCATTACTCCAATGGCAAACTTCCTTCTCAATCTTTCCCACCCTGTTATTGTAACGCCCATAAATTTTCTAAACATTCTTACTAGGCGGAATGTAGGCCCATTTTTTTAGCTTTAATTTCTAGCGTTAGTCACATAAGTATCTATCGTGAGTTTACTTCGGTATTCTATTATTAGCATTCTTTTCGAGTACTTTCATTGGCGCATGTTAATTTAAACCATGAATATACGCATATTACCAACATTCGTCTGGGGTTGCCACTATCTCTAGGTAGTTATTCTTTCATTTTCGTTCATCCTGAGCGAACTACAACATTTCATTACTAATGTTCCTTCTAATTACTTTTGTATTTTCTTGAGAGGTGAGCATAGGATTTTACGCATACTGTAAACATTCAATTGTTTATTAATACTACAACATAACTACCCTATTTCTATTCTTAGTTATTCGTACTTGACACGAGGATAAAGCATCATTCTGCGGTTACTATCGTTACTTATGCCATGCATACCTTTACGTTAGCCTCAAATCATCTCATTCTTATCACATTACTATTTGCTCTCTCTTCATGCACTACTTATTCTACATAAGTAAATGTGTCGTGCAAGTTCATCGTACAAGAGTCTAACCAATACCCGAAACTTTCACTCAAGACTTTTAAGATTTCCTTTTTAATAACATAATTTTCTTCTTATGTTGACTGTTAAAAGTCAAACATTCCATACCATACCATACCTATCCTATCATTCATTTCGTAGGTCGTATTCAATTTACCAATTCATACCTATCAGTCATAAGTTAAACATTTTACTAACCTCGATTTTTGTTGCATAAATTAACGATCCACGACCCGGATCGACCCGTTCCTTCATAAGTCCATTCCAAAATTGGGTTGACCTTTTCTTCATATGATGAGCTTCCGCTCGTGAGCATCCTTCCGCCAACTATACTAGTTTCATCACTTCAAGTTTTTCTACCATTCTCATCTGTAACATCAATGGTTAGCACATATCATTTCATATTTGCATTCTACATGGTGTTTACTCACCCATGCTTCTTTCACGAATTCCCCGTTCATTTGCTATACCGTACCTTATATTTCATTCGCTAGTTGCATAATTTATGTAGTTTGACTTTCCAAGGTCAAACTGAAATTTTCTTATTTATTAAATATTGAAGTACGCGTTTGTACTTTTCTTCGGTTCGGGCATACTTACAGATCATTGTTTTATCTTTCATTGGAAAAAAAACTTTTCCTTCATATAATTACTTAAGTCTTTCGTCCGGGTCTTAGCCCGTTATTCATCCCGACTCTCATGAGTCGATTACTATCATGCTAACCATTTCTAGATTCTTTTAAAATATTAGTTCGTTTGACCCATTCTCAATGGGTCAATACATGACCATTCTTTAACATATTATTTTCCTTTATTCGACTTGTTCATAACGGGTCAATACTTAACCATTCTTTAACATATCATTTCCCTTTGGTTTTTCATTGTATTCGGTGTTAATTCGCCTATGTACTTTCGCAAATTCCTTACTAATGAGTATCCTACATTACACATTGCATTCCTTGCGTAATACTTTCAAAATTTGTAAATAATTATTTACCGACTTCTGCAACTGCCATTTATTACTTATTGTTTACATATTTTGGGGTTTGTGTTGGACTTACCTCCGAACCAAACATGCTTACAAAAACATTATCCCATTGTTTTAGCATTTCATACTTTAATATTCTCATGTAAGTTCCATATTAAACCATAAGATGTTCTACGTATACAAGTACAAGAACCTGTAAACAATAAATCTATGTTCCTGCATACAACTATTAAGTGCAAGAAGCACTTACCTTGACCCGTAAGTAGTTGATACGTATTCCATATGTTCGTCTCGTTGCCTCCCGAGTTCGCGCCCAAAATGGCATGTACCTATCCTTTCATGTCCACGTTTACATGTCATTATTAGCAAACGTTATAACTCATATTATCAATTAATTTATTCATACATCGAGAAATTCTACACATGGTTCTTTATACCACATACGCGTGTTATAGTACACATTCCACCATACATTAAATTAAATACATTCATACATGCATAATTACCAATGATTACATAACAATACATACAATTTACAATTCGTAATGCCATAGACCATTACTAGTAGGCAACTGCTAACATACATATTGCATAGATCCATTATCACATCATTCATAACATAACCAATTCAACTCACCATCATGTACGTCATATAATAATCAAGCAAATATTAACATGATCTCCTTATTCTCACAATAGTGTTAGGAAGTCTAACCTTATTATTCATACCTTGTTGACTTTCTAAAAAGTCAACTGTCAATCATCCACACTTCCAATCCGATAAACATATAACCACTTAGTCACATTACTTTCATTAATCAATCATTCACTAACATGTATAGCTCAATTCACTGAAAATAGGTTGTTTTGTGACGTCCGTTTACTATACTTACGAGCTTGCAAAAATTACAATCTTTTTATGTGACGTGCCGCTCGGAGGGGTTATCATTGTGTTAAATTTTTAGAGTCTAACTCTCTAGAAAAAATTTATAAAAATTCATTTACTAAGCTGCAATCATATTTGGCACTTCTGACTGCAGCTTACGGAAAAATTTATTTAAAATTCCTCGTTTATCCGATTGACGAAATTCCAGTTGGAGATTTTCTTAACCTCCTGAAGCTACCTACAGTAAAAATTTGAGATTATAACTCAATTCCAAAATTGAGTTATGATATTCGTAATGGGCTGCAAATTCTGCCAGAAAACTCAGCCTGAACCTTCGATATGTAAAAATTCATAAAACGTTCATTTTTAGTCGAAAAAATGCAATTCCAGTTGGGTTTGAAAGGTTTTTCCTGGAAGTTCATCACAAACTTCATAAATATAAGTTTCTTACAAGATTTGACCCGGTTACAGCCGATTAAAGTCGGCTGTAACTTTCTGGACAGATTTAGTTTTATCAAATCTTTTCTAATAATCTCACATTCTAACTTCACCTAGACATTTCATCAAACATTTGGTGTGCATACAACATACTAAGCACCTAGTACAAGTATCCTATGCCTATTCCTAGTAGTACATGTCATGGATAATAAAAATTCAACTAAACTCACATGTCTTTCATTCTACATCTAATTCATTCAACAAATACTCAATACATATAACTACATACATCAACATTACATCAAATTTTGCCTTCATGATCATCATGTTTCAATATAGTTCTACACCAAGTGGGTCTTACTTCAAATCATTCAAATGACCAAAATTAAACATAATTCATCTTCTATATGATGATTCTAACCAATACTCATACCTAATTTCACATAATTTCACGGATTAAATATAACCCACTTACCAAAGATCATCAAATCATACAATTCGACTTACCACTTCGATAAACAAGCTTAGAAAATCAAGTATTGGAGTTCATGCAGTTGATTAGCCTTATAATTCCTTTCCAATTGATTGTATTTTAGAAAACTAGGGTTCTTCCCTGGTTCTTCTGTTCTGGTCGTTCCCAGACACACACATATGTGTGTGTTTTTGGGTTTCATTCACTTTAATACTTTAACTTCAATTTCTATCATATTTAACTCTTCTAGTATTTGATTTGTTTTATTTTAGACATTCTCCATCATTAACCTAGTATTTTAACATATTTACTAACTTAGTTATTTTTTTTTATTTAATTTAACTTATATACATAATAAATCTTTTTGGGGTGTTACAAGTCTACCCCCCTTAAAGAAGGTTTCGTCCCTGAAACCTCTCTCCTTCTTACTAGACCAAATCTACTCTTACTTTTTCATTCTATTTATTCAAGATGCTCAATTCAACACAAAAACATTTGCGACTCATTTAAGAAGTAGCATTCACGCAAATCTATAAGTATATGTCTTGTTCCTGCCTTCTAATTAAAAATAAGACTTTCATACATCACCAATCATGGTGGATCGGTTAATTTCTATCTCACACGTATGCCATACATGATATTCGTCTCACGAATGTCATATGCTTCTTGCGTACTGGCCAGGAACGCAATCCACATACTTGTTTCGTGCCTTCATGTAATCATCGCCTTATGTCCGAAGAAGTGGGTTTCAGTTCGTGCAACATTTTTTTTAAAATCTTACCAAGACAATATCATTGTCCTTCGTTTAATATTTACCCTTCCTAAGGAGATTCTTCCCCTTTTTCCTTTAACACCGGTACCCATAAATAATAATATTGTGTACATGGGGTCCATCCGTCTAATACATGCTTTTGTATTCGTCTCAAACCGCATCCTCGGATCATCCTTCTCGAACACTTAAGTTTACCTTGCATATACAATACCGTTAGCTTCTTTATATAAATACATAAGTACATACTTACATTCATCTTCTACCTTTGGGTTTTGATCGAGTCTTGGATTGAACGGATTCCTTGTCACAAGAGCACACGGGTTTGAGTTTAAGTACTTACCTCCTCGTACTTGATTCTGTAACACCTCGAAAATTCGTGTTCAATGAAATAATGACACGTGTCATGTAAGACAAAAGTGCTATAAACCCGGATATGATTAAAGATGTACGAAGGGAATTGAAAGTGTTGTCATGTTAATTTTTACACCTCTGAACGACCTTATTATGAATCCCAAGACTAATAAACATCTGGTATATATTCAAATTCGGGGAATCATAGCAACAAACTGATTCATAATGGAAGTGGTGGACTCCTACGAAGAAAATGCACGGTAAACCTTCTTGTTCGGCACTTTCAAATAGGATCCAAGCAAACAATTCAAAATGGTAGGGTATGTAACTGTTCAAGGCCATTTTGGGAGGTCCCTAACTGATAATTGAGGTCCCAAAGTCGGAATATGAGGTTGCCCTTTCAGAACACCAAAGAACAACAACTTTTTGCCCTGAAGACAAGCTTACGGACCTCAACACTGGGGACCTTACGGTCCGTAAGCAGTGCCCAGCGACCAGAAAACTTGCTGTTTGCTGTTATGCGCGGGTAACTGCCCTTTGAACGATTTTCCTCATACCCCTTGGCCCCTAAAAAACCCCTAAACATCTAGGACACCTGTGGGAATGTTGTGGTCAGTGCTAGACTTAGATGTCAACACATTGTGGTGCCTTGATCACTATATAAAGCTCCAATGTGCAAACACTTTGATTATTCCTTCCTCAAACATCTTCTGATCAATTGTGGAGCACAAGAGCACTCTCCAGGCCTTCCTAATCAACCATTAGACACTTGTAAGTTTACTAATCTTTCTTTAATAATGTTTAGCTTAGTTATTTAGCTAAAAGTCAAACCATCGTAATTACGGTTTGACTTCGAGATTAATTAATAATGGCTCAGTCAAATCTCGAATCAAAAGTAGTTATAAGTTGGTAATTATGTGGGTAATAAACCCTCAAAAGGGTTCCCCCTGATTCCCACTCTAACTAGGTCTAATGTCGGGTCAAACTTGTATTTAAAAAGTCAACAGAATGTGTAAATTACAAATTATGCATAATTAGCAATGTAGAACACATACAACCTGTTTGATCATTAATATAACTTGGTAATTAGTGTAAGAACATGTCTAAACATGTTCAACCCGACTATTTCCTGTTCTGACCCGTTATGGTATGTTTTAGAAATGCCTTAGAGCTTTATTTGGACCAGGTTACATGCTAGTATAACCCTCTGTGATTATACACCTCGGATCATTAGTTATCCAATTAATATGCATGATTCCGTTAATTACTCATATGTTGACCATTATGCCCTTTTCACCTTAAAACGTGATTTTTGAAAATGTAAAAGAGTAGAAACTTTACTTACTGATATTTAAACTTGCATACAAAATTTGACATCAGTTTGAGGTGTAGGTTAAGAGTTATGCTCGTTAGCGTAAAATTAAAGCTTTATGTTAATTAAACGGCGTATTTAGCGTATAGCCTACTTAAACATACTTTTTGATATCAATATCTTTACCCACTGATGTAATATATTATTTTGGGATTTTTGAATATTTTTAATTAATTTTAGGCTGAGCATAACTAATAGTCGTAGGCTTAATCCGGTAATTGTCGGTTTTGCCCTTACGGGCTATAAAATGAGTTTTACATATCTAAACGACTCCAAACCTTTTGCTACTGATCACATATGATAAATAAATTATTTTGAGCCTTCTGGAAATATAAAAATATCAGATTTAGGTATCAAACCCGGAAATGGCATCTAATCGCCTTTTTAAGCGTTTTTAACGCATAGTATGTACTAAAAATATTTTAAACATACAAGGGGTGATACCTACTGATATTTGAGGCAAATTATAATATTTTAACAGTAAGCAAAGGTTGATAAACTCAGACTTCAGTTTTGAACTTTTCGGCTTATGTGAAATTACCAAAATACCCCTACGGGGCATAGTTTGGTTATAATTGATAAATTTCATGTATATACTTTAACCCACTGATATAACTTAGAAAATTGAGTATATTTGCTGATTACATCAGGCCTGTAACTCAGGTTGACACTTAAACTCTTTTACAACCTTTAAAATGACCAAACTACCCCTACGGGGCATAGTTTGTGTTTAAATTCATTTCGGGCATAATAAATGATATCTTACTGATGTCACAACATATATGAAGCATATTAACTTAGGAAACCTGTAAATGGCTCATAAGTATACCCGTTACGCTTATTACGCGTTCGGTTCGGTTTATGTAACTAGTTTACATAAACTAGCCTAAACGGGTCAGACCTTATCGGTTTTATCTCAAAATCCAGAATGTGTATAATATACCCATATTAAACAAGTCTTCATACTTGTCGGGTCTAAAACACATTCTATCCGGTCTTCGCTTAATTATGCGTACAAACCGTATCTTTGAAACTAGTCGGTCTAAGCTTTAGCTTAATTAAAGACCCGTTAGGATTCTAATAGGTTATTATAAACCTTCGTTCCAGATTAGGAGTACCAGTAAAAGCTACTTGCGTTTGCTTATTGTGATTTATACATTGCTCAGGTAAATACTTTTAACTTATTTTCCCTATACGGGCTTGGGTTACGGTATATAGCATACCGCTTGATCGGGCATCAAATCTTCCATCGTTGGGTGGTTAATTGAATAATTTGATCGGCTCGTTTAAACAGTCTTGTTACTTAAAGCCTTTGGGGGGTTAATGACCATGTCCCGGATATCCTTGGCATCATTTTACGAAATGGCCACGACTTAAGCGCGGGGTGTAGGCGTACACCCGTCAGTGCACAAAAGGAATAATGTGGTGTGTCTATTGATCTTTAACCCGGACTTGATCCGGGCTACTGAACGCACAAGGAACATGTAATTCGTTCACAAGATTATATATTTAAATAATTCTCCCAAATTAAATAAAATGTTTATGCCACGTGCATCCAAACCAATTTTCAATCATTTTCCAAAATGAGTCAGTTGATTGTATTTACCAGTGTAAACTGACGTATTTTCCCAAAAAGATTAAATGCAGGTACTAAGCGTAATTGGCTGGGATTTCTCCTTAGCATCACTAGAAGTCTCGCAAGCTTAAGATACCTGAAGTCTGTTGAACTATTGTTTCATATTTATTTCGATCCGTCTGTGGATAAACTTCCGAATATTGTGACATTTGATATTACAATATTAATTTCGGTTGTATTTTATCTTTTAAATTGCTTCCGCTGTGCATATTAAATATTGTGTTGTTTGACTATTATGTTGCCAACCACGTCACGATACTCCCCACCGGGCCCACCGGTGACACGTGGAATTCGGGGTGTGACAGGTTGGTATCAGAGCCAACACTGAGTGAATTAAACACTAGCCTTTTGTGTTTAATCTCAGTTACACAATAGCACATTTCTAAACTTTCGAGTCTAGACATATAACATAGGACAAATTCCACTTTGATTGTGTTGTCCTTTATTTTGCATATATTTTTGTTTTGTTATCTCATGCCATATTGACAGGATTAGCAAAATGCCGCCAAGATTCTTCAGGAGAAGAGGAAGAGGCAAGGGGCCAATCACCGCCCCCAATGATAATGAAGCTGGACCTTCGAATGCACGAGCTCCATCTACCACGGAGAGTGACGATCCCCGGCAGAACCGCAGGAACCTCTTTGAGCCGGCTAGACGGTCGGTCTCACACACTTCAACACCTCCTAACCCTTATGGGCCTCAGCCGGAGTACGAGCCCAACAACCCTCAACCCTCCTACATACCGTTACAGCGATCTTTATCGCACAACTCTTTTGGTGACCCTACACCAGTTTTTAGGGGCCTGTTTAACCCGGCAAACTTTTTACAAGAACCAGTGGGTTTTAACCCATTGGGTCCAGAAGATCATTTCTCTGGAGATCACGCGGACGACATGGACGAGGATACGGACCCCGTCGAGCATGCCAGTGGTACACCAAACCACCCGATAGAGATCTCTGACGGATCTTCTTTCCACGGATCACCCTATGTTGGTCCAGATAGCTTTCAAGCTATCTTTATTAGGCACGAATGGTACTATACACCTCCTCGCCATTCACCTCCTTAGCAGCAGCAGCAACAGCAACGGGATCCCTCTGAGGATCCAAGATTTGTGGCAGTCACGCCACCACCTCCACCGCCACCAGTTCAATCGGCACCTCCTCAACCGCCGAGGCGTAGGATGACAGGCGCACGTATGTCGGCGCGAGCAGGGGATTTCCATTTCAGCTCCCCACGCCAATCCAGTGGCAGCCATTACCCGCTACATCAAGAAGATCCACAAATGGGTGGACCTTCACACCCAGTTGCACCGCAACCACCGCCTCTGGGTTTTGATAACCCAATTCCGGCATACACGGGTTCTATGGCGTATAACCCGTTTGAACAGCCAGTGCACACCAACTACAACTACGCCGAAGTCGATCCTTACATGGTAGCGGCTAACTACAACACCCAAGGACCCTATGGAGATCCATGGGAATAGGGTACCCAACACATGGGTACCAAATACCCCCAAGACCTATTATCAGGCAACAATCGCAACCACCAAGGTTCTCCCCACCAGAGCGTGAAGAAATTCTGCAAATGTTGGACCATGTAGAGCGAGAATTTCACAGGGAACGGAGGGAACGACAAACTTTCTTCCAAGGATTAACGAGCCTAATTAAAGGGAAGAGCAAGAAGGACCACTAAATCCTTCCATTTGTTGTTGAGCCCCTGCGTGGGCCAGTCTTGTAGTATAAACCCCCGCGTGGGTATGCTTGTTTGTTTTGACCCCTGCGTGGGTCTATCCTTCTGTTAACCCATGCGAGGGTATTTTATTTGTGTAAGTCCCTGCGTGGACTATTATGTTGTTAATCCCCTACGTGGGTATGTTTTGTTATTAAGCCCCTGCGTGGGTATGTGTGTTATTAAGACCCTGCGTGGGTAAGTACTTGTTTAAACCCCTGCGTGGGTAAGTTTGTTATTTGAAAAGACCCGTTTAGGGCAGCGTGTAATATTTTAATAATTAATGGAATGTAAGTTTATAAATTTCATGTTTGCCTTATGTGCATAAATAATTTATATATGAAATAAATAAATTAAAATCATTCTTTTTTTAAAATCTGCCTATGTAAATTTTAAATAAGGATCTTAAAGAGTGAAACCTAGCCTTCGGGTCATTATAAGGCCGGGCCAAGATGGTAAGACCTGTTCAAAAATATTGAAATCCCTGTTAACATCTGTAAACATGTTAACGCTCCTGGCAGACGTGATACATTAAAATCACACACGTCATTATTATATAAGGATCTTTTCAAAGATTCAAACCCAACTAAATGATCTCTGAATCATGGGTTAAATCATCAACTAAGATGATCATATTTTGACCATACATGGTAATATGGTGCCTACGGGCCCTGCTAATTTCCATATGAGCCAAAAGACAGTGGTAGCTATGACTCCCTGTCAGATAAAGGTAATGAACTAGGTTCAAACCTTCATGCTTTGATTCTCTGAAATCATAGCTTATAATTTATAAACGTCCTTGTGACTAGGCCTATTGTGCCAATATACCTTCATGTTTTGATTCTCTGAAATCATAGCTTATAAATTAAAAGTGTCCATGTGACTAGGCCTTTTGTGCCACAAATAAAACTGTTATTGTTTTATAATTAGGATAAATTATAATAGAAATCCTAAATAGATATGATTAATAAACTAACCAAATATGGTCTCTGTTTACCATGGTTAATGAATTACCGTAAGGGGCAATTCCATAATAAACTCCCAAATAAACTATTGTCCTTGTTTTCTGTAACAGTTCAATTAAAATGGCTAACTCAGACGAGATAAATAGTCATCCAGTGGAGAACATTTATAACGCCCGGATTAATTTAACGGGTGCCGAATTGAAAGCGTTGGTCGACGACGCAGTTACTAAGGCATTGGAAAGGCAGTACGAAGAGTATAGTGGGACTCGTAGTAGGACCCTATCTACACAGCCTTCAAAGCCACATTCCAAGAAGGAAGAACCCAAGAAGGATGATGATCGACACTCCTCAAACCACCACAGTAATCCATCTCAACATATTGTATTGAACCAAGGACCCCGTGAGAAGGGTTGCTCTTATAAATATTTTGTTTCCGGCAAACCCCGGGATTTCACTGGGGAGAAAGGAGCCATTGACTGTATGACGTGGCTGGATGAGATGGATACGGTTGTGGATATCAGCGGATGCGCTGAGAGAGATGTGGTCAAGTTTGTGTCGCAGTCTTTTAAGGGTGAAGCATTAGCATGGTGGAGATCTCTGATTCAAGCCACCGGGAAAATCCCATTGTACAACATGTCTTGGGATCAATTTGTTGCCCTTATCAAGGAAAATTACTGCCCTCAGCATGAGGTGGAGAAGATAGAGTCTGATTTTCTATCATTGGTGATGACAAACCTTGACTGTCAAGCTTACCTAACGAGCTTCAACACGATGTCCCGGTTGGTTCCGTATGTGGTAACCCCGGAACCAAAAATAATAGCTCGTTTTATCGGTGGTTTAGCCCCGGAAATCAAGGCAAGCGTGAAGGCTTCTCGGCCAGCTACTTTTAGGTCTGTAGCTGACATATCTTTATCCCTTACTTTGGATGCGGTCAGGCAGAGATCGCTGAGGAATAAGGAGGCTGAGAAGAGAAAACGTGAAGATGATGGTTCACGGAGATCGAACAAGAAGCACCGTGGGAACGGTGACAACAAGAAAGGATCGGAGTCAAGGAAAGATGGGCATCATTCTGGTGAGAAGCCCAAATGCAAAATTTGCAAGAAGCAGCACTTTGGAAAGTGCAGACTTGATTCGAACTCACAGACTCAGTCAAAAACCTATGCTTGTGGTATATGCAAGTCCTCGGATCACAAAACCTTGGATTGCAAGAAGATGAAAGACGCAACGTGCTACCGTTGCAATGAAAAGGGGCACATTAAAACCAACTGCCCTAAATACAACAAGAAGCATGAAGAGGCCAAGAAGACTAATGCTAGAGTCTTTAGAATGGACGCAAAGGAAGCGGTGCTAGACGACAACGTTATTACAGGTACTTTCCTTGTAAATGACGTCTATGCTAGAGTACTATTTGATTCAGGCGCTGATAAGTCGTTTGTAGATCATAAGTTTTGTAAATTGCTGAATTTACCTGTCGAAACCTTGAGTATAAATTATGAGGTAGAGTTAGCAGATGGCACCTTAGAAGCCGTCTCAACTGTGTTAGATGGATGTGTTATATCCATTAAGAACCACTCTTTTCCTCTGTCTCTGCTTCCCTTTAAGTTGGCCGGTTTTGGCATAGTTCTGGGTATGGACTGGTTATCTCATAACCAGGCCCAAATTGTCTGTAACAAGAAACAAGTGGTGATAAAGACTCCGTCTGGTGAATCACTTACCATTCGGGGAGATACCCAGTATGGACTGCCTGAGCAAGTGACTATGCTCAAGGCTTCCAAGTGTTTAAAAAAGGGTTGTGTCATCTACATGGCACAAGTAATTATTGATGAGCCTAAACCGAAGATCGAAGACATCCCCATCATTTCTGAGTACCCAGAAGTTTTTCCGGAAGGACTACCTGGTTTGCCACCAGAGAGGCAAGTGGAATTCAGGATTGATATCATCCCCGGAGCAGCACCAGTTGCTAGAGCACCTTACAGGTTAGCCCCAACGGAAATGAAAGAATTGAGGACACAGCTAGACGAATTGCTAGCCAAGGGTTTCATTAAACCTAGTTCGTTTCCTTGGGGAGCACCTGTCCTGTTTGTTAAGAAGAAGGATGGATCGATGCGTCTGTGCATCGATTATCGTGAACTTAATAAGGTCACGATAAAGAATAGATATCCTTTGCCCAGGATCGATGATTTGTTCGATCAGTTACAAGGGGCAAGTTATTTCTCGAAGATTGACTTGAGTTCAGGCTACCATCAACTGAAGGTCAGAGATGAAGACGTACACAAAACAGCATTTAGGACTCGTTATGGTCATTACGAGTTCCTAGTGATGCCTTTTGGGCTCACCAATGCACCAGCTGCGTTCATGGATCTCATGAATCGCGTTTGCAAGCCATACTTAGACAAATTCGTCATCGTGTTCATCGACGACATTCTGATCTACTCGAAGAACCAAGCTGACCATGAGAAACACCTTCGATGTATTCTCAAACTCCTACATCAGGAGAAACTCTATGCCAAATTCTCTAAATGTGAATTCTGGCTTCGAGAAGTCCAATTCCTTGGACATGTGGTGAGTGAGCGTGGTATCCAAGTGGATCCCGCTAAGGTTGAAGCAGTTATGAACTGGCAGGAGCCGAAGACGCCTACAGAGATTCGTAGCTTCCTGGGATTGGCAGGATATTACAGGCGTTTCATTGAAAATTTTTCAAGGATTGCTGCACCCCTAACTTCCTTGACTAAGAAGAAAGTAAAGTTCATTTGGGGCCCTAAGCAGCAAGAGTCATTTGATATACTTAAACAAAAGTTGAGCAACGCCCCAGTACTAACATTGCCTGAAGGCACCGAAGAATTTGTGGTTTACTGCGATGCATCGCACACTGGCATGGGGTGTGTGCTTATGCAGAAAGGCAAAGTTATTGCCTATGCATCACGACAGTTAAAGGTGCACGAAAAGAATTACACCACCCATGACTTGGAGTTGGGTGCCGTTGTATTCGCACTAAAACTTTGGATGCATTACTTGTATGGTATCAAGTGTGTGATCTATTCTGATCACAAGAGCCTCCAACACCTATTTAATCAG
Source organism: Helianthus tuberosus (assembly GCA_030545235.1). Classification (NCBI taxonomy): domain Eukaryota; kingdom Viridiplantae; phylum Streptophyta; class Magnoliopsida; order Asterales; family Asteraceae; genus Helianthus; species Helianthus tuberosus. The sequence continues at coordinate 661,616 of CM060417.1, forward strand.
AAAGATTTAAACATGAGGCAACGCCGTTGGATGGAGACTTTAAATGATTATGATTGTGAAATCAGATACCATCCCGGCAAAGCGAATGTAGTCGCTGATGCCCTAAGTCAAAAAGAAAGGATGAAACCAATCCGAATCAATGCCAAGCGCATGGAGATAAAGAATAATTTGATTGAAAGGTTGTTAGCTGCACAGAAGGAAGCTGTGTTGGAAGCTAACTATCCTAATGAAAAGTTAGGAGTAACTGAGGAGCAGTTAACTCTTAGCAAGGACGGAATTCTAAGATTAAATGGACGAATATGGGTTCCAATTTATGGAGGACTTCGAGATGTCATCCTCCAAGAAGCCCATAGTTCCAAATACTCCGTTCATCCTGGAGCTGATAAGATGTACCAGGATCTAAAGGCAAATTATTGGTGGATAGGCTTGAAAAAGTCTGTAGCCACCTATGTAGCTAAATGCTTGACATGTGCGCAAGTCAAAGCCGAGCATCAAAAGCCGTCAGGCTTGCTACAACAGCCTGAACTTCCTACGTGGAAGTGGGAAATGGTAACCATGGATTTTATCACCAAGTTACCTAAGACAAGGAAAGGAAATGATACAAGATGGGTTATAGTTGACAGACTGACTAAATCAGCACATTTCCTACCCATCAAGGAGACTTATAGCTCCGACATGTTAGCCCAGTTGTACGTGGATAAGATTGTAGCCTTACATGGCATACCTGTGTCTATTATCTCTGACAGAGATACTAGATACACATCACATTTTTGGAAGAGTTTCCAGCAATCTTTGGGCACACGTTTGAATTTTAGTACGGCTTACCATCCTCAGACAGACAGTCAGAGTGAGCGTACTATTCAAACGTTGGAAGACATGCTACGTGCATGTGCGATCGATTTGGGTGGTAGTTGGGATAAGAACCTACCATTAATCGAATTCTCCTACAACAATAGCTACCATACCAGCATTAAGGCTGCGCCTTTTGAGGCATTATACGATAGAAAGTGTAGAACGCCTGTTTGTTGGGCGGAAGTTGGAGATGTCCAATTATCAGGACCAGAGATAGTCTTTGAAACGACGGACAAGATTGTCCAGATTCGTGACCGTCTCAAAGATGCTCGAGATAGGCAGAAGAGCTACGCAGATCCGACGCGTAAAGCTTTTCACTTCGAAGTAGGTGACAAAGTGTTGCTTAAAGTATCACCCTGGAAGGGGGTGATGCGATTTGGTAAGAAAGGCAAGCTAAGCCCGAGATACATAGGACCTTTCGAGGTTATCGAACGTGTTAGGTCAGTTTCCTATAAGTTAAACTTACCGGAAGAGCTCAGTGGAATTCACAATGTGTTCCACATCTGCAATCTGAAGAAGTGCTTCGCTGATGAATCACTGGTTATACCACATACAGATGTGCATATAGATGAGAGCTTGAAGTTTGTGGAAAAACCTTTGTCGATTGAAGATCGACAGGTAAAGAAGCTTCGAAGGAAGCATTTACCTATTGTTAAGGTCAAATGGGATGCCCATAGAGGTCCCGAGTATACGTGGGAGGTTGAATCCACCATGAAAGAAAAGTACCCTTATTTATTTCAGTAAATCTCGGGTCGAGATTTATTTTAAGGGGGTGAGGATGTAACACCTCGAAAATTCGTGTTCAATGAAATAACGACACGTGTCATGTAAGACAAAAGTGCTATAAACCCGGATATGATTATGAATCCCAAGACTAATAAACATCTGGTATATATTCAAATTCGGGGAATCATAGCAACAAACTGATTCATAATGGAAGTGGTGGACTCCTACGAAGAAAATGCACGGTAAACCTTCTTGTTCGGCACTTTCAAATAGGATCCAAGCAAACAATTCAAAATGGTAGGGTATGTAACTGTTCAAGGCCATTTTGGGAGGTCCCTAACTGATAATTGAGGTCCCAAAGTCGGAATATGAGGTTGCCCTTTCAGAACACCAAAGAACAACAACTTTTTGCCCTGAAGACAAGCTTACGGACCTCAACACTGGGGACCTTACGGTCCGTAAGCAGTGCCCAGCGACCAGAAAACTTGTTGTTTGCTGTTATGCGCGGGTAACGTTGTGGTCAGTGCTAGACTTAGATGTCAACACATTGTGGTGCCTTGATCACTATATAAAGCTCCAATGTGCAAACACTTTGATCATTCCTTCCTCAAACATCTTCTGATCAATTGTGGAGCACAAGAGCACTCTCCAGGCCTTCCTAATCAACCATTAGACACTTGAAAGTTTACTAATCTCTCTTTAATAATGTTTAGCTTAGTTATTTAGTTAAAAGTCAAACCATCGTAATTACGGTTTGACTTCGAGATTAATTAATAATGGCTCAGTCAAATCTCGAATCAAAAGTAGTTATAAGTTGGTAATTATGTGGGTAATAAACCCTCAAAAGGGTTCCCCCTGATTCCCACTCTAACTAGGTCTAATGTCGGGTCAAACTTGTATTTAAAAAGTCAACAGAATGTGTAAATTACAAATTATGCATAATTAGCAATGTAGAACACATACAACCTGTTTGATCATTAATATAACTCGGTAATTAGTGTAAGAACATGTCTAAACATGTTCAACCCGACAATTTCCTGTTTAGACCCGATTCAGAACCGAAAGTCGCATAGTTTGACTTATACTTTGACTTTCAGTTCTGACCCGTTATGGTATGTTTTAGAAATGCCTTAGAGATTTATTTGGACCAGGTTACATGCTAGTATAACCCTCTGTGATTATACACCTCGGATCATTAGTTATCCAATTAATATGCATGATTCCGTTAATTGCTCATATGTTGACCATTATGCCCTTTTCACCTTAAAACGTGATTTTTGAAAATGTAAAAGAGTAGAAACTTTACTTACTGATATTTAAACTTGCATACAAAATTTGACATCAGTTTGAGGTGTAGGTTAAGAGTTATGCTCGTTAGCGTAAAATTAAAGCTTTATGTTAATTAAACGGCGTATTTAGCGTATAGCCTACTTAAACATACTTTTTGATATCAATATCTTTACCCACTGATGTAATATATTATTTTGGGATTTTTGAATATTTTTAATTAATTTTAGGCTGAGCATAACTAATAGTCGTAGGCTTAATCCGGTAATTGTCGGTTTTGCCCTTACGGGCTATAAAATGAGTTTTACATATCCAAACGACTCCAAACCTTTTTCTACTGATCACATATGATAAATAAATTATTTTGAGCCTTCTGGAAATATAAAAATATCAGATTTATGTATCAAACCCGGAAATGGCCTCTAATCGCCTTTTTAAGCGTTTTTAACGCATAGTATGTACTAAAAATATTTTAAACATACCAGGGGTGATACCTACTGATATTTGAGGCAAATTATAATATTTTAACAGTAAGCAAAGGTTGATAAACTCAGACTCCAGTTTTGAACTTTTCGGCTTATGTGAAATTACCAAAATACCCCTACGGGGCATAGTTTGGTTATAATTGATAAATTTCACGTATATACTTTAACCCACTGATATAACTTAGAAAATTGAGTATATTTGCTGATTACATCAGGCCTGTAACTCAGGTTGACACTTAAACTCTTTTACAACCTTTAAAATGACCAAACTACCCCTACGGGGCATAGTTTGTGTTTAAATTCATTTCGGGCATAATAAATGATATCTTACTGATTTCACAAAATATATGAAGCATATTAACTTAGGAAACCTGTAAATGGCTCATAAGTATACCCGTTACGCTTATTACGCGTTCGGTTCGGTTTATGTAACTAGTTTACATAAACTAGCCTAAACGGGTCAGACCTTATCGGTTTTATCTCAAAATCCAGAATGTGTATAATATACCCATATTAAACAAGTCTTCATACTTGTCGGGTCTAAAACACATTCTATCCGGTCTTCGCTTAATTATGCGTACAAACCGTATCTTTGAAACTAGCCGGTCTAAGCTTTAGCTTAATTAAAGACCCGTTAGGATTCTAATAGGTTAATATAAACCTTCGTTCCAGATTAGGAGTACCAGTAAAAGCTACTTGCGTTTGCTTATTGTGATTTATACATTGCTCAGGTAAATACTTTTAACTTATTTTCCCTATACGGGCTTGGGTTACGGTATATAGCATACCGCTTGATCGGGCATCAAATCTTCCATCGTTGGGTGGTTAATTGAATAATTTGATCGGCTCGTTTAAACAGTCTTGTTACTTAAAGCCTTTGGGGGGTTAATGACCATGTCCCGGATATCCTTGGCATCATTTTACGAAATGGCCACGACTTAAGCGCGGGGTGTAGGCGTACACCCGTCAGTGCACAAAAGGAATAATGTGGTGTGTCTATTGATCTTTAACCCGGACTTGATCCGGGCTACTGAACGCACAAGGAACATGTAATTCGTTCACAAGATTATATATTTAAATAATTCTCCCAAGTTAAATAAAATGTTTATGCCACGTGCATCCAAACCAATTTTCAATCATTTTCCAAAATGAGTCAGTTGATTGTATTTACCAGTGTAAACTGACGTATTTTCCCAAAAAGATTAAATGCAGGTACTAAGCGTAATTGGCTGGGATTTCTCCTTAGCATCATTAGAAGTCTCGCAAGCTTAAGATGCCTGAAGTTTGTTGAACTATTGTTTCATATTTATTTCGATCCGTCTGTGGATAAACTTCCGAATATTGTGACATTTGATATTACAATATTAATTTCGGTTGTATTTTATCTTTTAAATTGCTTCCGCTGTGCATATTAAATATTGTGTTGTTTGACTATTATGTTGCCAACCACGTCACGATACTCCCCACCGAGCCCACCGGTGACACATGGAATTCGGGGTGTGACAGGTTCTCTCAAACCAGGGCTCATATACCAACTTGTAACGCCCATAAATTTTCTAAACATTCTTACTATGCGGAATGTAGGCCCATTTTTTTAGCTTTAATTTCTAGAAACAATTATAGTGTCTTGACTTTCATTTGATAGTTACCATCATTTAAACACTTACATATTTCATGCCGAAATTTTATAAAAAAATTGGCATGAAATATGTAAGTGTTTAAATGATGGTAACTATCAAATGAAAGTCAAGACATTATAATTGTTTCTAGAAATTAAAGCTAAAAAAAAATGGGCCTACATTCCGCATAGTAAGAATGTTTAGAAAATTTATGGGCGTTACAGTTATTCACCGCCTTATCAAAAACCTTAAAATCTAGGTCGTAGTCAGCAACCTTCCTTTGACCAATATTACCTCTAATTACCATAACATGTTCTTGATCTTGATCGTTCCCGGGTGCATTCCAGAATTCGCTCAATTCTTCTCCTTCTTTTTATATTTCGTTCTCTCCCTCTCTGTCACCCATGTTTTCTTTTTCTCTCTCTCTCCCCTTTCTCTCTTTATATATATATATATATATTGAAGGTTTTATAAAATGGGAAGGTTGCGGTGGTGGTACGGTGGTGGTTGTAGTGGTGTTCCAAGGGTTGGTTGTGGTGGTGGGGAAAAAGATCTCTTTGAGATTTAAGTTAAAAATTGGGTTTTAGAAAAAAGAGCATGTGAATTGACTATTATTCCCTTCGTTATATGGAAGTTAATTGGCCAAGCTAATTGGGTTAGCCCTAAAGGACAAAAACTGTAACAAAACATAGTGATTTTGAACATAATCTATAATTGTTTTTTTGAATGGCATGTTTCATAATTTGTGTTATACATAAAGGATAAAAGATGTAATTTACAATTTTAAGTTTAATTAATCAGTAACGTACAAAAATATTGAAAAATTAACAAAACTTATACATATAATACTTTTAATATGCCTTTCAGTTTTTAAAATATTTAGAAAACTAAAAATAATGCATATGGATATATGTGTAATTTTAATTTTTTTATGTTATCAATATATTTAAAAAATTAATGAGCCGACTCAAACATTTTACGAGTCAAGCTCGAGCTCGACTTTTTAGCTTGATAAAATAAACGAGCCAAGCTCAGCTGGCTCGTTTAAGTTCGAGCTCGAGCTCAACCTGGCTTGGTTTGACTCAGCTCCATTACAACCCTAAATATGGAACCTAGAAGACCAAGAAATGCTTAGTTGCTATAGTTTTGTAAATAAATAATAATAAGTTCTAATAGAAGTTCAATTTTCTTCCGCTGCAAATCTGTCAAATATGATTACCCGAATTACATGTGGGTGTTACATATTAACTTTTATTTCATTATTATTTTATAGAGCTAATTACAAACATAGTCCATGTGGGTTAGTTTTAATAGTCTAAGTGTAAAAAAGGTTTCATATTACAGCTATGCGGTTTAACTTTTATAACAAAATTTGGTTCTAACACTAACTTTTGCTAAAAAAAATATGTTAAGTTAATATAAATGATTGTTGTGTGGACTATCGATACAATATACCCAAAATAGTATAACAAATAAAAAAATACCTCCACACGCACACCCATCCATCTTCTACACTCCTTGCCGGTTCTCCCCGTTCACCAACAGGTGACAGTAGTGTAGAGAACCATAATATTTAGAGTGAACTACCATATTTATCATTTATCTATATATCAGATTTCAGCCGTCATTCTTTGTCTTTAAAATTGATGAGCTTTGTATTTAATGTATCAAAATGTTACACGTTATGTCCTTTAGTGCTAACTCAGTTAATTTTTTTTATTATGGTCATGTGCTTCGGATGTGTGAAAAGTGTGTTAAATATATTTCAGCAAGTTTTAAATCCGGACTCAACAACTAAAACACACACGTACCATACGACAAGTATACCGGTCGCAGTGTAGTATATTCGATAAGACCGGATATCGAACCCTAAAGACTTTGTTTTTAAACACTTTTAATAAACAACCATCGTCAAATACATGTTTTTTTAAAATATATTTTTTGGGGTTTTATTTAATTAATTGTTAACTACTAATTTTAACTAAGAAAAGTGAACAAAAGCTAAGAAGAATAACTGGGTCAAAATCAAGTGATGGAAAAGCAACCGTCTATGCATAGGATCTTACTAGTAAACTCACACACTCTCGGAATTTGATATTCGGTTTAACCGTGTTTCTAAAGATACGACAAATAAGGTTTTGCTAAGAAACACTAGATCTCCTCCCGGTCTCACTAACGCTACCTGAGAATCCCAAACTAAGCATTAAAATATAACGGTTTAATGGTTTCGGTTCACCTCCTGGTCTCACCTACTAATATGCTAAGGTACCCAAAAAAAAAGATCTCCTTTCGGTCTCACTAATCACAATTCACCGAAGATGAAAAAGGGGTAATCTATCTATCACGGTTTTAACTTGGAATGCTAGTATCTAAAGGCTACTAGTGCGGATGTCCTCCCGGTCTCACCTAAACCCATATACTATAGAGCTAGACAAACCAATACCATATCTCCTGTAGGAAATGGGTCACAATTATAATAAAAATTATATAAATAAATATAAAATTATAAAGATACTCTCTTTACATATTTTTTGGGAAATTGTAGTACCCATACCGTGTACAAATCCATACAAAATTAAATATGAAATACAACATATTTAAATAAATCGATTCAAATCGTTGTCTTTGATAAGAGCTTGAGAAGCGTCTTCTTGTACAATTTCTGCTACGAGAACTTGAACCGCGTCTCCTTGTGCGATCCTTCTTGGCTGCAAAAATGAATAAACTGATGTTGACGGTTGTGGCTGAGGCACATGTTCAACACGCTTCCCTTAAAACATATTTCGCGCCTCTACTAAAGATGATGCGTCTGTTTCCCATGGTACAACAGCCGAAACAGTATGTACTGCCAGAAATAGCCACGGGCCCGAGGTTACACCGAATAAAATTATAGTGTTAGAACTTGTGGAAAATAATGATATGAAGGTGATGAAATTGAATAGAGAAAACATATCTCTCTAAGTACCCAACACATGGGTCTTCAAGTCTTCACCACTTCTCCAAGAATTCTTCATGCATATTTTTTTTCTTGTAATTTTCTCATCATTCCAATGAGGCACATAGCCTACCATTTTTACAAGAGATGTGGGTAGTGAAGAGTTACTCTAAATTGGTGATTTATTAGAGACATAAAACTTTAATAATAGTTTCACTTGATTAGTGATTTAATTAGAGACATAAAAACTCTAATAAAAGCTAATCAATTGACATAAAAACTCTATTCAAGAGTTTGTCACCATGAAGAGTCCATTAATTATCACTAAATTAATTTCCATTCGCATTATTCTAATTTTCCAACAATCCCCCACATGAATGGAGATTGATCAAAACACACAAAAATCCGAATGCAACATCGACAGTTGAGTATTGCAGGATAGGTAGGTATTAGCTTTGAACCATCCTTTGTGAAGCATACTTAGTCTCCTAGCGGTGTGTAGACGCGATGTCCTTGAACAAACCCCCATTTGTGTAGACGACAATACACTTCACACAATACTCTCCTTAGCCGGGCCATCCCCTCATAGTCGTGTCCAATAATGGTAGTGGAACACTTTCCTGGTTCTGCAAGAGCTCTAGGAATTGTGCCCCCAATTCCATTCGAAGCGACCCCACTTCTCTCTAACATAGGTGATTCTATTAAATCATTAAAAAGCATCGTCGTTACTATGATTACGCAAATCATTTACCACTTAATATGCTTAGCCTCACAATTTGTCACTGAATTTCATAGGAATGAACTAGGACGTACTTAAACACCCTTTTATCGTTTAGGAGGTATATATGACCATATATACTAGCTTATGCATATCAGCTATGCCCCCATAGTGACCACCCTTAGGCATATGAATTCGTTGTCCTATTGAACTTAGATCTTGGGATCTCCAGTCAACTAAGGTAGGTTTCCTTCACACACCCTTTTTCCATGGGCTTTAGTCTCATTCCATAACTTGATCTCTAATAAACCCTCAGGTTGTTGGATCCATAACATTATCTTTGTCTTTGACAAGTCACTGAAGATAACTTTGCAATTGAGATCAATTGGCATGACGTGTTTGTAACTCGAAAGTTAACATTGCCTATTGTCAACTTCTAAGACTATAACCTCAGTGGCCACCTGAATCTGGTTATAATATTTGTCTTAGAATGATACATTTATCATTTAAGGCAAACACATCTCCATTATGCAGTACGACATGTGTGTCCTCCACTTAGTCATCTGTTTGCAATGTTAGATTGGATTACAAAATCCTTATTGCCAAAATTTTATGGTACAAATGCAAGACACCCCCACATTTAAGCGTTATTGAATAACATCTAGATGGGTTAATGAGAACCATTTCTACATACCCTTTTAGGGTTGTTTCTTAAATGGATCCTCCCCCACATTTCTTGTCATTTGATCAACATTTCCGTAACACCACTTATGGCGACATTTATACACATATGATTGAACAAGATCAACTTCATTGTATCAGTGAATTCAACTCATATTGCATTATCTTACATAAGTTTCCGAGCTGACCAAAGCAACACATGCCATTGTCATAAGTTTGTCACCAACTTAGAATAATTCTAATTTAACATCTAGAATAAGCTAAGACAATGAGTTCTCCTCATTAGCTTTTCGAACAAACTCTTAAAAAGTTACATGCCTTTTCCTTATAATGAATGAAAATTCTCCCTCAATTTTGTCTATACACAAATTCTTTTTGTGTTCATACACATTTGAATGTTTAGACTTAATTAGTCTCCGTCAAGACCCATAATTAACCAAGTACTAGTCTAGCATGCTTTAGACTACAATACTTTAGCATGTGAACAGAAGATGCATCATTCTGATTCTTCACAGCCCTAAGGATATCATAATATCACTTTGCAACATTCATCCCTTGTTAAGACAAAATAATGAAACTTATTTATAATCCTAAAACATCAATATTTAGGAAGATCTCACAAATTATTGTATATAGCACATAGCTAAATTTCATCATTCATTTAAGGAACATAACTTGTTTACCTTTGATCTCCAACAATCTACCATTGACTCATAAGTACTTAAACATAAGTCTTAATCCAAGTCACTTGGTGAACACATTCATCACCAACAAGATGAATGTTTCTTGTCTACAATCACTATTATGTGTGAGATAGAGTCAACTAGATCGACACTCAACAACATGGCATTCATAATTTTGCCATAAGTGATTTGCACACATCTATTGTTATTCATTAGGAGATATGTATATTTTGGATGCTCTCCCAAATGAAGGTAAAATCTCCATATAGATCTAACAATAATCAAGTGGTAGACGTATCTACTTATAAATCTCGCAAGATTTATTAAAGGTATACAATAACATATAGTACTTTTACTTTCATATGTTAGAATTCACACTTGTGGATTTTCCAATGACTTCTAATGAAGTATGTCAACATGAATGTCGTTAGTGTATTTCATCTCAATACACTCACTACGTTCTTTCATTACTCACTCATGATGTGGTTATACATTTGATGTTTCGTCTTTGACTTTTAGTCAATGTAACAACTCTCAAGTTGTTTATGTCCAAGTATTTTTATGTACTATCCGTTTAAAACTATATTCTTTTAAACAATGTATAACCGACGTTATAATTATTTTCCACAAAAGTAATTTATACGTCACAACCATTAGTGATTTATTTCTTTGTAAAAAATTGCATGTGTTATCCGAATATATTGAACACAAAACAATATAATACATTGGAAACTAAATCATAAGTGTCAATCACTTTTGAAATTTAAACGGAAGCACAGACAATATGTAGACTTCAAATAGCAAAGTGCTTTTATCTTCAACACTTTATAATCTGACTGAAATCATCTCAACAATATCGTCCCATGTTATATCTTGAGGTACTCCCTCAATAAGACTCCATGCACTTGTAAGTACAAGTTCCCCATTTCATCTTGAAACTTTAAACTTAGACAATTATGCTCAAAACAACACCAAGTTGTTACAAATACTACATTTAAGTAGTAAACTTGAACAATTAAATTTGTTCACAACAACACTAAGTTGTTTTCACCAAATAACATTTTCTAACACGTATGTTAGAAAAAATATGTTATAACAAGCACATTATAGAATCGAACGTTTACATAAAACGTTTTCCAAAGATATAGTTTATAAAATAAACCATTTCTCGTCATTTTTAATGCACACATAGGCAATTAAATGTTTACATGAAACATTTCTGTTCATTATGAACAATCTCTAACCTCGTATTCGTGATACACATTTTCTAACACATGTGTTAGAAAATTTAAGTCATTTTATATATATATAACATGACCAAATTAAGGCATTACATGTCATCACTAAAACTCATCAAATGTCATCAATAAAATTCTACTCAAGAGTTTCACCATATGAAAAGTTAAGAGTCTCAATAATTATAGACATAAACTCTAGTAAAACTTATCAAATGTCATCATTAAAACTCTACTCAAGAGTTTCACCATATGAAGAGTTAAGAGTCTCAATAATTATAGACTTAAACTCTAATAAAACTCATCAAATGTCATCATTAAAACTCTACTCAAGAGTTTCATCATATGAAGAGTTTAATTAGTAATTAAAATTTCACTCAAATGGATTTAGAAATCACAAATTAAAGTTGTTCTTATGAATAAGTTTAAGAGGATTAGGCTTGAATTGGTTAAATGGAAACAGAAGTGGTCGAAAGAAGATATTGAAGAGGAAATGAGTTTGAAGCAAGACCTCTTTCATTTAGATGAGTTAGTAGAGGAGAGGGAATTGACAGAAGCCGAGGAATGGGTTTTTATGGAGGCTAAGAAAAAACTAAAGGAATTGGAGATTCTTAAAGCTAAAGACTTTCGTCAAAAAGCGCGGGTTCGTTGGGCGCGCGATGGGGATGAGAATACTAGTTTTTTTCACGGAGTTATTAATAAACGGAGGGTGGCTAATACAATTTCGGGTTTGAGCATCGATGGGAGGTGGGTTTTCAAACCGGCCGAAGTGAAAAAAGAGGTACATCGGTTTTTTAAACAGAGGTTCGTGGAGGATCATCATGTTCGACCATCTTTGGATTGTTACGGTATAAAACAGTTGAATGATATCGAAGCCGAAGCATTAGTGGCCCCTTTCTCTGAAGACGAAATTAAAGACGCAGTTTTTGAATGTGACGGGGAGAAAGCGTCGGGGCCAGACGGTTTTAGTTTCAGGTTCGTGAAGCGATTTTGGTCGTTATTTGCTGAGGATTTTGTCAAGATAATGCAATTTTTTTTGCTACTGGGACGGTCAACCGGGGTGTCGGGTTGGCATTTATTACTTTGATTCCTAAAGTAAATGATCCGGTCAATCTTGGTGAATATCGTCCGATAACTCTTATTGGTGTTATTAGCAAGGTAATCTCGAAGGTCCTTGCTAATCGGATTAAAAAGGTGATGGGTAAGGTTATTTATGAGACTCAATCAGCTTTCCTTTTGGGGAGATATATTCTTGACGGTCCCTTAATTATTAGTGAAGTTTTCTCATGGGCGAAAAAGATGGGGAAAGAGTTTTTCATGTTCAAAATCGATTTCGAAAAAGCCTATGACAATGTTCACTGGGAGTTTTTGTTATCGATTTTGCGACAAATGAAATTTCTGGAGGTTTGGTGCAGGTGGATTAAGGGAGTTTTAATGTCGGCAGGTCTTCTGTTTTGGTTAATGGATCCCCTACGTTTGAGTTTGGTTGCGGTAAAGGCGTGCGTCAAGGTGACCCTCTTTCGCCTTTTTTATTTCTTATTGTTATGGAGGGTTTAACTTGTTTGATTAGGAAAGCATGCGATCATGATATGTTTGATGGTGTGACTTTGCCGAATGGTGGTCCAATTATTTCTCATCTTCTTTATGCTGATGACGCGATGGTTATGGGAGAATGGTCGGAGTTTAACTTTCGAGCTTTGAAGAGGATCCTCCGTATATTTCACTTACGTTCTGGCCTTCGTATCAACTTGAGTAAATCGTGTTTATTTGGTATTGGCAAGGGTATGGAGGAGGTTAATTTATTTGTTGGCGGTTTAGGTTGTAAACCGGGAACGACTCCGTTTAAATATTTGGGTATTCTTGTGGGGGCCAATATGAACCGAATCTCTAATTGGGACCCGGTAGTCAAAGTTTTTAACAAAAGGTTATCGAGATGGAAAGCTAGTGTTTTATCCATGGCCGGTAGGGTTATTATGATAAAATCGGTTCTTGAAAGCCTTCCTACGTACTATTTTTCTTTATACAAAGCTCCGGTCACGGTGATTAATAAGCTTGAGTCTATTATTAAGCGATTTCTTTGGGGAGGCGGTGACGGAAAGAATAAAATTCATTGGGTTGCTTGGAGCAAGGTTACGAAAGATAAACAAGAGGGGGGGTTGGGCATTTCCAAGTTGGAGGAATGTAACATTGCTTTGGTGTTGAAATGGTTGTGGAGATATCGCATAGAGCACAAGGTGTTATGGAGGAAGGTTATTGTAAGTCCCGTTTACCGGATCTTTCAATGATATCAAACAATCACCAAGTTTGTGCGGAATCCAAACTTGGTGAGATTCAAGAAATAAAACGAAAACCAACAAGAAATATGAACAACGAAGAACAAACCGGAATCACTATCAAACTTGCACACGTTCTATTACTATGAATTAGCAAAACGTCTGGTACAAGATGACACACCAAGATCGCCTCTATCTCTCTCTCTCTGTAGGAAATTCTCAAACTATGAGGCTCCAAAGGTTCTCTAGAATTGTGTAACTATGAGGTTCAAACCTAAAAACAAGTTAGAAACTTGTTTATATACATGCTAAAGCCCACTTCCCTACATGGGCTCCCCTTGGGCCTGCTTGGCCCACATGGCCTAAAGCTTGGCCCAAGTGACCTATAAAGGTCCAAAACCTAATATAAACTAACCCAGTAAAGCCCAGTTCGTAACCATGGCCCGTTGTATTAATTTGATGCGTCAGTCTCACACTTTAGGGCCTAACAATCTCCCCCTAGACTGATGCCATCAAATTGTCTTCATAGCATGAATTCAGCAACGTCTTCAACGTAGTCTATGGTTGTCACTATGCTGCAGATGTTGTGGAAGTTCTTGACTTCTGAACTCTCAGCACTGGGTCTCTTTCTTCAGCTCTTGTGGTTAGCTTCATATCAGGATCACGATCAGCTTTTGCTTGAAAGTCTGTGTTAAAAAATGTGAGAGGAGGATTCTCAACAACTCGTTTCTTCTTCAGTCTTTCTCTTTCAAGCAGGTTCACGGCACTTCTTCAAATGTACTTTCATTATCAGACGGCGTTTCGTATCCGGTTCTTCTGACTCATGTACATCTTGTTGTTGTGCTGCTTCAGGCTTCTTCAGCAACTAACATCATCTCAGTCTTCATCAACCCCTGTTCTTGATTGAAATCAAGTTCTACACATGCTCACAAACTTATAAGCAAACATTTCTTATACAACAGGGAGAGCACCATATGAACACCAGGTACATCCAAGTACTTGTACTCAGATTTCACAATTTAAATTCTTTCAACTTTTGATGATCAATCAAATCTTCAAGAACAGTTATATTTTTAATTTTTTTTAAGAAAACAAATAAACACTCTATTTTTGGATTTTTGGTTTTATAGAAAAGCAAGACACTATTTTTGTATTTTTGAAGTTTTCTATTTTTTTATTTTTTTAATATTAAGAACTAGAAACAAATAAAAATTTAAAATATAAACAACTACCATAATATACAATTACAATTGCAATGGGATCAAAATTCGTTCTCAGGCAGACTAAAGAACACTTTTCAGTACGAGCCTAATCAAACTGGTCTATGCGATTGCCAATATGTTTGTCCACTTAAACTTTAACGCTCAACTTTCAATTTTTCAACTTCGTGATATGCTTAAGGTAATATTATACTATTATACCCGTGTGTCCCATTCCAAGGCATACCCCCGCGATCAAGGTAAGCACAACGATTCATCGTAACAGGTGAGTATATTGATGTCATCCTTTTTTATTTACAACGTTAGACCATTGGTGACAGGTCAGTACTTTCGTACAGCAGAGCGACCAATGTTTTTGTCCAACGAGGGCGAGGCAAATACCTTTTTCGTACGAATTTGGCTCTTTGAGCATTGGGAATTTTCTCATTTTGAGATTTATTCCTTAGGGTTTTTGTCCTCTTGGGATCTTTTAAGATATCCTGACTGTGTCTAGGAAATAACGTAATTGCTCAAGGATCAAATCACAAGGTTTTGGGCCTGACTTCACTTATCAACACTGATATAACTGCCTGTAACAAATTTTATCATGTTTTGATTTCTTAACAATGAACACCCAAACAAATACTAATCAAATCCCGGAGTTATATACAGCACACTCTATCATGCAAGTAGCTTCCCTACCACATATTTCACAAGTCCAATCCAGATCTTTGAAATCTTAACTGAGAATAGATTGAGAAGAGAACATAATAGATCTTAAGCAGAGATGGTATAATATACAGATCAAATGAGTTTTTCTCAGTTTGATATAGGTTTCTTGGGTTTCTTTTGGGCACTTGAGGGCCTCTTTCGGGTGTTTAATTGATCTATAGCGCGACAACGAACAGCTAGGTCAGCATGTATCTGGATGCAGCAGAAGCTGACGTTGCCTAGCACCTCCAGGTCTTTGCTTCCGCAAAACAGAGGAGATACACGACTTTTTCAGAGAAGATTTCAGAGTCAGACCAAAATTGTGTGTATCGGGACAACATACAGACATTCAAATAGAAATGAGCTAATTCCAAGTGATTTTCTTTCCTGAGGTCATGTACTAATTTAGTTCTGAATAGAACAGCCGATGTTTCCAGTCTTTAAGGATAAAGCCTACCAACACATCGTGCTAAAGTCAAACTGTTTCGATACTGGTCTTACATGAGTCAGCCCTTCACCATAATGTGAAAATTTATTTACAGAAAGACAGCCAAGATATCCCCGGATGATTCAACAACACAAAGACCCGAAACCTCAGACGTTGGCTATCTATCAACGCAAGATTTAAGACCATAAAATCATACGTCGTTGGTATGTTACCCACATGGTACATAGTTCGTTATGTTTATATCACTTAGTATCTTTTATTATTTTGAGCATCAAGCCTATCAACATATCGCAGTAGATCCTAGTCTTTTCAGCTATGTCACCTTACATGTGTTAGTCAAACCCTTTAACACAAACATTTATTTCACTTCCCATATCATGCAATTTCTCTTTTTGGCTTTTTCATTTTTCAAATGTTTTTGTATTTTTCTCATTTTCTCCCCCTAAAACAATACATATTTACAGCAAACTCAGCAAACACTTTTTGTATTTTCTGAGTTTTCTCCTCCTAAACTCTATATCTATCTATATGTTCCTCTCCCCCCCCCCCTAAATTTGTGCATAAATCTTGTATTTTTGCGCAAATTTACCATTTACTAGAGAAAGGAAAATTTATATACAAAGTAATGAACTAAGAAAGAAAAAAATATATTTTTGTGTAACCGTTCCGTCATTAGATTGAAGACTAATCAAATTCAAATCAAAGTACTGAATTTAAACGGTACCTTTTGCTGATCTTATCTTACTTCTCTAATCTCCTCCAAAGGAAACATGTCATCTGTAAAAAAAAATTGAACTTTTTGCAACAGTGAAATGCTACCCGTTTTTATCTCTGGAACAACCGCTATCAACATTCCAGAGATTGTCAACAGCTCCTCCTTGGTTGTTCCTGAAAAGTAAGGAGATTAGTAAGACATTGGTACCCAGGCCATCGTGGTCCTGGGATTTCCTGAAGCATCAAAATAAGACACTTCCTTTAAACATAAGTCCCCTTTAGTTTCAAGGATTGGAGATGTTGCCATTTTGCATTTGGGTTTCCAAATTTGTTTCGGCTTAACAAATGTGTTTGTTGCCTTCGGTTGAGCAAATTTAGCTGTTTCAAGTTTGTTGGTTTTAGAAATACGGTTTTGTTCCTGAACAGCCCTTCGTTTGTTTTTAGCAACATTCCAATCCCCATCAGAAGATTTAACCTTAGGATTCACATTCTTCATTGCCTTAGGTGATGATACCTTCATCGGCTTGGAATGGTAGTTACCCTTTGGTGTAACCCTCTGATTTTGCATATAATAGGGTACATAGGGACGATGTGTGCAGTTCCGAGCAATGTGACCAGCAATGCCGCAGTTGTAGCAAGTTCGTCTTTTCATCGGAAAGATGTTTTGAGCAGCTTGATTCGCTCTAGCAGGTCCTGAAGGACAAACCGGTCCTGTTTGCGCTGGATGCTCCTGCACATTTCTCTTAGATGAAGACGAATTGGGGTGCTTGTATTTGTTGTTTGCAGAAGTCTTGTTGCTCTGAGCACCATTCTTCGTCTTTTCTCTCTTATTGAAGCTTTCAATCACCTTGTCACGAGCCTTATGAGATCGTGATTGTCCTTGATAAGCAGACTTCGTATACCCCCGACTTTGATCTGCTCGTTTTGGCTCATTCCGCTTGTTGTGAACCGGCTCACAAACATCAGCACACGAGTGAGTGTTGGCATTTCGTTGCACTTTTGGACGATGAACACAATTTCTAGCAATGTGTCCAGGAATTCCACAGTTGAAACATGTCTGTCGTTTCAATGTATGGAGATTCTGAGAGCTAGCAGCATTAACTGATTTGATGGGTCTAGATGACCGAGCTTGCGTTGCCTGTGTTCCATGTGCCTTTTCTGAGTTCTTCTGTACCTGCTGATCAGAACTAGCACAAGCATGAGATTCAGATGGATGATGTTTTTCGTCTTTTATAATTTTATCAGGATCATTTTGAAAAGACGATTCAGTTTCTGTTTTAATTTCCTTTTCAGAAACATTTTCTTGTGACTGTTCATTTATTGTGACCACCTCTTCTTTTACAAAATCAGATCCAGTTTTAATTTCTGAAGATGCAGAAGTTTTATCAACACATGTTTCTTCAACATATGTATCATGTGAATCTTCTTGAGATTTGCTTTCAGCTACAGTTTCCAATGGGGTCCCACTAGATTCAACATTAGGGACGCCCACTGAGACAGATTCAGAAGAAGAATCAGAATACACTTGACTTTCTTGAGAAGGAGTTTCAGTGGTTTCACTGAATGTGTCCTGAGGGTCCTCACCTGTAACACTGTCATCAACTGAAACATTACAATCACACGCATTAACTGAAACACATTCATCACCACACTTATTGTTCAAGGATTCAACATAAACATCATCAGTTTTGCCCCAAACATCAGGCTCACTTGACGAAACATAGGCACAAAACGACTCAAACAAAGATCTACTAAAAGCAATATCAGATTCAGTTTGTTCAAAATAATTTTCAGAAATAATAGAATAAACAACTGGTTCACTCCCAAGAACATCTCCACACTTTACTTCAGATACTTTATCTGCACATGAAGTCGAAATGTTAGGATCAATTGAGCCTTTAGAAACAAAATTTATTGGAGTAGACTTCTGTTTCTCAACTGGTCTGTCATTAAATGATGACTTATTGTTTTTGGGATCTTAAGTCATTTTACTTTCATTCATCATCTCCTCCTCAGTCATAGGTAAATAAGTATAATTGTCATTATAAGGAGGAGGAGCCTGATTGAAACCCAGTCCACTCCCTTTCTTTTTCCTATATTCGAGTTGTTGATCACACAAGTTTTTGACTAATTTGCTGGAAGAATCAAATTTCTTAATGTTGAGTTCATTTATTTGATATCTATCTCTGATGTCCTCCAGTTCTTTAGTCACATTGCATAATTTCTCCTGAACATATAAGAGTTTAGTTGTTTTTACACTTACATCATCTTTGAGTTTGATGATGTCTTTTCGCTGAGCTTCAATTTTTTCTTTATAAAGTTTCTCATTTTTCGATAAAGTAAAATTTTTATTTTTAATATCTTGATAGTCTTGAATTAGCTCATCGTTGTGTATTCTATAAGCTTCAACCCTTTCTCTACACTCAGGAGTGCAAAAGACAGAAAGTATCTCTTCACGAGTAATTTCTTGAGCCGCGGGTTTGTGAAACATAAATGCCATAATTTCAGTGGGTGGCTGTTACTTTTGTTCTTTCCCCAAAACTCGTGTACTCGCTAACTCAAACCCTTTGCACGCGAATGAACCCGCTTTCTGAACCGCACCTCAAAACCTGTCAGGCCGATATCACAAACAAAACAAACACCCCCCCCCCCCCTTTTTTTTAATTAGTTAATAATAACCCTTTTTTTAATTAGAATATAATTTTTATTATAAAAGAATACTTATTATTGTTATATTATAATTAATGATTATGTAATGATTACTAAATGATTATTATAATTATTAATAATAAAAGCCTAAAATAATATATCAGGTATGTCGTCTTCTTCTACGCAACATGAAACCCAATACCCTAATTCAAAAACCCAGCCGCCAACAACAGAACTGTCAAAACTGTTCCGACAAACAAACACAGCTGAAGGTACGTTGGATGAAGTTGAACGGAGGATAGTGAATAGACGGAGAAGATCACGACAATGATTACGAAGGTTGCCGGAGACGGTGGCCGGAGAAGATGAACAGAGGTGTACGGAGGTTGAAGATGATAGGCGGAGAAGATGACGAGGACCAGTGATGAACGGAACACGGTGAGGATGGTGACTTGTGATGAAGAAGACGATGTATGGCGGAGATGTTGGTGACAATGTATGGTGGTCGTAGATTTAAAACAGCGAAGAAGGTCGACGACGTTGACCGGAGATGAAAGACGATGATGAAAGAGGGTGTGCGGAGATTGACAGTGTCGATATCGGAGTTGAACGGAAAAGATGAACGGAGATGGTGAATGATGTTGATGACAGAGGTGATTGAAGATTGCGACTTGAGACGGAGAATGTTGATAGCTCGAGATCTCGGTTGCGACTCGAAACCGTGAAAGAAATAACTCGAGACCAGTGGAGGTGATGGAGGTTGCGAGTCGAAAGGTGGAGTCGAAATGGAGATTGTGACTCAAAACCGTACAACTCGAGATCAGACGATGATGAAGATGGTTGCGACTTGGAATCGTGGTTGCGACTCGGAATCTAAGAACACGATGAGTCGAGACCGCAGAGATGGGACTCGAGACCTGTGGAGAGCTTCTTTGCACGTGAATGACTCCAAACCAAATGAAGATTGATGAGTAATGAGTCGAGACTAGTGATGAGTCGAGACCAGTGATGAATATGACTCGAGACAGTGAATGACTCGAGACCTTGAATGATGGTGATGAGTCGAGACCTTCTGAGATGAGGGGTCGAGACTGTGAAAGTTTAATGAAACTTTGATGATGAGTCGAGACCGTGACTCGAGACCTCTGAATTTTGAAACAAGGATCTGGTCAACCAAATTTTTATCTTTATTTGGAAACAAGAATTTCAAAAAATTTGCCAACCAGAATTTTCCAAAATTTTGGGAACTTTCTAAAATCGAAGATATTGCAGAATACGTTTTTTTTTTTAAATTCAACTTTATCCCTTAAACACTTTAAACAGAAATTGAACAAGCAGAATAGGATGATTTTTAATAAAAACCGATGAATATCACTAAGAACTCGAAGAACACGATGAACCAAAAATTTCAAACCTTGAATATTTGATATCAAACCGAGCCTAGAAACAGGTTCTAAAGGCTCTGATACCACTTGTAAGTCCCGTTTACCGGATCTTTCAATGATATCAAACAATCACCAAGTTTGTGTGGAATCCAAACTTGGTGAGATTCAAGAAATAAAACGAAAACCAACAAGAAATATGAACAACGAAGAACAAACCGGAATCACTATCAAACTTGCACACGTTCTATTACTATGAATTAGCAAAACGTCTGGTACAAGATGACACACCAAGATCGCCTCTATCTCTCTCTCTCTCTGTAGGAAATTCTCAAACTATGAGGCTCCAAAGGTTATCTAGAATTGTGTAACTAGGAGGTTCGAACCTAAAAACAAGTTAGAAACTTGTTTATATACATGCTAAAGCCCACTTCGCTACATGGGCTCCCCTTGGGCCTGCTTGGCCCACATGGCCTAAAGCTTGGCCCAAGTGACCTATAAAGGTCCAAAACCTAATATAAACTAACCCAGTAAAGCCCAGTTCGTAACCATGGCCCGTTGTATTAATTTGATGCGTCAGTCTCACACTTTAGGGCCTAACAGTTATTGATGCGGTTCATGGATCAAATCGGAGATGGGAGATGTTTTATTGTAGTAGCCGGTTCCCGGGTACGTGGTCTAGATTAGTGAAGCATGGGTATCGATTGAAAATTCAAGGTAATAGTTTTTTTGGTACGATTCATGGAGTTGTGGGTAATGGCGAAAAAGTTAAGTTTTGGGTTGATCCTTGGATATCAAACGAACCGTTGAAGAGCTTGTTTCCCACCTTGTTTCGCTTAGAGTCAAATAAATGGTGTTCGGTAACGGGTAGATTTTCTTTGGATAACCAAAATTGTATTGTTCAATGGAGGTGGAATAAATACCCGACCACTGTTGTTGAAGTTGAAGAATTAATAGCTTGTCATCGTTTGGTTTCGAGTGCGCGGCTAAATGGAAATGTTGGAACCAAGGGTCGGAGGGTGGTTACTCGGTTAAGGAAGCTAGAAAATGGTTGAAAGGTAATGAACCTAGAGAAGATAGTTATGTTTATAGCTGGTGTAAATGGATACCAAATAAATGTAATATCTTTATGTGGAGGGCGAGTTTGGATAGGCTTCCTACTCAAAGCGCTCTTCAAAGACGGAATGTTCAAGTTGGGGATGGTTTATACGTTTTTTGTGGGGAAACAGAAGAATCAGTAGACCATTTGTTCTCTGGTTTTCGGGTGGCTTGTGGGGTTTGGAATGCGCTAGCAAAATGGTGCAAAATTCCTCAATTTTTTGTCTTCTCGATTTTGGATGTGATTAAGTTGGTCTCGTATTTGGCCGAGTCGAATGCTAAGAAGGAGAGGATTTATGGAGTTATTATTGTGGCGTGTTGGATTATGTGGAAGGCGAGGAATGATAAAATCTTTAATGGGAAAGATTCGAACGTGGCCCAAATTGTTGCGAACGACAAAACCTTGGGATATCTTTGGTATAGGAGTAGACATAAAGAGGGATCGATTGATTGGCGAAATTGGTGTAATTTTAATTTTTCTGTGATGTAACGTTTTTTTGGGCGGTTCTTCTCTAACTTGGAGAAGTTTGCCTTTGGTTGGTTTTATTGAAGTTCATCTTTCAAAAAAAAAAAAAGATAAATCACACACAACTACACCATCACTTTATGGTGATTTGAATCTTGAAGCCAATCAAACATCAACTTCAATGTATGACCTTTTATTTCTAAATCATACAAAGCATTAAAATCAATGCTACAACAAATTACTTATATAAAATTTTTACATAAAACATTTCAAAGCATTTGTATTTTAACTATTTTTTTAACAATCATGTTAAAATTAAAGAAATTCTGACGCGCACGTTAGAAATATTAACATTTCCACAAAATATTAATTCGACTTGCTAAAAGCCTAAAACACATATATGGTTCAAATAAATAAGTCATTTCTAATACATACGTTAGAAACTAAACAATTAAAAAATTGCTTCCAAACTAACGCGTTTCATGAACGTTTCTAACACACATGTTAGAAGACAAATGATTACAAAAATCATTATAAGACTTATTTGTTCATATCAATCCATGTGTGGATGAAAAGTCTACTTTAAATAGAGACTTAATTAGAGACGTAAAACTCTAATCAAGTAAGATAAAACTCTTATTTAAAGACATAAAAAACTTTACTTAAGAGA
Source organism: Helianthus tuberosus (assembly GCA_030545235.1). Taxonomy (NCBI): domain Eukaryota; kingdom Viridiplantae; phylum Streptophyta; class Magnoliopsida; order Asterales; family Asteraceae; genus Helianthus; species Helianthus tuberosus. Next base: position 684,447 of record CM060417.1, read on the forward strand.
ATTTTACGTTTACAAAAAGCGTATGGTTTACACCAATAATTCCGGTCCAACACACATGTTAGAGAATTGAACGTTTACAAAAAACGTATGGTTTACACTAATAAACCCGATCTAACACAAAAGTTAGAAAAATTAACGATTCCCAAAATCGTTTCAAAACCAAACGTTTGAACCAAAACTATTCGTTTTGTACCACGGTATAGGATTTAAGATTGTATCTCAATTTCAATAAATGCAAACACAACAAGTTGTACTACATACATATTTCCCAAAAAAATAGTATTTATAAGATCATAATCTCTAAAAAATATTTTTTTATTATAAATCTTTTCGTGAACCCAAAATCCTTATAAACAAGGTTTTAAGATTGTAGCAACAATCTCACGAAACCTGTTTTAAGTTTGTAGGAAATGGGTCACAATTATAATAAAAATTATATAAATAAATATAAAATTGCAAAGATACTCTCTTTATATAATTTTTGGGAAATTGTTGATGTGCGTGAGTGTTATATAGTTTTTAATGTATATTTTTAGCCATTTTTACACTTTAGTCAAGTTTTAAATTTATAAAACACGATATTTTACTAACACCAAACACACATATGGGCAAGTGCACCCATTGTGAGCGTAGTATAGTGTTGGTAAGATACCGAGGTCGTCCAAGAACACAAGAGCTTTTAATACCGGTTTATCCTCAACGTCTAATCAAATAAAAAATTTAGAAAAAGGTTTTAAACTAGAAAATAAAAACTAAAAATGCTGAAAAATAAAAATAAAAAGAAAAAACAGATAGACAAGATGAATCACATGGATCCGACTCGCCTTTAGTGTAACCTTTGATTATTTTCGCACTTTTGCACCTTTTAAGATATTATCTTAGTTATAGTAGTTGACCCCTCTTTTGAAGGTGACGTTACCCTCAACCCAGTAGTTTGAGTCAGCAAGGATACAATCCTAAAGGGTTGGATTATTGAAAGATAATTAATTAAGTTATTAATGCATAATGTGGTAGGCCCCTCTTTTGAAGGTGACGTTACCCTCGGCTAAGTAGTTTGAGTCAGCAGAGATACAATCCTAAATAGCCGGGTTAAAGTTTTAATAGTAGTTTACATATGAGGGGGTCAAGGAATTCGGACCCCCGCCATCCAATACTAGTGGGTATTGAAGGAGGTCCTACTAAACTTGACCCAGGTCCTTGAAGGATCTATACACTGAACAAGGCAAGACTCTTACCAAACCATTCCCTTAACCCCCGTCCATGTAGCCAACATATCTCCATATAGACCGTGGAGATATGAATAGTGAAAATCTTTTATTTTATATAGACAGTAAAATAATGCCAAGACACCACGGACAAATGATAAGGAAGATTCACCTTCAACATAAGAAACTAGTTATTAATACATAACCAAATAAAAAGTGTGAAAAGATTAAAAATAAAAAGTATTACACTAAACACTTGTCTTCACCAAGTGATGTAAGAGACTTAGGCAAACATGGTCTATGATTGTCAAGAACTCTTACGATCAATCTTGGATCCCGAGACTACTCACACACTCTATGATGGATGATGGATGATGGTGGTGGATGTGGGTTGTGATGGTGGTGGTGGGTGGGTGGGTGAAGTGTGAGAGAGGTGGTTTGCCAAGGGATGGTTTGCAAGTGAGCCAAGCACCCCTATTTATAGTCTGCACAAAAGCCCGGACACGACCCCGTGTCCATTGGGCACGGCCCCATGTCCACTGGGCACGGCCCCGTGTCCACCCATCTTTTCTTTATTCATTAAATGCAGTTTGTTTGCATTAGTTAACCACGCCCCCGTGTCCGCTGGGCACGACCCCGTGTGCAGAAGCGTATCTGTACTATCAAGATTTGCCTAGATTCTGCGAATGTTAGCGTTGACCACGGCCCAGTGTCCGCTGGGCAAGCCCCCGTGGTGGGTGATAGAAGCTTCTACAACTTTGTCTTTTCTGCAGACACTTGGGCACGCCCCCGTGCTCATTGAGCATGGGGCGTGTTCAGCCTTCTGTTCTCTTGTTTTTGTTTGGAAAGATGCTGTCGAGGGGTCGGGCATGCCACGTTTATCCCTTTTCTTGAATTATTGTTAGATTTAGCTGCATTTTTGCTTCTTTTGTCCATTTAAGCTCTTTTAACCCAGAAAATACAAAAGGAAGACAAAAACACACTTTTTCCAACATTAGTCCTAAAAAGGGTTAGTTTTATGCCACATTTGATGTAATTTATATGTTGCATTTTGCAAACATCAAATACCCCCACACTTGATTTTTTGCTTGTCCTCAAGCAAAACTCTTTACAATGTGGCTTACACTCCCAAATGGAATGGGTAGAAGAGAAGGTTTTTGAGCTTGTCATAGAGTGTCGGGATTCCAAGATTCTTTATTAGGTTTTATTTTTATTTTATTTACAAACCTATTCGTCATGATTTATTTAGAACATTACATAAGATAAATTACTTATTAGGGCATAAAATGTCTCTTTAAAATTCCATTTATATACACGTTCACATACATCACGGGGGATCACTCAACACTCGGCCGAAGGTGTATTTTTGTGAAGCACTCGAGAGCGGCATGGAACTTACTCCTACCATAAGCTTGCCAAGCAATCAATCCTCCTCCTTTTTAACTATACACCTTTGTAAATATCAAGAGGACTTTTGGGGGAAGGGTTAGGCTTGGGTTAAAGGTAGGTGGTTGGGTTAGTGGTTAGTAGAAAAGAGCGAAAGGCGTAAAAAGCATCGGTTTTCGTAAAACATTTTGTTTTTGTGACTTTTTATTCCAATGAAGCATTATTCAAACAAGCCTTCTTTTGATGAGCTTTGTTTGTTTATTGCTAACTTCATTTTTCTTTTCTTCTCTATAAGATTTTTTTTTCATAAGGAAGTCACAAGAAAACCAAGCTTTGTTACTAAAATAAAGGGTTTAAAATAAAAAAAAAAAGGGTTTTGGTGGGTAAAAAAGTGTTGATTTGGGTTAAGAAATAAAAAGGTTTAGGCTCAAAGGGGTTAACTAGGGGGATTTTGGGTAGGTGGTAAAAAAAAGTTGAAATAAAAAGGGTTAGTCCTAATGCCTACATCATTTACTTACTTGGGTTTAAGTTGGTAAGGACCGGGAATGTATCATCTTGGCAAGTTCTAGAGTCGTAAGAACTAAGCGGCTATTCACACAAGAAACGAAAAATGAGCATTTAGTTTAAAGATGTGTATTTGTATGCTCAATAAGGGCTCAAAACTCACTTTTTTGTGGGAATGGGTTTTTATGTGATCAAGTATATATAATCAAATTTTAACTAGATTTATCATGTCGTTTCATAATTTTCTTATGTTGGTTCTTTTTATCACGACGCTATTGGTTGTAAATTTGTAAAAATATAACCTTTTTAGAACTTGTAATTTCCAAATTAAACCAAGACAAGTAAAAAAATGAAAATATTTTGAAAAAAATTGGGGTGTTTAGCGGTTCCAATAGAGTTTTGTGTAAGGCTTGTAATTAGGACTTGCAAAATTCAAGGTTTTAGCCCCCCCCCCCCCCCCCTCCCACACTTAAATTACACATTGTCCTCAATGTGTCCCAAAAATAAGTTTTTAGGTTGATTGAATGTGTAAAAGTGTGTTTAAAAACAAATTTTTATGTTACTGGCATCTGGACACGGGCCCGTGGTGTCCGGGCACGGCCCCGTGTTCAGGTTGCCTGTAACAAAAATTAGTAAAAAGAAACAGAAGCCTGGGCACGGGGGCATGTTCAGTGAACACGCCCCGTGTCCAGTTACCTGAACTGGGCGATCCTCTGCAAATGGTTCAGCACGGGGTCGTGTTGGCTGGACACGGCCCGTGCCGAACTTGCTGTAATGAAGAAAAATTTGCGGGAGGCTCTGTTTTTGTGCATGGGGCGTTGGTTCAAGTTTCCCTTGGTATCCTTCACCATCCCGAGTGTGTTTTACCCATTACAACATCATCCAAACACCAAATAATTTATAAAACCATCATTCATTCGATAGAGAAAGTTACATAATATTCCTAATAAGTTAAAATTCTAGATAAATAGGTCAGAAAACACAAGAAGTCTAAACCAAGAAGTTCTAGCCTAAAGTTTATTCTATTAGCAAAATTTCCGAAAAGATAATTCTCTCAGTTGGATGCGGCTCAAAGAACTTCTTCCTCTGGATATGGGTCTCTCACACGTCGACGAGCCATTCTTCTATCTCCCTTGGGAGAAGAAAGGCGGGCTCATTGGCATCATTTTGAGGGGGTGTAACCTCCACCGGGACTTCTTGCAAATTGTTAAAAGGAGGTTCCGCGGGGATGTCATCCCACCCGGTGGGATTATTGACTCCAAGTGCTAGGTTCCAATCCTCTTGAGGGAGGATTGGTTCCATGGGATGTGTCATAAGAATGTTCAACCTCTGGTGCAAGAGGTTGATTTCTTGAAAACTGTTTTCCAACCCCACCGTAAGATAATTTATACGGTCTATTAGGACTTCCTCTACCGATGTCATCTCATCAAGAGCTTCACGTAATGCCATCATGTAGCATATGAGAGTTGCTTTGATTGAGGGCCTCCGTTCTCTTCGACTGTTTCTGGAATGTGCTGACGAAGTTCCACTATTTTGGCTCGACATTCTACGAAAATAAACTGAAGAGAGTTCATTTCAATGAAACAGTAACCTCGGACACGGCCCCGTACTCAATGAGCACGGCCCCGTGTTCACCTGTCTGCAGATTTTCGAGACAAGGAATCTTGGAGTTTTAAATTATTTTTCCGTTTGTTAAAGCATTTTTAAGCAGAAATAACTTAAAACAATGTTGTAGAACTTATTTTTAACAAGATTCCTTGAATAAAAACCTAACAAACATCACAATAAGGCTTGGAACCATGTTGATTTCAAGCTTTAATGGAGGATCTTTGAGGTGGAAATGAAGAAGAAGGTAATAGACAAAAGTAGAAAAGACAAGATGGTTGTTGGGAACCTTCTTTAGAATATACCTAGGACAGTATGTGTGAAGATCCACAAAATCTCTGTCTTTGGAGTGGTCCAAATGTGCAGGAATCTTGGCTTCATTAATAAAAAAACGACAGCATGCTGCACACGGCCCCGTGTCGGCTAGGCACGGCCCCGTGTGCAGGCAAGATCCTGACACATTTTGTCCGTATTCTGACAAAAAGTCAGACGGGAATCTTTTGGTGGACACGGGGGCGTGCTGACCTGGACACGGCCCCGTGTCTAGAGGCTGTTTATAAAGTTTCGTCTATTTCTAAGGAATTTATCCGGATTGGGCGGTTCCTTACTGGACGGAACAACCCCGAAGTGCCTGAGATACCTTAATTGCTCTAGATTTAGACGAGAATGCAAGAGGTTGTCGGTGAGGGTGATTCCTATGCTAAATGTAGGTGGACAAGTCCAACCCTTTCCCTGGCTCTCGTTAAAGAAGTTGTATGCCGATTCGCTCAGGTCTATTTATGCATCGAACGAAGTATATGTGGAGTCCTTCACGGCACAATCGGCACAAGGACGACTATCGCTCAAGTCTTCGCCAGAGCTAGAGGTGATATCGGGAGCAACGAAGTTGTTTTTATTCGAATGTGTTCTCAACAATTCTTCTTGGGTATCGTCTTGAGATGAATTAATGATATCCATCTCAAGTTCTTTTACCCAACTAAGAATTAGATCTTCCATTTGAAATAATTCATCAAGAAGCATTTCTCCTAGAAGAGTCGATTGAGAGCATTCGAGGGAGAGATAAGGATTATATTTACTTTCGCCCCTCTTAAGGCTACAGGAAAACAATGGGTCTATATAGTGGGGCTTATAATTTAGAAAATAACATTCTAAATCTTTATGATTGCCACCACATATTTGACACCACGTACCATAAGAGGGCGGATAGTAAAAAAAATCGGTATCACTGATATTTGACACCACGTGTCAGAAATTACCAACCGTCGGGATCTTACGGTTCTGTTTTCAGTAACTGATACTTGGGCACGGGGCGTGTTGAGTGGGCACGGCCCCATGTTCAGCTACTGTCTGACTTAAAACAGGATTGCCAGTACCAAAGATTGGGCACCGGGCGTGTTCAGCGGGCACGGCCCGTGCTGAGTTCTGCAGAAACTGAAAATCTAAGAAAAATCCTAAAAAAAACAGAAAAATAAGAAAAAATGATTAGGTTATTGATTCCTAACTTTATTAAAATCCTTGTGTCCACGGCAACGGCGCCAAAAACTTGATGTGCGTGAGCTTTATATAGTTTTTAATGTATATTTTTAGCCCTTTTTACACTTTAGTCAAGTTTTAAATTTATAAAACACGATATTTTACTAACGTGAGCGTAGTACAATGTTAGTAAGATATTGAGGTCGTCCAAGGACACAAGAGCTTTTAATACCGATTTATCCTCAACGTCTAATCAAATCAAAAATTTAGAAAAAGGTTTTAAACTAGAAAATAAAAACTAAAAATGATGAAAAATAAAAAGAAAAAACAGATAGACAAGATGAATCACTTGGATCCGACTCGCCTTTAGTGTAACCTTTGATTATTTTCGCACTTTTGCACTTTTTAAGAGATTATCTTAGTTATAGTAGTAGGCCCCTCTTTTGAAGGTGACGTTACCCTCAACCCAGTAGTTTGAGTCAGCAAGGATACAATCCTAAAGGGTTGGATTATTGAAAGATAATTAATTAAGTTATTAATGCATAATGTGGTAGGCCCCTCTTTTGAAGGTGACGTTACCCTCGGCTAAGTAGTTTGAGTCAGCAGAGATACAATCCTAAATAGCTGGGTTAAAGTTTTAATAGTAGTTTACATATGAGGGGGTCAAGGAGTTCGGACCCCCGCCATCCAATACCAGTGGGTATTGAAGGATGTCCTACTAAACTTGACCCAGGTCCTTGAAGGATCTATACACTGAACAAGGCAAGACTCTTACCAAACCATTCCCTTAACCCCCGATCAGGTAGCCAACATATCTCCATATAGACCGTGGAGATATGAATGGTGAAAATCTTTTATTTTATATAGACAGTAAAATAATGCCAAGACACCACGGACAAATGATAAGGAAGATTCACCTTCAACATAAGAAACTAGTTATGAAAGTCATTAATACATAACCAAATAAAAAGTGCGAAAAGATTAAAAATAAAAAGTATTACACTAAACACTTGTCTTCACCAAGTGATGTAAGAGACTTAGGCAAACATGGCCAATGATTGTCAAGAACTCTTACGATCAATCTTGGATCCCGAGACTACTCACACACTCTATGATGGATGATGGTGGTGGATGTGGGTTGTGATGGTGGTGGTGGGTGGGTGAAGTGTGAGAGAGGTGGTTTGCCAAGGAATGGTTTGCAAGTGAGCCAAGCACCCCTATTTATAGCCTGCACAGAAGCCCGGACACGGCCCCGTGTGCAGAAGCGTATCTGTACTATTAAGATTTGCCTAGATTCTGCGAATCTTAGCGTTGACCATGGCTCCGTGTCCGCTGGGCACGCTCCCGTGGTGGGTGATAGAAGCTTCTACAACTTTGTCTTTTCTGCAGACACTTGGGCACGCCCCCGTGCTCATTGAGCACGGGGCGTGTTCAGCCTTCTGTTCTCTTGTTTTTGTTTGGGAAGATGCTGTCGGGGGGTCGGGCATGCCACGTTTATCCATTTTCTTCTATTATTGTTAGATTTAGCTGTATTTTTGCTTCTTTTATCCATTTAAGCTCTTTTAACCCTAAAAATACAAAAGAAAGACAAAAACACACTTTTTCCAACATTAGTCCTAAAAAAAGGGTTAGTTTTATGCCACATTTGATGTAATTTATATGTTGCATTTTGCACACATCATTGTAGTACCCATACCGTGTACAAATCCATACAAAATTAAATATGAAATACAACATATTTAAATAAATCGATTCAAATCGTTGTCTTTGACAAGAGCTTGAGAAGCGTCTTCTTGTACAATTTCTGCTACGAGAACTTGAACCGCGTCTCCTTGTGCGATCCTTCTTGGCTGCAAAAATGAACAAACTGATGTTGACGGTTGTGGCTGAGGTACTGTAACACCCGTCTTATTAAATATGAATTTAATAATAGTTTATACCATTTTTAATAAAACATGCTTAATTAACATAGATTTCATAAAAGAAGTTCATAAGTAGCATAAACCTTAGTCAACTAACGACTAAGTTAAAACATTCCAAAAGTTGTTTAACAATTGTTTACAACCCATAAACATAGTCTATTAAAGATTTAAAACGTTGCGGAAGCTTGTAAGTAGTGTTCGGTTCTTCAAAATCTAGCTCGATCATCTTCCGGTTACTTTCCAACATCACCTAAGATCAAAACCATAACAAATGTTAGTTTTGATCAAGTTACAATGGATACAAACAAGTTCCAAGGGTTAACAATACAAAAAAAAAAAAAATTCCGGAAGGGGGGCGCCGCGTGACGCCAAGGCCCCTCGCGTCACGCCAAGGCCCCTCGCGTCACGCCAAGCCCCCTTTTTCACAGAATGTTCATTTTGTTGTTGCTGCAGATTTCCAGCTCCAAGTTTAACCAAGTTCTAACTTAAAATGGCCATAACTTTTGACTCGTAAGTCCGTTTTAGGTGATTCTTTTTCCTATGCGTCTGTAATTTCATTACCGACATGCCTATTACAATTTTCATACCGAACAATTTGTTTACGGACCGAAATACTGTATGTCCATTTGCAATTATTCGACCCATTCTAACTTAACCATTTTACTACCATTTAAATAGTAAACCTAAGGCGTTTATTACCCAAACTCCGGGGCTTATTATCACTGGCACTTCATTACCAAACTTATGGCTTCGTGCTCTTGTGACCATTTTCGCCAATTCCTTCTACTTACAATATTAATACTACAAAGCATCATTATTCGACCCGTTTGGTCCATCTACGGAAAATCCTCCATTTTGATGACTACCAAACGACTACAAATCAATTCTTAACCTACGGATTTAAGTAACGTACATGATTGCTACATCCAACACAATTTTTATCAACAACGCATAGTTTAACAACAATTCATCGAATGTAACGGATCAAGTTACATACCTTCAAAGTAGGCCTTTCAAACGTGGTTCGCCACCCGCTTGACGCTCCTGCGCCCGTTCCTATAGAGTTCATTTATGACATGTTTAGAACTCTTTTTAAACCTTATATCGCATAATACACCAAAACATCATAATTATGCGTTTAAACTTTGAATTTCAGTTTTAAGCCCTCTTAGAGGCATTTTCATAAACACTTTAAGGGCAGATTTTTACATGATTAAATATCAAGTCTCTAGCTTATCTCTTAGCTCTAATTTCACATCATTCAACCATTTTACACAATTGTTAGCTTCTATAATTCCGAAGTTACTTCAAAATTGTCAAATTACACTAGATCAACACTCTATTTCCTAGTGTTCTTCAAATTACACATAACCCACTAATCACCTACTATGGTGTTCATAGGTTTCACTAAAATTTCACATAATTTCAACTTGTATTTGTCTAGGGTTTGTCCCTAGACACTATAGTTGTTCCTAAATCATCATAAGACACACATGCAACCATAATTTCAGATTTTCCCAATTTCATGAGAATTTCAAGTTGAGGGTTTTCATCAAATTTTACATACCTTGTAATCCTCTTGTGATGAGGATCAATAATCTATGCTCGATTTTCGTTTTTGATCAGATTTGGACCTTCAATTTGGTTGTTTTGTGAATGTTTAGGGTTTAGAGGGAGCCTGGGGTCGCCCCTGATGTTGGTCGACTTCAACAAACACAGAAAAATGTGTTTTATGTTTTTAATCTTATTATTTCAATAAATTAGTTTCCATTTAGGCACCTTTAGTCCCTCATCTTTCACTTTTTGTTTGTTTGAACCCCTAACTACTCATAAGTGACTAACTAACTTAGTTAGTGTCATTTCTAGTTAGTTTATTTTACTATTTTACTTACAACTAAATTGTAAATTTATGAACTCGTATTTTCGGGATGTTACAGGTACGTGTTCAACACGCTTCCCTTAAAACAAAGTTCCCGCCTATACTAAAGATGACGTGTCTGTTTCCCAGGGTACAACAGCCGAAGCAGTATGTACTGCAGGAAATGGCCACGCGCCCGAGGTTACACCGGATAAAATTATAGTGTTAGAACTTGTGGAAAATAATGATATGAAAGTGATGAAATTGAATAGAGAAAACATATCTCTCTAAGTACCCAACACATGGGTCTTCAAGTCTTCACCACTTCTCCAAGAATTCTTCATGCATATTTTTTTTCTTGTAATTTTCTCATTATTCCAATGAGGCACATAACCTACCATTTTTACAAGAGATATGGGTAGTGAAGAGTTACTCTTAATTGGTGATTTATTAGAGACATAAAACTCTAATAAAAGTTTCACTTAATTAGTTATTTAATTAGAGACATAAAAACTCTAATAAAAGCTAATCAAGTGACATAAAAACTCTATTCAAGAGTTTGTCACCATGAAGAGTCCATTAATTATCACTAAATTAATTTCTATTCACATTATTCTAATTTTCCAACATCTCCTCTCGGTCTCAGGGGTAACAGAACACTCGTTTTAACAAGGATAATACTCGTTTCTATGGTTTTTTATAGACAAGAAACCACAAGCAAGTTCACAAACACAAAATAAGCACGTTGCACATGAAATTTATATTAAATAATACGAAATCCAATAATAAAAAAATCATGCGAAACAAATATAAAAATAGCCAAACGAGTATGTATACGTATTAAAACCAAATAATAAAAAGATTCTTCACCAAAGCATTTAAATGGTAACCAAACAAATATCCAAAACTGAGAGTTATACGAGTTCAACTAGTTATCACCATAAGATTCGGAAGTTCAAGAAAATTTAGTCGCTCATGGTGTGAAAAAACACAGAAACAAGGTCATAGAAATTGAATACATCGTGTTTAATATTTAAAGAAACAAAGTTTAACGTTAATCTAACTAGTTGTGAACAATTTCTTATAGCCAATCTTCTTCAACTCGATCCCCAACTCTTAATCTTCTTTACGTTTCGTCGTACAGTAGGTGTACGTATTGTGCTCTCTTTTTTATAGTAGGTATATTCGTGTATATCAATCCCCTTTCCTACGGTGTCATAATTTAATTCAAATACAACACGGGCTCCATGTGGCGATCACTAAGGATGTGTGGGCTGGTTTGGGTCCACCATGCGCAATTACAGAAGCCCAACACTAAAAAAAAAAAGAAGAGTGAATTCTTTATTGATATTTCCCTTATATTATTTAGTAACTTATGTTTGTGTCTTAAATTTATTATTTAATTTATTACCACTCTTAATGCTCTATGTATTCGTACACATACTTATTTGTGGATGTGTGAAATAAAGTGTAAATTAGGAGAGTGGTGAGTGCCCTTTAACTTAATATGAGACATGTTTGGTTTAATTATTATTATTTTCTAAAACTATTTACCTTCGAATCTTTGCCCCTTTTCCTTTTAAAAAATAATAATTACCTCATATGAGTGGGTCACATTGACGAGTCTGTTTATTTACCGTTTTCATTATATTTCGACAAATGATCACTTATATTAATAACATGTATTTTACCATCAAGTCATCAACATTGCCCTATTAATTTAACTTATACCAAAATTTTAGTTTAGGTTTCATTTTCTATTTTTTATCTACATTTTAATAATTGGTATATGCTTGCACGTGTTTCTTAACATTGCGGCTTGCTTATTTAGATGTGTTAACAATTGTTTCTTTTTATCATCGCTTCGACATCAATTTTTTTACGTGGGTTTTGTTATAGTTTCGACTTAGTTGTTTTTTTGTTCTTCTAAATTTGGTTAGTAAACACCCCTCAACGCGCGTGCACGGTTAAATGTCTTTACATCTATTTTTTTGTTCGGTTGAGTGTCCCATCGCATCGCAACGCAACGTACGAATCCTAAAAACTCGTTATATATCATTTAGGATATAGATGAATTATAATCACACTCCAATTATATATGGCAGAATAATCGTATGATGGATCCTCTAAAATTATTGCCGTACACCTCTCCTTCGAATTAATTGTAATCTCCTTTTTTTCTCTTGCGCCAAAGTCTAATCCATTAAAACTAGGTTGTAACACCCCTAAAACGGGTTTGGTAATCATACTCCGTTAATACCAAAAGACGGGTAAAGTACCGTTAGCAGTAAAGTTAACCCGGTAAATATTTGGATTTAATAAGAAATCCTAATAATTTAAATACAAGCGAATCAAAGAATTAAGGAATTGACTTTATAAGAACCCGAGTCAACGGGACTTAAAATAAAACGGGTTTTTAGCTCCCGGAACCCACCAAGTTAACTAGGTAAAATTAACCTAGTTAGTAAAGGGTAATTAAATAATAAACTATGAGTTATAGTTTCATATATGAATCTCTAAACTTGAGGGACTAAACATGGGCAACTAGAATAGTGTTTTATTAAAACACTTATAAAAAAAAATAGAAATCAATACACACACATACGTATGCGACCAGGGGAAAGCTCCATGGGAGCTCAAACCCTAACTTCAACAAATCAACAAAATTGAAGGATCAAACCAAGTCCAAATCGAAAATTGAGCATAGATTAGTGATCCTCATCACAAGGGGGTTACAAGGTATGTAAAATTTGGTTTTAATTCTCTACTTGAAATTCTCACGAATTTAGGGTATTCGAAATTTGTTGATGCATGCTTGTTATATGGATGAAATAGGAACCTTGTAGTGTTTAGGAGTAAACCCTAGACAAGATATGTTGAAATCGTGCCAAATTTTAGTAAAAAAAATCCATGAACACCATTGAAGGTGATTGTTGTTAGGGTTTTTGATTGCTAAAATGGTGTTATGATGTCAAGAACTTGCTTAAAGTGAAAGCTGAATTCAAACGACTCTTGATCAGAATTTACAGCCGACTTGTATCGACTGTAACCTGGACAAAACGTGATAAAAACATGTGTTTCTTGAGTCTAAAATGTAATTCCAGGAAATATCTTTAAAACCCCACTGGAATCGCATTTTTTCGACGAGAATTGAGCATTTTATGAATTTTTCCGTATCAAAGGTTCAAGCTGCGTTTTCTGGCAGAATTTGCAGCCCATTACGAATGTCATAACTCAATTTAGGAATTGAGTTATGGTCTCAAATTCTTACTGTAGAAAGTTTTAAGTGATTAAAAGAATCGCCAATTGGAATTTCGTCAATCGGATAAACGAGGAATTTTAAATGAATTTTTCCGTAAGCTGCAGTCAGAAGTGACGAATCTGATTGCAGCTTAGTAAATGAATTTTTATGAATTTTTGGTAAAGAGTTAGATCTTGAAATTTTAACACAAGGCCTAACCCTCTGAGATGTACGCCATATAAAAAAATCATAATTTTTGAAGACATGTAAACAGGTTAAACAAGTCACCAAAAACAGCCCATTTTCAGTGATATGAAATGCCTAAATGAAATCGCGGCCTACTAGTTAGTATGTGAAATTTGATTTCGTTAAGAGTTCGGATGAAATATGCCTAAGTGAGTTCATTGAACCAAATGTGCATTTGAATATGTTGATAAGTCAATTGACTTTTAAAAAGTCAAACTGACCAATGATTAGATCGAATGATAATTATGATATGGACGAATGATAAATTCGACATAAAACCCGTAGGATGGAATAGTCGTAAATGATTATGACTAAACTAATCGTCTTACGAATTATGATGATAGTTTGACGCTTGACAAGCTAGGTGGAGGCTTGGAAAGGAAGCGGGTCAAACGAAGCAAATAAGAAGTAAAAGCATGTTTCGGATGCAAGGTAAGTAAAACTTACACCTACTTGTAGTATACGTGTTTATTTTATAGGCGATAAATACAACAAAGGATTTGGTTCGAATTATGAGTTCCAACATGAAACGAATTGGGTTGGAACGAATAGAAACATTTTAAACCATGATTAATGGTGAAAAAAGGCAAAATGGTAAACTAGTCATGAATTGGTTAATAGTTTAAGAGTTTTCTTAAAGTTACCTTATAGCGTAACTAGCAATGGAAAATGGGTAAAAATGGAAATTTAGTCAAGTATTGACTAAAGTAAAATAAGTTTCAAAGGACACCCATAGCATAAGCCGAATGGGTTAAAAATATAGGAAATTGACTTTAGAAAGAAAGGGATCTAGTGAGAAAATCCGAAATGGTTCGGATGTGTGATTTGTAAATAAAAACCATGTTTTTGTTACATATGAAAATGTTGTGTTATATATAGATCGAACGGGTCAAATGGTGGGAATAACGTCATTTGACAAAATCAACTAATGTGGTGGTCAAGTCATGTGTTACAGGAGCGAATAGTAATTTGGATAATTGTGTCGCTATAGAATATCGGTAATAAAAGCAAGGTGTTGAAACGGGTCACTAGGTTGACTCGAGCCAGGTACGTATAAATACGATTGTGGTTAAATATACATTTTTTTGGGTCAAATTGTAGCAAATGCCCTTCGTCGTAAATGAGGGGCTAAAGTTGACTAAAATGCCCTTGTTGGGTAAACCGGGCAAACGACCTTTAAAGGTTGTTGGAAATAAGTGTTTTGGTAGATTAAATCCTTAAGATAAGTATAAAAGGGATGTATGGGACCTTAGTGCATAAATACCCTTAACGGGTCAAAATAAGCATACAAACGAAAACGGGTTTCATTTGTGTAATAAACCGGGGATTATAATCTAGTATGGTAAATAACATTAAGTTAAAGAAGTATATGAGATATAAAGGTCAAATACACAAGTTTGATGATGAAATCACGAACGGGTCAAAAGTTGGCAAAAAGGGTAATAAGCCAAAGACTTAAAAGTCTGAAATTTTGTTAAACCGGATGTTAGATTTTAACTCCATATGATGGAGAATCAAATTACAAACACGTAGGAAGAAACGGTAGGTTAAACGGACGAGCGGATTGAAAGATACGAAAGTTTTCGTGTCGAAAACGGCAAAAAGGAAAGAAATGATGCAGTGGCCACCGTAACTTACGGTGCCACCGTAAGTTACGGTGGACATGATTTGGTTACGGTAAACACCTACTGTTGTACGGTTGAATAATTGAAACACAGAGGCCACCGTAACTTACGGTGACACCGTAAGTTACGGTGGAGGTCAGAAATAAGTTTTTGTTTTGGGTTTAAGATATCCATGTTGGATTTTCCTAATTTCCCCGTTGTATTAGTTTAATTAATTATCAAAACTGACATTTAAGTTGGTTTTGATCACAGGTGAATGTCGAGAGTCCCGGATAAAGATCGAGCATCGAGCAAGAACCGAACACACATTAAACAAAGCTTCCGCAACATTGTTTTGTCGTTATTCTAAACGGCGAATTAAATCACATTATGTATATCACTTAATTTGTAAAAGTTTTTAACAAACCCGTATTTCCGATGTATATATAATCATTAATTACATGATTATTTTCGCAAAATATACGTTAAACCTTGATTTATAAGAACGTGTGTTACAAGTTGGTAATCAGAGCTCATGGTTAAAGAGTAAATTGTGTTCGGTTCGAGGCTTGATCGCAAATCCGGTAAGTACATGTATGTTAATAGTTTAGCATGCTAAAGTGTTGTAAACAACACATAGGGCTATCGTGTGATACACGTTACCCCAATTAAAATGATTGATATAGTTGACGAAAATACGTGCGTTGACGCGTATAGTAGAAAAAGCCTTGTATTATAATACGGGCGATTATTAAAGTTGATTTTACTAACTTTTGTGAATGTTTTAATTAAAGGACATTCGCGTTGAAGACGACGAGAGTCAAACGAATTGTGGATACGATGAGGGAACGGTCCGAAGTATGACAAGAGGAGCATGCTCACCGAGGACTAAATCGCGTAACGACCGCGAACAAGGTTAATGGCAAGGAACGCCCGTCGGGGCAAACATTACCAGGTGCACATTTTAAATAATCGCACAAATAGTAATATGCAACAAATAAGTAGAAATTGAAAGTTGCATATGTAGATTAAAAACTTGGAAAAACCCGAATAGAAAATGTATTCGGGATATTGTTTCCAAGAGAAACAAATAGAGGCGTCACTTACATAGGGCGTGATGTGAAAACTATAAAAAGGTCATGTGTGTCATGTGTTAATCGCTTACTCTGGCCAAGTAAGTAGTGGCATATGATACCATGAACTTCTTATGGCGGACACGTTTACATCCGATGTAGTAAGGGCCGAGTGAATGAGACTAACTTAAAAGTACCCAAATGAATCAAATGAGCAAAATAATTGATAATAATGTAAACGCACAGCCGTGTGACGGAAGCGTATTACATTAGGATGATGAGCCCGAGTGAAGGGACAAACAAGCATGAAAAATGATTTAGACAAGTATTGGGAGGGAGTGTACTTACGCTCGAACCCAGAAAATGCAAGCATGAAAAATGATTTAGACAAGTATTGGGAGGGAGTGTACTTACGCTCGAACCCAGAAAACGCAAGCATGAAAAATGATTTAGACGAGTATTGGGAGGGAGTGTACTTACACTCGAACCCAGAAAACGCAAACATGTAAACTGATTTAGACAAGCATTGGGAGGGAGTGTACTTACACTCGAACCCGGAAAATGCAAATATGTCCCTTAACGGGTCGTTTTTGTAAAACGTCAAACTTAAAGACAAAGTCGGAATATAAAAATGAAGCGAGGTCTTAATGCACACCGGGAGAGTTGCAATAATAACGACTTCGGTAAAACACCCGGTTAATGGGTATGGATTAAACACATGCGTAAACCAAGAGACGTGAATGCGGAAAAAAAAATCAAAGGACTTGGATTACGAGTTATGACTATAAAATCTCGTATATAGAAATTGTGAGTAAATATGTTCAACTATTCGAAGTCGAATGGGTTGAATAAAGAATAAAGTTGATTGTTTATAAGTGATGGATTTCACATTAATAGGTCAAACAGGTTGAATACAATATAACGCCGAATGGCACAAATGAGCGCTAGCCAGATAAAGGTAGCGTTAAATGCAAGAGAATAATGAGCCCGGTATTGGGATATAACCAAATAAGAATAAATTATGGGCTGTCAATATCCTGGTATGGATAATTGACAAAAGTTAAAGAGAAGATCCTAAAACTAAAACTTCGGTTTTAGTAAGAAATAATGTTTTTACAAACATAAATTCTGATAGGAATTTAAATAATAAGTATGAAAGATACAAGTCTTGACACTGATAGGCGCAAGACAATATATTCGAAAAGTGATATATTTTCGAAAATGAAAGGTTGATACAAACTAAACACGATGTGACACGATCACGGTTAGGAAATGTAATGTGAAGTAAAATCACGTTATAACCAAGCGAGCGGTGAAAAGTAACGGGACTAATAAGTCTAGTTAGTAAGACCGGTTAAGGCCAGTAATTCAAATCAATAAAAAAAATTGGTTTGCTTGTAAGCGGTGGATTCGGTATAACTGAACCGAATAAATAAATCTGAAAACAAAAGAAATTATTGCTAAAAGTGAAATATTTCACTAAAGACCTTTAAACGGGTCAAGGTAACGGATTCACCAAGAGTTCGATAATATATAAAAGCGATGGAAATCGCTAAGTTAACTAAACTAGTAGAAATAACGGAATTACGTTATTTCAAGTTACATTATGTCATAGGAGATATGTAGACAATTAGTAACCAAAAAGATGTTACCATACTTTTCGGGTAATACTAACGATTGGTTAAAAAGTATAATTAATGTTTAAAATATTTCTCGGACAGAATACATTGAGTTTAAACTCAAAGAATTATGTAAGAAAAGGTTTCGGGGACGAAACCTCTTTAAGGGGGGTAGACTTGTAACACCCCTAAAACGGGTTTGGTAATCATACTCCGTTAATACCAAAAGACGGGTAAAGTACCGTTAGCAGTAAAGTTAACCCGGTAAATATTTGGATTTAATAAGAAATCCTAATAATTTAAATACAAGCGAATCAAAGAATTAAGGAATTGACTTTATAAGAACCCGAGTCAACGGGACTTAAAATAAAATGGGTTTTTAGCTCCCGGAACCCACCAAGTTAACTAGGTAAAATTAACCTAGTTAGTAAAGGGTAATTAAATAATAAACTATGAGTTATAGTTTCACATATGAATCTCTAAACTTGAGGGACTAAACATGGGCAACTAGAATAGTGTTTTATTAAAACACTTATAAAAAAATAGAAATCAATACACACACATACGTATGCGACCAGGGGAAAGCTCCATGGGAGCTCAAACCCTAACTTCAACAAATCAACAAAATTGAAGGATCAAACCAAGTCCAAATCGAAAATTGAGCATAGATTAGTGATCCTCATCACAAGGGGGTTACAAGGTATGTAAAATTTGGTTTTAATTCTCTACTTGAAATTCTCACGAATTTAGTGTATTCGAAATTTGTTGATGCATGCTTGTTATATGGATGAAATAGGAACCTTGTAGTGTTTAGGAGTAAACCCTAGACAAGATATGTTGAAATCGTGCCAAATTTTAGTAAAAAAATCCATGAACACCATTGAAGGTGATTGTTGTTAGGGTGTTTGATTGCTAAAATGGTGTTATGATGTCAAGAACTTGCTTAAAGTGAAAGCTGAATTCAAACGACTCTTGATCAGAATTTACAGCCGACTTGTATCGGCTGTAACCTGGACAAAACGTGATAAAAACATGTGTTTCTTGAGTCTAAAATGTAATTCCAGGAAATATCTTTAAAACCCCACTGGAATCGCATTTTTTCGACGAGAATTGAGCGTTTTATGAATTTTTCCGTATCAAAGGTTCAAGCTGCGTTTTCTGGCAGAATTTGCAGCCCATTACGAATGTCATAACTCAATTTAGGAATTGAGTTATGGTCTCAAATTCTTACTGTAGAAAGTTTTAAGTGATTAAAAGAATCTCCAATTGGAATTTCGTCAATCGGATAAACGAGGAATTTTAAATGAATTTTTCCGTAAGCTGCAGTCAGAAGTGACGAATCTGATTGCAGCTTAGTAAATGAATTTTTATGAATTTTTGGTAAAGAGTTAGATCTTGAAATTTTAACACAAGGCCTAACCCTCTGAGATGTACGCCATATAAAAAAATCATAATTTTTGAAGACATGTAAACAGGTTAAACAAGTCACCAAAAACAGCCCATTTTCAGTGATATGAAATGCCCAAATGAAATCGCGGCCTACTAGTTAGTATGTGAAATTTGATTTCGTTAAGAGTTCGGATGAAATATGCCTAAGTGAGTTCATTGAACAAAATGTGCATTTGAATATGTTGATAAGTCAATTGACTTTTAAAAAGTCAAACTGACCAATGATTAGATCGAATGATAATTATGATATGGACGAATGATAAATTCGACATAAAACCCGTAGGATGGAATAGTCGTAAATGATTATGACTAAACTAATCGTCTTACGAATTATGATGATAGTTTGACGCTTGACAAGCTAGGTGGAGGCTTGGAAAGGAAGCGGGTCAAACGAAGCAAATAAGAAGTAAAAGCATGTTTCGGATGCAAGGTAAGTAAAACTTACACCTACTTGTAGTATACGTGTTTATTTTATAGGCGATAAATACAACAAAGGATTTGGTTCGAATTATGAGTTCCAACATGAAACGAATTGGGTTGGAACGAATAGAAACATTTTAAACCATGATTAATGGTGAAAAAATGCAAAATGGTAAACTAGTCATGAATTGGTTAATAGTTTAAGAGTTTTCTTAAAGTTACCTTATAGCGTAACTAGCAATGGAAAATGGAAATTTAGTCAAGTATTGACTAAAGTAAAATAAGTTTCAAAGGACACCCATAGCATAAGCCGAATGGGTTAAAAATATAGGAAATTGACTTTAGAAAGAAAGGGATCTAGTGAGAAAATCCGAAATGGTTCGGATGTGTGATTTGTAAATAAAAACCATGTTTTTGTTACATATGAAAATGTTGTGTTATATATAGATCGAACGGGTCAAATGGTGGGAATAACGTCATTTGACAAAATCAACTAATGTGGTGGTCAAGTCATGTGTTACAGGAGCGAATAGTAATTTGGATAATTGCGTCGCCATAGAATATCGGTAATAAAAGCAAGGTGTTGAAACGGGTCACTAGGTTGACTCGAGCCAGGTACGTATAAATACGATTGTGGTTAAATATACATTTTTTTGGGTCAAATTGTAGCAAATGCCCTTCGTCGTAAATGAGGGGCTAAAGTTGACTAAAATGCCCTTGTTGGGTAAACCGGGCAAACGACCTTTAAAGGTTGTTGGAAATAAGTGTTTTGGTAGATTAAATCCTTAAGATAAGTATAAAAGGGATGTATGGGACCTTAGTGCATAAATACCCTTAACGGGTCAAAATAAGCATACAAACGAAAACGGGTTTCATTTGTGTAATAAACCGGGGATTATAATCTAGTATGGTAAATAACATTAAGTTGAAGAAGTATATGAGATATAAAGGTCAAATACACAAGTTTGATGATGAAATCACGAACGGGTCAAAAGTTGGCAAAAAGGGTAATAAGCCAAAGACTTAAAAGTCTGAAATT
Organism: Helianthus tuberosus; assembly: GCA_030545235.1. Taxonomy (NCBI): domain Eukaryota; kingdom Viridiplantae; phylum Streptophyta; class Magnoliopsida; order Asterales; family Asteraceae; genus Helianthus; species Helianthus tuberosus. Next base: position 705,091 of record CM060417.1, read on the forward strand.
TTGTTAAACCGGATGTTAGATTTTAACTCCATATGATGGAGAATCAAATTACAAACACGTAGGAAGAAACGGTAGGTTAAACGGACGAGCGGATTGAAAGATACGAAAGTTTTCGTGTCGAAAACGGCAAAAAGGAAAGAAATGATGCAGTGGCCACCGTAACTTACGGTGCCACCGTAAGTTACGGTGGACATGATTTGGTTACGGTAAACACCTACTGTTGTACGGTTGAATAATTGAAACACAGAGGCCACCGTAACTTACGGTGACACCGTAAGTTACGGTGGAGGTCAGAAATAAGTTTTTGTTTTGGGTTTAAGATATCCATGTTGGATTTTCCTAATTTCCCCGTTGTATTAGTTTAATTAATTATCAAAACTGACATTTAAGTTGGTTTTGATCACAGGTGAATGTCGAGAGTCCCGGATAAAGATCGAGCATCGAGCAAGAACCGAACACACATTAAACAAAGCTTCCGCAACATTGTTTTGTCGTTATTCTAAACGGCGAATTAAATCACATTATGTATATCACTTAATTTGTAAAAGTTTTTAACAAATCCGTATTTCCGATGTATATATAATCATTAATTACATGATTATTTTCGCAAAATATACGTTAAACCTTGATTTATAAGAACGTGTGTTACATAGGTGGATTTGTCCGTGCGATGCGGCGGGAACTCGGTCGGTATCGGTTTGGTTCGTTACACAAAGAAATTTGATTGGAACTGGTTTGATTAGTTATGGTATTGGTATGGCACCGATAATTGAATTAAAGTCATGATATGTCTAAAAAATGTGTTTTACATTGACAATAAGAAAAAAAAATTCAGCAAAGTTAATAAAGAGACGATAAGAAAAAAAAATCCAATGATAACTACACCGGTACCGATGTACGTATGGGTCGGCCTGTCACGGACTCACGGTACTAATAAGAAAATAATTTTTTTTCAACAAAGTTAATAAAGGAACGATGAGAAGAAATATTAAACAAAGTTGCGTACTCAACTTTATATAAAAAGTTTTGGAACGTGAGTTATCAAAGGAAAATCAAATTATATACAAACTAAATGGGTTAAAAGTGTTTAAATTTTAAGTATATACCGATACCGATATCGACTTGTTCGGTCGGTATACGTATTGTTCGTCACGATACCGCTATGACGTCGGCACTTGATCTAGCCTACTACACAAAAAATACTATATTTTGTATAAAATTCTGTTTTCAATAAAATTTATATAAGAATGTCGAGAAATTAAATCAAACACAACCACACATTTAGTTTTTTTAAGCAAACGAACGCAAGTTATCGGAGAAAAAATAAATTTGTAGAAAGAGTTGAACGATTAGAAACGTATATTATATCGGATAAAAAATTAATTATAGTTGTAATAATGTAATAGAATAATGTCTAAAATTGAAAGGATTTTACCAATGGCATCAATTATTAATATTTTTTTGTTTTTTAGTTTGGAGCCAAATGATTTACAGCACTGTTCATCGGCTCCTGATATTCATATTCATTCATAGCGGAATTCCCCCGCGTGTTATGGCGGAAATTCAGTCGGTATCAGTTCGATTTATTACGGTATTGGTACACCGGCAGTCTTCATAGCAACCGTTGTACATTGATCAAAGACCATAAAAACAAAAATCGGTAACTATTCCTGTGATACCGATACCACTACCGATGTTGTTTAGTTAGAGTCAGATCGGTTTATGACGACACCGTAGGCTAAACATCTTTAAATATAGATAGATATACACACGTTTTGAATCATGTTATTAACGTTTTTAATTATCTCATAAACAACAAAGAGTTTATTATAGACGCGTGTTTTTTCAAATATTTAAGTATCATAAAATGTAAGCATCACATATTATATATGTAAAAAAATAAGATTTTATAAATTAAATTATTATAATATTCTAAAATAAAACCACTGTTCATCAGCTTATTAACGTTTTTAATTATCTCATAAACAATAAAAAGTTAATTATAGACGCGTGTTTTTTCAAATATTTAAGTATCATAAAATGTAAGCATCACATGTTATATACGTAAAAATGAGATTTTATAAATTAAAGTATTATAATATTCTAAAATAATACTCTACTTAATATGATGGCCCTTTTATTAGGGCTGAGCAGTATACGGTTCAGAACCGCCAGAACCGGGGAACCGAACCAGAACCGCTAGATCCAAACCGTATTTTTGTATATAGGGTCCGGTTCCGGTTCTTAAATTTGGGTAAAAACGGTTCCCGATTCGGTTCCGGTTAAAACCACGGTTCCGGTTAAAGAACCGCTAGAACCAGTTGGGATTATAAATATTTAAAACCCTATTTTATTAATGGGCTTTTCAACATCATACGACCATCCTAATTCTTATTCCCTCCTCTTATATTCATTCCACGATCTCATCTTTCATCTTCTAATTCATCTCCATCTCTCAACCCTAACCCTAATTGCTATCATACAAGTTCATCTCCATCAACACCCTGCAAATAAAGGTACGCTATTCTAATTTCTTCATGACCTTTTTTTATGATTGCATATATTTTCTTTCTAGATGTTTGCTTTCTGATACATATAGTTTTCTGTATGTGAAAATAAAAATTGAACAAAAATAATCAAATCAATGTTGATCAAATTGTAAATGTATATATAAAAACTGTATTGCTTGTTAAATACAGTAGATGCATTACTGATCAATCTATTCACGTGAACCAAATACAGTAGATGCGTTATTCGTTTATTTTTTTTTTAATTGATAACACTTGGTTTCATTTAGATGTTTATGAGAAGATTGAGAGGATGAAGATCGAATGAAGTATGAAGATGTTTGTTTTAATTGTTAACACGATGGTTGTAATAGTTTTATTTAGAGTTTGTTTTATGGTTTGAATTTTTTTATTGTTGCTTTGCTACTTTTATTTTGGTTGGTTTGAACTTTGAATGTTGCAACTTTTAGTTAATGTTTTAAATGGTTTGATTCGTTTTTATTGAATTGTTAATTTTACGATTTAATTGTCAACCGGTTCCTGCGAGAACCATTTACACGAGAACCGTTTAACCGGTTCGGAACCGAACCGGAACCATTATAATATAGTTCGGTTCTGGTTCTTAAATTTAGCAATTAACGGTTTTGGTTCAGTTCCAATTCGTTTCGGTTCGGTCCAGTTCTGAACCGTTGCACAACCCTACCTTTTATTTTGTGTCGCCTAGATACATCACACCAAATATTTCATTCAACTTTGAAATACTACATTTAAGTATATATTTAAGTGTTTTTGATATTTTTACATATTAGATGATCATATCTATTTCTTTAACTAACTTAAAAAAATAATAACAAAAGTTACTTAAAATTTCACTCGTGAGTTCAAGTTTAGTTAAAATTCATTATTTCTACTTTAGGAATCATTTACTTGTAGAATTTAATAATAACAATCACAAAGTTACTCAAAAGTGTATGAAATAGTATATAAATATATGTATAATTTAGACCGCATCAGCTTCACATATAAGGGCGTTTTTACCATTTCATCTTTCAGGTACTATTGTGTTAATAATTTATATACAAGGACTATTGTGTAACAAATAAATATATGTAAAACTTATATCATTTTATCCCCCCCCCCCCCCTCTCTCTGCATGTTTCAACCGCCCTCTTCAGTTTGATCGACTAGATCGGAAATTTTAAAACCCCACAACACTTGTTCAAAACCACCACAACAACCACCACCAAACCCTCAACCCGCACAACCAAACCACAATTTGAACCAGTTGATCATGAATTCAAGACTGAATCGACGACAGACCAGTTGGCGATGTAACTAGTCGACGATGGATCAGGTGACGACGGACAATTTGAACCCTACGACACACCACCCTTAATCGACGACGACGGAATCTTCGAATAATTCCGAATCTGATTGATTGGGTTCAGATATTTCAGACTGGGTGCAGACTTCGGATACTTTTATTCGTTCTGAGAGAGAGAGATTGGACCGGATGAGAGTTCCAGCCTATTTCTGGTCGTTCCGACCATCTCCGATGACGGAAGATCTGCGATTTGCGGTGACCACAGTGGTTGGAGGGTATTATTTGTGGTGACAACTGTAGAGACGGGGGGATGAAGGTGGTGGTAGTGGTGGAAGGAGGTTGTGGTGGTGAAGGCTATGTAGTTCGGTGATATATCGGTTATCAGTCCCCTGCCGAGATATTTGTGCAAAATTTCGGTCAGAATATCGATATCGATAATGGCGATATTGACCGATATCGGACCGATATATCACCGATTTTCCTGGTATTAGTACATTTCTTCTTAGTTCTACCATTCGTCTTTCTTCTTGTTGTTGATATTAGTGTGTTAAGTCTTAATTGTTAGTTGTTAGTGTTTTTAGGTCTTAGGGGCTGTTTGGTAGCCTATTAATGACCATTCAGATGCTACCTCTTAATGGTTTAAAACCTCTTAATGAATAAGAGGTAACCTCAAGTCTGAATGGTTAAGAGGTAACCTCTGAATGGTAAATCATCACATGTCACATTCTTCTACCTTCTCATTGGTAAAATTCTTAATGGTTCCATTAAGAGGTAGCCTCTTAATGACCATTCAGAGGCTACCAAACAGCCCCTCCGTCCATTCCCACTTGCTAGAATTGTTAGTGTTTTGCAAGTTGTAAAAGATTAATTTGTTAATGGTAGGAGAGTATACTGAACGTTTAGTGTTAAATTGCTATACATATAAATTTACCATGATATTAAAATTAGCAATATCCCACCACAATAACCGATAACTCAAATATCAGTCCTTGACCGATATCCGATATTTTATCGCATTAACTACTTAGGGTGGTGGTGGTGGTGGTGGTGTAAGGAGGTTGTGGAAGAATTTAAGGAAACAAGAAAGATTTGATCTGAGTATTGTTTATTTAGGTGATTTGGGTTGGAGATGCATGATTCTTGAATAAATATTGTGTTTAGTTCTAAAATTTTTGAATCCCATAAGTTGTTTTGAATATGCATCAATGATGCGGTACAAAGAGATAGATGGATTAGAGAGAGAAGAGGGTTTTAAATATATAATACTAGGTTATCTACCCGTGTGATACACGGGTTGAACAATTTAAGTTCTATAAAAAATACAATATGTAATGAAAAAGCATTCTTGACATAATTTATAAATATGTAAATATTTCTTTGTATACACGAGTTGAATAATGAAAATGATATCGGGTACTGTAATGTTATGAAAGGAAAAAAATCATAGCAAAAATAAATTAGTTTACAAAGTCGAGCCCAAACGAATATGAAAGATTGAAAGAAGTTGGTGTATGTGTTTTAAGTATATGAAACAACCATCAAATGTACAGCTTCACCCTACTCTTCATCATACAATAATAGAAAGCGAAGAAAACAACATAATGATCATAATGTTTATAAAACTGAACTCCGCACCTTAAAATACAAGCAGTTTGAGGCTATAACTTCTTAAATCGCTTGAGCTTCTTCATTATTCCTCCTTAATCTTTATTAGTAGGTGAATTCCTTTTACCTGTAAACAGAAAGGAATAATCAAAACCAGAAATCACTCAACAACATTGTGTTTTAATTAATCATATTATCAGCTTTGACCGTCACTTCATAAAAGTTGACCAATTGTCTTTTAATGAGACAAAAGATAGAAAAATACCATCTGCCCTTTGCATCAAAATTTGCTGTAGGACTCTCCCTTGAAAATTAGAAAGAAGCCAATACTTTAGTTAATTCTAGCCATTTAGTCAGTTATACTTTGAAAGACTCCCTTAATATTGACTTATAAAGTCAAAATTACCAGAATTGGATAAGCATATAAGTTACGGCTAGAGTTATAAAAATTATAATGGTGGCCTGAATGTCTAGTTTTACACTCATCCCAGTCTGGATAGCTAAGTTTAATTACAAAAAACCTATATCTGCTTCGTTTTTGTTTACCATCTTCTTATCCCAAAACAGCCATTTTAATACAAAAGATAAAGTTACTTTACTTACACTACAGAATGGTAGCCACAGTTCTTTTTGTCTGCCCCCTCCGAATCAGTTAATCCGCAACCTGACCCGTTTCTAGAAGTTTAGTGACAAAATATTAGTGGGAATGTTTACATTTAGTGACACTCTTGAACTGTGGCCACAACTGACAAAATAGAACTTGCGATGTAGGTTGTTACTTACAGGCGCATATGTACAAAAAGGAACCTCGAATAGTTAGTAACAGAATTTACTTTAATATATAATAATATAAAAATGAAATCACATTCGGTAATTAAATTCACATTCGCTAGATGTATATGAAGCGTAAAATCAGATCTGAATATCATACTATGGATTACCAAATCCATGTGTAGAGAGGGAGGGATGGAGAGGACTTAGGATTAGGCTGAAATCGATGATGCCAGAGAGAGAAATAATAGAGATAGAAAGTTTGTCGTATTGACCGGCCATCATGACAGAGATAACCTGCAAAAACCACTACTAAAATCAGAATCACTTATCAAAATTGAAATCAACAAATGAAAGGGAAGCAACGATATAAGCCCTAATATTTATACAGTTTCAAAATCAAAAAGAGAAATCTACATATGAACATGGAGATGTGTTGATGATAAAAGAACCTGTTCAAATCCAAAAAAACGTGCAGCTATGAAGATAGAATACAAGTGTTTCAGTCTGAGAAACCGATTAGGAAGACTGGATATATTTAGGGTTTAGTTTAACGATTAGGAAGATTGGATAGATTTAGGGTTTAGTTAAAATTGGTGGGTCATGGGCGACCCAAAGCACAGCGTGTTGCTCCATTTAAGAAAATGGGCATTAGGCGGGAAACCCACATATCTGATGCTCTCAATGAGAGACACCTGTCCCAAAGCAGGTTTTATTTATTATATATAGAGATATATTTAGTTCTTTTAAGATATTTTTTATATAATAACATAAAAGACAATTATACCCTCATGTACCTTGCATATTATCTGTCTTTATGTGCCTTGCACATGATCTGATTTAACATAAAAGTTTAACTAGGTTATGGTCAAAGGACATACCGTGTAAGTTTTTTAAACAATAAGTACAAAACTCGTCAATTTTAAAGACAAATAACACTGTCTGAAATTTTGTATATAGATAAAGGACAAAACTTGTTATTCACTATTTAACCATCGTCGAAATCGATAACTAAAAGACCAAGTTAAACCGTGTATTCGAGTTGGTCATGAAACCACCCATTATTTTCAGCAACATAAGTACATAACTGCTACATAAGTATGTTGGATGTTACACATTTCATCGTTTAGTTCCAACAACTATAATAAACAACCTTTTTGTTTAATATGTCACACATTTTATCCTTTTGATAAATGAATGGTAGTTTTTTTGTTAAGTCCCGTCATGAGCATGTTGGACAAATTAGTATTTTTGGCCCCAATCACTTCACCTTTGTTACTATTGCAAAAATCTTAAGCTTCCTCAAGAATAAATATACGTGGATTTACGTTGTTGTAGGGTCGATCTACGGGTATTATTAGGGATGGCAATGGGTCGGGTTTGGGACGGGTTTAGGTAATCCCAAACCCAAACCCGGTTAGATAAGCTTGTCCCAAACCCGTCGGGTTTCTAGCAGGTAAATGCCCATCGGGTATCGGGTATACCCGCGGGTTTCGGGTAAACCGTTAATTTAAAAAAATTACTCGTTAGGTATACTCATCTCAAAACCCATTGGATATCTATTGGGTAACTAGTAACCGGTTACATTTTGTATTGTCATTATAAAAATATATATCAAATAACTACAATGTATACGGAATAGAATACCTATATGTGTAAAAGATGGATGTATCATATATATATATATATATAAAGTATAATGTACTTCACGGCTTAACGTACGTTAACGTACGCGACCAAAACACAACACGCGTGATTAATATAGATAACATGCGTGATTACATTTTTGATCAACTTAACGTGCGTGATTATTGCTCCCATGCGTGATTATCACAAAACAAACTGATCCATGCGTTATTAACTGTTCCATGCGTGATTATAGCCCTGATCTGATGGTTACGATTGTCGCGTACGTGAAGTATGATAAGGGCTTTTGTATGTTAACCGCGCTCTCTCTCTCTCTCTCTCTATATATATATATATATTTAATAATATAAAAGAAATTATATCGGGTAAACGGGTATACTTTATCGGGTAATTGGGTCGGGTAAACGGGTATATCACTAAATCCCAAACCCGTCCCAAACCCGCGAAAAAAAATAAAAACTATTCCCAAACTTGTCCCAAACCCAATTAACCGACCCGAAACCCGTCCCAAATGTGTCGGGTTTCGGGTTTACCCAGCGGGTTCGGGTTTGATTGGCATCCCTAGGTATTATGTGGGTCATGTGCGGGCATTGACAGAACGAACACAACAAAAATCTAAAAATATAATATAAACATGAACATAACACAAACCGAAAATCATGTCATATATATATAAACCCGAACACAACATAAACCCAAAAGCAAGACACACAGACTAAACATGACACGAGTATTCATGGGTTGACACGAACACGGCATGTCTGATCGCAACTATTTTTTTTTCTTTTGCATGTTAATACTAAATTACAAATTTACAAGTAAAAATATAAATTTATATAAAATGTAAAACGTTATGCCCATCTATCAATCTTTTATCTTTTTAATTCAGGCATAACTAATAGTCTAAATTAAGGCACATAACACATTTTTTATAATGTTTGTAAAAATAGAGAGTTAAATGGGTCTACCAGGAACCCATATCAACTCAAATTTAAGCTGTTTAGTTAAACGTATTCACATGTTCAGCCTGGCTTACTCGTTTAGAGTAAAGCTCAACTTACGACTTTTTTTGCTAGGTGTGTTAATTTTATAAATTCTTTGATATGTATAATATGTTTGTTCAAATGAAATGTTGTTCATTATTAAACGAAAAGTAATAAACATAATCAATTTTCCTTTCTTTCCATTATCGTTGAATCTTCCCACTTTTTAAAAGAGAATGTATGAGAGAATATTTAGTCAAAAAACTCAAGAAACATTCATTTAAAATGGAAACACACATTCGTGGTTGACTTTTGTGAAACCAACCTTGTCGATTGTTTAAAGTGACCGATATTATCTCTAAATTACTTTTTTTTATTTACACTAAATAAATAGTATAGATTTTAGAACTTTGATTATTAGCTTAGCTCCCTATTCTAAACATCATAGTCATGTCATTTTTGTTTTTAACTCGAAACCGTGTCATGTCATTCAGTTTAGGAGTGACATGTTGCAATTTCATCGGTTGCTCGGTTACATCATATATATTTTAAGCATAGAAATATTAACTGTTAGTGCATTTATATTTTTATTTATATTTTATATAGCTAATTATACACATAGTTCCTATGGTTTAGTTCTAATAATACATTTAGAATTAGTTTAAAAAGTTGTGTGTTTTGGTTGTATGATTCTAATTTTTGTAACAAAACTTGGCTCTAACACTAACTTTTTGTTAAATATATATATACTAGGTTATCACCCGGGACTGCTTCCCGGGTAGTTTAATTTTATTAGTTAAAAAAATTGTATTTTTATTAAAATGTAACATATTATTTCATTAATTTTTATGACAAAAATGTTGAAATACTAAAACCCGAACAACCCGACCCAAAAAACCCGAAACCCAAAAAAATTACCCGAAGAACACCCCTACCCGCGTGTAGTAATGCTTAAATTAGATAGCTTTTATCATCCTTGAATTCCTAGTTAATTTCCGATTACAGGAAATGAGATACTTCTTTAGATCTTTCCTACTACAGATGTAGCACACAATGTATGCATGCCACCATGTTATTAGCACAAATAGCACATGATGAAAACAGATGAAAATATCAAATATAGAAATATAGAAACAACGGATAACTGAAGTTTGAATTCATAACAATTTCTTCTTGTATAGACATACAACATACTGTTGTATAATTTGAATTTACAATGAAGAGTTGATTACTAACAATTGTGGCTGATTCTCTGAAGGAGATATCTTAAAGTTTTCTTATAATTAGAAAATCCCAAAAACCAGAAGCTGAAATCATCCACAGTCACAAGCTCCATATACTTTTTCGATGGCCTCTTCATGTTCGCGCTCTCTCCTATTCCTTTACTCTTTTCTAAGGGAATCGACACCTTATATTGGAACTTTAACACCTCTCCTGCTGCAGAATACGTTTTGACAGACCTATCACTACAAAATCCAACCCTTTCTATAGTGATAAAGAGGATTCCTGCGATTGGGCCAGCTGTAGTGTATATGGAACATCGGCCGAGTGGAAAGATTAATACATAATTAAAATTATACAGCATGACATATTAAATGTTTTGGCTATAGAAGAGTTCAAAACTTTTCATAAACTTAATCACGAATTGTGAACATGTAATAAAAGTTATAAACATATTGATTGCTTATGATTCATGTTTATAGATTACTTTGTATTAAAAAAAAGGTTTAAAAAATACAATTGATTAATAAGTTAGCCTATTACACACAAAAAGCCTCTTGAAAAATTGAACAATGAGAAATCAATACAATACTAATAATAAGTTAATAGACCAATGAAAACATCAAACTCCTGAAAACAATTTTAGACTGGTTCTACATGTTTTAGAATAGTCTAATAGAAACAACAGAAAACACAATTGGGATAGTAAATTATTAATGATTAATACATTATCCTATATATTAATAAACCAAGCTTATGAATAGTACTTGTCACATCATGATAATAGTAACGAATAGTAACTTTTCCTTATTGGTTGGTTGTCTTTGTTGACTTCTTTATAGTGAGTTCTATCCTTTGATGTTATTGTTTATATACTTTTGGTTTCTTTAATATGATCTATTTGTATGTTTGGTAAAGTGGTTTGTGTGGTGTTTTAGTTTGCAAAGTGGATGGGTTCAAGTCCCACTCTTTATATTTTTTTTATATCTATTATATTAACTATTACCTATTACCTATGTATTACCTATATAAACAAAGTTAATGAATAGTGTTTTAATGCTACATGGTATCGTTGTTTCATCGTTAATCACGAGTACCGTACGATTGTACGAACAATAACGCTATCGCACAACTTTTTGTTGGTTTTCTTTAACTTTTAATGATTTATTTATTTTAGTTTCAGGGGTAGGGATGAGCACGGTGCCAACCGATACCGAATCCGAATCGGTACTTGTACCAAAAATGCTGGTTACGGTACCGGTTTATGAAGGTAAAACCGGTGGCGAACAAGTACCATGAACGCCAAAAGTCGGTACCGAATTGTTAATTAATATATTTCGGGAAATTCGGTACCGATACCCAATACCATTGACTCATATCTGACCATGAGTTTCATACGAACATCATTACCATATAACTTTTTTGGTTGATTTTCTTCAGGTTCTCTTTTAGTGTTTTTTTTTTTACATTTTTTTAATTTTTGTCAGTGGTTCCATACGCAAGGCTCTCGCATTGATTTCAAAATACATATAAACACAGACTAAATCACAAAAGAAGTACGCCGCAACGCGGCGATCATAATAAACCTAGTTCAATTAAAAAAGAAGCGGTACAAAGAAATTGAGACAAAAGGGGAAAAAAGGAGACGTGGGGGAACAATACGATAGTAAATACAATGAACATAAAAACCTCAACCTAGCCGTATCTGAATCCATCCCACTTGCGCCAATCCTCCGGCGATTGTTTTGTCCGGTTCAAAAGCCGAAGAAGGGTCTGATCTTTGATGTCCCATTAAAGTCTTTTCCAACACTAAAAGTCATATAAGCCCTCTATTTGTTCGGTAACTCTTATGGCAACCTGCAAAAAAATAGATACACCAGATTATCAAACCGATATGAATCTTAACGCCAAAGAACATTGAACTAATATGAATCTTACCGCGATGGAAGTTCACTGGTGTCGATCCCGGATTGATGTAGGTCATCCACATAGTGCAAAGCTTCCTGACATTCTTTCATACCTCATATGTGACGGTACCCCCGAACAATGTTGGCTGATGAAGGCTTACATTCATGATCGTGTTGTTTGCTGATAAATACAAACCGTCCGAGGTCCTTGATGTGAGAATGTTGTCATCCTTGACGTTATATCCTGGAATCCCACCCAAAACAACCAATCAAGTACCCCCTTTGTTTATCAAAACATAAAAATAATCAAAACAACCTTATAAAACAATTAGAAACAAAAGTGTAAACGAAACACATTAACAGGAAAAATTAAACACTTAACTGAACTATACCTTTAGTAAGTACTCTACATCCCAACATTGATGAAAAACGGACCAAAATCGGGGCTTCACTGTTGAAACCCAATATGTAGGAAAAATTAAACACTTAACTGAACTATACCTTTTGTATGAGTGTGTGTCTATATATTGGGTTTTAACTAAAAAGTGTAAAAAGCGTTTTAGACCATTAGATGTAGATTTTTGATGTGTTGCAAAACACATCTAATTTCCTTGTATTTTGCATATGTTTTCGATAGTTTTCGAGTCGTTTTTTGGTATATAGCTCATATTTAGTGTATTGATGTCTTGCAGGTGTTCGTGTGTAAAAGGAGCGTACCCTACCCGCTCGACAGGCACGCTTCGCAACCAATTTTTTTTTGTATAATAAATTTGGTTTCTTTATAAGAAAAAACATATGCAAATGTTGAAGTTTATAAGTTTAATATAAAGCAAACCTGAATTAAGTCTTTGAAGGCTATTCCTTGACCATCGTAGTTCTTTGCAAGGCATATAACCAATGATCGGACATGACACAATATTAGCTAACAATTTAACAATATTAAGTAACGGACATAGTCGTGTGTTGCATTATTTTTTACCTTGTGAAAACGTATATTTGCTATGCAAATATTACCCACTCTTTCTGTAATATGCAGCAGTTTTACCTACAATAATAAATAAGAGAGAAAAAAAAGCGACATTTAAACATGTACATGCAACGCAAAGCGGATCACAGGATAATAAAAATGAAAATATTAGTCAACTCTGGACCACAACATGCTAAACCATATCCATTGTCACCTCATTAATAAAAGCATTTATAAGATGTACCTTTGTTACATTAAGAATGGCTTCCACATCAGGAGTTAGTTTCCCATTAACTTCTACAATCCATTAAACAACATATACACTGGACTCCCATGAGACCACCTGCAATAATTTAAATGCAAAAAAAAAAGAGAATACATAAAGAAGAAAAGGAAAGTTAAATATAGACACACACTCATACATCCCAACATGTAATTAACGATCAAAGCAATCATACCTTAATATAACGGACCAAAATCGCTGGAAAGAATTGAGCATCAAAAGCTTATACGAACACCGAATGACAAAATTGATCCCCAAACGGTCTAAACATCCTTCATCTAACAATGGCTGCGGAGAGTGGTGTTAGATTAGAGTTTCAAGTTTAAGAAAGGGATGTAAAAAGCGATTAAGAAACAAAGATAAAGAAATGAAATGGGATTGCTTACCTGATGGTTGAATTGATTGGATTGTAGAGGCTTCAGAAGGAAGCGTGGAGGAGAAGATTGTGGGTCTAAGTACTAAAAAGTGAAGGAGCGTGTTTTTTTAAATAGGATCCGAAAAAAGTTGTCTGGTCAAATAGCTTCAATCGGGGCTTCACCGTTGAAGAAAACAACCCACCAGTTTCCCGCCAAAACTGAACATAAGAGGCCCTCATCTAGTGACACGTGGCCCAAATTTCTTTCATTTGTTTTGTCCGGTTCAATGTAATCTTTGTCAAGGTAATGGATGTCAGCTTGAAATGCGCTCCATGTGTATTCAAATTTATCAAGTAGAATTGAAGATTAAAATTATTTGGTATACTTACATGTTTATCTATCATTTAAGTAGGCAGCGCCTTGCCTTCGTATGTATCAACAGATTCCACTTTCGGATTATTCGCACAGTGAATGGTATCGCATCACCCCTTGGGTCTTTATTTGAGATTCTTTGTGCTTCCATTTTAGGTGCCCTGTTATCTAAGTAGGTAAATGATGGTTAGAATGCATATATAGTATTTAATAGAAAGTATCAACAATTTTTTTTTTCAGAATACTTGTTGCATGTTATAGTTCATTCTAATGATCATTTAAGTAGGCGACACCTAGCCTTCGTATATATGGATTTCAGGAGTTTTTTCGGATTATTCGCACAGTGACTGGTATCGCATCACCCCCTTGGGCTTTCGTTTTGGGTGCCCTGTTATCAAAGTAGGTAAATGATGGTTAGAATGAACAAATAGTGTTTAATAGAAAGTATCAGCAGATTATTCAGAATACATGTTGCGTATTATAGTTCATTCTAATGGTAATGAATTGGAAGTGTATATTTTTTTATTCAGTAAATAGGATATGCTCTATAGTTTTGTTTAACCGAATAAAGACTTTGAAAAGAAATACAAATATATTGTTATTTTGTCATAATATACACATATAAAGAACAATCTTCGCACACACGCTCACAATCACCACAATCAATGTATAACTAAGGAAGGCACAGCTAAGCTGCACATTCAATATAGGTCTTTCTCCTTTTATTTTGGCCAAAAATCATTTCTGGTCAAGCGGACATAGACCCCTGTTACCCAGCTTAACCGACTGCCAATTTCACCACCTATATAATGTACCCCAATCAGAAGTTGATAAAGAAGACCGCATAGATAACAGGTTTCACACTTTTTTCGGTCATAATTATTGATATGAATGGAATCAATCCTTAAGATAAGTTAAAATTAAACCAAAGCCCAACATTTAGATTTCACCTGAACATAGAAGAAATGTCCTTCTTGAAATATCACCACATTTGCGTCTCCTGTTGACAATTCCCGTTCATCACATCCTGACCAAAGTATAAAAATATAAAAAAGAGAGTAATTTGAGGAAAAAATAATAAAGTTTGTACAAAATACCTAATACATGCGACATAGATAATACCTGAATTATCATCATCGTCAACAACATCAATGTCTTCATCTTCATTGTTAGAGCCATCAATGATCGAAGCACCATTACTGAGCAAGTACTCTAAAACCATGTGCTTGATGTCTTGTTCATTTGGTCATTTCATCGAACACTTGGTGATCTTTATTAAATTCTAGCAAATTAACTAAGCATTACAAATACACCAGAATCTTCACAGTTGTTATAAATTTTAAACTATACAACCCCTAACAATTTCGAATCATAATAAGAACCCCTAAATAAAAAATTCATCAAACTAAACCACCTGGTAACTAAAAAAACATCGAATTTAAGAAGAAACAGAGAGGGATTACCCGATCAGAGGCATCGTGAAGAGAAGAAGACAATTCTTTGTCCTTTTAACGCTGAATACTCTCATCACCGCTCTTTAACCAGCTTTTGGTGTATTGATCTATGTTAAGCCTGTCTATCTTCCTAAACCTATTTAGTCCAAGTACACCAAGAGCAATACGTACCATGACCAAATGCAAAAGAAATATTCCAAGCCAGAAAACATCACGCCAATGGCGTGAACGGCTGACAGTTGGCCCCAGTGATGTGGAATTACCACTTCCTGCGCTCTACAAATCAGTTTTATCCCATAATCAGATCAAATATAATGTGTGAAATTTCATATAGAAGTATAGAACACATATGATCTTCATATGCAGTAGTATTTTCAGATTTCTCAAGCCGTAGATGCTGTCAATTGATAATGATTATTAGCAGAGCAAATTAGTTCACTCACTTAACATATTTCAATTATTCTTTGACTTAGGTTAAAAAAAACTACACAATCACAACTGATCGTTTGTATCCGACTAACCAATTAAAGCGAGCATATATTACAATCATAACTTCCAAAAGCTTGTTACAAAGTACAAACTTACGATGCATACATCCATACATACGTATCTACTAACACATCAAATCATCAAAATCAAACAACAAAACTGAAGTAGAAAGTTTCATCCGATAATTCAGACCGTAGATGCTGAGTGATTTTTATCAGAACAAATTAGTCCATTCACTTGACAGATTTCAGTTATTCATCCACTCTAGGTTATAAAAAAATTAAAAAAAAAAAAAAAACTACACTATCACAAATCACCATCAGATTAATAAACATAATATATAAACAATCACATAATGTTATACAAAAGCTTTTCAATCAAATTACTGGCAAATTTATTTAACATTTGTAATTGAATACTCTTAAAACAGATCATTTTCATCCGATCACAACATCCAAAACCTTATTACAATGACCTTCAAAAAAAACAAACAGTAAAAACCCTAAAACGATTAGAACTGACGAACTCACAGTAAATCATGAACAAAATTATATGAAAATAGGATATGCAACAAATCAAATCTGAATAAGAGGATTAAAAATGAAATAGAAAGATACTGATTTATGTGTTGGTGAAACCCTAGCCGCCGCCCTTTCGTTGTTGCGTTAAACCACAACCATCATAAGACCACCACTGGGAAAACCTAAATCAACCAATGTCGTTGTCACCGTTCCTCTTCAGGCCACCACCATCTTCCTCATACGAAACAGTCAAAATTTTAGAAAAAATCTGAGACGATGAAACAAATAAAACGAATAAAATCAATATCGACTAAAGAATCCACATACTTGTAAGTGAATCGGTTTGATTTTGGAATCCTTTATCAGTCGATTCAAAGCACAAGCGATACCTATCTTTTCAGAGAAAATTAGATGTAGAAACTTCAAGGAAGACGGAGGCTAGGGTTTGGTTGTGAAGCGGTGAAGGAAAAGAATGGGGCTACAGGAAATTAGGTTTTTTTATGTGACTTATATACCCGGGTCATAAGACGGGTCGGATCACATCAAAATGGGTATCCGCGGATGATATAAAACTCAGCTCGTTTTCCCGCCAAAACCAAATAATGGAGGCCCTAATCAAGTGACATGTGTCCCATATTTTCTTTGTTTATTATATATAATAGATAATAGATGTTAAGTTTATGTAAAATGATTGTTATTAGCCTTTTACAAACCGAATGTATATAAATACCACCCAACCTCCATACATCTTTTGAGACTCCTTGCGGGTTCTCCTCATTTACCAATAGTTGATGGTATTGTAAAGAACCATAGTATTCAACTATTTTGCCAACTTGCGGGTTCTCCTCATTCACCACCAGTTGACGATACTCTACAGAATCTAAGTATTTAGCTATTGTCAGTTTTGATAACTAACAGACAAAGTTAAACTTTATTCAAGTTGGTTATAAAACAATCCCTTGTCACCAACATGACCGCCAGTACTAGGGCTGTAAACGAACCGAACGTTCAGCGAACAGTTCGTGAACCGTTCGGCGGGAAGTTCGTTTATGTTCGTTCGTTTAATAAACGAACGAACATGAACAAGAAATTTCGTTCGATTAGTTAAATGAACGAACATGAACAGAGGTCTCGTTCGTTCGATTGTGTTCGTGAACGTTCGGTAAGGTGTTCGTGAACGTGTTCGTGAACATTCGTTGATTTGCGTTCGTTTGTGTTCGTATGTTTGTGTTTTAATCGAAGCTCTTTGTACTTTCTTATATTTTATTTGTACTTTTTATATTATTAAACTTTTATTTATTTTATTTCCCTAACAATTAAACTAGGAAACCCATTTTCACCTTGTATATGCATCATTTCTCATTATTTACATCCACGAATACGATCGACCTCCGTTCCACAATAAGGGATTCAAGTTCGAGTGCTACTCTCTGGGCCATCTATCTTTATCCTTCGTCGCGTTCACCAAATTTATTTGTGTTTCTTTTTGTTCGTGAACCGTTCGCGAACACGCTCATTTCCTTAATGAACGAACACGAACATAAAATCTCGTTCGGTAAGTGTTCTTGAACCGTTCGTGAACACATTTATTTCCTTAACGAACGAACACGAACAAGGCCTTGTTCGTGTTCGTTCGGTTCGTTTACAGCCCTAACCGCCACATAGTTATACAGAAGGTTATGTCTTTCATACTTTAGTTTCAATAACAATAAATGTCTTTTTCTTTTAATACTTGTAACACATTTCAACCTTTTGATTTTTTATTTTTTCTGGAACATCAAACTAAGAGCATTCACATCCACTTCACTGTATTTTCACCCTAAATTACACTAAAAAACACTACATTTTCTCACTCTTTTTCAATTAAATAAATTTTTTTATACCTTTATCATTACCTTTTTTCACTCCTCCACTCACTACCACTTTCAAAATATATTAAAACATTATAGGGGGTGAACAGTGTCCCCCCAAATATACATATGAACAATAACATTTTCTCTCTCCTTCAATCACAACCACTTTTAATACTCTTTATATTATAAAAACTTCACTCACAGAATTTAGTGGGTTGGATGTCAATGCTCTAACATACTTTCAATTTACATTAACCATCACATCATCTTCCTTGGTTACTTCATCCTTTTGATAATGGTGAAAGGGTGGTTATTACATTCCATCACTATCACTCTCACACCTAATCATTATTTGACATCTCATTCTATCACATTTCACTCATCATACTTGCAATGGTCATCACATTACATCACTAAGCATTTTTTAAAATACCATAAACAATATAAAAACAACTTTTTTATAAAATAAATAAAAAATATAAATTAATAATTACAATTTTTTTTAAATGGACGAAAAATGATAAAAACAAAATATGTTTTAAAGTAAAAGGGCTAGTAATAATTTAATTTAAAAAGTTGGAGGTATTAGTATTTTAATACTTGGGTTAATTTGGAAAATTCGTCGTCTTCTACTATCAAAAGATATTGTCGCCAAAATTCAAACCTCGATCCAACATATTTAATTTGTTTATGGGTTTTATTAAGTCAAACGGTCAAATAGGCAAATATCCAAACAACCAACATCACGTTGTGATACACATCCCTCGAATGAGGCCATCACACGTGATACACCCCCTTTACAGCGATGTATCACAGATCATGATGAGGTGTATCACGCTTAGGGATGAGCGCGATACCGGTACCGTACCGAACCAGTACCGAAAATACCGATATCAAAATTCGTCAAAACTAGATACCGGTACCGACACCGAAAATGCCAAAAAGTAGGTACCGGTACCGAAAAAATTCGATACCGGTACCCAGTACCAAATGTTCATCCTTACACTTCACCCCGTCCACCCTAATAAGTCTAGTCTTGAGTTTAGAAGTACACACCACTAGAACGAGACAATCATACGTGATACACCCCTTACATCGGTGTATCACGCTCCACCTCGTCCATCCAACCTAACAAGTCCAGTCTTGAGCGTATAATGGAACGTAAGAGCTATTTGTTACTTCATCCTTTTGATAAATGGATGTTCGGCTAGTCTAATAAGTCCACGAGTAAACTTCCGTTTTGCTCTTTGTGGTTTGGTCACTATAACACTTTTGCCCCAAACCGTTAAAAATAGTCATTTTCCTCCAATAGTTTGCTATGGTTTTTCCATTTTGCTCCTTGTCTCTAACTCCATCCAAATTGTCTGTTATCTGAAAGGGTATTTTGGTAACTTCAAGTATATAACTAAAGGAATTTTTGTAATTTTAAAGATAAGATTTAATTATTTATTAGATTTATATATACATCACCCAAACCATACAAACACAATACTCTCTCTCATCTCTCTCTACATGTTTCCCTCTCTCTTCACCATCACCCAAACCAGCACCACCGGGCATCAGCACCTACAACTACCACCTGCCGACCACTGTCACCAGTAATCCACTACATGTCGACCACCACCACAATCAGTCGACCATCTGAACCCACCTCTACATGTCGGCAAACAAAAACAACACCCCAAATCCCAAATCGGTACCCAACCCCAAATCGGAACCCACCATCTTCATCTCCAACCCTAAACCAACAACCACAAACGTCGGCCACCCATCATCTTCATCTGCAACCCTATACCTTAAAACCCCCAAATCCTCCACCATCCATCTTCATCGCAGATCTGAGCCCAAAAAAGCGAGCCTTCACCGTTGTTTACATCGGGTTTCATCTTTGAAACCCTAGCCGTCGTCGTCTAGATCACCGTCGGCCATTTCATCTTTGATACAGGTAACGGCGCTGGTGGTGTTCGGGTGGCAGCGGCATTTAATCATATTACCAATCTTGCTAAACTTCATAAACAAACTTTCATCTCAACATTCTTATGGTGACTCACAAACAAGTTCACTTTCATCCAGTAATAACACTAATCAACACTCAACAAGTAAGATACTCCCCTCTTAATGCCAATTAACTTGTTATACATCAAAAACTGACCCCTATTCAAACAATGAAGTCCAAAATCAAATGGGTAATCAACATAATTTGTAATAATCTTATTGAAGGAAAATGACTATTTTTAAAAATTTGAGAAAAAATAGCTATTTTTAAAAATCTGAGACAAAACCATTAAAGTGACCAAATCACAATAAACAAGTTAACTCCAGGTCGAATTTGATCTTTTTACCCCCGTCACTTACCTTCTTCGTAACCTCGACATGTTATTAGTTCATATCTATACTATATAATAAAAGAAACCATATTTGGGACACTTGTCATCATATTAGGCTATGTATCTATTAATTTTCCTATTATTTAGTTTAATTTTTTTGTAATTAATTATAGATAACTCTCCTACTAAATATTATTTTATTTAATCTTTTCTGAGTTAAGTGTCATTTACGTCCCTGTGGTTTGTTCACTTTTGATATTTCAGACCAAATTTTAAAATTGCACCGTTTTCCTCCCTAACATTTTGGAAACGTGCTATTTCAGTCAAAAAAATAACCACAGTTAAAAATTCAGGTAGCTTAGGGGTAACCACAGTCAAAATTGCAGCTTGGCCGGGATCAAACCCGTGACCAGCTGCTTAGAAACAAACGAATTTTACCCCTAAGCTAACTGGATTTTTTAAATGTGGTTATTTTTTTGGACTGAAATGACACGTTTTCAAAATGTCAGAGAGGAAAATGGTGCAATTTTGAAATTTGACATGAAATGACAAAAGTGAACAAACCATAGGGACGTGACGTAAATGGCACTTAACTCATCTTTTCTACTCAATTATAGATAACTATTATTTAGTTTAAATTTAATGTATACTTGTCATTTTTTTTATAATATACAAATTTACTCTTAATTTTTTTGATGATGTAATTTTCTCTAATAAACTCTAAACTCTTACCATAGCATATATAATGCTAAAGATAAAACCGAACCAAATTATTTATCATCAAAACCAAACTTTGTATTAATATATTTTTTTTTCATTATTAAAAATTATTATATCGATTTTATTACATAATTTTTAAACAAATTGTATATAACTTTCAATATTACTTTATATATAAAATTAGATTTAGGATAAATTACACTTTTCGTCCTTTATGTTTGTATCAGGTTGCAATGGATAGCCTTTAACTTTAATAATTACAGTCACAATCCTTTATTTGTAAAACATATTACACCTTACGTCCTTTAGCACTAACCAGGTTAAAATTTTAGGTTAAATCCAGTCATGTGCATTGCACATAAGGGTAAATTCGTCTTTTTATGTCTTAAAGGACCATTTGTGCAATAGATATCTTTTGCTCTTGGATCTATGTCCTCCCTGTCTAAACTATCTGCAACAAGAATAAAACAACCATCCAAATATGCCAAGCACCACCGCCTCCATCTATTTCTCTTCCTCTCATCTATGATCTAACCTACCCTTATTTCTTTTTAATCTTTCTAGCCACCCATTTCAAAATCAAACTACAAATCAAATCAAAACCTCCTATTTTTAAAAGTCAAACTTCATTACAGCAACCAACCCACCCACATAAAAAAAAACTCCTTCAAGAAATTCACACGAAACAGGAGATCCAAATTATGGTTTTTGAGTTACCCCAAATTATAATTCAAAAAATAAAAAAAATCAACAAACAAAAAAGACAAGCACCAAGAGCCCTTAAACCACAACATTCAGTCTTGACGTTTTACCATCATACCATCCCCATAAACCTTTAATCATATTTCAGATTGATGAAGAAGTGGAAAAACAGAGATAACATCTTTTCGCATCCATCAAATAATCCCCATAAACGACCACCACGTTCGTCTAGGGTTCCGGATCTGGTGTGTGTGTGTGTGTGTATGGTGGCGGCGACCTTTATGGTCAGAAATGGAGAAGAGGGGATCCAAATCTGGTATGTGTTCGGCTAAGGTTGCAGATCATATATGGTAGATCTGTGAATAACCATTAAACACCCTCACCACTATGATCGACAGATCTGGTGTGTATGTTTTAGGGGTTATAGAAAGAGATTATGGTGCCTGAATGGTTTGTGAAGTTGTTGAAGAATAAGATCGAATCCATGGCGGCGTTGCGTGATGTGTTGAGAGCGGAGGTGGCCGGAGGCCCAGAGTGATGGTTGTGAGGCATTTAGGTTTCAAGGGTTTTAGAGAGAGATTGTTGAGTGAGAGAGAGAGATGGGGGATGGAGGAGTTGCAGCCTGTTGAGTTGGAGTTAGAGGATGTTTCGTATCAGCTTCCGGATAATGAGTTGCAGAGTGGTGGCAGGTGGTGGTGGGTTTGGTTGGGGAAGAAAGCGTTGAGCGAGAGAGATAAAGAGGGATATTAGATCTGATGTATTATATATATTTTAGTTTATTGTTTTTTTATTAAACTATTTTTAATTTAATTTAATCAGTTAAAAGACTAAACTGCCCTTATGTAATATAACTTAACTGAAAATTTTAATTAGGTTAGTGCTAAAGGACCTAGGGTGTAATAAGTTTTACAAATAAAAGATTGTAACTGTAATTATTAAAGTTAAAGGCTATCCATTGCAATCAGATACAAACATAAAGGACGAAAAGTGTAATTTATCCTTAGATTTATTATGAGTTTTTTAAATATAATTTATATTTTATCACTTAAATGACTGCTTATTTGCTTCTTGAATAACATGTATGGTCAGTGTATCTTCTTTTCAATATTCATCTCCGTAATCACCATATCTATCACGTACCGAGTATATCCATTAGGTTTTTATATATATTTTTCTTATTATTTGGTATATAAAATCATATTTATTCAACCCGAGTAATACACGAGGGTTTTTTAAGATATAACTTTTTTATTATTTGGTAAATAATACTACACTTATTTAACCCATGTAATACACGTTGTTTTAAAGATATAACATTTTTTATTATTTGGTATATAAAATTACATTTATTCAATCCGTACAATACATATCGTTCTTATAGATATAACATTTTATTATTTAATATATAAAATTATATTTATTCAACTCGTGCAATAAAAAATGTTTTTAAAGATATATTGTTTTATTATTTATTATATAAAATTTATTTATTCAACCCGGGTTATAATCTAGGGTTATAATCTAGTCTTTTTATATGATGATAATTTATTAATTTTTAATTCTTTTGTCACATGATCTTTTATAATTATAATCACTTACAAATATTCATATTTTATTTCTTCCAAAACCGCGGTATTGTAGAAAACCAAAACATTTAACCGTACTCAAAATAGCCAACACCCCATCCAACCACATTAAACCACGTTCCCGAGTGGGTTACAAACCACCCATGGATACCACCAACGTGTACACCTACTTCTGAACGTTCATTCGGATAACCATCTTCTTCATCACGTTCACAAAAAAGTTCCATAACACATGTTCTTGTATTTCTAAACAAAACATCCATTAAACGTCACACAGAACCACTTACACAAAACACACCAACTAAAAGAAAGCAACATCATATACATACTAACTAGTAACTACTACTGTCTTCACAAACTTAAACCGCCGTCAAACTTAAACACTCGCCTTCCTCGCCCTCTTAGCAGCCGGTGACTTGATTGACTTCGGCTGTTTCGCTTTTGCTGGAGTCATTTTCTTAGTCTTCTTCATCGGAGTTGTTTTCACAGCTTTAACAGCCTTCTTCGCCGGAGTTGCTTTAGTAGCCTTCTTACGGCCGCCGGAAGTGGTGGTGGCGGTGGCTCTTGCTGCCGTGGTGGACTTCTTACCGGCCGCTGGTGATTTTGATTTCTTAGTGGCGTCAGATAGTTTGTATGAAGCTTTGACTTTGATAAGTTTGCCTTTTGAAGCAGAGTTCTTCAACTGCAGTGCTAGCGTTTTCCTGAAATTGGCTGGAAGTACTGCTTTGTGTTTGTCTTCTATGTATTTTCCGATTGCGTGGGGGCTTGATCCGCCTTTCTCGTTCAGAGCTAGCAGAGCTTCTTTGATCATCTGCAATTGAAATTCGAAATCAGCATATAATTTATCATATAAACCCTAGGTTACCGAATCATCATCGAATGAGCACGATTTTGAAGATAATAATCAGAACAAATCATTTAAATCATCATCTAAACCCTAGCTTACCGAATCATTATTGAATAAACGTGAAATTAGAGCCTAAATCACAATAATTAACCAGGAAAAAATGAAATTAGTCATTAATCAACACAAACTAGTGTTGATTGCAGAATTATACGGATCATGATCATGATTAAAGCGATCATATGATCCAGAAGAACGTTTAAACACTGCAAACTTAGAATTCATCATCTAAACACTAAATTACCAAACAATCGTCAAATAAACATGAAATTCGAACCAAAATCACAATTATTAGCCACAATAAATGAAAACACAGTCATAAATCAACACAATCAAGTTATAAATCCACAATTACGATCATGATCATGAACATGTAATAGAAGATCGTATAAAACCGTAACAAACCTGAAAATAAGGAGGATGAGAAGCAGCTTTAGCAGTTTTCGCCTTCTTCTCTTTCGGAACTTTAGCCTTCTTCTCCTTCACCGGTTTCTCAACGGCAGCTTTTAGGTTTTTGGCTTCTACAGTGGGCGACATCGTTTACTCTCTCGAAAGTGCTAGAAACTTGATTTTGTGATTAATTTGGAGTTAGTTACGTTGCAATTAGGGCCACAAGCTATTTATAGTAAAAAAGATCATTCCGTGAGTGACTGAAGTGATCTCTGATTGGTGGGATTTGTGTTATGTGGATCAAGAGAGAATTAATCGTGGCCGTTGATTTAAATTGATCGAAAATCGTCGATCGTAAGGATAATGCTGGTGACGGTTTCATTTTTGGTTTTGGGGTTGTGTTTTCTTTGTGAGTGAGTTTAATTAATTTTGATAGAATGTTTTTCCATTCGTAAATTTGAATTTGCAAATGTTTTAATTGAGGAAAGATAATATGTATGTTAATTTTTATAAGAAGTAAATTGTCAAAATTGTCCTTAGGTTTGGGTATGTTTGCTAGTTTCATCAAAAACATTTTTTGTACTAAATAGTCCTTTCACTTTCAAGATTTTTTATCATTTTCATCCAAAAGTCTAATTTGCTTTATTTTCTCTGTCAAATATTTGAATGAAAATGGCAAAAATCCCAAATCTTATGGACGATTTTGGCAAAAAAAAGTTAGACGTTTGGATAAAAATGACAAAAAATCCCAAAAATGAATGGCAATATGGTACAAAAAAATTGATTTGGATGAAATTGACAGACATACCTAAACCTCGAGAGGACGATTTTGACAATTTACTCTTTTTTTAGTGTAAAATAGTTTTCTATGTAAATTATATTGATAGGATAAAGGTAGCAATCTTAACCGGTTAGCATAAATGTTAAAATCTACCGTGATTTTAATCTATTGATAACCTCAGACCAATCAATCGAATATAGATTAATACGTAATCGATCGAACACTACTTGCACACTTGTATCGAAAACTGAATGATTCACATTTCATTTTTACACATAAACGGTATTTATGGCGACATGTGTGAGGCGGTGGGTTCAGGTGATTGATAAAATAGGTTGTTGTTCAATGGGATGCGGGTTAATATGTGTTTTGGCCAAGATGAGTTTGGGTCAATATAACAATTTGGTTCAGGTCAAAATGAATTCGGGTTGAAATTAGTCGATATTTGCAGAGGATGAAAAACTATAAACTGACTTATAGTTTACTCTGACTTCGTTAAATGCAAAGATAACAAGAAATCCACTTCATGTTACATTATTATGTTAGCAAGCGGACCTATCTCATAGAAGAGTCATAAACAACAACTGGCCACAAATTCCACCATGATAGCAGAATAAATTGTTGTTTATAACATAACCTGTAACGCCCTGGTTTTCGTAGCTTTCCTTATTTAGAAAGCGTGTCTTTTATTTCTATTTTTTGAAACTTGTTTCCCTTGTAATCGTATTTCGTTGTAAATCCGAGAAAATGGCCAAGGTGATCCCCCAAATTGTCAGTGAAATCCACGCTGTCAGCAGCACCTCTTCTGTTGATTCCAAGAATGACTCGCCGAAAGCTCCGTTCAGCTTCAAGCAGTTCAAAGCATGTGGTCATATGTCCTTTACTGGTGAAGAAGGACCCAGTAAGATGTTTCAATGGTTTGACTCGATCGAAGTTACCTTCCGACAAAGCGGATGTCCCGAGAATCTCCACACTGTCAACGCCACTGGTGTATTTCAATCAAGGGCACTTGACTGGTGGACTGCTGAGCGCAACAGGCGCGGAAATGATGCAGCCTATGGTCTCGCATGGGAGGAGCTAAGGGAACTCATGATAAAGGAATTATGTCCTCCCCACAAAGTCCAGAAGCTGGAAAACGAATTCTGGAACATCAAGCAAGTTGGAGGTGACAATGCTGGTCTCACCGCCCGATTCAAGCAGTTGAGCATCATCTGTCCAAGTCAAGTGGACAATCCTGAGAAAGCTATCAAGTGGACAAAATTCTCTAAAGTAGGGGAGACTGTAACAACCCGACCCTTTGGGTTGTTCCCATTTAATTGTCATTTTGTAAATGCTTGTACTATGAGATTCGATGATAATTAACCCATGGTAATCCTATATTTTCATTTTTAAACGCATTATTATCTCTTATTTATCGCAGTTAAACGCTTACTACTTAAACACTCATTTCAACGCTAACTCAACGCAAACTCGAAATGCGGATTTAGTTATATTATTTGTGTGCTTAAATGTTAAATAGTTATAATAAGCGAGTAATCAATACATCGCTTAAAATGCTCAAACGCTTACTCGCACAACTCGATTTATCTCGCTAAAACGCAACACCACGCAACACTTAATATCTCGCTAAAATACTTAAAGTACTTGAACTAACTAACGCAACAAAATGCACCTAACAAACATCTGACACGCGAAACGGGAATTTTGTAGGATCGTTTGCACAACCAAACGAGTCGTTCAGAAGAGATCTCAGACTAAATCAGAGGCGGAATTCAGCGATTCAGTCTTCGTTCAGCTTGTATTACACTAGACTCACATTAATCTGTCTTATTTATTGATTTCACAACGTTTACAGGCTAGAGACACTTCGACAGCACCTCGGCGTCGGAATCATAAGATACAAATGACAGACTCAAGGCAAGTATTTATAGGCAATCCATTCCGCACGGAATGACTTCATGCGAAATGGCATTTCGTACGAAATGGACTAATCCATTTCGTGCGAAATGAATCATCTTCATTTCGTACGAAATGGACACTTTCCATTTCGTGCGAAATGACCCATCTAATATGTTTTCTCAATTTTCTCGTACCACGTGCCCTGATCTATCTAACCTCTTACAAGACTCGATACAAGACGAAGTCGACAGACATATGCACCAACAGACTCCCCCTTGGATGTCGACGAATCTGCAGTGTCGAGTCTTCAGTATGTCAAGTCTTCAGTCTTGATTAGTCTTCAAGTTCTTTCCAAAATATTTGATACTGAAGCATCCTCTTCAATCTCTATCTTCTTCTTGTCTTCAGAATCTCACCCTGACTATTCCTGGATTGCAACCCGGATCTCCAAAAACTTTATCAGGTCTTTTGATTCATTAAGATCTTCAGCATCTGCAGCTTTTCTTTCTCGAATGATGTTCCAGGATCTATCTCTGGCTCTAACATCATCAGACTACCCCTATCAATCAGCTGGGATCGCGGTCTGGAATTAGCTATCGCCTTAAGATCGAATCCTGGCTCAAACTCTGCTCAGTTTTTCACAAGATCTGAAACATCTCCTGGCTCTCCGTAGCAACAGGATCAGAAACCTGGCTTAATCCTGCACAAACCTCAACCACTTGTAAGATAAACAAATTTTGACATTTGATAAATTTTCCAAATTTGAAACATTCAAATTAATGAATCATCTAAAATTTCAAAATATTTCACACCTCAAACAGACTCTCCCAAACCAGTTCATCATGTTTAGCACTCAGAATTTTGAAAATCAGCTCTTCACCATTAGTTGTCGAAAATCTTTTTGATTTTTCAAAATTTAAACTAAAACAATCTTTTTGGGCTTTTTGTTTTTAACGAACAACAGTAAAGAAATATATACAAACAATATTTTTGTGAGTTTGTGTAAGAGGATCATATCAGTTTTTGACTAGTCACAAGTACCATTGAGCTTAGTTACACATTAAGAATTAAACAGTTCACTTAGATTGTCGATATACTGATCCACTTAAATTCTCACACAAATTTCAACTGATTCAGGATACGAATTAGGTGTATTAAGAACTTAAACTCATTCATGTGTCCCACATCTTGAATATACTCCCGTATCCAGATCCCAATATTCAGTCTTACAGGTGAGTATACCACAGATGATATCTGTAAGGGGTTTATTGCGAAACCTTGAGAGCTCATATTTTTTTGCTGAGTTGAAGGCTCGACTTTTGGTGTGTCCCCTTTAGAGGATCTTTTCTTCAACAACACATGATTTGCATTTTTCAATTATTTATCATTTTTTATGCTGAGAGGTGTGCTTTTATTTCAAGCAAGCGTAAAGTAATATACGGGGACTAGGCCATTGCTTCCGCATTATCAGAAGTCCCGGGATAATACCCCAGATATCACTGAGCATAAAGACCTAGTTTTTCAGAAAGAGGGGTCCTTCAAACAAGATTTCAGGGGTTACCTATATATCCAAGTAGTTTTCCCACGAAACAAGCAAGTTTGAATTTAAGTTTATATCCCGAAAAAATTTACTAAATGTGTAAAAACCTTTCGACATATCATCAGTGAGACCGTTTAATGCTATTTAAACATTACATTTCTTTAGCATACCGTAACTGTCTAACTGATGTACTATCATTTCCTCTTTTTCTCAACAAAACTCATTTTTGCTTTTTTCAATGTTTTTGGCATTTTCAAATTTTCTATTTTTTTTTTAATTTTACTCCCCCTAAAATCAAAATTATATTTCAAATTTTGATTTTCTGGGAAAATTTGAAAACAAATTGTACAAGTAAAGTGACAAACTGATATCGAATCGCTTCAAATCTCCATCCACTTTGGCATAAACAATCAGAACTCCCCCTTACAACAAACTATTTTCCCATTATGATTTCAAAACACTTAAGTTTGTTTTAATCAAAATGGTTTTTTCCGGAAAATTAGTTTTGTTGAATTCACAAACCACTTGTAGTTTAGGGGTTCATCACATTGTTTTTCTTTAACTACTTGAAAATTTTAACATTTTTCGGTTCTATCAACAACACCACTTGTAGGAAAGATAAATCAAGTACAATTTAATGTCCTTGATTAATCTTTTGAAATTCAAAATATCACCGAAGTGAATTTCTCAAGAAAGATGCCGATTCCTGCTCCACGATTACCAACTTGGGAGCTCCGGCAAGTCAGGGTTTTCATTTGAAAAGATCTACCCAAGCCTGACCATTCTTGGGTTTGCCAGTTTTTTGTTTCAAATTTCCGTTTAACAATGATGGAAAGTTTGCATCATCCATTGTCGACCCGGAATCATCACTTTTTACCTCAATTTGTGGCTCTTCTGACTTTGACGAGTCAGATTCATTGCCTGATCGTGGCTTGTCTGACTTTGATGAGTCAGATTCATCGCCAAAACGTGGCTCCTTTGTTTTCGAAGAAACAAATTCATCGCCAGAAAGTGGAACCCAATCCACACAGGATTTAGGCTTTCCAAATTCATCAACATTTGTTATGAAAAAATTTTCACAATTTTTTTTATATTCAAAAACCTTTATAAAAATTTTATCTGAAAATTTAACTTTCTTTGGTTTTTGAACTGTTTGATTAACCACTTTTTCTTTCTTTATCTTCCCTTTTGTCCTCAGATTTGTATATGATGAGTTCGTTTTACTAGACTTATCATGTTTTGTCGTGTGAAGCGATTCATCAGAACTTTTATCTGAATCCCCAGTTGTACCCGAGGACAAAATCCTTTCAAGATACTCTCTTGCCTTCTTCCTTTTCTTTCTCAGTCTGTCTTTCTGCCCTTGTGAAAGCTTCACTTTCTGTTCATTCATTTTATGTTCTTTGGACTTTTTATCACTTTTGACTGATTTCTTCACTATTTTCTGAGATTCAGCCCTCGATCTTCCCTTTGATCTCATTGGGCAATCTCTAGCAATATGACCTTTGATTTTACATTCAAAGCATCTTCTTGTCTCAAAACTCTGACTTTGATAGTTAACAGCAATGTGTCCTTGATAACCACATTTGTAACACACTCTGTTATCGTACCATTCACCACTTTCAAACCAAACACTTAGATCATGACATTGTTTGGCCTTGTGGTAATCCTGACTTCTCCTGTAAGCTTGATTTGACTTTTGAGCACTGTGGTCAAACCTGCACCATTTATTACCAACTTTTTGTGAGTTTTGATTTTCAAATTTTTGTGATTTTTTATCACGATTGGATGATTGAACTGATGATCTTTTATTTTCACTTTGAACATTTTTTGAATTTTTCACATTTTGTTTTTGTTCTGCATTCTTCTTCAAAGGTTTCCGTGTTGAACATTCACCCATTTCAGTAGATTGCAAAACAGTTTCTTGAAATTTTTCTTTTAATTTTAAAAATATTTTCTTTTTCTCATTTTCATCATCAGTTTTATCATCACAATCTTCAATTATGACTTTATCACACTTTGTGACATTGTCATTTATTGGAATATCATTGATCGGTTTCGAACATAAATGATCTAGCATAGATGATGAAGTCACAAAACTTTTCAATTTCTTTTCTAACTCATCAATTTTATTTTTAGCACATTCAACTTATTTTTCAAGTCGAATGATTTTCTGAAGATTAGAATTTATTGCAATTTGTTTTTCAATATTATTTTTACTAAAAATCGATTTTTCATTTTCTAAAATTTTTATTTGATTTTGAAATTCTTTTTCATTTTCTTTTAAATTTTTGTTTTCCAATGTCAAACTCTCCACATCTTTCAAGAGTTTGACATTGTCCGCTCTAGATTGATCACATTTTGAGCATTTCTCAGGTATCTTTTCAACATCAGCTTCTTTCTCAATATTGAAAGCTGGAATTTCTTTAACCTGTTCTTTTACCACTTTAACTTTTTCTTCAGGTTTGACTTCACCATTCTGTGACAACTCAGTTGTCTCATTTTGTTTAGATTTTTCTTGATGAGCACTGTCAACCTGTTTCTTCTCGGATTTGACAAATTCTTCAACATTTTCTGTCTTATAATTCTTCTTTTTCGCAACTTGTTTATTCTTGAGCTTTTCCATTTTTGCTGCAAAAAAACATGTTATACAAATCAGGTGAAAATAATCCTTTATAAAATTCAAGTTTTTCAATTTCTTCACTATCATCATCACTCTCTTCATCTGATGAGTGATAAAAAAATTGGAGCTTTTTCTGAAACAACTTCTGAAGCCTTTTCAGCTTTCTCTGAACCAACTTCTGAAACCTTTTCTATCGAAACTGGTTCTTTTGAAACTACTTCTTTTGAGACTGGTTCTTCTTCGATCTTTATAGGACTATACTGTTCAGATTCGTAATAAAAGTATGCTATCTCCTCTTCAGAATCCATGTTTCGGTTTAATAATTTCACAAATTCACACCTTTCAAGCGAAATGAAAGTTCAAACGAAATGAACTTTTGATGCGGAATTACAGCTTCAAACGAAATGGCCTTTGGTACGAAATGGACAGTTTCAAGCGAAATGATTTTCTAACAGACCATTTCATGCGAAATGAAATCTCTTATGTCCAATTCGTGCGAAATGATAACTCTATGGTCCAATTCGTGCGAAATGAAATGCTGTTTCACACGAAATGAGCTATTTCGTACGAAATGATGATGATGTCACCTGTTCGATCTGTTTTTGACAAAATTGATCAAGTTCTAGGTCGATTTTAGGTCTGATTTTCTCAAGGATTGATTAAAACACTGTTTTGCTTGTTATGTGTAAAAATCAGTCCATTTTAACCGTAAAAACTTAATTAATTTTGAAAAACGTGTAGAAGAATGAGTAGAAATCAGAAAATCTGGTGAAAACAAGCAGAATCAGTAAGAACTCTTCCTCCTGAGCTCTGATACCACTTGTAGGATCGTTTGCACAACCAAACGAGTCGTTCAGAAGAGATCTCAGACTAAATCAGAGGCGGAATTCAGTGATTCAGTCTTCGTTCAACTTGTATTACACTAGACTCACATTAATCTGTCATATTTATTGATTTCACAATGTTTACAGGCTAGAGACACTTCGACAGCACCTCGGCGTCGGAATCAGAAGATACAAATGACAGACTCAAGGCAAGTATTTATAGGCAATCCATTCCGCACAGAATGACTTCATGCGAAATGGTATTTCGTACGAAATGGACTAATCCATTTCGTGCGAAATGAATCATCTTCATTTCGTACAAAATGGACACTTTCCATTTCGTGCGAAATGACCCATCTAATATGTTTTCTCAATTTTCTCGTACTACGTGCCCTGATCTATCTAACCTCTTACAAGACTCGATACAAGACGAAGTCAACAGATATATGCACCAACAAATTTCTCACACAAAACTGGTCCCTTCTTACGAAGCCAGCTTCTTACGTCGCTAGCAGATTCAAACCAGGCCACCATCAGCGCTTATAAATACCCAAGCCACTTCTCCATTTCACCATTGCTGCCTTTTCTCTCAAAATCGCACCCGACCTGCTGCCTCTCAATTTACCAAGTAAGATCCGCTATTTTTACATGTTACACAATGTTTTCCACTATGATTTTCCACAAGATTCACTCCGATTTCATCCAAACTCCTTTAATTTCATCCAAACTCCATCTTTTTCATCTAAACTTCTTTATCTATGAAAACCTTCATTCTTTTACCAAAAACCTTCATCTTTTTCATCAAAACTTCTTATTTTACTACGGATCTACACTTGAACGAGTGATTTGGGCTAAGCTTTGGCTTCCAAAGATGTAGATCTGAAGATCTCACCAAGTGTTTAATCCAAGTAAAAACTCTTTTAAACTCGATTTTTACACAAAAAAAAACGGACCAAAACCGACATATTTCGTTCACTGGATAGTGGTGTCGAAACCATCGTGAAAAGGACTCGAAAATACATCCGATATAGGCGAAAACACAGATCCAAATGCTCGTACATACCGGCCTAGTTTTCCACGAGTGACTCAATGTTCAAAAGACCTCTCCGGCTCTAAGTCTAATCAGTAGCTTAAGGCTGGAGGGATGCACACTCGATTTCCCGAAGAAAGACACGAAGAACACTTAATTTTGGACACGGAACAAGCAAGTTCAGCTTCTTACGAAGCCAGCAACTTCTTACGAAGGAAACAGCTTCGTACAAGAAGCCTGTTTCTCACTCAGCACTCCGATTTCAACCGTTTCAGCACTTTGGAAGACTTATGCACTTCTGTTCCCGTACACTAGGGCAAGTACACCCATCTTTAACGTAGTATAGTGATGGTAAGATACCGAGGTCGTCTAAGGACACAAGAGTTTTTAATACCGAAATAAAGTCAACGTCTAATCTAACCAAACTTTGAGAATAAATTTTTAGTAATTAACAAAAGAAAGAAACTAAAATAATAAAAGAAACAAATAGACAAGATAGAATCACTTGGTTCCGACTCATCTTTTACATATCCTTTGATGATTTCCGCACTTTGGGTTTTTTTAAGAAATTATCTTAGTTATAGTGGCATGTCCCTCTTTTGGAGGTAACGTTACCCTCAGCCATACTGGTCTGAGTCAGCAGGGATACAGTCCCGCAAGGCAGGAACATTAAAAGATAATTAAGTAAGTTATTAATACAAAATGTGGCATGTCCCTCTTTTGGAGGCAGCGTTACCCTTAGTCATATTGGTCTGAGTCAGCGGGGATACAGTCCCGCAAGGCCGGAAAATTGAAAGATAATTAAGTACGTTATTAATGCAAAATGTGGCATGTCCCTCTTTTCAAGAAAAGGCTACTGTAAATGCAGCTCTTGTTGGGCAACTATGCTTTATCAGTTCTGGTCAACAAAGTCAAAGGCCCAAGTCAAAGATGTTGAAGCATGACAGATTTTGAACTTGTAATGATTCAAGGAGTCTGAATTTAATGAGTAGATTCGGATGACTTAGTTTGGCTTATGTCCGAGTTTGTCAAATGTTTAGTTGTTATAGTTTGTCCGAATTGTTGTTTATATTCAGATGGATATGTTGTCATGATTTATTGTATAAGGTCCGAATATGTTAGTTATATTTGGACTTACCGAGTTTGTTTTATCCCGGACAATATGCTTTGTCCGAGTTTGGGCTCTAGTCTAGTCTATATATATGTGGTGTATAGGTTAGATTAGGGCAATCTTTTGTATCTCTTGAGAAAAGCTGGGTGCACACCTTATAGAGAGAGACTATGTGTCTAGAGAGAGAAAGTCCTGGTTTAGGTATGTGTGACCTAAACCAGGTTTGGGAAGATGATGTATACTCCTTTGGTATGTAATCTGTGATGACTGATTCAATAATAAACGGTTTCATCTTCTACATCTTTCTGGCTTTTATGTTTTTGATGTTTCACGTCTTGAATCGAGGGCAGTGGATGTTGTTCGTCATTGATCTAGGGGGTCCCGGGGACTTTCAGGTGGTATCAGAGCGTGTTTACCGATTTGGAATGATTTAACCGCCTTCCGAATCACCATTGCTCTTGATTTGATGTTTGTTTATGCCAAACATCATGGAGCCATGAAGATTCTGCAGAACACTTGAAGAAATTGAAGTTGTTCGTCCACTGAGATGGTTTTCTTGTTGTTGTTGCAGATCTGAGGTTTGATTTGAAATTGCTCTGTTCGAGTTTATGAGTTGTGTTAGAAGGTCTGAATATATTCTATCCGAATTTGGTATTATTGTCCAAACTGGTTCCTTCCGTATTTATTAATGACCTAGTGTGAAATCACGCTTTGTTGGAACCTGAAGGTTTATTCATGTAGGTTAGCATAGTTTAAGGGTTGATTATATATTTGTTTAGTTTACATGTTTGGGCCGATTTTGTAAGGGTTGGGTTAGTTGATTATATGTCGCAATGGGCCTAGGGTTTAGCCCAGTTGTTTTGTATTTAAACAAACCTCAACCTCTTGGTTGAGGTTGTTGGTTGGATTGTTGGTTGCGACACAAGAGAGCCGAAGTTAGAGTCTTGTATCAGTCATCGTTTAGCTTTGAATGCAAGATCTCTGGTTTGTGTTTTGATCATATTAATATTATTTACTTATTTGTTCTTGAATCAACTTGTGATTGTATTCCGCACCTTCACAAGTCAAGATCGACATCATTGAAGGATCCTAAACGGGTTTTACAATTGGTATCAGAGCCAAGAAACCATTCTTGGTTCGGTTTCGATATCAATCGGATTCAAGAACTTCAGTTGCTACTAATCCAGTTTTGGTGTTTGTTTTGCAGTGAATATTATTAAACATTCAAACTGTTCTTCGTGTAAATCAGTGAAAGATATCACTGATTGTGGTTTGTGTGATTTCAGAATAATTGTTAGCTGATTTCTCGGGAGTTGGTGATCAAAGAAAATTCAAAGATTACGATATCTTTGAATTTTTGAAAAGTGCTGAAAATCAGGGATTACGAGTCAACAGTGTTTATCTCATATCTGTTTTCCAGGTTTCGACTCGCAACCATTAGCAGTCTCGGCTTGTGCTGTTCCAGCCTCGACTCGCAACTGTTAACTGTCTCGGCTTGTACTGTTCCAGTCTCGACTCGCAACCGTTAACTGTCTCGACTTGTTTTGCTCCAGTCTCGACTCGCAGCCATCAACAGTCTCGATTTGTTCTGCTCCTGTCTCGACTCGCAACTATCGCTGTCTCGGCTTGTGTGGATTTAGTCTCGACTCGCAATTGTGATCTCGACTCGCAACGTCACTTTGCAACGTTACTTGGACCTGGACTTAGAACTGTTGACACTTTTGGACCTTTAAAAAATAATTAATTGATTAATTAATTATGACAACAAATAACGTTGAATTGGCTGCCCTTAACCACCAACAAGAATTGGATTCAAAGCTTGGAACCACAACACGCATTCCAAGGTTGACTGATGCAAATGATTTTCCCGAGTGGAAATGGCGCTTTGAACAGCACTTGAAAGTCAAAGATTATAAACTGTGGCGAAGCATCTTAAGGGGTCCAAGGGAGATTATGATGGAAAGTTCCACTAAACCAGGTGTTAAGGTAAAGAAACCTAGAGATCAATATACCGAAGATGATTTGCTTATAGTAGAAGAAGATGACCGAGCACTTTCATACTTAACCATGGGTTTGGGTCCTGACATTGCTATTGGATTTCGCACCTGCAAATCTGCCAAAGAACTGTGGGAATCATTGATCGACGTCTATGAAGGAAATGAAGATATGAAGGAGAGTCGAAGAAATCTGCTGCGACAAAATTTCAACAATTTCAACCATATTTATGGTGAAACTGTAGACAATCAAATTCAGAGGTTTGTGAAGTTGGTGACACAAATGCAAATGGAAGAAATTCATACTTCAAATGCATCTACCAATAGACAACTTCTTAATGCATTGCCAAAAAGTTGGGATCATCATGTCGCTATGATCAAGAAAACTAAAGACCTCGCGAGATGCAGCCTGTCAGAGATGATCTCTCATATCAAAGCTTGTGAACTAGATGATAAACAAAGAGAAACCAACTACAAAAACAGCATGCTAGCTGCAGGTTTTTCTGTTGCTCCCACTTCATCAAATAACAATAACACAGCTTTGTTGTCTCAAGGAGGTTTTCAAATGTTTTGCAATGCAACATCTGCTAAGACTGCTCCCACTTCAGCTAATGTCTATTGCTCAGGGTCCTCTAATCAAGTTGCTCCTCCAGTTGCTCCCACTTCCACTACAAACACTACAAACGCTACAAACGCTGGGAATGCCTCCACTGCTGCTTCCGCCTTCACTGCAAACAATGAGATGATAGCTTTCTTTACTAAACAGTCAAAGGAAAATTTGGATATCGCAGCCTCCGTTATCAATTGTTTGAACGCTTTCGTTGCAGGAAAAATTGATCCTCCAAAATGGTGTAGCGAGGACCTCTATCAAATTCATCCTGATGACGTTGAAGAAATGGACATCACCTGGCAGATGGCAATGGCTGCTTTCAGGGCACAAAAGTTTATTAAAAGAACAGGTAAAAACAGGTGGGGCACTGCTTGGAATGGAGCTGCTAAGGTGCCTTTTAACTTGCGCTGTTACAACTGTCATGAGGAAGGACATTATGCTCGAAATTGCACAAAACCGCTGATGAATAGAGAACAAACTCCTGCACAGCCCGTGACACCTAATCGAGAAAGAGCTCTTGTGAAAACTGCTAGTATATCAAATGCTGCTGCGACTGGAAGCCCTCAACCGCAGGGATTAGCACAAGCCCTGGTGGTTCAGCCCAACATCAACTTTGATTGGACTTCTGAAATTGAGCGTCTGAACATCTCAGCTCCAGAAAATCAAGCTGCTTCAAATAACATTGCTTTCATGACCTCAAGTGATCAAAACTCTAAGCCAGAAGAAGAGACTTCAGCTGAAAACTTTGCTTTTATGACTCAAATTCTTTCAGCTCCTGTTAAAGGTCTCACCAAAGAAGAGGTACTTTCTGTTTTTTGTACTCCTGAGTGTAGGGAAAGGGTTGAAGCTTATAGAATTCACAACGCTGAGCTCATTCAAGATTATCAAGACATAAAAAATAAAAATTTTACCTTATCGAAAAACAAGAAACTTTATAAAGAAAAGATTGAGGCTCAGCGAAAAGACATCATCAAACTTAAGGATGATGTGAGTGTAAAAACAGCCCATTTCTTAGAAGCTCAGGAAAAAGTGTGTATTTTAACTAAGGAACTGGAAGATATTAGAGACAGATATCAAATTAATGAACTGAATATCAAGAAATTTGATTCTTCCAGCAAACTAGTTAAAAACCTGTGCGATCAACAGCTTGCGTACAAAGAAAAGAAAGGGCGTGGTTTGGGTTATAATCAGACTCCTCCTCCATATAATGATAATTACACTTATCTGCCAATGACTGAGGAGGAGATGATGAATGAGAGTAACATGACTTATGGTTCCAAAACCAACAAGTCGTCTTCTTATGACAGACAAGTTGAGAAACAGAAGTCTACTCCATTAAATTTTGTTTCCAAAGGCTCAATTGATCCTAACATTTCATCTTCATGTGCAGATGTTATTTCTGAAGTAAAGTGTGGAGATGTTCATGGGAGTGAACCAGTCGTTATTTCAAATATTTCTGAACCTTATTTTGAACCTTATTCTGAACCAACTGAATCTGACATGGCTTTTAGTCGTTCTTTATTTGCGTCGTTTTCTGCTTATGTTTCGTCTTGTGAGCCTGTTGTTTTGGGCAAAACTGATGATGTTTGTGTTGATAGTTTGAACAATAAGTGTGGTGATGATTGTTTTTCAGCTAATGTGTGTGATTCTAATGCTTCTAATGTTTCAGTTAATGAAAATGTTACAGGTGAGGTCCCTCAGGAAGCATTCAGTGAAACCACTGAAACGACTTCTCAAGAAAATCAAGAGTATCCTGATTCTTCTTCTGAATCTGTCTCAGTGGGTGTCCCTAATGTTGAATCTAGTGGGACCCCATTGGAAACTGTAGTAGAAATTGAATCTGAATCAGTTTCACATGATAAATGCGTTGAGGATATGCATATTGATGAGACTTCTACACGTTAAGATAATGAACCTGAATCAGTTTCACATGACACGTGCATTGAGAAACCGCATATTGATGAAACTTCTCCAAGTTCAAATACTGAACCAAAATTAAGTAACAACAAAAAGGGAATTGAGATAATTGAGAAGTCATTAGAAGAAAAACCACCAAAATGCTCAGAACAACCACAAGCTCAACATGTTCAGAAAACCAAAACGTCAAATCATTCAAAATCAAGCAAATCGTGCAAAAACTTTCAAAATACTCACAAATTGAAGCGTCAAACATGTTTTAACTGTGGCATCGCTGGTCACATTGCCAGAAATTGTGTTCAACTCCCAAGGGCATCGTACAAGAAAAAGTCAGTGCAAGATCAGAAGGTCGTGTCTAACCGATATCGTTGTTCAGAGTCAATGACGACTGAAAAGACTAAGACAATGAAAAACAACTATCGCAAGACTAAACCTTCTGATCAGGATTGGAATGCAGCCAAACGCAAAAATCAAAATCAACAAAATGATTTTCAAAGACATCAACATATTTTTTTTGGTAATTACAATTCTAATTGGTCAAACAAGCATTGGAAACCTAAAGCTAAGGTCATGCAATCCAATCCATCTCATCCATGTTATCGAAATTCTGCCATTAGAAATACTTCGAAGTTTTTGAATAAAGACAATTTAGTGTGGCAGAGAGTGACTTATATTGATGCACAAGGAAAACCCAGATCCACTATGGGCTGGGTTCCTAAATCTAACTAATCCCGCTAATCGTGCAGGAACAGCTGTGGAGGACTACCGTGCGCCTCTGGTACATGGATAGTGGCTGTTCCAG
Organism: Helianthus tuberosus; assembly: GCA_030545235.1. Lineage (NCBI taxonomy): Eukaryota > Viridiplantae > Streptophyta > Magnoliopsida > Asterales > Asteraceae > Helianthus > Helianthus tuberosus. Next base: position 745,108 of record CM060417.1, read on the forward strand.
GCACATGACAGGAGACTTATCCCAACTGGTAAATGTCAAAGAATTTAATGGTGGATATGTCTCATTTGCGGGAGGAGATTCAGGCAGAATCACGTTGAAAGGAACTGTACGAAACGGTGTTTTAAGCTTCGAAAATGTTAATTATGTTCCAGAACTGAAACACAATCTGTTAAGCATTTCTCAGATTTGTGATCGAGGGAATTCAGTTCACTTTACAAAGAAAGGATGTCATGTTCTTAAACCTGGGATTGTCATTCCAGAAGACTGGTTTTTAATGTCAGCAGAGAGACGAGGAAACGCTTATGTGATTGATATGAACAAGAAACCGTGTGAAGAAATTACTTGCCTATTTTCGAAGATTTCAGAACATGATGGTCTACTGTGGCATCGTCGCCTTGGGCATGTGAACATGAAGAATTTGAACCGACTGGCTAATGGTCAATTAGTACGTGATCTTCCAATAAAAGATTTCATGTTGGTTGAAAAGTGTGTTGCTTGTGCAAAAGGAAAAGCTCATCGAAAACCTCATAAGGCTAAACCAGCACCCTCGACAAAGGTCGTGCTTGAACTACTTCACATGGATCTTTTTGGTCCAGTGAATGTGTTGAGTATTGGCAAGAAAGCTTATTGTCTTGTAATCGTCGATGATTATTCTCGCTACACCTGGGTATATTTTCTCAGTCACAAAAATGAAACTGCAGTCTTGGTGAAACAATTTATCACTCTGGCTGAAAATCAAGCGAGTGCTAAGGTGAAGGTTATTCGATCTGACAATGGGACAGAATTCAAGAACGTAACTTTGGACACATTCTGCACTGAAAAGGGAATTGATCGTCAGTATAGTGCACCACGGACTCCTCAACAGAATGGAGTAGCTGAAAGAAGAAATCGTACTCTTATCGAGGCTGCACGAACTATGCTGGCTGACTCGAAGCTTCCTAGTTTCTTTTGGGCCGAAGCTGTTAGCACGGCTTGTTACGTCCAGAATCATGCTTTAGTAAACAAACGACATATGAAAACTCCTTATGAGATTCTGGAAGGACGTAAACCTTCGGTTTCACACTTTCCCATCTTTGGTTGTCCATGTGTGTTACTACTTATGGACTCTAATGGAAAGTTTGAGGTCAAAGGGGACGAATGTTACTTTGTTGGATATGCTAAAGGTTCAGCCTATAGAGTATACAACAAGGTAACTAAAAAGGTCGTCGAGTCGTGCAACATTGAATGGCTCGAAGAAAATGCTACGGACGCTAGAGTTGGACCAGATTGGTTATATGATTATGCTGAATTGTTTAAGTCATTTAACATTTTGTCAAGTGATTTTTCAGATGAAGGTGTGTCTATTCCAAAACAACCGCTGTCTTTTGAGGATACTGAAGAAGAAGAACAGACAGAAGGAAGCGTCAGACATCATACCATTGATCCGCCAGGAATGGTGTTTACGCAGCATCCTACGTGTCAGCAAACGTCCCATTAATCCCCTGAAGGTGCTTCAACTAGTGGTTCTGCATCTAATGGTTCCGGATCTGCACTATTTCCTGAACCAATTCCTGAAGACTGCATTGTTACCACTCCATTCGTTCATAATACTGCAGGATCTAAGGAGGGGGAGTCTAGCAACACCACCACTGAAGACGAGACCGTACCTGACCTGGCTATACCCACAAGTGTTCAACGGAATCATCCTATAGAGAATGTGATTGGTCCTGTAAATGCAGGAGTTTTAACCAGGAGCCAATCGGGAACCATCAATACTTGCTTATATTCTTGCTACATTTCTCAAATCGAACCTAAAACTGTTGATATAGCTTTGCAGGAACCAGGCTGGGTAGATGCTATGCATGAAGAGCTGAACCAGTTTGAGAAGCTTGGAGTATGGAAACTTGTCAAGTTGCCACAGGGAAAGCGCAAACTTGGAACTAGATGGGTTTTTCGAAACAAGCAAGATTCTGCAGGGGTTATTGTTCGAAATAAAGCAAAGCTGGTGGTTCAGGGATTTCGACAAATAGAGGGTCTGGATTACGATGAAGTATATGCTCCGGTTGCTCGACTTGAATCCATCCGGATCTTCTTAGCTTACGCGTCATATATGGGGTTCACTGTATATCAGATGGACGTCAAGACAGCGTTTCTATATGGAGATGTGAAGGAAGAAATCTTTGTTGAGCAGCCTCCTGGTTTCGTGCATCCAGATCATCCAGAATATGCCTACAAGCTCGATAAGGCATTGTATGGATTACATCAAGCACCACGAGCTTGGTATGCCACACTAACTGAACATCTTCTGGCTCATGGGTATACACGTGGCACGATAGACCAGACTCTTTTTATCAAGAAAGTGGGCAAGGATCAGATCTTAGTTCAAATCTATGTTGATGATATTATTTTCGGATCTACAAGTGAGGAACTTTGCAAGGAATTTGAGAGAGTTATGAAGAAGAAATTTGAAATGAGTGCTCTTGGGGAAATGACACTGTTTTTGGGTTTACAAGTCAAGCAGAATTCTCAAGGGATTCTTATCCATCAAGGGAAGTATGTGGATGACGTGCTAGCCAAATTCAACTTTTCGGACGCAAAACCAGCTGAAACACCAATGGCAGAGAGACCGTTATTGACTGAAGATGAAGAAGGATCTCCCGTGGATCAACGTCAGTATAGGTCTATGATCGGGTCGTTGATGTATCTGACAGCTAGCCGACCGGATATTATGTTTGCTGTCTGCAACTGTGCAAGATATCAGGCTAATCCTAAAACTTCTCATCTTACTGCTGTTAAACGGATCTTTCGGTACCTTAAAGGCCGACCTCGGTTTGGTCTGTGGTATCCGAGGGATTCCAATTTTGACTTGTTTGCTTTTTCTGATAGCAACTTTGGAGGTACTGATAGTGACAGGAAATCCACATCAGCTGGATGTCAATTTCTGGGTGACAGGCTCATTTCTTGGCAATGCAAGAAACAACAAACGGTGGCGATTTCTACAGCTGAAGCTGAGTATGTTGCCGCTTCTGCATCTTGCTCTCAAGTGGTGTGGATGCAACATCAATTGCAGGACTACGGTTTGACTTATCTCAACACTACTATTTACTACGATAATGATGTTGCAATACAAATCGTTAGAAATCCTGTTTTTCACTCCAAAACCAAGCACATAGACATAAAAGTTCATTTTATTCGAGATTGCTTCGACAGAGGTCTTATTACACTTGAGCAAATCGACACAGATGCAAATGCTGCCGATTTGTTCACCAAACCTGTCAGCAGCTCAAAATTCAAAGTGCTTGTGGATTTTCTGAAAATGATCCGTTTTACTGACTGAGCATGTTTTTCGTAGGTAAATTTGTTCATAAATTTTTCTATTCTTAGGTAGTTTTTATTTATGCTCAAATTTAGGGGGAGAAATTTTTGAAAAATACAAAAACAATAAAAAAAATTGAAAAATACCAAAACATTAAAAAAAAATAGAAAAATACAAAAAGAGGTGTTGCATGCATGACTGGGAAATGAAATGAATTTTCACATTATGGTTGAGGGCTGACTCATGTAAGACCAGTATCGAAATAGTTTGACTCTAGTATGATGTGTTGGTAGGCTCTATCCTTTAGGCTGGAAACATTGGCTGTTTCTGTTCAGAACTAAAATAGTACATGACCTCAGGAAAGAAAATCACTTGGAATTAGCTCATTTCTATTTGAAGGTCTGTATGTTGTCCCGATACACACAATTTTGGTCTGACTCTAAAATCTTCTCTGAAAAAGTCGTGTATCTCCTTTGCTGCATCCAGATATATGCTGACCTGGAGGTGCTAGGCAACGTCAGCTTCTGCTGCATCCAGATACATGCTGACCTAGTTGTACGTTGTCGCTCTGTAGATCAATTAAACGCCCGAAAGAGGCCCTCAAGTGCCCAAAAGAAACCCTAGAAACCTATATCAAATTGAGAAAAACTCATTTGATCTTGTACATTATACCATCTCTGCAAAAGATCTATTCTGTTCTCTTCTCAACCATTCCCAGTTAAGATTTCAGAGATCTGGATTGGACTTGTGAAATATGTGGTAGGGAAGCTACTTACATGATAGGGTGTGCTGTCTGTAATTCCGAGATTTGATTAGTATTTGTTTGGGTGTTCATTGTTAAGAAATCAAAACATGATAAAATTTGTTATAGGCAGTTATATGGAAAAGGTCTAAGGAGATGAGTTTAGATGGACTAATATACTGGCAATCATCTAGATCATTCGGTAGTAGATCAGTGTTAATAAGTGATGTCAAGCCCGAAACCTTGTGATTTGATCCCTGAGTAATCTCCGTTATTTTCCTAATTTATTTTTGTAAATAATATTTTTTATTATTTATTTTTGTTTTTTAGGTTTTTGCAAATCATGCTCAGAAAGTTTAATGGGTTATAAGTGTTAACTGCTTAATGGATTTGATTAAATTTGATTTACTATAAAATCTTTTCAAAGATAATCCGTGTTTATAAGCCCAAACAGTTGATCCGGCCCAAGCCCATTTAATCGGGTTAGGGTATAAGTTAAGGGTCTCGAGTCGAGACCTCATTTCTCACTCGAGACCTTCAGCAATTCTCTCTCAAAGTTCTGGCGAAAATCTTTGTTCTTTGTATTTCCGATTTGATTCCGACGTAAATCTCTGGTTTCGAGTCATCATACTTGGTGTTTCCGGTCTCGATTCATTGTTTTAAGGTATGATGATGTTTTGCTTGAAGTTTTGCAGATAGTTTGCAGATTTGATGATGATCGGATGATGTTTTGAAGATGGCCAAGAACCCTAACTTTATATATTTTGGTCTTTAAACGGATCAGAGGATGTTTTGGGATTTTGATCCAAAATAGTGAAAGGATAAAGTTGTTTGTGGAAGTCTCGACTCAGATTTCATCAGGACTCGAGACCAGTGATTGCGAGTCGCAACCTCATGATTGTGACTTGAGATCTTTAGGTCTCGACTCAAGGTCTTGACTCGAGATCTCAGAATCTTGACTCATGGTCTCGACTTTGTGATTCCTGATTGCGACTTGAGAACTCACGATCTCGACTCATGGTTTCGAGTCAACAATAACCGGTCTCGAGTCAAGATTAGAAAATTCGGAGTTGATGTAGTCAACAGTGTTGATTGTGGAAATATTATTGTACATGTTTGTAATGCACTTCTGTTTTGTGCAGACTATGGATTTAAAGTTCATTGCAACACACAATCAGGCTGGATATTTAGCACCTCCTCCTGAGAAGCACAGAAGATTGTATACCTCATTGATGAAAGGTCTCAACAACTGCCGCATCGTTCACGCATTGCGAGACAATCCAGTTATCTATGAAAGTCTTGTTCAAGAATTCTGGAAGAATGCAAAAATTGAAGTTATTGAGGGAAAGGGGGTTATTGTCTCTGAAGTTCAAAAGAAGACTGTTACTGTGTCAGAGCAGATGATTAGAGAAGTGTTGCAGTTCAATGATCAAGAAACAGATTCGATTGAGCTTCCAGCTGGCACAGTTGAAGCAATATTGCCTAGACTGAGTTATGAAGGAAGATATCCACCTCTGGTTAAGAAATTTGTGCATCCTTATTGGCGACTTCTGCTGCACATGTTTCTCTTGTGTATATCCGAGAACAGAGGAGGCACAGATCAGCTGAACAGTACACAGGCTGCTGCTCTAGTCTGTGTGATAACTAATGAAGCGTTCAACTATTCAAAGTATATTTTGGAAGCTATGAAAAGGAATGTGCTAGGAGTCAGGAAAGACAAATTTCTCATGTATCCAAGGTTTCTGCAAATGATTTTTAATGCTCGTTATCCAGAGTTGGAGAGATCTGGTAATACATTGGAGTTGAAGCCTATGGGTCCAGCTTGTTTTGGTGCTCTCACTCCGAAGAAGGGTACTGAGAAGAAATTTGAAGGATTGATTGATTTAGAGAAATTTGGTCAATTTGCAGAGACTGAAGAAGTTGTTGCTAATCCAGTCATTGTGCAACCTGTTCCAGTGAATGTTGCATCTGCAAATGCTATAGTTGCTGAAGAACATGATATCTAAATGGGTACCGAAGATGAGCCTGAGACAGAGATTTTAACAATTGACTCTGACGATGAAGGCATTGAGATTATGTGTGATTCTGGGGAAGATGAAGAGCTTCCTCCTGAAGCTGAAGTTGATACTGCTGTTTCTGCTGTTCCACCTGTGATTACTGCTGAAAGTTTGGCTTTGTTATTAAAATCTGTAACTGATAAGATGGGAAATCCTCCTTCTGATCTTTCAGTGTCAAGTGAAAAGCCTAGGGAAGACCCAAAGGATTCTGATTCCATGCCATTGAAGCGGAAAAGGAGGGATCCTCGACTCGGAATGTATGTTGAACAAAACAAAGATCAATCCATGACTATTGCTGAAGATGATGACGGTTTATATGATTTTGATTTTGAGAGAAGTATTGCTGACACTATCACCTCTACTGAAGATATATTTGATTCCAACATTGACTCTCAAGGAAATGTTTTGGAGACCACTGCTGCTGATATTCAGGTTACAAATGTTGATACATATCCCATTGTTGATACTATGCCACTTGGTATTTCTGAATCTGCAGGTCCTTCTAGAATTGTTACTGATGTACCTAGTAGTTCGAGTGGTAAAAGACCTGAAGAGCCATTTAGAATGCCGTTTGATGATGATTCTAGTGATGAAGATGAGTTTATTAGCATGAGAGATATGAAGAAATGAATGGTTGTACTTGAGCAAGATTCAATTCATAAAGATGCAAAGATTATCCAACTTGAAGATACTATTGTGAAGAAAGATCAACAAATTGAGCAGCTTCAAGGAGATGTTAGTTTGTTGTTTAACATGGTTTATGACTTACGTGGAAAGTTGGAGAAGAAGTTTGGGCAAGAGTTCTCTGATCCAACTGATGTTGAAAACAGGAAAAAGGCCTTTGAAAAGGATAATGCTGAAAGAAGTGCTGCTATGGAACAATACTTTAGAAGAGTTATTGATCCTGTTGCAGACAAAGAGAAGGCTGAAAGAATTAAGAAGAAAAGAGAGTTTGTGATTATGAAAAATCGGAATCTAAATCCAGATGATGATGATGCTCATGCAACTCATCATTTAATGGATGTTGGTGAAACTCTCTATGATAAGGTTGGAAATCGTTCTGGTGTAGTTAGCTGGGGTTATGATCATGATCGCAAAAGATGGTGGATAAAAAGAAAAGTTGGTCCTGTTGAGTGGTACAAACATCCAGGCCAGTTTCAGTCTTTCACTAAGGTGGATTTGACAAACTTGTCTAAAGCACCTTATGTGGATGATAAGCCTGGAGGTACTGGATATATGTTTTTCGAGAGATTGAAGAGGGAGGTTCTTAAGGGTTTTCCTTCAATGCGTACGGCAGAGTCCACTGTTAAACCAGCTAAAGGCATTAGAGATCCATACACGAACAAGCGAATGAAGATTGTGCGCTGGCCTGTAACTGATAAAGAGAAGGTGATTCCATTGGTGAAAAAGATTCCATAGGGTGCTCTGAAGTCCTTGCATTTTTGGTCTTATGATGAGCGTCTAGGGCAGGCGGTGATTGTTTGTGATGACGATGTGTGTTTTCGCTTGGTGGATCAAATTGATTTGCTGAATGTTGCTCTTGAAGATTTGGAAGTGTTAGCTCGTCATCAAATTAGAGCTACTGAAAAATATGAAGAAATTGCAAAAGCGTGGACTGCTCCTGTTGCATCAGCCATTCATATTCGTACAAAGGGTTTTGGTGGTCTTAAGGATCGGTTGCAAGGTGATCGTGAAAGTTGAAGTGTCAAGAACCTGCATGCATAAACCTAGGGGGAGATTGTTGGAACCTGAAGGTTTATTCATGTAGGTTAGCATAGTTTAAGGGTTGATTATATATTTGTTTAGTTTACATGTTTGGGCCGATTTTGTAAGGGTTGGGTTAGTTGATTATATGTCGCAATGGGCCTAGGGTTTAGCCCAGTTGTTTTGTATTTAAACAAACCTCAACCTCTTGGTTGAGGTTGTTGGTTGGATTGTTGGTTGCGACACAAGAGAGCCGAAGTTAGAGTCTTGTATCAGTCATCGTTTAGCTTTGAATGCAAGATCTCTGGTTTGTGTTTTGATCATATTAATATTATTTACTTATTTGTTCTTGAATCAACTTGTGATTGTATTCCGCACCTTCACAAGTCAAGATCGATATCATTGAAGGATCCTAAACGGGTTTTACACGCTTTGGGAAATAAATTCGGAAGTTTGGTTACCTGGATCCTGTCCGAATTTGGTAGCTTACATGGTCTGAATTTGTAAGGGTGTCATGGTTCGAATTTGTTGAGTATTTTCTCTCTCTGAGTTTAAATTTACTCTTGGTCCGAATTTGGGAGTTTAGTTATACAAGTTTTCAAATTTGGTATAGTGTCCAGACTTATTCCTTTCAACTTTGTATGAATTTGTGAGCTTAAACCTGTCCGAATTTGCGCTTCTTGAGTTAGAGTTTGTATTGTCTGAATTTATAGATATGCAGTCTGAATTTACTCTAATCCTTTGATCCTAATTTGTGATACCTTCTATCAGAGTTTATTTTGTCAGGACTTATGGAGTCTGAACTTATCATTGTATTTATACTCAGTGAATGAATGCAATTTGGGAATTCCGAATTTGTGAGTTATATTTGGATTTTTTGAGTTAAATTCAGCTTCTAGATTCTCGGTGTACGAATTTGGTCTGTACTAGAGTTTTTGGACAATTTGGGACTTTTATCGGTCATTCGAAGAGATACGAAGGTGAAGTGACTTGGACTTTGACAGTTTACAAAGAAAAAAAAGGGGAGTAGAAATTCCTATTTTCTTCGTAAATCTAAAGCTTGTGCATCAAAAAGCTCGTGTGTGATGGAGTTTTGTCAAGTGTGTTTGTGTTTTTAATCAAGTATTGATGTGATGAAGTTGATTTCTTGGTTAACGACTAGTTAAAGATTGAACCTTGATAGTTATTGTTTAGAGTAGAGAAGATTAGTTTCTTGGTACTTCTTCCAAGATGGTTGCTAGTATGTTCTCGAAATAATGTGGTGCTTCTTGATTTGAGGGGAAGATCGGAGATGAAAGCCATCGGGGATTTAATGGATTTGTGAAAAAAGGAAATTTATTCATGAAGATACGTGATGAGATGATATCATACATGAAGGGTTGAAGACTTTTGATCAAGATGGTGGATGTACATTTTCGGAGTTGGTTTGTTATTAACTTCGAGCCAAACTTCATGTCTTTGCAGAATTTGAATTGTTCGATGTTTGGCACTGGAAATCTGACATTTCATTCTTCTGTCGGTTATGTTTGAAGATCAAGGATCGAGCGATGTTCTTACATTTGGTTGTAGGTCGGTTCGTGTTAACTTGATTCGGGAGTAGTTTGAGGGGAATGATCGAAAGTGCTTGGTGTTGGATTCTTCGGGTTTCTCAAAGCAGCCATTTACGTGATCGTCAGCAAGTCTTTCATAAGAAGGGTTGAAGATCGTTGTGCTCTGCCGGAAAGATCAAGTCTCAGCCAAAGTTGAAAGCATGCATGATATCATCAGTCAAGGGGTGTCCGTAAGTGCATTATCCGGTGACTTAAGCTTATCGATGCCACACATAACTGATAGCAATAGTTAAGGCATAGTTTCTAAGTGCAGCTCTTGGTGGGTAACTTTGCTTTATCAGTTCTGGTTAACCAAGTCAAAGGCCCAAGTCAAAGATGTTGAAGCATGACAGATTCCGAACTTGTAATGATTCAAGGAGTCCAAATTTAATGAATAAATTCATATGACTAAGTTTGGCTTATGTCCGAGTTTGTCAAATGTTTAGTTGTTACAGTTTATCCGAATTTGTTGTTTATATTTAAATGGGTATGTTGTCAGGATTTATTGTACAAGGACCGAATATGTTAGTTATATTCGAACTTACCGATCTCGGACAACATGTTTTATCCGAGTTTGGGCTCTAGTCTAGTCTATATATGTGGTGTATAGGTTAGATTAGGGCAATCTTTTGTAATTTTTGTATCTCTTGAGAAAGTTGGGTGCACACCTTATAGAGAGAGAGATTATGTGTCTAGAAAGAGAAAGTCCTGGTTTAGGTATGTGTGACCTAAACCATGTTTGGGAAGATGATGTATACTCCTTTGGTATGTAATCAGTGAAGACTTATTCAAAAATAAAGGGTTTCATCTTCTACATCTTTCTATCTTTTATGTTTTTGATGTTTCACGTCTTGAATCGAGGGCAGTGGATGTTGTTCGTCATCGATCCAGGGGATCCCAGGGACCTTCAAGTACCCTCGGCCATATTGGTCTAAGTCATCAGGGATACAGTCCCGTAAGGCTGGGTTAAAGTTTAAATAGTAGTTTATTTATAAGGGATTCAAACCATTCTTACTTCCCCTGATTTAATGTTATCTGCCTCAAAGTAAGTCCTAATAAGCTTGAATCAAGTCCTCGCGGGATCTATACATTGAGTAAGGTAACAAATTTACCCAAACCACCTTTCTAACCCACTTCCAAGCAGCTAACGTGCTTTATATAGACTGTAAAGACACGAATGAGTGAATCAACAAAACATGAAGAGATGATAGAACAAAGTTCACTTTCAATATAAAAAACTAGTTATTAAAGTCATTAATACATATCCAATTAAAAAATTAACCAAAGCTTGGAAATCAAAAGTAATACATAAAAGGCGTGTCTTCACTAAGTGATGTAAGAGATTAGCCAAGCATGGCCTTTGTTTGACAAAACTCTTACAATCAATCTTGGATCCCGAGAATACTACACACACTCTAAAGATGGATGATGGAGGAATGCGGTATTTTGGTGGTGGAGTGGTGGCAGGTGTGAGAGAAGTGGTTTGCCAAGGGATGGAATGTAATTGCACCAACCACCCCTATTTATAGCTGGAAACAGACTTCTCCCGGAGGGCACGACCCTATGTCTTCTTCTTCTTCTTCTTCTGTGTCTTCATTTAATGAGTTGTGTCAGTTCGTATGCTCACACGCTCCTGTGTGTCAACGGCACAGCCCCGTGGCCTTGTACTTGTTGTACTATTGAAGATTTTGCATATCTGGGAGTTGACCATGGTCCATGTCCATGAAACACGACCCTGTGTCTTTTGTCTGCATATGTTTGTCCTTTTCTTCATGGAATTTGGAATGGGGCACGACCCCATGCCTTGGAGGCACGACCCTGTGCTTGTCTTCTGATTTATTGATTTGGCCTTGGGTGAAGCTCGGAGAGTCGGTATGAAGTGTTAACTTCTCTCCTTTTGTATTTATGTTGGTTTTTGCTATTAATTTGTTCCTTTTGTACATTTAAGCTCTTTTAATACTGAAAATCAAAAGTAAACAAAGAAACACACTTTTTCCAACATTAGTACATAAAAGGGTTGATTTTATACCTTATTTGATATAATTTATATGTTGCATATCATGGGTCATTGAAACTTTTGGTGATAGTTCAACCGTCGTTAACTTCTTGAATTATAACAGTTCGACTGGCATTGGTTTATATCTTGATACAAAGTCCTTGTTCATTCATGAGCGAGTTGAGAAAAATAATCTTTGTATTGAGTATATAAGCACTAAAAATATGATTTCGGATCCGATGACTAAAGGTCTCCCACTTAAAGTATTCAAAGAACTTGTTTCGAAGATAGGATTTATTAAAGACATCATTTAATTGCACTTATTTATGTTTTATTATCATTATTAATAAAATTTCCTCACTTATTTAACTTGTTTGTCTCAAAATATGTTTAGCTAGCCTAGTGAGCATATAGACAAATAATTATACAAATCAAATGTTAAGGGCTTACTTGTCAATTTGATCCTAGCGTTTAGGTTTTAAATTGGGATTGTAGTATGATTAATGGGGGGTCTTGAATTGAATATCGATTCATGATTGTATTCCTCTGCTATGATTATGGTTTGAACCTAAAATGAGAAACTCTTGATCAGGCTTATATAATACTCACAATAAATGATAACTCATCCAAGTGAGCGAATCTAAGAATGTCAGATATATATATATAAGGTCAGGATTTAGAGAAAACGGTGGAAAGTGTGAGAACGGTGAGAACGCTTATGAATCATCCGATCAAAACAATCTATGGACTAGATTGGCACGGTGGCGTTTTCGTAAATAACATCAATTTTATTACGTGGACGCGCTGCATTAAGGGTAAAAAAAGTCTTTTGACTTCTCCACACAAAACGCCATCTCATGAAATAAAACGCCATATAAATAGCACACACCATTCTAAACTAAAAACGTCATTAGATATAAAACGCCAAACTTAATTATAATAAAATCCCGCCAAAAAAATCCTATATATACAACATCTCAGACCTTCAATTAAAAAACACACAAAACCCCAAACGCCATATTTAATATATATACCATTCGTCTTAGAAACGCCAAAAAACCCAAACATTAAATATCCTCTAAACCAAAACGTTTATTTGAAATTCAGTTTGGTTGTCTGTAAGGTTTCACTCAATGTAATGGACAAAAATCCTTAAGTGAGGATATTGTCTATTTCATTGAGTAAAATCTTATTGACTTTATCCTCAACTTCCATCCAATTTATTTCGCCAAAACATACAAAAACATTATTGAGGTTTGTTGTCAATAAAGTTTAGCTGTATAGGGTGGACAACATTGTCAGATATCTTTCTTAACTGAGGATTAACAATGTTGTCCATCTCATACAGCAAAACGTTATTGATTTTAGCATGATCAAAATTTTGAGGTTTAAGGTGCTTTTATTTAGTGGCATACTTTTTATCGGTAAAACGCCAAAAGTTCAAAAATCAAACATCGTTCCTGGGAAATTCAAGATTGTTAGCTAAAGTGTGTAACTCAATAACATTTTGTTGCTTGAGATGGACAAATCTTCAAGTAAAAGATGCTGATGTCAGACTTTGTGCATTTAACGACCTGCAAGGCATGTAACAACGAGTCAACAACAAAGTTAAGCGAGTTCACAGTTGGTTGTTTAGTTGTACCAGTTTGTTTTGAAAACCACAAGTTGTTTCGTAAACCACGAGTTAACCAGTTCCTTTATTTCCCAAACCATATCCATAATCAGTGGGGGCTTCCCCATGTGAACCACTAGACCGTTACCATATCGACAACTGACGAACAATAGTTGTGCCCTACGTCAATGTCTATCATCATTGACAGTTTGCCATGATCCATTAGTACACGCCCGTCCGAACGGCACGGTGTGAGGTTTGTCGAACCTAATAGCGCTATTAACTAATGACCCGCTCGCCATCGGCCTCGGCGATTAAGTCGATATAAAATGAGGGACTTAATGATAGAGTTTTGTCTAGTAAGTTAAGGTTGTTGTCCTACCCAAGGAGGACAAACGTACGTATTCTACCCAAGGAGAATACGCAGGATTAAGATTGGCATCCTACCCATGGAGGATGGCCGTACATATCCTACCCAAGGAGGATATGTAGGTTCCGTTTTAGTTCTTTAACCCCATTTCCAACCACCAGGAATCCCATGCCTTTTAATGAGTGTGAACTCACCTCGGTTTGCCGGTATGATTAACTACTTGTTCACAATTAATTCAATCAAAGCCTATAGCAATCATACATACATAATCAGTTGGCACCCACATTGTTTGCATATAGATCATGATCGTGGATGTATACTCAGGCAATACTATCACATAACACTTAACAGTTGTTCTAGTTCATATCAGTCCACAGTTCACAAGTATGTTATGTAACAATATCTAACAGTTGAGTGTATTGGTTGTAAGAATCAACTTATATCATTTGACTACACTCATAACAGTCTTAATCACATAGACAATCACTAATATTCACACAGTTGTCATGATATACTAACCTACTGTTCATGCAAAGACCCTTCTGGCGAAACCCCCTATATGGCGAAACCCCCCTGTTTCGTCGTGATCCCCATGGACGAAACCCCCAAGTTTCGTCGTGCACCTCTATTGACGAAACTCTCATGTTTCGTCGGCCTGTGGGTTTCGTCAATACGCAGGAGTTACGTCCAATTTACAGTTAATCACACAGAAACCCTAATTACTAAATAACGGCATCCATCACAATCATTCGATCATACAGTTATCTCACCAAATACAGTAAACATCAATTGCTATCCAAGATCATACCAAATACATCGCAACATATAGCATCTAGCCTGAACCTTAAATCATTAAGTAACCATATATGATCTAGATTGCAAATCTTGAATGTATTCGATGATCAGACCCATTCAATCACAGGTACAATACCAATCAGAAACATGGATCTACTTCGTGGACATAAACTAATACAACTTCATGACTTATCATCACGCAGTTTCTAACAATTCAATTTACACTAGAACAACAGAACCCTAATCACATGGTTTTCAATTCAAGCATCAAACATAGTCAAGTCATCTAGCAAACAACTTCACTTATACTGATTGTTATATACACACAGTAACATGTAAATCGAATCGACCATCGAGACTAACCGTTTGTGAGATGAAACACATGAACTCCTAGAGGGATGATGGTGATTGCCGTCGGTTTCCAAGAGAGAAGGAGAGCCTAGGGTTTCACGAATTGTGGTGTGCAAAATATATATCGTAACTGCCAATTTGATTTGGGTTCTACCTGGGCCGAAGCCCATTATGGCGAAACTCATGGGTTTCGTCGTGAAGCATATGACGAAACCTCTAGGTTTCGTGGTGTGTGTGGCCGACGAAACTCCCAAGGTTTCGTCGGGATTGAAATTCCCAAACACTTAATAATTTCTATCGCACACTCCTCAATCCAAATAATAACACAGTATCTCAAGTATAGTTAAACATGTACAAATACAAAGCAAACAAGTTATGCAACACAATAACTAAGCAATTAACGTGTAAAGGAAAGACCTTGAAAACTCGGGTTGTCACATCATCCCCAACTTGAAAGAAATTTCGTCCCGAAATTTAGAACGTGGTTACTGAGGAAGCTAGTTTTGTTGCGTTGTTTCCTGGCTTTCCTGGGGTGTCACATCATCCCCCCGCTGGTTTGGAATTTCATCCCGAAATTCTGTACTAGCTTCAGCCTCAGTAGTGGTTGCACAGTTCTCGAACAACTGGGGATACTTGAGTTTCATTTGGTCTTCTCATTCCCAGGTGTACTCTGGGCCACGACGGGAGTTCCAACAAACTTGAACAAGAGGTATTCTGGTGCGCTTAAGAATCTTAACGTCTCGGTCTGTAATCTCTACAGGTTCTTCGATGAATCGCAACTGGTCTTCTATAGTGAGCTCCTTAAAAGGAACTATGAGGGTCTCCTCTGACAGACATTTCTTCAGATTTGACATGTGAAATACGTTGTGAACTCCACTGAGTTCTTCAGGTAGATTCAACTTGTAAGAGACTTTGCCAATTCGCTCAGTGATTTCAAAAGGTCCGACATAACACGGATTGAGTTTGCCTCGTTTGCCAAAACGAACAACACCCTTCCAAGGTGAGATTTTGAGTAGCACTCGATCCCCAACCTGGAACTCGAGTGGTTTCCTACGCTTATCAGCGTAGCTTTTATGACGGTCACGAGCTGCCTCCATCCGTTGTCGTATCTGAGCAATCTTTTCTGTCGTGTCGATGACAAGTTCTGGACCTGTGATTTGGCTGTCACCAACCTCTGCCCAACAAAGAGGTGATCGGCATTTACGTCCGTACAATGCCTCAAACGGAGCGGCCTGAATACTGGTGTGGTAGCTGTTATTGTACGGAAACTCCACCAAAGGGAGGTGCTTTTCCCAACCATTTCCAAAACCAATTACACATGCACGCAGCATGTCTTCAAGGGTTTGGATGGTGCGTTCAGACTGCCCATCCGTTTGCGGGTGATATGCTGTGCTCATGTCTAATCTAGAGCCAAAAGACTTGTGCATTGCTTGCCACAGTTCAGAGGTAAAACGCGCATCACGATCGGAAATAATTGAAGTTGGCACTCCGTGCCTCGAAACAACTTCCTTAAGAAAAACGTCTGCTAACTTAGAAAACTTATCCGTTTCCTTGATAGCCAAGATGTGTGCAGACTTTGTGAGTCGATCCACGATCACCCAAATAGTGTCATTCCCACGTTGAGATCTAGGTAGGCCAGTAATGAAATCCATGGAAATTTGCTCCCATTTCCATGTCAGGATCTCTGGTTGTTGGAGTAGGCCTGATGGTTTCTGATATTCAATCTTGACTCTCGCACAAGTCAAGTATTTACTGACGTAAGTTGCTATGTTGGCTTTCATGCTAGGCCACCAGTATGTAGTCTTTAAGTCGTGGTACATCTTATCCGAACCAGGATGTACTGAGTAACGAGACTTATGCGCTTCATCCATCACAAGCTCGCGTAAGTTTCCGTAAAGTGGGACCTAAATACTCCCTGTTACGTAATAGGCATCGTCTTCCTTTTGTTCTAACCGTTTCCTTGATCCTCGTAGGGACTCCGCCCTGATGTTCTCTGCTTTCAATGCTTCAACCTGAGCATCTCGTATCTGAGTAGGAAGACTAGATTGGATGGTAAGTTGTAACGCTCGCACGCGTTTTGGTGTAGTATCCTTTCAACTGAGGGCATCGGCCACCACATTGGCTTTGCCCGGATGGTACTTGATCGCGCATTCATAATCATTCAAGAGTTCGACCCAACGACGTTGTCTCATGTTTAACTCCTTTTGCTTGAAGATATGCTCGAGACTCCTGTGATCGGTGTAAATGGTGCACTTGGTACCGTACAGGTAATGTCTCCATATCTTAAGAGCAAAAACCACTGCTCCCAACTCCAAGTCGTGTGTAGTGTAATTCCTTTCGTGAACTTTAAGTTGGCGTGAGGCGTAAGCAATGACCTTGTCACGTTGCATCAACACGCAACCAATTCCCTGAATAGACGCGTCGCAATAAACCACAAAATCGTCTGTGCCATCAAGCAACGAGAGGATAGGTGCGCTACATAGTCTATCTTCCAAATGCTGAAATGCAGATTCTTGTGCATCATTCCAACGATAGGTGACACCCTTTTGAGTTAGTGAAGTGAGAGGTTGTGCAATCTTGGAGAAATCCTTGATGAACCTTCTGTAATAGCCCGCCAAACCCAAGAATTGGCGGATTTCTGTTGGCGTACGGGGTGCAAGCCAGTTCTTGATCGAGTCTACCTTGGATGGATCAACATGAATCCCATCCTTGTTTACCACGTGGCCTAGGAAGTGAACTTCGTGGAGCCAGAAGTCACATTTCGAGAATTTGGCATACAATTGCTCTGTTCGAAGAAGTTCCAAAATAAGCCTAAGGTGATGCTCGTGTTCCTCCTGACTCTTTGAATAAATCAGGATGTCGTCGATGAAAACTATAACAAACTTATCCAGGTAAGGCTTGCACACTCTATTCATAAGATCCATGAAGTCCGCAGGTGCATTCGTCAATCCAAATGGCATAACCAGAAACTCGTAATGCCCATACCGAGTCCAGAATGCTGTCTTAGAGATATCCTCATCTCGGACTCTCAGTTGATGGTAACCTGACCTCAGGTTAATCTTTGAGTAGAAACTCGACCCTTGCAACTGGTCGAATAAGTCATCAATGCGTGGAAGAGGATAGCGATTCTTCACAGTCACCTTGTTGAGTTCGCGGTAGTTAATACACATTCTGAAGGTACCGTCTTTCTTCTTCACAAATAGTACTGGAGCTCCCCAGGGCGAAGAACTAGGATGGATAAAACCCTTGTCCAAGAGCTCTTGCAGTTGCGTAGAAAGTTCTTCCAATTATGATAGAGCTAAACGATACGGTGCGCGAGCTATGGGCGCTGCTCCAGGAGCTAGCTCGATTTGAAATTCGACCTGGCGATGAGGCGGCAGACCAGGTAATTCCTCAGGGAACACTTGAGGAAAGTCACGTACGATCAGAATATCTTCTATCTTCTTCTCTTTCTTTGAGGTGTCAGTGACGAGGGCTAAAATAGCAGTGTGGCCCTTTCGCAAACACTTCTGAGCCTTGAGGAAAGAGATGATGCCCACGACAGCACCACTCTTATCACCATGTATCACGAGAGGTTCTTCACCCAAACGAGAAATACAGACGATTTTCTCCTTGCAAATAATCTCCGCTTGCTGTTGAGACAGCCAATCCATCCCAATAACGATGTCGAAACTACCCAAAACTATAGGAATGAGGTCGATAGAGAAGGTCTGACCAGCGAGTATGAGATTACAACCCTTAACTATGTGTGGCATCGAGACTTTTATCGTTTGCTAGTTCTACCATGTGTTTGGTGTTCAAAAGTGTTGGAGTGCGCTTAAGCATTTGACTAACTTTTAAAGACACATAACTAGTATCGGCACCCGAATCAAATAAAATAGTAACATAAAAGTCGTCCAATAGGAACTTACCCATCACGACGTTGGGATCATTCCTTGTGTCACCCTGACCAAGCACGAAAACACGTCCCCTAGCACCATTGTCATCATTGTTACCCCCGTTATTGTTCCCGTTCCCCTGATTATTGTTGTTGTTCTGATTCTGGTTCAACTGGGGACAGTTCCTCTTGAAGTGACCTTCAGCACCACACTGATAGCATCCCCTGTTACCCTGCTATTGCTGCTGTTGATTCTGTGGAGCTGGTGGCTGTTGTTGACGATTCTGATTTGCAGGTCGTGCGCCCCTGCAATCCTTTGCTTCATGACCAAACTTGTTACACCTCAGACAACGACCCTTGTTGCACTGCCCACTATGATGCTTGTTACATCGGTTGCACTTGGGGTGGTTTCCCCTGTATCCACCCTGCCCTTGACTACCAAAAGATTGCTGACCTGGACTCTGGTAGTCATCAGTCTTTCGCTGCTGAGACTGAGCTGATGTTGAACCCTTGCTTGAGACTCCATCCCATTTGCGCTTGTTGTCGCTGGGGGCATCAGAAGTAGTAGTGGTAGTAGCACCAATACGCTTGGGCAGCCTGTTCTGCTCGACTGCCTGATCAGTGAGACGATGAGCCAAACGAATAACTTGCTGAATCGTAGCGAGGTTCGCTGCAGTCACATGACTCTGGATCTCTGGCACTAAACCTTTAAGGTACAGCTCGATACGTTTAATAGGAGGATCCACCATAGTAGGACACAAGATAGCCAGCTCATTCGATCTTTTCGTGTACGCTTCAATTTCCGACCCCGTCATCTTTAAGTTGAAGAACTCTACCTCCAGCTTGTGGATGTCATCACGATTATAGTATTCCTCCTTGATCAATTCCTTGAAATCGTTCCATGGGGTGGCATTAGCAGCAACCAACCCCAGCATTTGGACCTGAGCGTTCCACCACGTGAGTGCTACACCCTCAAGAGTACCAGTAGCATACTTCACCCTACGAGCCTCAGGGCATTCACACATCTCAAAAATGGACTCGAGCTTCTCAAACCAGTGAAGAAGGCCTACAGCTCCCTCAGTGCCGTTGAAAGTAGTAGGTCGGCAGTCCATAAAAGTTTTGAAAGTACAAACAGGAGGCTAAGCATGTTGACATGTCGTGTGTGTAAGAAGAGACAAGATTAAGCACAGGTGTTGGTTTACAAGAGTAGGATCTAAGGATCCTAGAGTAAGTTGCTATGGCAGGTTATACCTCCTGCCTGAGCGGCTGCGAGTGCTGCAGTAACTTGTTCATTGATTAAAGCCGTCAGCTGGGCTTGAGTTAGGTTGATACGTCCACTCATGATCTTCATATCAAAGGAAACATGAGTGAGAAAGGTGTCGCGAAGGTGCGATGACAGAAGAGAGTAAGCACATATGTGTTTCAAACAATCTTTGCTACATTCATCTAAGCATATCATGAACAATGTACTATGTAACTAACAGGTAGCTAATATAACATAAACCATATCACCTAGAATGTTGAGTCTTGCACGTGGAGCGAAGCGTCGTTGTGGATCGTTGAGCACTGTACATGTTATAGTCTGGTTTTATCAAAAAGTTTTTCCCCTTTTTAAAACCAAGTTCACTATAACCAATGGCTCTGATACCAATCTGTCACACCCCCAAAATCCACATGCGGAGTATCACCGCTTGGAGGCGTGACTGACCAGGATCCATCCACCAATCATATTGAACTATGCAATCAAGTAAAAAAACCAAACCCAATATAATTGGTGTTTAAAAGAAACCAAACATGTTTAAGCAATCAGCGGAAGCATAGTAATGTTTAAATAACCAAAACATAGTTTAAAGTTCAAATGTTAAGTATGGGACATAACAGTCCATATCCCACAACGACCTCCTCCTCGTGCAAGCTCCATAAGCATCTAACGACCTGCAAGGCATGTAACAACGAGTCAACAACAAAGTTGAGCGAGTTCACAGTTGGTTGTTTAGTTGTACCGGTTTTTTTTTGAAAACCACAAGTTGTTTCGTAAACCATGAGTTAACCAGTTCCTTTATTTCCCAAACCATATCCATAATCAGTGGGGGCTTCCCCATGTGAACCACTAGACCGTTACCATATCGACAACTGACGAACAATAGTTGTGCTCTACGTCAATGTCTATCATCATTGACAGTTTTCCATGATCCATTAGTACACGCCCGTTCGAATGGCACGGTGTGAGGTTTGTCGAACCTAATAGCGCTATTAACTAATGACCCACTCGCCATCGGCCTCGGCGATTAAGTCGATATAAAATGAGGGACTTAATGATAGAGTTTTGTCTAGTAAGTTATGGTTGTTGTCCTACCCAAGGAGGACGAACGTACGTATTCTACCCAAGGAGAATACGCAGGATTAAGATTGGCATCCTACCCATGGAGGATGGCCGTACATATCCTACCCAAGGAGGATATGTAGGTTCCGTTTTAGTTCTTTAACCCCATTCCCAACCACTGGGAATCCCATGCCTTTTAAAGAGTGTGAACTCACCTCGGTTTGCTCGGTATGATTAACTACTTGCTCACAATTAATTCAATCAAAGCCTATAGCAATCATACATACATAATCAGTTGGCATCCACATTGTTTGCATATAGATCATGATCGTGGATGTATACTCAGGCAATACTATCACATAACACTTAACAGTTGTTCTAGTTCATATCAGTCCACAGTTCACAAGTATGTTATGTAACAATATCTAAGAGTTGAGTGTATTGGTTGTAAGAATCAACTAATATCATTTGACTACACTCATAACAGTCTTAATCACATAGACAATCAGTAATATTCACACAGTTGTCATGACATACTAACCTATTGTTCATGCAAAGACCCTTCTGGCGAAACCCCCTATATGGCGAAACCCCCCTGTTTCGTCGTGATCCCCATGGACGAAACCCCCAAGGTTCGTCGTGCACCTCTATTGACGAAACTCTTATGTTTCGTCGGCCTGTGGGTTTCATCAATATGCATGAGTTACATCCAATTTATAGTTAATCACACAGAAACCCTAATTATTAAATAACGGCAGCCATCGCAATCATTCGATCATACAGTTATCTCACCAAATACAGTAAACATCTGTAACATCTGTGCTTGTAATCATTGTGAACAGTTCGGTTATCAATAAAACAAAGTTATTTGATCCCAATGTTTGTTTATTTATGTTTGACATTTTTCATGTTTTGACTTTTGTGTAATTTCAAACTCTATATCACTTTCTGGAGAGTTATAAGCAAACTGATGCGTAAACGTACTCAGTTTAACACAAAAAATACTCCAGAACATCAAAATATGCTTAACATACCTTAAATAACCTTTACATAACTTAGAAATAAGTTTTAAAGGCTTTGGTATGGCAAAAACGAGCCTTAAACATGTCGGAAATGGCCTTAATACACAACGGGGACTGAATTGGAAACTTTGGAAACTGGTTGCTGATCAGAAGGACCTTAGCGTGACACCTAGCCCCCTTGGCGTCATGCGAGGCCCCTTCTGATCAGCAAAAGCCATTTTTAACAGCTGTTAACAGCTGTTTAGCACTCCCAACCCAATTCCAAGTGTTGTTTCCTGCTTATGGGGGGCCAATGTGATGAACATGAGGTTACCAACAAGTGTAGGGATGTGATCAAAGCTCGGTTTACGAGAAACGATCCTAACGGCTCTCCGAACACTATAAATACCCAACCCCATTCATTGCAAAACCCACAAGAATCTGATTTGAGAAGCTCTAAGTTGAAACCATTGTTTCATACCTGAGCTACTTGGATCAAGATTAGCTTTCGGGGACCCTTTGTAAGTGTTCCTTCGTTCTTTTATTGCTTTTCGAGTCCGAAAGTCAAACTTTGTTTGACTTTCTGCATTGACCAGTTTATGGTCAATGCGAAGTTCGTTTGAACTTCGCAACGTGAGCGTAATCACGATGGTTATAGTCCCTTGTGACTATGCCTACTGATTACCACGTTGTCTAGGGTCGTAAGGGTAAGCGATCTAATAAATCGCTTATACCTTCGAACCCGACCCGTTTGGTCGATCATTAGGATCCGACCAAACACATTAGGTGACCATAGTTATATAGGGAATAACCTTCCGAGGTTATATCTTATGGTCACGATGTTTAGTTAGTTGTATGATAGGTAGTTTATATGCCTTAGGTAAATTACCAAAATACCCTTTGTACGCCAAAATTCATTTTAAGCATATGTAACATAACTTTTGGTATTTAAACTGATTTGGCAACAATATTAGACATGTTAAGGCATATATTACTTGTCATAGGACTAGTTAAGCGGTCCGAACGCGTTTTACGCGAACGACGCGTTAAAGTAGCATAAGCTACCTAAACGGGTCGTAATGGGTCGTAAGCACTTAGATTAGGTTTCATTTAGTATGTAGGCTTTGTTAAACCATATTACACGAGTCTCCATACTCGTTTGGTTTACGAACCCTCATTCTATCCAATCCTCCGATATAGGTCCGGTTTATTAACATAGTTACCTATATTAGGTGCCGTTTGATATCCGTGATCTCTAGCATTGTTTGGTTGTTACTCAAGGACTACTAAGCAATCTCAAGTGAGTACATAGACCCCTCTTTTACTGTTTTCCAAACATTTTGGGGTGAAACACATGTGCCTACTTGTTACTTTCATGCTTTTCCATGTTTTCATATCATATGCTTGTTATGTTCAATAGTACACTTATAGTACATGATTTCATTGTGTTTATGCTATGTATGCCCATTGTGTGCATATTTAGTACATTGTTTTACATTACATTTCATGCTATGTATGCCCATTATGTGCATATTTAGTACATTGTTTTACATTACATTTCATGCTATGTATGCCCATTGTGTGCATATTTAGTACATTGTTATACATTACATTTCATGCTATGTATGTCCATTGTGTGCATACTTAGTACATTGTTTTACATTACATTTCACCCTATGTATGTTCATTTGATTACATACTTAGTGCATTGTTTTCACATGCTTACATTTTGGTATGACATTTGGTTTGTTCAAATGGGACAATATACATTCATTAACATTAGCTACGCCGTTCGTTAGTAGGTAGTGGTACCATAGGAATTGACAACTCCTGTTCCTGACATCCTAGGTATGCTTGGATGGAAGGAATGACCGAATTCGATACACATAACTTAGATAAACCTTTAATTTGTTTAAAGGTTTATCGCCACAGTCACAAGGCTTGGATGTATGCATTATAACAATACCGCATAGATGTTTGTATCAGTATAGCATGCATTTGTTCCACAAAACATAACTTTGACTTAAACTATGTTTAATTCAATACCCTGTTTTTGTGCATTTTACCTTTGGTTTAGTTGATATATTTCACATGCCATACATGATATTTTTGGATACACATTATATGATTTACATTAAACATAAACATTTTGACATTGATATACACATTTGGTGATTTACATTAGACATGGACATTTTGATATGGTTTACATAATAACACTTGACAATTGATTTATACATGAACAATTTACATTGGTGGTTGGTTTGGGTAAATGGTTTGAGTAACGAGGCGTGTGTAATATGATACAAACATGGTGGATACGCCGCTGGTACTTCCTATATATAAGTGTTTGTATAATATTACATATCGTAGCGTTATTTAAATCATTTCAGTATAGACATATTACATTTTACACAAATAACATATTTTTCACAAGACATTGTTTTACAAAACAGTTTATTTTATATAAACTCATTTTACTTGGTTATTTCATTAATCATACACCTTTCTTTTATATAATCTGATTTCTTATCAAGTTTTCATATGATTTATAAAATAAAACTCATAACAAGATTCATGACTAATTTTTATTAAACCTTTCTTTTAAAACCCAAGTCATGAATCCTATTTTCACAAAACCTATGTATCTCACGGGCATTTTTATGCTGACGTACCTATTTTCACATGTTTTTCAGGAGCAGGTGCATAGGTTTGATCGGGATACACTAGGGTGGACTCGGGCCTTAGTGACAATAAAAGAAGCAAGATTAGTTTAGTTGATGTTGTGTACTTTGTTTCCTTCGTTTAAAAGACAATGTAACTCGCTTGTTTGATAAATAAAATATAACTTTGTATGCCATGGTTGTGAAACAATAATTCTGTTACAACACTCCCCGACGTTTCCGCCACGATTTGATGTTTTACATGGTCGGGGTGTGACAACATCAATTGCTATCCAAGATCATACCAAATACATCGCAACACATAGCATCTAGCATGAACCTTAAATCATTAAGTAACCATATATGATCTAGATTGCAAATCTTGAATGTATTCGATGATCAGACCCATTCATCACAGGTACAATACCAATCAGAAACATGGATCTACTTAGTGGACATAAACTAATACAACTTCATGAATTATCATCACGAAGTTTCTAACAATTCAATTTACACTAGAACAGCAGAACCCTAATCACATGGTTTTCAATTCAAACACAGTCAAGTCATCTAGCAAACAACTTCACTTATACTAATTGTTATATACACACAGTAACATGTAAATCGAATCATTCGTGAAGACTAACCGTTTGTGAGATGAAACACAAGAACTCCTAGAGGGATGATGGTGATTCCCGTCGGTTTCAAAGAGAGAAGGAGAGCCCAGGATTTCGCAAATTGTGGCGTGCAAAATATATATCATAACTGCCAATTTGATTTGGGCTCTACCTGGGCCGAAGCCCATTATGGCGAAACTCCTGGGTTTCGTCGTGAGGCATATGACGAAACCTAGAGTGTGTGGCCGACGAAACTCCCAAGGTTTCGTCGGGATTGAAATTCCCAAACACTTAATAATTTCTATCGCACACTCCTCAATCCAAATAATAACACAGTATCTCAAGTATAGCTAAACATGTAAAAATACAAAGCAAACAAGTTATGCAACACAATAACTAGGCAATTAACGTGTAAAGGAAAGACCTTGAAAACTCGGGTTGTCACAAAAGTGGAAAGAGACTGGTGACAGTGAAGATTTGGAAAATCAACTGTTTATATTTTTTTAAATTTTCTTTTTCAGTTGATTGTTATATAATAACAACGCCATATATAATAAAAACGGCAGACAGCCAAATGCTTGTTAAAACTCCATCATGCAATAAAACGCCCCCAAAACTACCAAACTATAATAAAATTACTTTGGACAAATATTATAAAAAACACAAAATAAAAAAAATAAAAACCAAACTTGAAAATGTAACTAGAAACAGTAACTACAAAACAGTAAAACTGAAGAGACGGAAAAATTATTATATTAGAATCTAAAACGCCAAACTTGAAAGATGGACGTGTTACATACTTCAGACATAAAAGCTTATAAAAAACAATAATTACAAAGAGTAACTGAAACGACGAATGATTTATTATAATAATGCACCGCCTAACCTACGCCGCCAAAAGAAATCCTATAAAATAATACATCTCAGCAACTTCCATTTGATCAAACCAAAAAAACAAAGGCCAATACTACTAAATACCACTCACTGTAAAACGCCAAAAAAATAAAAAAAAATCAAAGATGGCTAATATGCTTTCTTGGATATTCAGTATTCTTCTTCGTGAAGTTTCACTGAATGGATTGTTACGTGAGGGAAGTAACTCATAAAGATTTTGTTGCATGAGATGGACAAATCTTCAAGAAAAAGATACTGATGACAATCGTATGTCATTTTGTGTTCTTTGTTCTTGAAGAAGGCTTGGATGAGGATAAGAGATCAATGACACTGAAGAGTGGGATGATTATAAAGATGAAGATCAAGATGAAGAAAAAGCGAAAAACCCACCCACACGTTATAGATCTATGTCCCCAAACATCCACAAAAAGCCACTTCAACAGACGAGCATGCAAAATAATCAAACCGATGGGTTTGTTAAGTTTTACATAAAACGCCATATATTTGGTGATAGTTCTTGTCGTATTAAAGAAGAGAGAGACTGGTGACAGTAAAGATTGTGAAGAGAGATCCGATTAGGATTTTTAATTTATTTTCTTCGCTTCTGTTTTTTTCCCTGTGGTTGTAATATAATTTTACAATTGTAAAACGCCAAGATACCATAAACGCCAAAATGTATATAAAAAATAATATAATAATGGGTCATCTTGTCTAAAACGCCTTGAAAAACGCCATTCAGAGAGATTTTCTGACCCCCTGGGGTTCCAATGGCATACGATTTGAAAAAACGCCATAAACGCCAAAATTTTAATATAATGAAACCAACAAAAGCCATTAATTATTGAATTTGGTTAATGCCAAAAATCTTAAACCCCAAAAATAAAACAATATTGTGAAAAGCGGAACTGGAAAAGCAGAAGATAAAATGACAAAAAAGCCCATACGCCCTAATTATATCGCGCGTCACGTGTTGGGCCAGGATGCGTTCTCACCGTTCTCACACTTTTGAGTGTTTTCTCATGATCCCGTTTCTCTCTCTCTCTCTCTATATATATATATATATATATATATATGGTTAGGGTAAAATGAAAACTGCTATGAGTTATGAGAACTTAGAGAACTTGGTCTTACAAAAGGTTATTTTCATATTTTTTACTAAAAATCCTAAAAAATACCAACTTTTACAAATATATATATATATATATATATAGTTTTATTGATTTACACCACCCGTAAAAACCCTTACAATTGGTGTAAATGCTGATCAACAGATGTTAGCAGCTTTTTACAGCAACGTAAAAAGGTTGAAAACGCAACTTCGAATTTTTTTATAGCTGTTATGTAACATGTTAATCTACGTGTATGCAAAAAAAAATGGGTGCAAAACACACATGAGAAGTCAGAGTTCTCTAAGTTTTCATAACTCAGTGGGGTTGTCTTTTGATCTTGATCCTATATATATTCAAATGATCATTATTATCATTTATCGTAATTGATCACTGACTTATTATCCCTATTCACTTAATTAGTAAATATTTGATGGACGTAGTTTCCCTTACTTGAAGAATAGCGTTTCCCCTTGAGTGTATAAATAGAGCTCATTAGATAGGGTCTAGGTTAGACGCAATCATCATCATAACACCATACATAAACCTTTCCTCTCTTTCTACTAAATCTCCATCACATCATACACGTTAAACGGGAACCCGACTAGATCATATCATGCCTACTAGCTACCATCTCCACCACCTCGGGATTAACGAGTGCACATATTCTTTCATCATGTTTCTATTATGTTTATCCATATAATTGATCAATAGAGAAGTGAAACCTTCAAATTATCCTATATACTAAAAACCAAAGTCGATGGAGAATTCTCCTCCCGGCTTCGATCCTTCAGTTTTTTACTTTGGCAGATTTGGTCCTTCTAAGTTTCAATTTCCACCTAATTAATACTTCTTTTATTACACATGTTGTTTTTACACTTTGCACCATTCTTGTTTTTACATTTTGACCCTTCATATATTGGCAGCCTGACTGCTTTGGTCCCTCATGACTATACTTCATACATGTTTGTTTTAGGCTTTTGATACCTTTTAATGCTTAGGGTTTTTAAACCAAATTACTGTGTCACACCCCAACCGATGGCGGAATATCAGAGTGAGACGAAAACGAGATTGCGGTTAGACATCATAACTTGCTAATTGTGACAATAATTAAATAATCCAAATTTCAAATTCATACTGAACGGAAGTACATTGTCTTGAAATAGAAAATACAACATCTTGCAATTTAAACATAAAGACATAAAACAAAATACAAAAACTAAAGTTTGGGTACGTTTCTAGTCCACACTAAATAATATTCTTCATGCATCATCACTAATTTCCTACAACATGTATTAAAGTAAAAGTCAAAATAAAGTTGGCGAGTATACAAGTTTAATTACATAGCATAAGTGTAAATAAAAGTTGCCTCATATCCAACATGGCAATTTGCATACATTGTTACATAACATACTAGCAAGTGTAGACTATAAGTCAAACCAAGTATACCGTAGTCGTGTGTATCCTTGTCGCCGAAATGACAAGGTCGTGAAATACATTTCTTAACAATACCACAAGAACGGCTGGTGCGTTAATCCTATAGTGCTATAATTGTTAAGGTAGGCTTACGAAGTTAATGAGCAAATAGTACACAAGAATGAGTATAGCACATATAAACAAAGAGTATGACAAGTATCATGTTTTATGGATAGAGTGTTTGTGCGAAATATGTTGCACCCAAAGTGTGTTAAAGGAAAAAGGGATCAAGTATACTCACGATTTGTAAAACTTTCCACAAACGCGAGTTGATTTAGTCTTAAAGGTATAGGAAACACCGAGGTTACCTTACATTGGGGAAACGAAGGCGGGTGAGTCAATGGCGGTTGAGTATGAGTTAGAGTTGGGAATTAATATGAAAGTATGTACACAAGAAAATCCATGAAAGTTATCTTGCTAAAACGCTTAAAGTGGACACCAAGTTCATGTGTCTTTCAAGGGCACTATTTCACCCATTAGAAGTCCAATTATAAGGAATTTTAATTTAAGATAATATTTAACATAAATCTTAGCAACTAACCATGAATTGGTTGATGTTGAGGGTTCGATTTTAGGATTATATTTTTTTAGTTATATATTATGTATTATAGCCATGCTAGTCAAGTAATATCATGCAAAGTCAAGCAAGGAGGTAGGATGATTTCCATCCATTAAACCTCGTTATATGATTCACCAAAGCACAAAATCATCAACATAGTTAATGATTTTGGTTGGTCATGAAAATGAACAAGAATGAACCATACACCTCTAATTCACCAAGTAACCAAGTGAGCTCAAACTAGACGAGTGCATTCCGAGCATGGCACATGTTCAGAGACTTGGTGTAGTTTTGACACTATGGTTACTAGAAAGTTACATGGTGACTTAGATGGGTGGCTAAGTGAAGTGGTGGAACCATTGTTGGAAATCCGAAGCTTCCATTGTTCACACCTACTTAAACTCAAGTCTTTCAACATTGAAGGTTGAAGGCTTGGTTGATTTCATCACTTGTAGGTTGCTTGGAACCTTTAATGTTGTAACCACGTGAGTTATTTGGACCTCTATCAATCATACACAAGCCCCACAACCATGAGTTTGATTGGGAGCAAGATTGATACAAGATTTCCACAAGGTGGACATAAACAATAACATGTGGTAAAAGTTTAAATTAAACAGAAAATAAACTTCACTTTGGACCCTTTTCTAGTGATGTACCAAGCTTGGTTTATCAAGGTAAACATTGGGTAACATCCTCAGAGGTTGTCCAAGGAGATTAAAGTAAAAAAAGTGAAGAAAGATGAAGAGAAGGGAGTTAGAATCTCACTTTTATGCTCAAAGGTAATCTGTCCGAATTTGGGATTTCTTGAGAGATTTGGGAGTTCTTGGAGAGATTATGGAGTATGTAAAGGTTTTAGGGAGCTGTGGAAGACACCTATTTATAAGGCAGGATTAGGGTTTGTGTTAAAATAGAGTTAGTTGGGTGTTTAGGTGGCTGGAAGTTGAGAAAAAGTGGTTTAAATGCTAAATTTCACGAGCGGTTCAAAGCTGTTGCCCGCTTGAGGCTCTTGCGGGCCGTAAGACATATGTCTTGCGGTCCGTAAGACATATGTCTTGCGGTCCGTAAGGCATGCCAGAAAACAAAATTTCATTTTAGCCCTTATTTGTTAGTGGTTTGGTTATATTATGCAATAAACTTATATGTTGAGTATAATTCAGGGTTTCTAAGGGATAATTAGGCATGTTATGAACATGATGCATGATTTATTAATTTTTTTAATATTGATTTAATCGTAAAGTGTGTCGGTATTGTCTAAGTTGCACGTATCAAATGATTGTGTGTGTATATGTATGTATATAGTAAACATGATTAAACAAGATTGGGATATAAAATATGATTTTCCAATATGATCCAAGTCTCGAGAATACAAGATTGAAATTGAAATACGATTACAAGGAAATGAGAATTAAAAAAAATGAAATAACAGAATGTTACGTATTGTGTTGTTTGATGCCCCAGTTTCTCTTTGTGATTTATGGGTTTTCGTTATAACTAAAATCGTGTAGGGGTTCATTTTAATTTGTGATTTATGGGTTTTCGTTCATTTCTGATTTGACTTTTTTCCCCTAATGAATGAGTGTTGGCTACCGCAATTTTAGGCGATTGTGCTTTGAGTTTTTTTTCATTTTTTATGTTATTAAGATGTCCAGGAAAATGAAACTTCTATCATTCAACATGTTGTTTGTCTTGTTCGATTATTCGATTTCTGCTTTGATACTTCGATGCCTTAAATGGTGTTATATGGCTTTGATGGTTCTTATTTGAATGGTAACTTGAAAATGTAGGCAATGCTGATCATTGACTCACGGTAAGGTAGCTCTAAATTACAGCCATGAGTCTTGAGCCAACAAGAGTTAGTTGTAGTCAATGCCTCAGTGGTGGCTTTTAGATCTTGTGCCCTTATTTGTTTTTAAAATTTGACCCTTCTTATGTTACCGGTTTTGATGGTTTGGTCCTTCATGACTTTTCCTTATACGTGTTTGTTTTGAGGTTCTTACATAAATCATATTTGTTGTTAGCATTAAGATTGCTTTAATTCCTTAAAAACACTAGTTGGTAGTGCTCGGGTTGGCCTTCTATGTTGCAGTGATGGTGCTTATTTGTTGGTTAACTTGAAAATGCGGGCAATGATGATCGTTGAGTCATGGCGATGGCATTTACACTTGGCCTTCTTCATTGGTTGTTACATTTTGACCCTTCATATGTTGGTGGTTTGGCTTATTTGGTCCTCATATAGTTGCCTTATATGTTCACTTTACTCTTTTTCTTCTTTGGCTCCGGCGTGTTCACGATCATTCTGTGATTTCTATTTGTCGATGGTAATGTGGTTCTCTTTGATTTTCTATTTTTATTTATGGCCAAAGTTGGTGGCATTTTTTCTTGTTTGGTGGTGTTGTTATTTGCTCCATATATATGGATGTTTGCAGATTTGGCTATGATGATTGTTAACTTTTGGTTTTGCATCTTTGTTAATTGCATGCGGCAATAGGTTTGAGTTTGTATGTTAATCACTTTCTAAGATTTAGTGGTTTGTTGTTTTGTTTTTGATCTAAGAAGATTGATATGGTTGTTTTATGCTTTATTGAGGTAACTTTATACAACATAGGCTGAGATGGTTATTAACTCTTGGTGTGGTAGTTTTGTTCATCGCATGAAATCATATAAACACCTCTACGACTTGGTTTTTATAACTTATAACTTAATTGTAGCCCTTTGTTTTAGCTGTTTGTGATTTAGCACTTTCATTGGTTTAGTTTTAAGTTGTTAAACGAACACATACAAAAGGTTAGTGAACATAAACGAACATATCTCAAAAGGTATGCAAATGCAATACACTAATATTTATTAGTTGGAAATTTTAAGTATTTAAATAAAATACAAAAATTAAAAACCCTAATGAATCTACGAGCACAAACGACCATAAACAAACAAACATCGAGCATGTTATTGAATGTTCATGAACATATATGAACGATCGCGGTCTCTATTCATGTTCATCCATCTAACTAAACAAACACATTTTCTTGTTTATGTTCATTTTATTGATCGAACGAACATAAAGAAACTTCTCGCTGAACTATTCACAAACAGTTCGTTGAACGTTCAGTTCCCATGCAGTTCTAACCGAAATCGATGTTCGCAAACTCTTAGGGGCTATTTGGCAACTTCTGAATGGTTAAGTGCTGAATCAGTAAGAGGTCTGAACCATTTAGTGCTGAACTAGTAAGAGGTATGAACCATTAAGATCTAGTATTATACTTAATCATTCAGAGGCAAATGTCTGACCAATTCAGATTAGAGGTCTTAACCATTCAGACTCTGTACAATACTTAGGGGCTATTTGTTTACCTCTTAATGAGGCTCTTAATGGTTCAAACCTCTTACTGGTTCAACACTTAATAGTTCAGACTGTATGTTTCGTGAGCAGATGTCTGAATGGTTCAGATATTTGCCTCTGAATGGTTAAGTATTATACAGAGTCTAAATGGTTAAGACCTCGAATCTGAATTGGTCAGACATTTGCCTCTGAATGGTTAAGTATTATACTGGCTCTTAATGGTTCAGACCTCTTACTGGTTCAACACTTAATGGTTCAGACCTCTTACTGATTCAGCACTTAACCATTCAGAAGTTGCCAAACAACCCCTTAACCATTCAGAGGCAAATGTCTGAACCATTCAGAGGCAAATGTCTGAACCATTCAGACATCTGCTCACGAAACAAACAGTCTGAACCATTAAGTACTGAACCAATAAGAGGTCTGAACTATTAAGAGCCTCATTAAGAGGTAAACAAACAGTCCCCTAGACTAATAACTTTATCTTAATCAAACAGTAGGAACTAAAATGGTATACAACTCTAAATAAACCTACTCACGCAATTTGTCCAGTTTTAAATAATTCAATATTCTTATTTCCTCTTAATATAGAAAATCAAAGACCAAAAACAACAATCACACTTTATCAGTTCTGGTCAACAAAGTCAAAGGCCCCAGTCAAAGATGTTGAAACCTGACAGATTCCGAACTTGTAATGATTCAAAGAGTTCGAATTTAATGAGTAAATTTGGATGACTTAGTTTGGCTTATGTCCGAGTTTGTCAAATGTTTAGTTGTTATAGTTTGTCTGAATTTGTTGTTTATATTCAGATGT
Source organism: Helianthus tuberosus (assembly GCA_030545235.1). NCBI lineage: Eukaryota > Viridiplantae > Streptophyta > Magnoliopsida > Asterales > Asteraceae > Helianthus > Helianthus tuberosus. The sequence continues at coordinate 778,286 of CM060417.1, forward strand.
GTATGTTGTCAGGATTTATTGTATAAGGTCCGAATATGTTAGTTATATTCAGACTTACCGAGTTTGTTTTATCCTGGACAATATGTTTTATCCGGGTTTGGGCTCTAGTCTAGTCTATATATATGTGGTGTATAGGTTAGATTAGGGCAATGTTTTGTAATTTTTGTATCTCTTGAGAAAAGTTGGGTGCACACCTTAGAGAGAGAGACTGTGTGTCTAGAGAGAGAAAGTCCTAATTAAGGTATGTGTGACCTAAACTAGGTTTGGGAAGATGATATATACTCCTTTGGTATGTAATCTGTGATGACTAATTCAATAATAAAGGGTTTCATCTTCTACATCTTTCTATCTTTTATGTTTTTGATGTTTCACGTCTTGAATCGAGGGCAGTGGATGTTGTTCGTCATCGATCCAGGGGGTCTCGGGGACCTTCAGCTACCCTCGGCCATATTGGTCTAAGTCAGCAGGGATACAGTCCCGCAAGGCCAGGTTAAAGTTTTAATAGTGGTTTAAGGGATTCAGGCCGTTCTTACTTCCCCTGATTTGATGCTATCTGCCTCAAATGAAGTCCTAATAAGCTTGAATCAAGTCCTCACGGGATCTATACATTGAACGAGGCCACAACTTTACCCAAACCACCTTTCTAACCCCCTTCCAGGCAGCTAACGTGCTTTATATAGACCGTAAAGTGACGAATGAGTGAATCAACAAAACATGAAGAGATGATAGAAAAAAGTTCACTTTCAATATAAAAAGCTAGTTATTAAAGTCACTAATACATATCTAATTAAAAAATTAACCAAAAGCTTGGAAATCAAAAGTAATAAATAAAAGGCTTGTCTTCACCAAGTGATGTAAGAGATTAGCCAAGCATGGCCTTTGTTTGAAAAAAACTCTTATGAACAATCTTGGATCCCGAGACTACTACACACACTCTAAAGATGGATGATGGAGGAATGTGGTATTTTGGTGGTGGAGTGGTGGCAGGTGTGAGAGAAGTGGTTTGCCAAGGGATGGAATGTAATTGAACCAACCACCCCTATTTAAAGCTGAAAACAGACTTCTCACACGGCCCCGTGCACGGAGGGCACGACCCCGTGTCTTCTTCTTCTCTGTCTTCATTTAATGAGTTTTGTCAGTTCGTATGCTCACACGGTCCTGTGTGTCAATGGCACGGCCCCGTGGCCTTGTACTTGCTGTACTATTGAAGATTTTGCATATCTGGGAGTTGACCATGGTCCGTGTCCATGAAACACGACCCTGTGTCTTTTGTCTGCATATGTTTGTCCTTTTCTTCATGGAATCTGAAGTGGGGCATGACCCCATGCCTTGGTGGCACGACCCTGTGCTTGCCTTCTGATTTATTGTTTTTGGTCTTGGGTGAAGCTCGGAGGGTCGGTATGAAGTGTCAACTTATCTTCTTTTGTATTTATGTTGGTTTTTGCTATTAATTTATTCCTTTTGTACATTTAAGCTCTTTTAATCCTGAAAATCAAAAGTACACAAAGAAACACACTTTTTCCAACATTAGTACACAAAAGGGTTGATTTTATACCTTATTTGATATTATTTATATGTTGCATATCATAGATCATTAAAGCTTTTGGTAATAGTTCAGCCGTCGTTAGCTTCTTGAATTATAACAGTTCGACTGGCATTTGTTTATATCTTTATACAAAGTCCTTGTTCATTCTTGAGCGAGTTATGAAAAATAATCTTTGTATTGAGTATATAAGCACCAAAAATATGATTGCGGATCCGATGACTAAAGGTCTCCCACTTAAAGTATTCGAAGAACTTATTTCGAAGATAGGATTTATTAAAGACATCATTTAATTGCACTTATTTATGTTTTATTATCATTATTAATAAAATTTCCTCACTTATTTAATTTGTTTGTCTCAAAGTATGTTTAGCTAGCCTAGTGAGCATATAGACAAATAATTATACAAATCAAACGTTAAGGGCTTACTTGTCAATTTGATCCTAACTTTTTAGGTTCTAAATTGGGATTGTAGTATGATTAATGGGGGTCTTGAATTGAATATCGATTCATGACTGTATTCATCTGCTATGATTCTGGTTTGAACCTAAAATGAGCGTTAACTCTTGATCATACTTATATAATACTCATAATAAATGATAACTCAGCCAAGTGAGAGAATCTAAGAATATGATATGTATATATGGGAAGGTTCTATGCAGAACACAAAATATTGCGAGAACACGCAGAACACAATGAATCACCTATTTTTTGCAATCCTAAAAACCTAAAAAGTAAATGAAAATGTTGCAAATGTAAGATTTATTTTTTTTTACACTAGAATTTAAAACAAAATATGGAAAAATTTCACTTTTTGTATAACCTACACATGTGTAGGTTAAATTACCAACATGTATGTAAGCTACGTGTAGGTAAAAAAATATGGTTTTTTATGTATATATAATACACATATGAATGTAAGAAACATAAAATCTAAAAAAAACATGAAACTTAAATCCCAAAATTTAGTGTTTAAGAGTTATACTTTTTGTTCTCGCAATAGTTAGTGTTCTGTAATGATCCTCATCCTATATGTGTGTATATATATATATATATGGTTAGGGTAAAATGAAAACCGCTACGAGTTATGAGAACTTAGAGAACTCGGCCTTACAAAAGGTCCTTTTCATATTTTTTTACTAAAAATCCTAAAAATACCAACTTTTACAAATATATATAAATAGTTTTATTGATTTACACCACCTGTTAAACCCCTATAGTTGGTGTAAATGTTGATCACCTGTTGTTAGCAGCTTTTTACAGCAGTGTAAAAAGGTTGAAAATGTAGCTTCAATTTTTTTATAGTTGTTTATGTAACATGTTAATCTACGTGTGTGCAAAAAAATGGGAGCAAAACTCACATTGGAAGTCAGAGTTCTCTAAGTTTTCACAACTGAAGGGGGTTGTCTTTTGATCTTGATCCTATATATATTCATATGATTATTATTATCATTTATCATAATTAACCACTGACCTTATTGTCCCTATTCACTTAATTAGTAAATATTTGATAGACGTAGTTTCCCTTACTAGAAGAATAGCATTTCCCCTTGAGTGTATAAATAGAGCTCATTAGATAGGGTCTAGGTTGGACTCAAATCATTATCATAACACCATACATAAATCATCCCTCTCTTTCTACTAAATCTCCATCAAATCATACACCCTAAACGGGAACCCGACTAGATCATATCATGCCTACTAGCTACCATCTCCACAACCTCGGGATTAACGAGTGCACATATTCTTTCATCATGTTTCTATTATGTTTATCCATATAATTGAGCAATAGAGAAGTGAAACCTTCAAATTATCCTATATACTAAACACCAAAGTGGATGGAGAATTCTCCTCCCGGCTTCGATCCTTCAGTTTTTTACTTTGGCAGATTTGGCCCTTCTAAGTTTCAATTGCCACCTAATTAATACTTTTTTTATTATGCATGTTGTTTTTACACTTTGCACCATTCTTGTTTTTACATTTTGACCCTTCATATATTGGCAGCTTGGCTGCTTTGGTCCCTCATGACTATACTTCATACATGTTTATTTTAGGCTTTTGATACATTTTACTGCTTAGGGTTTTTAAACCAAATTACCGTGTCACACCCCAATCAATGGCGTAATATCAGAGTGAGACGAAAACGAGATTGCTCGAGACTTCATAACTTGCTAATTGTGACAATAATTAAATAATCCAAGTTTCAAATTCATACTAAACGGATGTACATTGTCTTGAAATGGAAAATACAACATCTTGCAACTTAAACATAACGACATAAAACAAAATACAAAAACTAAAGTTTGGGTGCGTTTCTAGTCCACCCTAAATAATATTCTTCATGCATCATCACTAATTTCATACAACATGTATTAAAGTAAAAGTCAACATAAAGTTGACGAGTATACAAGTTTGATTACATAGCATAAATGTAAATAAAAGTTGTCTCATATCCAACATGGCAGTTTGCATACATTGTTACATAACATACTAGCAAGTGTAAACTATAAGTCAAACCAAAGTATACCACAATTGTGCGTATCCTTGTCACCGAAATGACAAGGTCATGAAATAGATTTCTTAACAATACCAGAAGAACGGCTGGTGCGTTAATCCTATAGCGCTATAATTGTTAAGGTAGGCTTAAGAAGTTAATGACCAACTAGTACACAAGAATGAGTATTGCACGTATAAACAAAGAGTATGACAAGTATCATGTTTTATTGATAGAGTGTTTGTGCAAAATATAATTGATCATGCGTATGTGATTTGTACTATAGTTTACATGTTGCACCCAAAGTGTGTTAAAGGAAAAAAGGGATCGAGTATACTCAGAATTTGCAAAACATTCCACAAACGTGAGTTGATTTAGTCTTGAAGGTTTAGGAAACACCGAGGTTACCCTACATTGTGAAAACGAAGGCGTGTGAGTCAATGGCGGTTGAGTATAAGTTAGAGTCGGGAATTAATATGAAAGTATGTACACAAGAAAATACATGAAAGTTATCTTGCTAAAACGCTTAAACTGGACACTAAGTTCATGTGTCTTTCAAGGGCACTATTTCACCCATTAGAAGTCCAATTATAAGGAATTTTAACTTAAGATAATATTTAACATAAATCTTAGCAATTAACCATGAATTGGTTTATGTTGAGGGTTCGGTTTTAGGATTATATTTTGTAGTTATATATTATGTATTATAGTCATGCTAGTTAAGTAATATCAAGCAATGTTAAGCAAGGAGGTAGGATGATTTCCCTCCATTAAACCTCGTTATATGATTCACCAAAGCACAAAACCATCAAATTAGTTAATGCTTTTGGATGGTCATTTAAATGAACAAGAATGAACCATAAACCTCTAATTCACCAAGTAACCAAGTGAGTTCAAACTAGACGAGTGCATTCCGAGCATGTAAAATGTTCGGAGACTTGGTGTAGTTTGGACACTATGGTTACTAGGAAGTTACCTGGTGACTTAGATGGGTGGCTAAGTGATGTGGTGGAACCATAGTTGGAAATCCAAAGCGTCCATTTTTCACACCTACTCAAACTCAAGTCTTTCAACATTGAAGGTTGAAGGCTTGGTTGATTTCATCACTTGTAGGTTGCTTGGAACCTTTAATGCAGTAACTACGTGAGTTATTTAGACCTCTATCAATCATACACAAGCCCCCCAACCATGAGTTGATTGGGAGCAAGGTTGATACAAGATTTCCACAAGGTGGACATAAACAAGAACATGTGGTAAAAGTTTAAATCAAACAGAAAATAAACTTCACTTTGGACTCTTTTCTAGTGATGTACCAAGATTGGTTTATCAAGGTAAACATGGGTAACATCCTCAGAGGTTGTCCAAGGAGATTGAAGTAAAAAAAGTGAAGAAAGATGAAGAGAAGGGAGTTAGAATCTCACTTTTATGCTCAAAGGTAATCTGTCCAAATTTGGGATTTCTTGAGAGATTTGGGAGTTCTTGGAGAGATTATGGAGTGTGTAAAGGTGTTAGGGAGGTGTGGAAGACACCTATTTATAGGGTATGATTAGGGTTTGTGTTTAAATGGAGTTGGTTGGGTGTTTAGGTGGTTGGAAGTTGAGAAAAAATAGATTAAATGCTAAATTTCCTGAGCTGTTCAAAGCTATTGCCCGCCTGAGGGTCTTGCGGACCGTAAGACATATGTCTTGCGGTCTGTAAGGCATGCTAGAAAATAAAATTTCATTTTTAGCCCCTATTTGTTGGTGGTTTGGTTATATTATGCAATAAACTTATATGTTGAGCATAATTTAGGGTTTCTAAGGGATAATTAGGCATACTATGAACATGATGCATGATTGATTAGTTTTCCGAATATTGATTTAATCATAAAGTGTGTCGGTTTTGTCTAAGTTGCACGTAATAAATGTGACAACCCTCACTAAACCAGGTATCTGTACGACTTAATTAATAATTAATTACTGCTTAATTACTGTGCTTACTTGAAATTGGGGATAAACTGCTACTTGAATGCTGATACATGTACTTACTTGCATCATACTTTACTTGCTGACACTCCATGTTTTGCTTACAGCACCTTTGTGACAACCTTGATGCACCAAACGCACAGTAGCACAATGAACGGATAACCTATTAAACGTGCTGTCATAACTAGCACCAGGCAGGCACTGCCTCTAAGGCCTGTAAGAGCCAGAGATAGTTTACTACACTAATAGAAAGTGTAGGGATATAAGGGTTGTAGAACTGCGTCACTAGGAATGAGATTACGGTGACCGGATGTGCCTAAAACATACTTTAAGTACAAAATTCAGCACTTTAATTAAAATTCAGCATTAAGCTACCTAATAAAGTGCCAAAACATGGGAAAAATATTACTAGACACTTTCCAATGTGCCGGGAATAAGTTGTGTCACTGAAAATAATAATAACGACACTTTAAAGCTTTGTTAAGCACTTTAACGGATCACTATCTAACCGAACAACCGGACTTTATCCGGAACATAAAAATATTGCCATCTACACTGTTTTTCTTTTTCTAAGCCAGTTAGGGTCCCCGAATACCCTAACACCCGTTACAACTTACTACATGCTAGTAACTAAGTTAACCTCCTAATTAACTAACTAGATCTTAACCGTTTAGTTGGAAATGAACTAGGAGACCCCCCCAACGAAATCGGTCACCATATGGTGACACCCATTGTCCTTGCAAGATTAAAATAATCTTGGTTGTCTAATATCAAGGTGACACAATAACCTTTGGTTAAAAATGGAAAGATTTATCTATAAGTAACTATCTTAACCCACCATTCATTTCACCATTTAACTAACCAACACATAACTCTCTCTCTCCCTCTCCTTAAGCTTACGGCCGAACACCACCCAACATCCATCCATCATTTTCGATTACCTTCAAGCCATTCCAAGTGACTACAAGTGTTAAGGATCACATACGAGGAAGCTTGGTGCATTCGGAACGTGAAGGACCTCACCCTATTGCTTTTATCCACCCAATCTTCGACTAGATTCTTCCCTAGCCTCGAGCTAGTAGTAAGTTGCTTGAAACACACTTTTGATCTATTTTAAAGTGGTTAAAATAGTATATAACGGTTAAAACTTAAGAACATGCAAGATGATATGTTAAAAGTCTACTAAAATGTTAAAAATGTTGGTTAATAGCACAAGGGTTGTGTAAATCTTGTAAGATTTGTTTTGTGTAATTATTTAGTGCCGATCTATGATGTGGTAGCTCGGATCATCATCTAACCCGGGTTAGTCATGATCAAGAATCATGGCATAGAGTTTGCTTAGTGTACAAAGGGTTAAATGATGAAACTCTACCACACACTAAACATGAACTTGTGTAAAATCAATATTACTTATGAAATAGTGTTTAAAACTAGTAGATCTACGGATCTACAAGCGGTATTTTCAAAAGACCAAGTGTCAAGGAAATCTTATTTTCTAAAACCGGATCTTACACGAACAAGAATGATTTTTATAAACACACAAGTGTGTAAACACTTGTGTAACACTAATTTTCGACAAGGAACTAGTTTTGTCAAATTTTACTAGAAGTTGTAAAGATGGAATTTCATTAAAAACAAGACTTTTACGAAACCGGATTGATTTATACAAAAGATCCACTAAAAGTGATGAGATTTACTTCATATTTTAGATAAACCACAAGTTCATGCATTTTTGCGATTTACATCTATTTTGACTAGTTTAATGCTTTGAAGAGTGTTTTGATCGAATGAGAAAATTTTTGGTTTGATTTGTAAAAGAAAATGATACGCTTGAAAGCGTGGCCACCTCCAGTTACAGGGGAAACTCTGGCGAAATTTTTCTAAAAACCTAACACTTGGGAATATTTTCACTACAAGTGTTGTAAATCTATTTTGACTTGTTTTCAAAACGTAAGTTTCGCCACGACTTTATTTACGAAACATCGGAGGTGGGATTTTCACAAAATAAAACTTGATAAATATATATTTGATATATATATATATATATATATATTTCATAACAACACTTGTGAGATTTTTATGATTATTTTGTGAACTATACAAATATTATTTTTAGAGTAAAAATAATATTATCGAATGTTAACGATTCCAAAATATACGAACGCTTTCACAATAATTAATGAGTTACAACGGTATAATTATTACCACCCGATCTTTAGCCGTAACTTACGCAATTTAGAAAATACCAATGAACGCGTATTTGTCAAAGAATATTATTTTGGAAAATTGTATGAAATAAAATATAATATTTTTTTGGGAAAAATGATTATATTTTGAAGTAAGAAATAAAATATATTAAGTGAGACTTAATAATGTATTTCGAATGTTACGAACACGCATGTAATAAATCCCCCATCCTTGGGAAGGAGAATAATTACCAAGTACTTACAAGAATATAAACACGAAATAGTTGTCTAACTATTTCCCAAAAACTTAAACCTTAAGCTAAGGCACGGCCGTCCGTCTAATAGACTTAGTACGTGTAGGTCGTCGCACAGCTGCTTGATCAGGAGATATACTTGGTAGAGACGCACCACAGTGAGTTCATGCTCCCCCTTTTTCTCTTAACTGTTTTCAGTTTTCTAAACTGCGGGGGTGAAATACATGTTACTATGATTACGAATATTTCTTACATGGTATGGTTAGCGTAAGGAGGGTTATTATTTAGATCATGTGAGTGGGTAGGCGGAAACTTGGGACTATTAATCCTCATAGTAGGACCGAGGGGCAGGAGCGGTAGATCTATCTGGGAGTAGCGAGCCCAGCCCCAGGCCCAAACAGTACGGACCTCGGGGTGACTTTGTACCCAACGCATAAATCTGCTAGGTTTGAGTCTTCCTACTTGCACTTCACAAATATCAATGGCCTTGCAAACCATTGGTGATCTCTTTTTCCTTATTTGCTACATACCAGGATTTTATACTTACAAAGGTTTTACTTACTCACTACACATGAACTTGCTCAACAATTTTTGTTGATTTTTCCAACTTACATGTATTTCAGGTAATTAAGGATCTGGCATGGTATGCTACGTTTTCCCGCTGCATAAGGGTTATGAGGTCATCCAAGTTTAGGAGATGTGGCTTTTTCCTGGACGAGTCACAATCCTTAAACTGCGTTTATTCCACGTTGGTGTTGTGTCTTTTCAAATAACGTTTCTTTTTATGTTATCAGGTTGTAGTGTCTATCGCATGAGTTAACGCCTTAAGACAATGTTGTGTTACTTATGTTTTAAAACTTAATTCAATGGATGATCTTGCACGATTTTTATTTCATATAGCTTTGTTATGATTAAGCTATGGTATTAAGAAGTCACACCAAATTAACCACGCTTCCAGAAAGCCAGGGTGTGACAGCTTGGTATCAGAGCCCTGATCATAGCGAACTAGGATTCCTTCTCGAGTCTAGACTATGATCTCTAGGGCTCTCACTAAAACATTTTTACACTGCATACCACTTAAGTCCAGATCCAAAACTTTTTACAAACAAATGTTGAGCACATTTATTTATTATTTATAGGCTCAGTCTGGGAGGCTGAGGCTCGGTCTAGGAGACCGAGGTAGTTGGCTAGTGGGACTAGGAAGAGCAGTCTGAGAGGCTGGGAGAATAGGCTAGTGGGACTAGGAAGAGCAGTCTGAGAGGCTGGGAGAATTTGGCTAGTGGGACTAGGAAGAGCAGTCTGAGAGGCTGGGAGAATTTGGCTAGTGGGACTAGGAAGAGCAGTCTGAGAGGCTGGGAGAATTTGGCTAGTGGGACTAGGAAGAGCAGTCTGAGAGGCTGGGAGAATTTGGCTAGTGGGACTAGGAAGAGCAGTCTGAGAGGCTGGGAGGCTAGTGGGACTAGGAGAATTGTTTGATTGCTTACTTGGTGACCAATGTGCTTGTCTGATTATATGATTGATTATTTGTACATATTTGTGTTTGTGTTACTGACACCACGGACCCTAGACCCATAGTATCAGACGACTTAGGGTCTTCAGAGCACGAGGTCCACACATCAGATGTTACCAGCACAGACGAGGATGACTTTCAGCCCTTTGCGCTACCCGACGCTGTCGATGAGCCCGCTAATGGTCCTTTTGCTGGGTACCTACCACTCGTAGAGATCCCTGCTCCCATACCTTTGGCCGTCTACCCTGCTTACGATATGCTCCTCGATGCCGACGTTGATGACGACGTCGATCCGATTGATGATGAGCCCCTGGAGGACGATGTTGAGGGCGAGGCCCTTCTAGCTGACGGTGGTCTTTTGTTACTCACAGATGCCCCAGCTGAGGAGTCACCTGCACACTCACCCGCTCCAGACTCCTTCGAGTCTGTGGCCTCCGCACCGTCACACACTCGGAGCGCACAGCACTATTCACACGGTTCAGATCCTGACAAGGCATCATCTGATGTCTCTGCTCCTAGATTTGCTTTCGATCACGACCTCGATGAGGATTCAGACCCTGTTTTTCCCCCTGGATTTGACCCGGACCAGGAGATAGAGTTCATCCACTTGGATCAGCCTATGGTTGACCCAGTAGACCCAGTTGACTGCATTCGCTGATCATGCAGATCTTGATATGGAGTTCGTTGATCCCGAGCCTGCCATGGCCCTTAAGCCAGTAGCTGCTCCTGACCCAGTTTTTGAGCATGACCCTGTTCATGCTGGCATGCCCATTGATCCTGTGATTGCTGACCTACCCATTGATGATCACCCTGCTGATGCACCACTACTGGAGGGTGACCATGTTATTGCTGCTGGTCATGTTGATCCCCCACTTATCGCTGTTATACCTGCTGACTCTCTTGTTGCACCCCAACCTGACCTGTGCCTGTACAGTTCGATCATGCGCCTTTTGAAACCCAAGTCGATTCTCGATACGCACACACCCGAAATGGGTGGATAGACGATGACAATGGTTACCCACCTTTCGAGTTTCCTGTGACGCTCTCTTATGGCCCCTGTTTCAGCCCCTGTTCCAGTTCCTATGGATGCACCTTTGATCCCACACTCGCCACTGATGCTCGCCACACCGTTACATGACCCGAAACCTACACCCCAGCCAGCTACTACACCATTTGGGTCAGCTTGATGTTGCGCCTGCTGAACCTACAACTTTACGTGGTCACGATCCTGTTTCTTTGTAGTCTGCCAGACGTTGTACCCCTTATATCTACCTGTATCAGGCAACCCCCCTCATTTGTGGAGAGGTTCGTTTTCCCTTGTGAAGATCGACGCCCGTGCACCATCATGCCTAACACTTTCTGTCTGGACATACCCGCGCCTAGTAGAGATGCTCCAGGCCGCACCGCTTGCTATCTTCACCTCTACAACGCTCGATAAGCCGATTTGATGGTCCCTATAAACGCACTATGCTAACTATAAACCCTCATCATTTCTCGCGTTATGAAAACCACACAAGTTGCTCCTGTAACATCAACTGCAGTTGAGGATATGAGTCGCGAAACGTGGAAGCTTGAGCTGACACCCCAAAGAGCAACGTCAAATGCAAAACGTTACATAACCAAAAACATGAGTTAAGTGTCTACATCACAAGACAGCATATTGTCTGAAAACTTTAAGTAAACACCACGCCCTCCACCAGCATGCCTTGATCTGCCACGTACATCAGGATCCCTTTTATGCTCTTGACCTCTGAAATTTCACCGTCCTCAGGATCTCGATACTCGTTCCTTTTACCATTAAGCGGCAAATCAGTTGACTACTTCGAGGAATATACGAACTCGCAGAGGAATTAAAAAATGTCGACAGTTTAATTTTTCTTTCCTCCCCCGCCTTAGTCACCAGAAATGTTGGTGTCTGGAATAACACAGACTGCGTTATGATTGGGTAGAGACCCCAAGATTGTGGAAATTTGTGAAGACCACGTCTGACTACGTAATTTAGATATGCGGATATACTTGTTGGGCAAGGGTAGGGAGACCCGGTGACCCTGATAATGCGATACCTTTTGTAAGACGACGAAATTGTAGCCGGAAAACGATGGGAATCAATTGTCATTAAGCATGCACCCAAAGCACTGTGGCCAATAACCAACGAAAGCACAGTCGCCATGTCATTACTAAATGCGATCAGTAACGCTTATGTGCGTACTAAAATTTTAATACTACATGTTTACTTGCTATACTTTCATTAAACGAAACCCTCAAATTACGTACGAATGTTATGAGTTTGATGCAATGTGCTTACCCGTATAATGAAAACCTAATCATAAGACGTGATACCAATATAATGGGAATGTGCTATGACTGAGAAACACGTGTTTGTTTGATATACTTTCGGTAAACATGATTCCAATTACTTGCTTGATAAATTGCGTGATGTGTAATGTGATGACTTAAACATGTGTGATACATGTGTTTCGAACGACTATTTATGTTCCCCGAATAGAAGCAACCTAACTAACATGAACTTCTTCCTAGAAGATGTCGCATCAAGAGATCTCCCGACTGACTGAGGCAGAATGGTTAGCGCACGCCTCTCGAGTCAGAGCTCGGCACGAGGTTCTTCGCTACCAACATGGCGAAGGTGCCTCGGGGAGAAACCTACCTAACGGTTGTACCTACCAGCATTTCCTAGAATGCAACCCTCTGAATTTCGGTGGCACGGGAGGTGCCATAGCTTTTGTAAAATGGGCTAAGAACGTGGATGCCGTTGTGCGAATGAGTGGTTGCACGCCAGAGCAGCAAGTCCCGTACGTTTCCGGATTGCTACAAGATGGAGCTCTATTATGGTGGGACCGTAAGGTTCGAGAATTGGGCGAGGCTGTAGCATATGCGATGTCATGGAGCGAGCTGAAAGAAATAATGCGGAAGGAGTATTGTTCACAGATTGATATCCAAAGGCTGGAATTAGAATTCTGGGAACTACAGAAGGAAAGCCCAGATGTGGTGAAGCACGTACGAAGGCTTTACGATTTGTCACGGGTCATTCCGTACCTAGTGGAACCCGAGTTGAAGAAAATGGAGCAATCCATTTGGGAACTGACACCTCAAGCCTTGAGCTTGATGATGGTATCAACGCCACCATCACCCGTGATTGCCCATGTGATAGGACTGGAGCTCACTAAGGAAGCACTTAGGCTGGTGAAACTTTTGATCCCGAACGAGAAAAAGGAAACACCAGTGGAGACATCTGGGAAGAACAAAAGGAAGCTCGGTGAATTTCAGGGAGGTGATCAGGCAAATGAAAAGAATAAGGCCAAAAAGGGAAAGATGTACCTGGGTAATCTACCTAAGTGTGAAGTATGCCAGCGCCATCATAACGGGAAATGCGGCAATAGGAAGTGTGACAACTGTGGTAAAAGGGGACACGACAGGGAAACGTGTTGGCAGGAGACAAAAAGGGGAAAGGAAGGTCGTAACTGCGATGGTAAGGGGCAGCTTGGGAAGGATTGCCCAAGGGAGATTAACCAAGACCATGAAGGAACATCCAACACCGAAGCTAGTGAAGCATGCCAGGACCCAGATATGGTCGCTGGTACGTTCTTTACCAACCCAAAATTTTGCATTTCATGTTATTTGATACCAGTGCCGACCATAGCCCTGCATCTCATGGATTTAGGAATCTACTTAGTTTAGTAGAGAGTAAGTTAGACAACCCACTCTTAATGAGGCTGGTTAATAAACGACCTTGTCATAGTAGCTAGGATGAAACCGTGGTCGAGCAACCAAGCGGAGAATCGTTATCCGCATCCCGGAGTCGAACGACGAAGAAATCATGACCCATGAGGCAATGGACATGAGGAGCCGAAGAACTAAGCACGAAGATCTTCTTATTACAACAAAATGCCCTAAGGTCTTCCCCGAGGGTTTGCCATAATGTTCTCTCCCACGGCTAATCCTGTTCGCATCAGATAATTCCCGGCGCCGCACCTGCAGTCAATACCCCTCAACGACTTACATCTTCGGGAACGCGAGGATTGACAGTGAAGCTTCAGAAGTGGATGGAGAAGGAAGATAACAGACCAAAAATCCCCTGTTGGGGAAGACCCCATATCTGCTCGTCAAAAAGGGGGATGATGAGTTTCAAGTAAACGTCAGCTACCAGGAGCCGAACGAACTAACCCACCAGAGTCAGTAACTCTTGCTAAAAAAAATTAGCGGACTTCTTACACGAGCGACTATGATGATTCAACTACTACTACACGACTAATCAACGATCGAACATCGTTAGCAGAGCAACTCAGGGAGTATACCAAGGTAAAATTGTGGGACAATGATTGTGCTTAGATATAAACAAAATGCTGCTTCCTACACAATGAATAAACCAGACCCACACGAGGTGCGGAATCTAGAAAAACTAGAAGCCTTACATCTAGGAACCATATCTGTCAACTCAATCAAACACCATTAACTTGATCAACTTGTCATTGCAGCTAACGAACCCGAAAGTACTTAATTTTTCTTCCATTGAAGCCTTCACTTTCACTTCTAACAAGTAGAAATTTGCATTTCTACTCCCCTCAAGTAGTTGCATCACGTTGTTTTCCTTCACTGAGAGCGAACGCACGTTTGTTTCGTATATTTGGTCACTTCTTCGTTTTGGTAAGAACGCATCACTTCATCACTTGAAAACCTATATATAACCCATGCACCATTTGCTACGCATGTGGTTTCATTTCGAATAAACGCTTCATGAATGTTCAGATATTACGTTGTCAAATCTAATTACTGGTTGTAATTCGAATGACCTACATTTTTGTCATTGTTGACTCTTTTGTTATCAAGTCAACACACTTATTGAAACTACCTTCTTTCAAGTTACATGTTTGCTATCATGTCAAGATTTCCTTGTTGATATGTACGTTTATTGTTTGGTTACGTCGAAACTAGGTTCAACTGCTTGAACTTATCCAGTTCACATGCTTAATTTGAGACGCCATGTGATGCATTGAGAGCATCATATTCTAATACTTTGGCACAGATTCTTTTGTTTCGGGTCGTAGTAGACTTATTTGGTCTAAGACTCCACTAAATCGTTGATAGATTTCGATACCTTACAGTGATACTTTCATAGAACAGAAGCTTGCACTTATTTGACTACTCACTTCGTATACGGATTTAATTGATTATTTGACAACTTGCCCTAAATCCGTTTCTTTATCACAATTAAATCACTCTCAACACACTTGCGTGCTGAGTCAAAGGTACATAAATTCATTTCATATCATGGTGTACCCCCTAACGATTCTTTCGTTACCAATCAAATGTCTTGCAGTACTTAGTTTCATCTTCCGGCTTGTTCCGGTACACTTTCATCTGGTCTCAAACTCGGTGAGTTTGTTCAGTCACCGCTGTTATGGAATCATGTCGTTGCGATACCTTGTGGTGTCATTACAAACTCGCAGCTTGTGCTAATCATGGTCAACCGTTCCACGCAAAAATACAAAAACTTTTGTTGACTTGTCATCTAAACATTCCTGATCCAACTACAAATCAACGCAAGGATACACCAGGTTCGTCTGTATTCATTCAGTGTATTCTCACAGTTCAAAAGGTTCAAACGCACTGAACCTTGCCACTCGTCTACTCGGGAGTTGTCAGATCACTTTACCATTTCATTTGAGTTGAAAATTTCTGAATTTATATAGAGAGTGCTATGTTTCGTGAAAACTCGCTGGGATACTGCGATCGGACATTTGAGGATCTTATTAGTTGAAACTCCTCTCTTGTGGACCCCCTGCTAGCTGGAATACATTAGGCTATACGTAAAACACGTTTTGTACTTCTAACATCAACTGCTATGAGCACCCACCTTCTTAACCCTAGGGTGCGGATTGTTAAGTTTTCTTGGACCCCCCCAAGTGTGAGTAAGGGTTGATTCGGTTTGATGACTATCTACCTCGATATTAATTATGTATACATGTGTGACGTGACCATTAGGAGATAAGGTAGTACAAATTTCGGGGACGAAATTTCTTTAACGGGGGGAGAATGTGACAACCCTCACTAAACCAGGTATCCGTACGACTTAATTAATAATTAATTACTGCTTAATTACTGTGCTTACTTGAAATTGGGGATAAACTGCTACTTGAATGCTGATACATGTACTTACTTGCATCATACTTTACTTGCTGACACTCCATGTTTTGCTTACAGCACCTTTGTGACAACCTTGATGCACCAAACGCACAGTAGCACAATGAACGGATAACCTATTAAACGTGCTGTCATAACTAGCACCAGGCAGGCACTGCCTCTAAGGCCTGTAAGAGCCAGAGATAGTTTACTACACTAATAGAAAGTGTAGGGATATAAGGGTTGTAGAACTGCGTCACTAGGAATGAGATTACGGTGACCGGATGTGCCTAAAACATACTTTAAGTACAAAATTCAGCACTTTAATTAAAATTCAGCATTAAGCTACCTAATAAAGTGCCAAAACATGGGAAAAATATTACTAGACACTTTCCAATGTGCCGGGAATAAGTTGTGTCACTGAAAATAATAATAACGACACTTTAAAGCTTTGTTAAGCACTTTAACGGATCACTATCTAACCGAACAACCGGACTTTATCCGGAACATAAAAATATTGCCATCTACACTGTTTTTCTTTTTCTAAGCCAGTTAGGGTCCCCGAATACCCTAACACCCGTTACAACTTACTACATGCTAGTAACTAAGTTAACCTCCTAATTAACTAACTAGATCTTAACCGTTTAGTTGGAAATGAACTAGGAGACCCCCCCCCCCCAACGAAATCGGTCACCATATGGTGACACCCATTGTCCTTGCAAGATTAAAATAATATTGGTTGTCTAATATCAAGGTGACACAATAACCTTTGGTTAAAAATGGAAAGATTTATCTATAAGTAACTATCTTAACCCACCATTCATTTCACCATTTAACTAACCAATACATAACTCTCTCTCTCCCTCTCCTTAAGCTTACGGCCGAACACCACCCACCATCCATCCATCATTTTCGATTTCCTTCAAGCCATTCCAAGTGACTACAAGTGTTAAGGATCACATACGAGGAAGCTTGGTGCATTCGGAACGTGAAGGACCTCACCCTATTGCTTTTATCCACCCAATCTTCGACTAGATTCTTCCCTAGCCTCGAGCTAGTAGTAAGTTGCTTGAAACACACTTTCGATCTATTTTAAAGTGGTTAAAATAGTATATAACGGTTAAAACTTAAGAACATGCAAGATGATATGTTAAAAGTCTACTAAAATGTTAAAAATGTTGGTTAATAGCACAAGGGTTGTGTAAATCTTGTAAGATTTGTTTTGTGTAATTATTTAGTGCCGATCTATGATGTGGTAGCTCGGATCATCATCTAACCCGGGTTAGTCATGATCAAGAATCATGGCATAGAGTTTGCTTAGTGTACAAAGGGTTAAATGATGAAACTCTACCACACACTAAACATGAACTTGTGTAAAATCAATATTACTTATGAAATAGTGTTTAAAACTAGTAGATCTACGGATCTACAAGCGGTATTTTCAAAAGACCAAGTGTCAAGGAAATCTTATTTTCTAAAACCGGATCTTACACGAACAAGAATGATTTTTATAAACACACAAGTGTGTAAACACTTGTGTAACACTAATTTTCGACAAGGAACTAGTTTTGTCAAATTTTACTAGAAGTTGTAAAGATGGAATTTCATTAAAAACAAGACTTTTACGAAACCGGATTGATTTATACAAAAGATCCACTAAAAGTGATGAGATTTACTTCATATTTTAGATAAACCACAAGTTCATGCATTTTTGCGATTTATATCTATTTTGACTAGTTTAATGCTTTGAACATTGTTTTGATCGAATGAGAAAATTTTTGGTTTGATTTGTAAAAGAAAATGATACGCTTGAAAGCGTGGCCACCTCCAGTTACAGGGGAAACTCTGGCGAAATTTTTCTAAAAACCTAACACTTGGGAATATTTTCACTACAAGTGTTGTAAATCTATTTTGACTTGTTTTCAAAACGTAAGTTTCGCCACGACTTTATTTACGAAACATCGGAGGTGGGATTTTCACAAAATAAAACTTGATAAATATATATTTGATATATATATATATATTTTTCATAACAACACTTGTGAGATTTTTATGATTATTTTGTGAACTATACAAATATTATTTTTAGAGTAAAAATAATATTACCGAATGTTAACGATTCCAAAATATACGAACGCCTTCACAATAATTAATGAGTTACAACGGTATAATTATTACCACCCGATCTTTAGCCGTAACTTACACAATTTAGAAAATACCAACAAACGCGTATTTGTCAAAGAATATTATTTTGGAAAATTGTATGAAATAAAATATAATATTTTTTTGGGAAAAATGATTATATTTTGAAGTAAGAAATAAAATATATTAAGTGAGACTTAATAATGTATTTCGAATGTTACGAACACGCATGTAATAAATCCCCCATCCTTGGGAAGGAGAATAATTACCAAGTACTTACAAGAATATAAACACGAAATAGTTGTCTAACTATTTCCCAAAAACTTAAACCTTAAGCTAAGACACGGCCGTCCGTCTAATAGACTTAGTACGTGTAGGTCGTCGCACAGCTGCTTGATCAGGAGATATACTTGGTAGAGACGCACCACAGTGAGTTCATGCTCCCCCTTTTTCTCTTAACTGTTTTCAGTTTTCTAAACTGCGGGGGTGAAATACATGTTACTATGATTACGAATATTTCTTACATGGTATGGTTAGCGTAAGGAGGGTTATTATTTAGATCATGTGAGTGGGTAGGCGGAAACTTGGGACTATTAATCCTCATAGTAGGACCGAGGGGCAGGAGCGGTAGATCTATCTGGGTGTAGCGAGCCCAGCCCCAGGCCCAAACAGTACGGACCTCGGGGTGACTTTGTACCCAACGCATAAATCTGCTAGGTTTAAGTCTTCCTACTTGCACTTCACAAATATCAATGGCCTTGCAAACCATTGGTGATCTCTTTTTCCTTATTTGCTACATACCAGGATTTTATACTTACAAAGGTTTTACTTACTCACTACACATGAACTTGCTCAACAATTTTTGTTGATTTTTCCAACTTACATGTATTTCAGGTAATTAAGGATCTGGCATGGTATGCTACGTTTTCCCGCTGCATAAGGGTTATGAGGTCATCCAAGTTTAGGAGATGTGGCTTTTTCCTGGACGAGTCACAATCCTTAAACTGCGTTTATTCCACGTTGGTGTTGTGTCTTTTCAAATAACGTTTCTTTTTATGTTATCAGGTTGTAGTGTCTATCGCATGAGTTAACGCCTTAAGACAATGTTGTGTTACTTATGTTTTAAAACTTAATTCAATGGATGATCTTGCGCGATTTTTATTTCATATAGCTTTGTTATGATTAAGCTATGGTATTAAGAAGTCACACCAAATTAACCACGCTTCCGCGAAGCCAGGGTGTGACAATAAATGATTGTGTGTGTGTGTGTATATATATATATATTGTAAGTATGATTAAACAAGATTGGGATATAAAATATGATTTTCCAATATGATCCAAGTCTCGAGAATACAAGATTGAAATTGAAATATGATTACAAGGAAATGAGAATTAAAAAAAATGAAATAACAAAATGTTACGTATTGTCTCATTTGATGCCCCAGTTTCTCTTTATGATTGATGGGTTTTCGTTATAACTAAAATCGTGTAGGGGTTCGTTTTAATTTGTGATTTTTGGGTTTTTGTTCATTTCTGATTTGATTTTTTTCCTAATGAATGAGCGTTGGCTACCGTAATTTTAGGCGATTGTACTTTGACTTTTTTTTTCATTTTTTATGTTATTTAAATGTCCATGAAAATGAAACTTCTATCATTCAACATGTTGTTTGGCTTGTTCGATTATCCGATTTCTGCTTTGATACTTCGATGCCTTAAATGGTGTTATATGGCTTTGATGGTTCTTATGAAATATACATTTGCAAGACCATTAATAATAGAAGGTTAGAGCAAATTACAAATCATGGGTTGGTAGACGGGCAACAAGCTGCGCCGCCACCCCCTTTTGAATTGCAAATCCTACTCGGCTAAACACATAACTATGGTTCTTATTTGAATGGTAACTTGAAAATGTAGGCGATGATGACCATTGACTCATGGCAAGGTAGCTCTAAATTACAGCCATGAGTCTTGAGCCAACTAGATTTGGTTGTAGTCAATGCCTCGGTGGTGGTTTTAGATCTTGCACCCTTATTTGTTTTTAAAATTTGACCCTTCTTATGTTAGCGGTTTGGATGGTTTGGTCCTTCATGACTTTTCCTTATACGTGTTTGTTTTTTGGTTCTTGCATAAATCATATATGTTGTTAGCATTAAGATTTATTTAATGCATTAAAACCAACAATTGGTGGTGTTCGGGTTGGCCTTCTGTGTTGCTGTGATGGTGCTTATTTGTTGGTTAACTTGAAAATGTGGGCAATGATGATCGTCGAGTCATGGTGATGGCATTTACACTTGGCCCTCTTCATTGGTTGTTAGATTTTGACCCTTCATATGTTGGTGGTTTGGCTTCTTTGGTCCCTCATATGGTTGCCTTATATGTTCACTTTACTATTTTTCTTCTTTGGCTCCGGCGTGTTCACGATCATTCTGTGATTTCGCTTTGTCGATGGTAATGTGGTTCTCTTTGATTTTCTGTTTTTATTTATGGCCAAAGTTGGTGGCATTTTTTCTTGTTTGGTGGTGTTGTTATTTGCTCCATATATATGGATGTATGCAGGTTTGGCTATGATGATTATTAACTTTTGGTTTGGCATCTTTGTTAATTGCATGCGGCCCTAGGTTTGAGTTTGTATGTTAATCATTTTCTAAGATTTAGTGGTTTGTTGTTTTGTTTTTTATCTAAGAAGATTGATATGATTTTTTATGCTTTATTGAGGTAACTTTATACAACATAGGCTGAGATGGCTATTAACTCTTGGTGTGGTAGTTTTGTTCATCACATGGAACCATGTAAACACCTACACGACTTGGTTTTTATAGCTTGTAACTTAATTGCAACCCTTTGTTTTGGTTATTTGTGATTTGGCACTTTCATTGGTTTAGTTTTAAGTTGTTAAACGAACACATACAAAAGGTTAGTGAACATAAAAAAACATATCTCAAAAGGTATGCAATATGCAATACACTAATATTTATTAGTTGGAAATTTAAAGTATTTAAATAAAGAGTAAATTTTTGTTTCCGTCCCTGAGGTTTGTCCATTTTAACTAGTTTAGTCCAAAAATCTTATTTATAACAAATCCAGCCTTGAAGTTTGCGTTTCTTAATCCAAATGGATAACTTGGTTTGTTTTTTTATGTTAAGTCTTGGCTTATTGTCAAGTATTCTTATATATAAAACTATTATATATATTTCAAATGGTATATATATATATATATAGGGTCAGGATTTAGAGAAAACGGTGAAAAGTGTGAGAACGCTTATGGATCGTCCGATCAAAACAATCTATGGACTAGATTGGCGCGGTGGCGTTTTCGTAAATAACATCAATTTTATTACGTGGACGCGCTTCCTTAAGGGTAAAAAAGTCTTTTGACTTCTCCACACAAAACACCATCTCATGAAATAAATCGCCATACAATAGCACACACCATCCTAATCTAAAAACGCCATTAGATATAAAACGCCAAACTTAATTATAATAAAATCTCGCCTAAAAAAACCGCCAAAAACATCCTATATATACAACATCTCAGACCTTCAATTAAAAACACACAAAACCCCAAACCCCATATTTAATATATACCATTCGTCTTAGAAACGCCAAAAAACCCAAACATCAAATATCCTCTAAACGAAAATGTTTATTTGAAATTCAGTTTGATTGTCTGTAAACTTTCGCTCAATGTAATGGACAAAAATCCTTAAGTGAGGATATTGTCCATTTCATTGAGTAAAATCTTATTGACTTTATCCTCAACTTCCATCCAATTTATAACGCCAAAACATACAAAAACATTATTGAGGTTTGTTCTCAATAAAGTTTAGCTGTATGGGGTGGACAACATTGTCAGACATCTTTCTAAACTGAAGATTAACAATCTTGTCCATCTCATAAAGCAAAACATTATTGATTTTAGCATGATCAGATTTAGATGTTTAAAGTACTTTTATTTAGTGGCGTTCTTTTTCTTGGTAAAATGCCAAAAGTTAAAAAATCAAACATCGTTCCTTGGAAATTCAAGATTATTAGCTGAAGGGTGTAACTCAATAACATTTTGCTGCATGAGATGGACAAATATTCAAGAAAAAGATGCTGATGTCAGACTTTGTGCTTCCAAACGGCAACAAAAAAACTACTTCAAAAAAAAATGAATCATACGAAAGTCGAAACAACCAGTTAAGATGATTTCAAAAAAGAAGAAAGAGACTGGTGACAGTGAAGATTTGGAAGATCAATTGTTTATATTTTTTTAGTTTTCTTTTTCAGTTGATTGTTATATAACAACAACACCATATATAATAAAAATGCCAGAGAGCCAAATGCTTGTTAAAATGCTATCATGCCGTAAAACGCCCCAAAAACTCCCAAAATATAATAAAATTACTTTGGACAAGTATTATAAAAAACCCAAAATAAAAAAAAAATAAAAACCAAACTTGAAAAGGTAACTAGAAACAGTAACTACAAAACAGTAAAACTGAAGAGACGGAAAATTTATTATATTAGAATCTAAAATGCCAAACTTGAAAGATGGGACGTGTTACAGATTTCAGAGATAAAACTTATCAAAAACAATAATTACAAACAGTAACAGAAACGACGAATACTTTATTATAATAATGCACCGCCTAACCTACGCGCCAAAAGACATCCTATAAAATGACACCTCTCAGCAACTTCCATTTGATCAAACCGAAAAAACAAACGCCAATACTACTAAATACCACTCACTGTAAAACGCCGAAAAATTAAAAAATCAAAGATGGCTAATATGCTTTCTTGGATATTCAGTATTGTTCTTCGTTATGTTTTACTGAATGGATTGTTAGGTGAGGGGAGTAACTCAGTAAGATTTTGCTGCATGAGATGGACAAATCTTCAAGAAAAAGATACTAATGACAATCATATGTCATTTTGTGTTATTTGTTCTTGAAGAAGGCTTCAATGATACTGAAGAATGATTATAAAGATGAAGATCAAGTTGAACACGTCATAGATCTATGTCCCCAAACATCCACAAAAGCCACTTCAATAGACGAGCTGGCAAAATAATCAAACCGATGGGTTTGTTAAGTTTTACATAAGACGCCATATATTTGGTGATAGTTCTTGTAGTATTAAAGAAGAGAGAGACCGATGACAGTGAAGATTGTGAAGAGAGATCCGATTAGGATTTTTAATTTATTTTTTCGCTTCTATTTTTTTCCCTGTGGTTGTAATATAATTTTTTGATTGTAAACTGCCAATATACCACAAACGCCAAAAGGTATATAAAAAATAATAGAACAATGGGCCATCTTGTTTAAAACGCCTTTGAATCTAAGAACAAACAATGGGCATCATCCTAAAAAGTCCTGACCATACTTAGTATGGATGAAGCCATTCAGAGAGATATTCTGACCCCCTTGGGGTTCCAATGGCATACGATTTGAAAAACACCATAAAACGCCATAAACGCCAAAATGTTAATACAACGAAACCATTAAAACGCCATATAATTTTTGAATTTGGTTCACGCCAAAAAATCTTAAACCCCAAAAATAAATCAAAATTGTGAAAAGCGGAATTGGAAAAGCGGAAGATAAAATGACAAAAAAGCCCATACGCCTTAATTATATTGCGCGTCACGTGTTGGGCCAGGATCCGTTCTCACATTTCTCACACTTTTAGGCGTTTTCTCCTTATCCCGTTTCTCTCTCTCTCTCTCTCTCTCTATATATATATATATATAATTTATTGTTTAATGTTTAAGATTTTTAGAATTTTACAAAATTTAAATAATCTAAGCTCTAAATAGAAGCATCAAGAAAAGACACACAGAGAGATATTATATAAATTCAATAATAAATAACATATCATATATGTCCCAAAACAATCACAAGGCAATGATATAAAAGGTTTGATGAGTTCATGATCAAACATGGTATTTAAAGGAATGATTATGATACTTGTGTCTTCCATTTGTGTAATTGCTCATTAATCAATTTTGTACGCTACGACGGAGAACACAATACACTAACACAAAAACAAACACCGTAAAGCGTATAATAACGTATTATTTAAATTAAAAAACCATAACAATACCATACGAAAATTATATTTTTATATGTAATTATTTTTTACAAGTGCGTAATTATTATGTGTAATTATATATATTAGTTGTGTAACTATTTTACCCTAAGCGTAACATTATATATATACACACACACACACATATATATATATACACACACGCATATATATATACATATAAAATTTTTTTAGAGGTTAGATCATTTAAACTTTGTAACATTCCAAAAATTTTAAACATTAAACAAAAAATTATATATATAAGAATTTTTAATATCAAACATTATACAGTTTAAATATATATATATATATATATATATATATATATATATATATGTGACAACTCCTATTCCAAAACCTTTCTTTGTGTTTGATGTAACATGTATGAACATTATGTGACTAATTGATATGTTTGATTTTAATGAAATGTCATGAGTGGTTTATGTTTACGTATTAAGTGATTTGCTGCCAAGTGTTAACTGGTTATAATTTCTACTCGCACAACACCCTTCGGGTCGCACAACACTTACCACAACCACACACTCCCTAGATTGTTCTCGGCCCAAATCAATTGAGCCCAAAGCTGAGCCGGCCTGTCCCTATTGTGCGCGTACACATCCCAATAGAGGGATTGATTTCTCATAACTTTTACACACACAAGTTACATCAAACCCTAAACTTCTTCTCCTTCTCTCTCTTTGGAACCCGACGGCAACCCCTCATCTTTTGAAGCTCCCTTTGTGTTCATCTTGAATCGGGTTAGTACCTTAACACTATTTGAGTGATTATTGATCGATATATATGTGGTGTGTTTGAATATATCTTTGCATGATACTTAGTGTTAGAAATCGTATGTTAGCAATATGTGGTGTTGATCGATGATGGTTTTAGAATGATATGCTAATAGAGTCTTTGGTAAGTTATTGATGGGAATCTAAGGGTGGATTATGTTCATGGAAAAATTAACATGAAAGTGTATGATTCGATTAAGTTTATGTTATTGATGATCGATGGATTGTATTATGTGATGTTAAACATGATAAATGACTTCAATTAGAAAATGGGTATTCGATGATCATACGGATTGACTCGATAGGAATGATTAGGGAGTGATGATTATGGTCAAGTGATAATTAGGGTTCATATGAATCAAGGAATGATAAACTGTTTTGATCTATTTTGAATAATAACTGATCATGATTATTGTTAGTAAGATTTGGAAACATGTTGGAATATTTTTAGAATTCACTGAATTGATTGTAACTGATTTCCTAAATGTGTGGCATCACAATTTAAATCGCACAAGCTACAATGTCATATAGCACAACGGTTTAATGCACAATGTACAACCCTTTTTATGCATAACCGCACAACATGGTGTGGATCGCACAAGTCGGTGCTGATCGCACAACATGTTGGGCTGCACAAATAATTAAACTGTGTTAAGTTATTGGGCCGCAGACCAAATGCACAGCCCAAACCCAATCGCACAATTAATTCTGAATCGCACAAGTTTCAATGGGCCGCATGAATCGCACAAGGCAAACCCAATCGCACAAGGTGATGTTGGGCTATGGTATGTGGGCCATCGCACAAGAACAGGATCGCACAAGACACTGGCCCACATCCGAGTCGCACAAGTCTAACTCAGTCACACAATTCATGTGAATATTCAACTGAGTGGGCTTACGTGTGTTGGGCCGTAGACTCGCACACATGGGCTTAGCTTGTATGTAAACATAAATGTTACTGTAAACGAGTTATGTACTTTTAATTGACTGCTATGATGTTACCTGTTTGCCATGATCCTTCTGTGTACGTAAACTGTTAGCTATGTGTGAGACTTATGTGAATTACTTGGACCTAGACCTGATCCATATGATAACCATGATAGGACATGGTTCAATTAGCTCAAGTGACTTTCTATTTATCTGCCAAGCTAATCTAAGGTGAGTTCACACTTTATACAAGGCATGGGATTCCCGGTGGTTTGGGAATGGGTTAACGTTTAATAAGGAAACCTGCGTATTCTCCTTGGGTAGAATACGTACTTCCACCCTCTTAGGTGAAGGGTGACAACATTGAAACCTGCGTGTTCTCCTTGGGTAGGACACGTACTCACACCCTCTTAAGTGAAGGGTTACAACATTGAATAACACTAGACAAAACTCTATCATTAAGTCCCTCATTTTTATATCGACTTAGTCACCGGGCCAATGGCGAACGGGTCATTAGTTAAATAGCGCTATTAGGTTTGACAAGCCTTACACCGTGCCGCAGAGGACGGGCGTGGACTAATGGACTTGGGCACTTAGTCAATGATGATAGACATTGACGCAGGGCACATAAACATAACTACAGTCAGTAGTCGATATGGTAACGGGTCTAGTGGTTAACATGGGGAAAGCCCCCACTGGTTATGGTTTGGGAAACAATGAACTGGTTAACTTGTGGTTTTCGAAACAACTTATGGTTTTTGGAACAACACTAAAATGGACAACCAACTGTGAACTCGCTCAACATTGTTGTTGATTCGTTGTTACATGCCTTGCAGGTCGTTAGGTACTTAGCGGGAGCTTGCATGAGAGGTGTCGTTGTGGAACATGGACCATTGAGTGTTCATGATAAACTTATGAACTTTTAAACTTATGATTTAGGTTTTGAACTTATTGCTTCCGCTGATAACTTAGACATTGTTAAATTGTTTTGAAACCAATTATATTGTTTGGTTTGGATTTTTAAATTATTTATTTACATTGTTCAATATGATTGGTGGCTGGATCCTTGTCAGTCAGGCTCCCTGCAGTGATACTCCGCTTGTGGATTTTGGGGGTGTGACTATATATATATATATATATATATATATATATGGGAGGGTTATCTTGAGAACGCTAAATATTGCGAGAACCATGAGAACGAATGAAAAAAACCAATCAAAACCAATTTTTTTTAATACAAACCTCATTGTAATTGAGATACAACATCAAATAAATGAATTTACAACATTAAATAATTCATTTCTCTTTTCAAAATCACTCTTTTTAATTTTTTTACACATGTGTAAATATAACAGATTTACACATGTGTAAATGGCAAACTTACGCATGTGTAAATTTTCTTTATTTACGAATTCACGTAAATTTAAACATGTAAATTAAAATTTTAACATTGTATTCGAATAATAATGATAAGTGTAGAAAAAAATTTTGAATTTGAATTGTTTTTGACCAAGTTCTCACGGTTTTTTCATTTGTTCTCACGGTTCTCACAATATTTAGCGTTCTCATTTAAACCCTCCCCTATATATATATATAGGGTAAGGATAATGTAAAAAGGGCCTAAAGTGTGAGAAGTGTGAGAAGTGTATTATAACACTATATATAATACTATATAACACCATATAAACACCGTATAACAAATATGTAACATCATATAATACCATATAACACTATGTAACACTATATAACATTATATAACAAATATAACACTATACATCTATCATAGACATGCTATCAGACAACCTATAGTGTTATATTTGTTATATAATGATATATAGTGTTACATAGTGTTATATGGTATTATTTGGTGTTACATATTGTTATACGGTGTTTATATGGTGTTATATAGTATTATATATAGTGTTATAATACACTTCTCACACTTTGAGCACTTTTTACAGGATCCTCTACCTATATATATATATATATATATATAGGGAGCCGCTAGAATAAGAACCACCTCCAGTTATGAGAACCATGAGAACCACTTTCAACCAATAAGAATAAGGGGTATTATAGTCATTTACTCAATATATCATATCAATCTCTATTAAATGTCTGACTGGTGACAGACCTATTTCACTCCCCCCCATATTTTGAAATCCCTTTATTTTCTCTCTCTCTCTCTCATATTCGTTCACCTTCTTCATCCATCATCTCTCTCTCTCTTATATTTGGCCTGTGTTCTTCACATGTATACAACATACACGACATATAAGTCTTTGGTCTACATATAATATGATACATGTGTTATTTCGACATTTCCTACATATTCGATTTTCTATGTTTGGCTGTGGTATATATTTGATTTATACTTGTATCACTTCTGTTCGTTCTCATTTCATTTTGATCAGTGGCGAGGCGATGCTGTGAGGTGGTTGGTCGGTGGTAGGAGGTGGTTGGTAGGTGGTGGAAGGCGGTGGTCGGTCGGTGGTGGGAGATTCACTCGCAGCCGACCCCCCCGGAGTTGATGAACTTGCTGTCGGCATCACAGAGAACAACCACCTCAGCCACCGATTTTTGTGCCATTTTGAAGGCTGCCGGAGTGCGGCAAACAACCAGGTGGTGGGCCGGGGGCAGCGCCGCCGTGAGCGGCAGAGGCCCTGGTCTCCTCCCGACAAGTTGATGATTTCTCTGGTATTTTTTTTGGCATGTGTTCTTCTTTTTTTCTGGGGTTAGTTGATTTTCTGGTGATTTCTTGGCCTGTGTTCTTCACATGTGTTCTTGAATGATCTTATTTAGTGGGTATATTTGGGGGCGTTTCTGTTCTTGATCTTATTTAGTGGGTGTTGATTTTTTGTGGGTTTCTCTCTCTAGAATCTGATGGTTTTTTGAATCATATGGTTTTTTGATATGTTAGGGGTTTTGATGGGTTTTGTTGGTGATTTGTGAATGTGTTGAATGTTGGTGATTTTGTGAATGTGTTGAATGTCTGATCAGTGATTTCGAATGTGTTGAATGTTTGGATAGTGAAAAAAAAAACTGTGGGTTTTGATATGGTCGATTTGGGCGGCGATGATGAAAAAAAGAACGTAAATTTAGATGACGATGGCGCGGCAAGGACGGTGGAGGGTAGGTTTTTGAACCTGCAACCCCACTTTTGCATCCTCTGATTATCGGAAAATCTGAGCCAAAACATCGTTTTTTCGAGAAATCCACTCGTTCTTTTGATTTTTGTTTGTTTGGGTTTTTATTTTTTTTGAGGCGTCGATGATGAAAGCAATCTATCTGAGACACCCACCGAGTAGCGATTTCCTGGGTGCGTTCGTTTTGTGTAAAAAACTTTTTAGATAAAGCGTAGAACGTTTTACGTAAAACGTAAAACTTAATTTTTTTTACGTAAAACGTAAAACATAAAAAGTTTTACGTAAAATGTAAAAAACCGTTAACGTAAAAAACCGGCGCGTAAAACGTAAAAGGTTTTACGTAAAACGTAAAAGGTTTTACGTAAAACGTAAAAGGTTTTACGTAAAACGTAAAAGTTTTACGTAAAACGTAAAAGTTTTACGTAAAATGTAAAAGGTTTTTCATATAGCGTTAAAAGGTTTACGCAACACGTAAAAAAGTTTTACGTTAGTCGTAAAAACGTAAAAAGTTTTACGTAAAACGTAAAAAGTTTTACGTAAACCGTAAAAAGTTTTACCTAAAACGTAAAACGTAAAAAAGTGTTACGTAAAACGTGAAAAAATCGGCCCGTAAAACGTAAAAAGTAAAAAGTGTTACGTGAAAAAATCGGCGCGTAAAACGTAAAAAGTGTTACGTGAAAAAATCGGCGCGTAAAACGTAAATCGTAAAAAGTGTTAACGTAAAACGTAAAAAGTAAAAAGTTTTGTAAAACGTAAATCGTAAAAAGTGTTAACGTAAAACGTAAAAAGTAAAAAGTTCTACGTAAAACGTTAAACGTAAAAAAACGCTCGTAAAAAAAACGCTCGTAAAAAAACGGGGCGTAAAAAAACAGGGCGTAAAACGTTCCGTAAAAAAACGCTCGTAAAAAACGGGGCGTAAAAAACGTAATATAAAAATCTGTTTTTTAGTCATTAAAAAAAATTATCATTAAAATCTGAATTTTAAATATTGTTTTAATATAAAAATCTGTTTTTTAATAAAAAGTAATAAATGAATAGGACAAAAAAGATATTTAAAAATAATATTTATAAAAAGACAAAAAAAACAATTTTACCTAAATACCCTTTATCAATTAAATAATAAAAACATAATAAGACAAAAAACTTTTAATATTAATATTAACAACTTTAAATCTCATCCATATATCTAGTTGATCAAAGGGCTAGAAAGTGGTTCTTATGGTTCTCATAACTGGAGGTGGTTCTCATTCTAGCGGTCCCCTATATATATATATATATATATATAAGAATTAACCTCCATTTCAGTCCCTGTCTCCATGAGGGTATTCTGGTCAATTAGCCTAGAATTAATAGAAAAAGCAAACCAAGTTAGCCATTTGGACGAAAAGTGTTAACAAATGCAAAACTCAGGGATGGTTTTGTTAGAAATTATATTTTTGGATTAGACTAGTTAAAATAGACAAACCTCAGGGACGAAAACATAAATTTACTCTTAAATAAAATACAAAATTTAAAAACCCTAATGAATCTATGAGCACAAACGACCATAAACAAACAAACATAATCGAGCATGTTATCGAACGTTCATGAACATATAAGAACGATCACGGTCTCTGTTCTTGTTCATTCGTCTAACTAAACAAACACATTTTCTTGTTTATGTTCATTCTATTAACCGAACGAACAAAAAGAAACTTCTCGCCGAACTATTCACAAACGGTCCCTTGAACGTTCAGTTCCCTTGCAGTTCTAACCAAAATCGATGTTCACAAACTCTTAGACTAAAAACTTTATCTTAATCAAACCGTAGGAACTTAAATGGTATGCAACTCTGAATAACAATAAACCTACTCACGCAATTTGTCCAGTTTTAAATAAATAAATCAATATTCTTATTTCCTCCTAAATATAGAAAATCAAAAACCAACTTAATCTTACACGAAAAGAGAATATAAATACAGAGACCAGCGGTCAATACGTGTCAACAACAAATCAAATCAACGGGATCTTCACACACATTCGCCGGCGTATACTCCACGCCGGTCCCGCCAAATCTCCCTTTTTCCTTATAATGTAGCTACCACCAACAGATCACCGGAAAACTCTTTTATTTCTCTTCTCCGTCGTCCTCTTCCGGCGGCTCATTTTATTCTCCGGTTAGTGTTATCCTTTTGTTGTTGATTGTGTAATTGTGTTGTTTGTTTTGCATTTAGTTCGATCCGTGATGTTGTTGTTAGTTGTACGGTGTTTTGACTTGAGGTTGTTGGCTGGCTTCAGTGGTTGCCGCATTTCTATGTTTGTAACCCTAGGTTTTTGATTGTACGGACTAGGGTTTTGAGGGTTTGATAATTGTATTGTGGATGTTAGTGTAATTGGGGGTGACCGGGTGTAATTGTGTAAATTGAGTGTTTGTAAGGATTAGATGGTAATATGAGGTTGATTTTAGTTGTGAAAATGAGGAAGATTTAGTGTAACAAATAGGTTTTTTTTTTTTTTTTTTGTGTAATAATGTATGTTAATATCGGTGATATATCGGTCCCTTAGTAAAATATCAGTGTCAAATAGCGGTCAAAATATCGGTACCGATATAATCGGCGATATTGACCGATATAATCGGCGATATTGACCGATATATGACCGATGTTTGACCGATATAACCGATATATCACTGATATATCACCGAACTATTGGTGTTAAATTGCTATATATATAAATTCTGCATTATATTAAAATTACCGATATCCCATCGATATCTCACTGAGATAACCTATATTTAAAATATCGGTCCTTGACCGATATCCGATATTTTACCGCATTAACTGCATAGATGTCTACATTAGTTTAAATGTATTGTTTTTTCGTGTTATACACCCCGATTGTGCTACCTGGCTTTGGCTATTTCTTTGAGACCATCTTTAATGTAATGTATTGTTGACTGTGGATAAGCAACATTGTTTTAAAAACACCGGTT
This sequence comes from Helianthus tuberosus, assembly GCA_030545235.1. Taxonomy (NCBI): domain Eukaryota; kingdom Viridiplantae; phylum Streptophyta; class Magnoliopsida; order Asterales; family Asteraceae; genus Helianthus; species Helianthus tuberosus. The sequence continues at coordinate 810,424 of CM060417.1, forward strand.
TAGTTGCACATTGCGCCTAGAGTCTAGACAGGGGTATTGTTGTGTATAGTAAGCATCTTCCACATTGATTTACATTAAACTGTTTTATTATATTAGGCTATTAGCTACCAAGAAACCGACCAGGTGACCACTAAACTCAGCTGTATAAGTTAATGCGTATTTTCTCTTTTCTTTAGAAAAGAAAAAGAAGGTGATGTCTGTACATCGTCATTTGCTGAATTAAGCACTGAAAAGAATGAAGTAAGGATTAGTCGGTTTTCTCAGATTGTGCTCATTAATCAACTTCTCTAAACTTCCAAGTTAGCGTTTTTGATCATGTTCAAGTAACTGTACTAAGGAACCAATAAGAATAGTTATATAGAAAAAGAATGCTACGGAAACAATATTGTCTCAAATCTAAACCACTTTTCAGAACCCTCATTTCTCCTGTAATCTGTCTTTAGGACTCAGGATTGATTGAGTATGTTATTGGAAAGACGGAGGTTAACTGAAATCTAGTTGGCTTCTTGTCATATTCGTCATCGGAGTCCGATGAGTGTTTAATCATCTTTTTTTATTTATTAAAAATTGATGTTAGATGTGGTGAACAGTAAATCATTTAGTAAGGCTACTCATTATTGATTAAATAATGAATGTTGAGAACTTGTATAAATGCAAATACAAGTAGTTAATGTATATGTAGAATTTAAACATTAAAGAAATTGAAAACCATGTACAGGCGTTTATGGTTGGGGGCTTTTTGTCTTGCATGTAAAATAAACTCAAAAGTAGAGAAGCTTTCACAAATGACCAATCATTTCATTAGCCAATTTAGAATATGATTAACATACCAACAACATACATGATTAGGTATATCTACAGTCTACTTTATGTTAACATGTAACAATATTTAATAAATAACACCAAAACTGTATAGAACAGGGAGTTACCACAACTGTCTTTTGGTTATACGGATTCATATTACAGTCTGTTTTTAAAAGTGTGCTTGAGGCGCTGAGGTGCATCTAGACGATTAGGTTTATCCAATCGCAATGACTGAGGTGACATGTGTACATGAAGCGAGGCTGTGTACTTTTTAGCGCCTTCATGATGAAACGGGCCGTTACACATTGGGCCACTTCTTGTGCATGCTATTAATCTTTAAAAAGTCCCAAAGTTTTCAAAGGCTTATATGCATATAGTTCATTGTTTGTCTGTTTATTGTCTGTGCAATCTGTTAGTTTGCTACTTTACTCAATTACTCAAAATTGTTTACCGCTAATAGAATCTGTTAGTTTAAACAAGTCCAACTTTCATACATGATGCGTGCACCTTAGGCTCTTACCTCAGCTATGTGGACCGGACCCCATTGTCATTTGCCATGCAATGTCTCACACTTTTTAAACACAGATTAAGGTTCCCTTTTCAAATGCAACCAACATCTTCCGCCTGTTGATCTTTATTAGATGTAAAACTGTTTCTTAAAATTGATAAACAAGTTCACAATTTGTGCAGGAACGGGCGCATCAAGCATGATATTCTAGTTTTGCCTTTTTCGGAGCAATGGTAAGATCCTAGGCTTCTCAACTACTATATTACTCATCACTTTATATATATAATAAAAATAACAAATTCTTATAAAACTTTTACTCATATCTGAATAAACTCACAATTAAAGTGATGATTTTTTTCCTTAAAGGATCACAATCACTTCACCATAAAGACATTTATGGCCATTATGGCTGAGAGGGACGCTGCCATACAAGAAAGAAACTTAGCACTAGAAGAGAGAAAACGTGCATTTGCCGAGCGTGACATGGCAATGCTACAGCGGGACGCCGCACTAGCTGAACGTAACACCGCTATGCAAGAACGAGACGAAGCAATCTCCACCATTCGTTTCCGAAGCAATTTCATCAACGAAAATATGATCTCCACAACCTCCGAACCACCCGAAAACATACAAAACCATGGATCAAAACGTGGTTTTAACGATGAAGAAATGCATCACATGTTTGAAATTCCCGAAGATTACCAACTCCCTCCCCCCGAGAACACCAAGCCTAGAAAGGTACCGAAAAAGACTAAATCCCAATCACCACACGTCGGTAGCAAACGGGCTGATGTTACAAACATTAACTCCGATTATGAAGAGAGTTCCAGTGATGCACAACTTGAAGCATGGAAAGACGAATTGGGATTAAACCAAGTGAATTTCGACGAAACAGCGATGCCAGTGCCGGTATGCTCATGCACGGGTGTACCGCAACCTTGTTACAGGTGGGGCAGTGGCGGCTGGCAGTCGGCATGCTGCACGACCACCATGTCGATGTATCCTTTACCCCTGGTGACCAACAAAAGGTATTCAAGAGTTGGTGGTAGAAAGATGAGTGGTGGTGCTTTTACCAAACTGCTGACTAGACTTGCTTCTGAAGGTTATGACCTTTCTACCCCTCTTGATTTGAAGGACCATTGGGCCAAACATGGTACTAACCGCTACAGCAAAGTAAAATAGCTTGCAGAATTCTTCAAGTGTTACAGAGTCTATGGTTTTACCTTAAAAAGTATATTGTGGTATAGGAATGATTACATGTTTTGCTTCCAAATTGTTAAAAGGAGAGACATATGGATTGCATAGAAGGTATAAATTAGTTGTTGTTGCCTTTTTATGTTTTTCTATTTGACAGAAATGAATCTTGAATTGTAATTCAATAGAAAGCTAGAGGGAGGATTATGTGTTGTGTTACCATTTTTTATTCTTGTCTTTAGGTATTATGGTTAAAATATATACAGGTTGAATCTGTTGGATCAGTTTTGAGTAGAGAATTGTATAAACACTTGTATTTAATGCTTTCAAATATTGTGTGAGAGAGGGTGAGGTTATGCGGTGCATCTGCTTAAAATTTGTTATGTATTGAATTCTATGTATGTATGTGTGTGTGCGCGCGTGCGCGCGCGTGCGTGTAACCCGCGCATTGCAGTGGTGACGACAATTTACAACGCAATACTCATTTTTGTTAGGTTACCAATCATCTCGTAATATATTGTATATCTCATGAGATAACGCATAATACGTTTGTTATTCGTAACGTTGTTATGGTCTATCTATTATATACTTATTGATGCAGTTTCGCGTGCAATCAAATGGCTCAAGAACAAGTTAATCAAAAACGATAAAGGAACCGAAAGGTTCAAGAACGTAGTTCTTTCTATTCAATAATAAACCAAAAACTAAATAGACAATAAACCCTAGCTCCCTACTTATAGGGTAAATCATAATGTAACTAGGAAACAAATACGATAAAATAGGAAATTGAAATCTAAATAAATAATAAAAATAAATAGAGTAAACTTCCGTTTTGCTCCCTGTGGTTTGGTCACTTTAACGGTTTTGCTCCAAACCTTTAAAAATAGCCATTTTACTCCCTGATGTTTCAGTTTTTTTGCCAGTTTGCTCCCCGCCTCTAACTCCATCCAAATTGTTTGTTTTTCCATTTTGCTCCTCGCAGGGAGCAAACTGGCAACAAAACCAAAACATCAGGGAGTAAAATGTCTATTTTTAAAGGTTTGGGGCAAAACCGTTAAAGTGACCAAACCACAGGGAGCAAAACGGAAGTTTACTCAAATAAATATTAATATAATCTGCATCACTTGTACTCTCTAAGGGGCTGTTTGGCAAGCCTCTTAATGAATCATTAAGAGGTTGGACCTCTTATTCGGACAGAGGTTAGCTGTTTGGTTGTGCCTCTTAATGGCAAACCTCTTAATGATTCAGTGCTGAATCATTCAGCAACTAGAACATGCTGAATGAAAAAAAAGACAAGTGTTACCCCCATTCACCCTCCCTCATCCCTTTACCTCTCTCTCGATCAGAATTCCCGGCGACCGGAGCCGTGATTCCGGCTCCCCTTTCTTCTGTCTGGCTAGACACCCACATGTACGGCGACCACCACCATGTACGGCGGCGGTGCGGCGGCGGTGCGGCGGCAGTGCACCCACATGTATCCCCCTTCGATACCAACAAACTTACACACTCCCTCTTCACTCTACTCTCCTCTCTCTCTCTCCTGTGAATACAGCCGACCACCACCATGTACGGCGGCGGTGCGGCGGAGCTGGGTAACGGCATTAGCAGCATCAAACGGGGAAGCTCCGACTCCAACAACGAACAAGAGATGATGATGATGGCGACGATTGAGGCGATTGACGATGATGGCGGTGGCGGAGAACTCAGCTCTGGCGATTGACGATGATGGCGGTGGCGGAGATGATGTTGATGATGATGATGGCGGTGGCGGAGATGATGTTGATTGACGATGATGGCGGTGGCGGAGATCGGTGGCGGAGAACTCAGATCGGTAGGGAGAGAAAGGGGAAGGGGGTGTGGGGGGGGGGGTGATGAATACTGATGAATGATGATGATGATAGGGTTTTATATAAAAATTCTATAATGGGTTTATTTTGTGGGTAGGGGTAAAAATGTCATTTTACACTGTCATTCAGATATGGAACCAAACAGCACTTTACTGGTTCAGCACTTACCCATTCAGACCCTCTTACCCATTCAGACCTCTTATTCATTCAGCACTTAATCATTCAGAAGTTGCCAAACAGCCCCTAAGATGTGAATATATTGCTTACATGAATGATCATGACTTTTAGCTTATATAGTATCTTTAAGATTAGTAGTTCTTGTAATATGGCAAAATATGGTATTATGTAGAGATGAGCATAATCGGGTATTTTTAATACCTGGAACCGGGTACTACCCGTACCCGGGTACTGATAACACTGAGTGGAAGCGGGTACACTGAAGAACCGGGTCCGGGTTGAACCCGGGTAGAAGTCAAAAAAAGTGTAACCGATGTAACAGGTTACGGGTATTGTCGAACCGGGTTCGGGTATAGTTTGGAACCGGGTATGTCGGATACTGACAGGAACCGGTTCTTTCTGGTATTTGAAATCAAAAGCTGCAGAACACTGTTTGGAACCGGTTCCAACGGATATATGACCGTTGGAAACCGATTTTATATTAAAAAAATTGGTGTTTTTTTCCTATAAAACCCAAATTTTTACCCTTCACTCCCATTATTACCCAAGTTCTTCATTACCTTCAATTACTACTCCAAAAATTCATCAAACGAAGAGAGAATGGCATGCTGTAACGCCTCGCTTTTTCGTAACTTTCCATATTTAGAAAACGTGTCTTGTATATCTATTTTTGGAAACCTTGCTTCTCTTGTTATCGTATTTCGCTTTGTAAACCGAGAATTCAATCATAATAACATTCTTATTTTATACAAATTATACCTTTACTTATTCATTTATACTTATACGTTTCGATGCATTATACACTTGATGTCTTATTCGTGAATCTTGTAGACGTGTGTTCAACTTACAAATACATATCGTACATTCATGACTCATATACTTCGTATACGTTTATACGCCATTTGGACACTTGCAAATACTTATTTGTGGTTAACATACTTGTTGCATTTGATATATTATACACATTTATGTTAATCACTTATTTTATCTAGTTAAACATGTTCATTATTCATATTTAGACCTTGTGTTATGTTAAATAAGCATTGCCACATCTTAAACAAATAACATAAGTCACAAATATACATCTTAATGTAAAAAAAAAGATTAGAAGTTGCCTACAGGTCCGATCGGAACACCCTTCATGGCTGATTAGTTATTTTTTTTTAAAAGCTTATCATCCACTTAAACCACATAATGTTGCATTAATTAAATGGATATTATGTATATAACCTAACACCATACCTATGTTGTCTCAACACAACACAAAAAAAAAAAAAGAAAAGAAAAGTTGGTGGCTGAAACAGCCTTGCGGTCACAAGGCTTATGTCTGAATTGTTGGTTTGTTTTGATAAACTTATCACTAGCCAATTATATTAAAACAACATCTTTACATAATAGGCATGTTATACACATAACTTAATATTCAAAACAAGAAAAATAATAATGTTAAGGCTGGATACAGCCTTCCGTTCACAGCCTTAATGGCAGATTTAAGTGGTTTTTTTATTAGTTTAACATCCAACTAATTACCATTAATGCCAACCAATTTAACCCTAAATCATTCCCTATAAATACCAACTTATGACCAGCCCCTTTACCACTTTTGCAACACTAAAACACTCTCAAACTCTCTCCAAATCGCAGCTGATTCCATAAGTTCGAGTAGAAATACCAACATTCACAAAAATGAGCATAACTCACTCATTTCTTATCCGATTCACTCGATTCTTTTTCCTACTTCTTTGTATTGACCTTAGCTACGTTTCCATTGGTTATCCTTGGAAAACCAGGCCCTGGAATGTCGCCAAAAGGGCTCCAAAGTTGACTGATTTTTTTGTTCTTGATTCAAACTTTGATAAACTTGATTAAACTTGAGGAAACTCATCTCAAACCTATGTCCTTATGCTTATAACCACATCTATGGTTAGTTAAGCTTAAAAACAAGGTTGAGACATGTAAAATCAGAGGTGCAAACCTCACAAACTTTCTGTTTTGGTCAAGGGTTTAAACCCACAAGTGATGTTCAAGCCTTAAGCTTGATGAATGTATGATTTAGGATTAGCTTGGGCTATCCTACTTGAAAATCCACACATTGCTTGTTGTTTTCTCTTAGATTAGTTGTTCTTATTCCATTACTTGTAAGTTCATGACCCTCCTTGAATGTTCATAACATCAAGTGTAGTGGTGAACATCTAGAGGTACCTAAATGGAAGACTTGTTCTTCCTACCTCCTACATGACTTCCATGATACAAAGAGGTTCCTAAATGGTGGATTTATCATCCTACCTCCTACTTAACCTATATTATATAATATTCACTACATACTACTTATATGTATATTCCAAATAATCGAACCTTTGATGACGAATTTGTATTCATTTGTCAAGGTGTTTGATTACACCATCTAAAACATATGTGTTAAATATGATTACTTTTGCATATGTACTTTCCATATTCCTTTTAAATTCCAAATCTCGACTCTAAACCTACCTTGAACTTTAACCCTTATACATTTATCCTCCCAATCGCATATACTCGTCAACACTTGGATAATCGGAAGAATTAGCAATATTGTGAGTATACTTGACCCATTTTTACCGTTTTCACACTTTTGGGTGTAACATGTTTTTATATACAAAACACACTTAGTATACATATTCTTATGAAAATACATAAACAAACAATCCAATACATGCTTACTATTTGTTATGCTTGATTCGTGTTTTCTGGGTGATTCTTATGTGATGAACTTGTCATTAGCTTTGTACAAGCCTCCACTTAACATGTATAGCGCTATAGGAGTAACGCACCACCCGTGAACGAGAGGTCATGTTAGGTTTATTCATTCATACTTAAGTAAACAGAGGGTTGACTTGTAAATCGCATGCCGGTTTATACGTTAATCTTGATAACTAGGTTTGCCATGTGGATTGTTCCTTATTATTTTATTACTTATATACTACGCACCAAACTTGCATGCTCGCCAATACTTTTGTATTGAACCACACTTTTAAAACATGTTGTAGGTTTAGCAATGATGTTTGTGATGCATGGAATCTAGTAGGATGCTTAGATACACACTTTAAACTTGTATTCTTATTGTATTGTTTTTCGTTATTTATGTTGTATTTGTTTCAAATCCTTGTAATTGACACTTTAAAAATGGAATGAAACTTATTATTTATATACATGTCACAAATATTAGCGTTATGATGTCTCGAGCAATCTATTTCGTCTCACTCCGATGTTTCCGCCATCGGTTGGGGTGCGACAGATTGGTATCAGAGCCATAACTATAGGGAATTAGGAAAATTGCCATGCTTTTGACCTAGTTTATAGTTAAGCACCAAATTCGACCATACTTTCTTCACATGCTATTTTTATGAAATATCTTTATGTGCTATTCTTGAAATGTCTCTTACGTGTTATTTTCTTGAAATGTTTTATGTGCTTATACTTGTTATTATTTATTTTGAACCAACGTCTTTTTACACGTTTATACTAAAATCGAAACCACTCGTAATACACAAACGAGACGACTTAACCAAAATAGGCGTGAAACCCACAATTTGATGAACAACGCTCAATCCATCTACTTTTTCTTTTTACATGAAATTCACCATCAAGTTAGGAGTGAAATCCTCACCTTGATGGAGAAATTCAAATTTCAAATTCTAGTGGACCCTCGTCAAAGTGTTGAAATTAAATTTCGACCCGACGAGTACCAACCACACTTAGGATACGAAATCGTCAAGTTAGGGGTGAAACCCGCACCTTGTTGACTAGTTCCACTCCTTGATTTTTATAAATCCCGCCAAGTCTCGAAATTTCGATTGATATGGGACATGTAACCGGAAGGGTAAATACCGTTAACCGACTTGTCGGCGAGAGTATTCCACCTATTAGGCCAAAGCATGCTCCTCAAATTCGAAAGACTTTTCGACCACTTTGGTTAGTCAAAGTTCCATTTCGGAACCATCCAAGTTTTAATCAAACCTATATTTTACTATTATCAACCTTATGCGATGCAATTCTCTCTTTTCAAATTCGAATTTATTCTGAGATTATTTCCTTACACACATATCATACTAAATCTTTTCATACACTTATACGTATTTCACATGGATGATTTCGAAAACATCACCGATTAGATTTACATTTCTTATAACCACAAAATGGAGACGTATCATCGAGATAGGAGTGATTTCCTTACCTTGATGATTAACTCCACTCCCTCTTTTCTTAAAACGACCTGACCAACGAGTTAGGGGCGATTCCCTTCCCTAGGTGATCGTTACCAAAACTTTCCTTCAAAAATATTTTATTATACAAACCCGATCATGTTTTTTACCTAAATCATTTATCATTATTCAAAATACCTCCTTATACCAATTTCAAAATGCATTGTTTTATCAAACGTATTCCTTATCCCATACTTTATTTCACGTAAATCACATACGCGAAATACTTAGTTATACCACCAATGTTTTGCTTCCCGATTTTCAAAATACAACGAAATTCTACCCATCTACTTAATCGGTCTAATGAATCTCTTGCCCACAAATTTCATACTTGACATAATCACTAAAACGCACTCACATTGTATCATTATACTAAGGACTTTCATCCTCAATCGAAAATTAAACCAACTTATCTCACATTCCTATGAGATCTTATAGTTATTATAGGATCGTTTTACTAAAACTACTTTCAATGTTCATAAATCATTTTACTAAAACACTTTTCAACGATCACTAAGTTCATCATGCTAAATTTCTTTTAAGATCAACGTTTTCACGAGAACTTCCAAATTTTAATTTCTTATTTTAATGCAAGATCCTTTGAAATGATGCAAACTTATTATTTACAAAGAACTTTCTATACACCGCTCAATATGTCATTTAAATTCAAAATACGTGGGCAAGAAAACTTCGTAGGAACCGAAAATTTTCAACGTACGTAAATTCTTTTAAAACAAGAGTAGAATTTCCGTTCTTTTACAAAGCACATCTCACATAATCAATAGATGCTTTACATACTTTTGACATCCATAAACTAGATTCTACATTACAAGTCAAACTCAATCTATTTTGATTTGATAAACTCAACGTTTTGCTCAAACAACTATACGTGCATATCATCGTACATGTTTTAGTCAATATCTGACGATAATTTCACTTAAACCGTTCGCTTTTACATACTCAACCTTTTGATCGTTTTTATATGCTTATATTTGTTATGTTTCAAATACTATATACGCAATCATTATTATTCGTACTTGCACTCATACTCATACTCATACTCATACTCATAACAACACGTTTTATGCTCATATTTGTACTCATATTCATATTCATACCCATACGTTTTATGTTCATACTTTTACTAACATGCGTATTCATACTTAAACTTATACTTATGCTCATACTTTTATTCATACTCATAATTCATACATTCATACCTGTGCGCGAGCGAAACCCGAGGGATTCGCTTACGTTGGTCTCATACATACTAAAACGTAAATATACATTCTTATACATACTCATTTTTTATTTTCAAATTATGTATACCCTGATTCATACACAACTAGTACAAGCTATGCGGATCATGCGACGATCAATATAATCACGGGTGCACACGGGATTATAGTGATAGGCGTATGAGGCCCATAGAGTGTACTACTGTGTATGGTAAGACACGGAAAGTAACATGATGCGAATAACGAAACGGACGTAACACTCGTCAACACCTGGATAATCGGAAGAATTAGCAATATTGTGAGTATACTTGACCCATTTTTACCGTTTTCACACTTTTGGGTGTAGCATGTTTTTATATACAAAACACACTTAGTATACATATTCTTATGAAAATACATAAACAAAAAATCCAACACATGCTTACTATTTGTTATGCTTGATTCGTGTTTTCTGGGTGATTTGTAACAACTCTCATTGAAAGTCATATTTATTAAATTAAATTGTCCAATAGGAAACCCTAATTGAGACACCCAAGTGATTCTGCACAAACCCTAAAATTTTCAGAACAATCGGAATCAGGATCAGGGCCCCTAAAACTCAGGGGCGGTAAACCCTAGTTACGATTATTTATAGAAAATGTTGTCAAAATTTAAATTTACGAAATCATCAAGTCAGCAAGGCTAGTCCCAGTCTTGGCAACCCTATGAAGATTCTGTGACCCTTACGGACCGTAAGGGTTGAGTCTTACGGTCCGTAAGCTAGTCCAAATTCATGTATAAATAGTAGAGAGTGGCACTTGATTTCTGGAATTAAAACGACGAACAAACTCGCACTACACACTGAATTACGTTCCGTATACTATCAAAACACACACGAATCCTGATTTGCTGTCGCAAAACAGGGTAATAACTCGATCGCTATTACGATTCATTTTCAGATCGATCAATGTACTCAATGGATGTTTAAGTGCTGCCCACATTAGGGTGATGCTTTGTCATTAGTAGTTAATTTGATGGATGTTTAAGCATAGCACTTTGTCATTCGTTGTGAGGGTTGATCTCGTGAGTTATCGTAAATGCTGTATTGATTACTAACCCAGTTTTGTGTGCATTATTATTTAAATTAGGTTAACAAGGCTAATCCATAGACTAGACTCTGTCCGTGTTAAATCTGCAATGTGAGTCATTCTCTTTTTATCAAATTTAATTTCAAAAGCATGTTTATTTTCAAAGGTTATAATTACAGTGATTAAGTTTATGTAATCACCAAGTTACAGCCGGTATGTGGGGTTTTGTATACATTACTTGATAATCTTCACCATTGGGGCAGCCAAGGGGTGATATGACCATAATCACAGACACCATTGGACGAATGGGCCAATGGGTCGAGTGATAAAGTACTGTGGGTAGTTGGTTGATATCAGAAACATTGTAATCTTCCTTAATACTGTAAATTATAACAAATGTGTCGTTTTAGTAAATAGAATGATTCACTCAGTATTTCCTGCTGACAAAACCTTTTTCAAACATGTTTCAGGTGATCTGTTGTAATTCAGGAAAAGTGCTGTGGAGCATTTCAAGCTTGAGAAAGTGGCTCATTATAAAATAAAGAAATATGTTTTGTAAAATAAAGATTTCTCCGTGAAATCATAGTATTGTAAATTACCGTGGTTTTATCCCGAGTTGTGAAATAAAATAATCGGGAAAATTTTAGCTTTACAACGATCCTGATGATAAACTTCCGCTGTTAAACTCAATTAAATAAATACCACGGAATTTCTGTCCCGCGGCTCCTGAAACGGGTCAAACCGGGTCGGGGGCCGTGACAGAAAAAGGTGGTATCAGAGCCACTGAGTTAAGCTAATTAAGTATTTAGAAATACTTAATTTTTTCCTGATTACTATTATGTGATTATGTGTTTTATTATCTGACTATTTGTTAGTTACAGTATGGGTAAGCAAAAGATTTCAAACATCTATCTTAAATTAGATAGGTCATCCAACGAGAAGGGAAGTTCATCCCAAACCAAATCCTCAAAACTCCCTGCAATTCCTGAAGAAGGAATATTTGTTCGAAAAGCCCAATACGAGAAACCACTTTCTCCGGATAAAAGAAGTTTGATTTTTAAGAAAATTCAGGAGAAAATAAAGAAAGCCCGAGAGAAGAAAGTTAAACAGGAAACCCAGGAATTAACCAGTAAAACACCTTGGGAGGACAAATTAGATAAAAAAAATGGGCGGACCTTTATATGCTAGCCACTGTAGCAATAAATGCTAATCTCTAAAATACCATGACTTCGGAGTAGCAACCTTATCACTTACAAGCCCAAAATATCATCTAGTAAATAAATGAAACCTGGTATGTTTAAAATTGTTCATTTTCTTTTGTGTAAATTAGTCACAGGATATGCAATAAAATTTAAAGGTTATTTCTAAAAAAATTTGTTATAAATTTTAACTTAGCATTTTTGTATTTTACTTGTATATTAAACAGCATGAATGAGTTATCGGAAGCCCTAGAGAATCTCAACCTATACCCTGTAAACCTAGAAGTTTCTAAAGAATTTACTGGGTATTTTCCTGATGTGGAACAACTTGTAGAATTCAACGCTCCACCTTTGAAAAAACCAAAACCAAAGAAAAGAATGAAATACGTATGGGGGAGTCGTATACGTAGGAAAAAGCCAGCTACGAAACTTCCTAAAATAAACAATCCTTTAGAAAAAGGAAAAGAAATTGTAACCAGGGAAAGTGCTAGACAGCAGGAGATGGAGACTGAAGTCAAGGAAGATTCTAGGCAAATGGGAATGCAGTTTGAGGAATATTCTAAGGAAATAGAAATGGAGGTTGGAAAAGGTTCTAGACCAACTTAGCTGGAAATTGGAGAAAGCTCCAAACAAAACCAAGGAATGACTTTTCAGGAGGAAATAGATTTTATATTGGCAAGCTGTGATACTATTCAACCTGTCAATACAAATATTTTTACTCGTCCTATTGAAAATCAACTCCCTATAAATCTTGAACCAGCAATCCCAGAACCAATAGTCCACTCCCAACCTTTAGGAATGGACGAATGGTGGACGAATGATTGGCAATTCCAAAACATTGTCAACGATCCTTATTCCTTTCTTCCCCAGTTTGATCCAGAACCTCTACCCAATCCACCAATGAGTAATGAGAATATGGCTGAACTCCGCCATTTTGGTGAAGAGCTGATGGATGCGGGAAATAGAATCCGGGAGATAGGGGGACAAATTGCCTGGAAATATGATGAAAGGGAGCTTCGTTTTTAAAACAAATGACGGAAGATAGGAGGTTGTTGAAACTGTGGTTGTGTAATAGTAATATTAATGAAAACCAGTATGTGTAAAATAAATAATAAAACGGTTGTATATAGAAGCATGATATAATCTATAAAACAAATGAAATTTTAGAAAATTTACAATTTTGTTTGTATATTCGTTTACATGATTATGTGCAATTAATTGTGACATTGGATTATTTCTTTTATACTAATTATTTATCTATAAATTAATTATCAGATGGCAAACATTGGTAATGAACCAGTAAATGAAGTAAATCAATCCGAACAAATTCAGGAAGAACAATTATTAACTAGGCAAGATATAGAAGATATCGTTGCACAAGGAATAGCCAATGCTATTCCAGCAATCGTTGCTGCTGTTCAAAAACCTGCCGAACCTCAACAAATTATTCCTAGTAAACGTATTTCTGAAGATAACTTCAGTAATAGCGTAAATGGAGGCGATAATCACGATAATGAACCACGGCAAGCTCCACTCCCTAAGAAAATGAAAGCCGCAACACCTGGTTGCACTTTCAAAGAATTTCTTGCCTGTAAACCCATTGAATTTGCAGGCAATGAAGGAGCAACTGCATCACTGCGTTGGTTAGAAAAAACCGAGGCAGTAATTGCAATAAGTAAATGTGACAAAAACGATCAAGTCATGTATGCATCAAATATTTTCAAAGAAGGGGCGCTCGAATGGTGGAACACGGTGTCACAAGCTAAAGGAAGAAATAAGGCTTACGCCATGAACTGGGAAGAATTTAAGATTCTTGTAGAAAGGAAATTCTGTCCCGAATATGAAAAAGATCAAATGGCAAATAAGTTCCTAAATCATCGGATGATGGGTGTAGATTGTCGCGGTTATACTTTGACATTTTTCGAATATGCTAGAGTGGTACCAACACTGGCTTCGCCAGAACCGGTACTCATTTCTCGCTATATTTGGGGATTAATTAGCGAAATCCGCAATATCGTTAAAGCTGCGAGACCTCGCACTATTGACGATGCAGTGGAACTAGCCAACACCCTAACTGATGAACTGGTACGCACAAGAGATGAAGACAGGAAAAAGGACTTGGCTCAGAAAAATACCTAAGGATTTCGTATGGGTAATAGTAATAACTTCAAGAAAAGAGGAACGGGGCAATCTTCAAACCCACCTTTCTGCAGGAATTGCAAAAGAAAACATTTTGGAAGATGTAATGTAACCTGCAACCTTTGCAAAGCTGTAGGACATCGTGAAGAAAACTGCAGAAAGAAAACCATAATCTGTTTTAACTGTGGAGAAGCGGGGCATTATAAAACAGAATGTCCTAAATTAATCAAACCAGCAGACAACAAACCCAAGGCGACCGACGGAGCTACTAAGAAGAATGTCAGAGCATTCCAGCTGACCACTCAAGAAGCAGAACTCATTCCAGATGTTATAGCTGGTACGTTCCTAGTTCACAACGTATACGCAAAAGTATTATTTGACTCTGGTGCAAACCAAAGTTTTATCAATACTTCATTCTGCCAAGCTCTTAAGTTACCTTTAAACAACATTAGGCAAATTTTTACAGTCGAAACGGCTGATGGGAATTCCGTTAAAATAGATAAAGTTCTGCAAAATGTAGAAATAGAACTTTTAAGTCATAAATTTTCTGCAACCCTATTTCCTATGAAATTAGCTGAATTTGATGTTGTGTTAGGAATGGATTGGTTAGTAGCCAACTATGCTCGAATTCTTTGTGATAAGAATTCCATAGAAATTCAGGCATCCACTGGAAAAGTCATTATGATTACAGGAAATAAACCACGTAAACCTATGAAGTTCATATCAGTAATGAAAGTTGCTAGTTATGAACGAAAGCAAGGAATAGTATATATGATTTCGGTAATCATTAGCACTAAGGGTAAAGAACTTAAGGAAATTCCTGTAGTCTCAGAATACCCAGAGGTATTCCCAGAAGAATTACCAGGATTACCACCAGATAGGGAGGTAGAGTTTAGGATTCATCTAATTCCAGGAACTATACCGATAGCCAAGACACCTTATCGATTAGCTCCCACAGAAATGTTGGAACTGAAAAAACAATTAGATGAATTACTAAGCAAATGATTCATACAACCTAGTTCATCCCCGTGGGGAGCGCCTGTGTTATTTGTTAAGAAAAAGGATGGTTCCATGCGAATGTGTATTGATTATAGAGAATTGAATAAGGTTACAATTAAGAATCGATACCCATTACCTAGGATTGATGATCTTTTCGATCAACTTCAAGGAGCTAGATATTTTTCTAAGATAGATTTACGTTCCGGATATCATTAATTGAAGGTACAAGAAGAAGACATACCTAAGACTGCTTTCAGAACTAGGTATGGTCATTACGAGTTTACAGTCATGCCCTTCGGATTAACGAATGCACCTGCAGCATTCATGGACATGATGAATAGGATCTGTAAACCATATTTGGATAAATTTGTAATTGTCTTCATAGATGATATACTTATTTATTCAAAAAGTCAGGACGAACATTGTCAGCACTTGCATGCACTCTTAACTTTATTAAGAAAAGAAAAACTGTATGCCAAATTCTCGAAGTGTGAATTTTGGTTGCAAGAAGTGCAATTATTAGGACACATGGTGAATCACGAAGGTATTCATGTAGATCCTGCTAAGATAGAGGCGATTACCAATTGGAAGGTTCCACAAACTGCAATGGAAATTAGAAGTTTTATAGGTTTAGCTGGCTACTATAGACGGTTTATTAAGGATTTTTCCAAGATAGCTGTACCATTAACTAAGCTAACCTGTAAAGCAGTTAAGTTTGATTGGGGACCTAAACAAGAAGAAGCTTTTAGGATTCTAAAGCAGAAATTAACCAATGCACCAATCTTAGCCTTACCAGAAGGAACTAAAGATTTTGAAGTATATTGTGATGCTTCAAAACTAGGATTTGGTTGTGTGCTAATGCAACGCAAGAAGGTAATTGCGTATGCCTCAAGACAATTGAAAAAGCATGAAGAAAACTATACGACTCATGATTTAGAATTAGGAGCCGTAATATTTGCCCTGAAAATTTGGAGACATTATCTGTACGGAAGTAAGTTTACTATCTATACAGATCATAAAAGTTTAAGATATATATTTGGGCAAAAAGAGTTAAGTATGAGGCAAAGGAGATGGATGGAAATCCTAAGTGACTACGACTGTGATATTCAATATCATGAAGGAAAGGCAAATGTAGTTACAGATGCCTTAAGTCGTAAGTACCATGAAAGACAACGACGGGTTCGTGCTCTCAGATTAAATCTACAGTTAGATTTAATGGAACAACTGAAGTATTTTCAAGAAATAGCAATAGAAGATGTTGCTGAAGGAATGAAGGGACGAATAAAAGATTTAGAACAAGGAGCTGATGGAATTTGGAGATTCCATAAGAAAAGGATATGGGTACCAAAATAGGGAGAATTAAGAAATAAGATCTTGGAGGAAGCTCATAAATCTAGGTATACCATACACCCAGGAAACAATAAGATGTACCAAGATTTAAGAAAGAATTTCTGGTGGATAGGCATGAAGAAGGATATAGCTAAGTATGTATCAAAGTGTCTTACTTGTTCACAAGTTAAGGCAGAACATCAGAAACCTTCAGGTCTACTACAACAATTAGAAATGCCGGTATGGAAATGGGAACTCATAACAATGGATTTTGTTACTAAGTTGCCCAAAACCAGAAAAGGTAATGATGCGATTTGGGTAATTGTAGATCGATTAACCAAATCAGCTCATTTTCTACCCATGAAGGAAACCTTTAGCATGGAAAGATTGGCAAAGTTGTATGTAGATGAAGTCGTATCCTTACATGGAGTTCCACTCTCCATTGTATCAGATAGAGATAGTCGGTTCACTTCTCATTTTTGGACAAGTTTCCAGAAAGCAATGGGAACTCGACTAAACTTAAGTACTACATATCATCCACAAACAGATGGGCAAAGTGAAAGGACGATCCAAACTCTAGAAGACATGCTCCGAGCATGTGTAACAGATTTTGGTGGAAATTGGGACGATCACTTACCATTAATTGAATTCTCCTATAACAATAGTTATCATTCAAGCATTGAAACTGCCCCATTTGAAGCACTGTATGGAAGAAAATGCAGAACTCCAGTTTGTTGGGCAGAAATAGGAGAAAGTCAATTATCAGGTCCGGAGATTGTACAAGAAACGACTGATAAAATTACACAAATCAAGGAAAGGCTGAAAACGGCTCGAGATCGCCAGAAGAGTTATGCAGACAATAGATGCAAGCCATTAGAATTCCAAGTTGGAGACAGAGTACTGTTAAAAGTTTCTCCTTGGAAAGGAGTTGTTAGATTCGGTAAGAAAGGAAAGCTAAGTCCAAGATACGTAGGACCATTTCCAGTAATCCAACGTATAGGAACAGTTGCTTATCGTTTACAACTACCAGAAGAATTAGCTGGAGTACATGATGTATTTCATGTATCCAATATCAAGAAATGTCTAGCAGACGAATCTCTGGTAGTACCTCTTCAAGACATAGAGGTAAACGAAAAGTTACAATTTGTTGAGAAACCTCTTCAGATAGAAGACAGAAAAGTGAAGTTTCTCAAGCACAAACGACTAGTGCTAGTTAAAGTAAAGTGGGATTCAAAGAGAGGAACTGAATACACTTGGGAGCTGGAATCAGAAATGAAGCGAAAGTATCCACACTTATTCCAGTAAATCTCGAGGACGAGATTTTTATTAAGGTGGGGAAAATGTAACAACTCTCATTGAAAGTCATATTTATTAAATTAAATTGTCCAATAGGAAACCCTAATTGAGACAACCAAGTGATTCTGCACAAACCCTAAAATTTTCAGAACAATCGGAATCAGGATCAGGGCCCCTAAAACTCAGGGGGGGTAAACCCTAGTTACGATTATCTATAGAAAATGCTGTCAAAATTTAAATTTACGAAATCATCAAGTCAGCAAGGCTAGTCCCAGTCGTGGCAACCCTATGAAGATTCTGTGACCCTTACGGACCGTAAGGGTTGAGTCTTACGGTCCGTAAGCTAGTCCAAATTCATGTATAAATAGTAGAGAGTGGCACTTGATTTCTGGAATTAAAACGACGAACAAACTCGCACTACACACTGAATTACGTTCTGTATACTATCAAAACACACACGAATCCCGAATTGCTGTCGCAAAACAGGGTGATAACTCGATCGCTATTACGATTCATTTTCAGATCGATCAATGTACTCAATGGATGTTTAAGTGCTGCCCACATTAGGGTGATGCTTTGTCATTAGTCGTTAATTCGATGGATGTTTAAGCATAGCACTTTGTCATTCGTTGTGAGGGTTGATCTCGTGAGTTATTGTAAATGCTGTATTGATTACTAACCCAGTTTTGTGTGCAGTATTATTTAAATTAGGTTAACAAGGCTAATCCATAGACTAGACTCTGTCCGTGTTAAATCTGCAATATGAGTCATTCTCTTTTTTTCAAATTTAATTTCAAAAGCATGTTTATTTTCAAAGGTTATAATTACATTGATTAAGTTTATGTAATCACCAAGTTACAGCCGGTACGTGGGGTTTTGTATACATTACTTGATAATCTTCACCATTGGGGCAGCCAAGGGGTGATATGACCATAATCACAGACACCATTGGACGAATGGGCCAATGGGTCGAGTGATAAAGTATTGTGGGTAGTTGGTTGATATCAGAAACATTGTAATCTTCCTTAATACTGTAAATTATAACAAATGTGTCGTTTTAGTAAATAGAATGATTCACTCAGTATTTCCTGCTGACAAAACCTTTTTCAAACATGTTTCAGGTGATCTGTTGTAATTCAGGAAAAGTGCTGTGGAGCATTTCAAGCTTGAGAAAGTGGCTCATTATAAAATAAAGAAATATGTTTTGTAAAATAAAGATTTCTCCGTGAAATCATAGTATTGTAAATTACCGTGGTTTTATCCCGAGTTGTGAAATAAAATAATCGGGAAAATTTTAGCTTTACAACGATCCTGATGATAAACTTCCGCTGTTAAACTCAATTAAATAAATACCACGGGATTTCTGTCCCGCGGCTCCTGAAACGGGTCAAACCGGGTCGGGGGCCGTGACATGATTCCTATGTGATGAACTTGTCATTAGCTTCGTACAAGCCTCCACTTAACATGTATAGCGCTATAGGAGTAACGCACCACCCGTGAACGAGAGGTCATGTTAGGTTTATTCATTCATACTTGCGTAAACAGAGGGTTGACTTGTTAATCACATGCCAGTTTATACGGTAATCTTGATAACTAGGTTTGCCATGTGGATTGTTCCTTATTATTTTATTACTTATATACTACGCACCAAACTTGTATGCTCGCCAATACTTTTGTATTGAACTACACTTTTAAAACATGTTGCAGGTTTAGCAATGATGTTGGTGATGCATGGAATCTAGTAGGATGCTTAGATACACACCTTACAGCCACTTAAACTTTAAAAGTGGATTGTTCTAAGGTCCATAGACAAATTACCAGTACTAATTCACCTCTAAAGTTCTTCAAGGGAAAATCTCACTGCACAATTATGCCATTAGACTAGACATAAGCAACGAGACTATCCATTATTCAAAAGAACAGTTGGATAAGTAAATTAGGTAGTCACTTACTAATGATATTTAAGTCTGATAATTCTTTAATATTCCTATTAACACATGATTAGTTGACTCTGGTTTTAACCGTTTCCTTACCAGAAGTCAACAAATAACTAACATGAGAGTTAGTGACAAAATTAAATGTTAAGACTATAAGAACCATAATAAGCAGTCTTCTAACAACGTCTTTCGATACCTTATATATTCTGAAGATTAATCAGAATATAGTATCATAAGTAAGCAATGTTATGAAGCTTGTGAGGCTTGCATAGTCAACATAAAGTCACACTTACCTTAAACTCTCATTTTATTTGTTCTAAATATCTGGATTGAAACATTACTAAGATAAAACTAGATGATACCTTACACTTTCACAACTTTTGTCATCATGTAAATGAGAATTTGACAAAAGGAGAATGAGACTTATAAATTTCATCCATTATAACCAAAATTCATGAGAAATCATGACAAGGTAAATGAGGATGATTTTTTTATCTAATCTCATTCTAAGTGATTTTAAATCATGACGTTACAGCCCTAAATATGACTTGGCTTAAGGAATAAGTATGGGTCCATCATAAGTCATTCATTGACATTTGTGGAACTTATTCCAAATGGAATATTCAGACATAATTCATTTTTCATTTAAAAGACTATCAACTTGTATCTAAATTTTGTCGCATATGGCCCACGGTCTTAGAAGAAATCTATTCATATATATACTTAATAAGATTTCTATTAAATATGTCCCTAAGTTTCCTATGATATATGGACATTAAAGAAATCAAATAAAGTCTAACGTATATATAATAGGTTCTCACGTCACGTAGCTCATTGAAACTTCTCTTGTAGCATTCTAGAGATATTAAAGATCAGTGGGAGAATTAAGTGTCTTAATAATAACTTGCAATAGTTGCAAGAGGTGGGGAGTGAAAACTTTATATTACTTCAATTTACACCTCTTGTACAAGACACCGCTCCATCACGACACTGTTCCATAAAAAAAGTATCTCCTTAAAATCTAATGCTACTCTTACAAAAGTTTCATTGTTGCTTAATTGTGGGCACACTTAGATTTCTTACCTAAACTAACATAATACTCAACAAGAGAAATCACAACGACTAACGTCATTAACTTGTTTCTCTATTAGAATTTGTTGGTCGTTAAATATTGACCCTAAGCATGCTGAGTTCCTAAAGATTTCTAAGGTCAGTGGGAACAGTCAAAGTCCTTATCATGATTTGCAAGGAATACAAGAGGCGGGGGGAAGAGTGTCATTAAATTTCACTCCGAATTTAACTCCGATTACACCTCTTGTACACCATACTGCACCAACTCTTATAGACTTAGAATCCTAAAACTGATAGAAACCTAACCAAGAGCTAATCCATAAATTGAAACTTCTAATAAACCCAATAATCAACTTAGGAGGTCATCTAAGTTTAAAAACCTACTAACTTTGATGATTACATAACCTCCCTAACTGAAGTTGAACTGGATTTTGGAAATGTTTAATGATCCTATATCTTCAAATTAAGCCATTAGTGTCAATCAATCCTCTAAATGGAACAAAACTGTTTTCTAGTAAAACTGATTTTATGTGTTCGTATAACGTTTGGGATTTGATTGAATTACCTAAGAGTGTTCATAACTAAACCAAATCCTGATATAAGCGTTAAGACACAAAGATGCATGATTGATTGTCAAAGGTTGTACTCAGGAAGAGATAAATTATTAAAGAATCTTTATTACATATCTAACAAAAGATTTCTTTGAGGATCATCACTGTTCTAGTAGCTTATAATAGTTTAAAGCTACATTAGATGAACATTAAAACAATTTTCCATGACAACTGACTTACACATTTACATGTTCATTAGATAACAACCTAAAGTTCTAAACTAAAGGTTAAAGAACACTTTATTTGTAAGCCAATAAAATCCATGTATGGGTTAATGCAAACATCATAATGTGATGAAATCTTAACGTAATTATTTTCATCAAGAATCAAGTGGATTAATGTACCTACCTCAAGGCTGTGTTCCAGAGATCCACTTAACAGGGGGAGGGGAGGGGAGGGAAAATGGGGTTTTTTTGGCCTGAAAATAGACTTTCCAATTTGGAAAGACATGGAGGGGAGGGGAGGGAAGGGGAGGGATTTTTAACTCGGGAACACACCGCAAGATGAGTGGGAGCAACTAAATTAAACTTGTCTATGTAGATGATATTCTTTTGACAAGTATATGTTACATAAGTCAAAGCATTGTTAACACAAACTTTGATATAATAGACCTTAGAGATATCTCTTATGTAATAGATATCATAACATACCGAGATAGACCCAATGGGACAATATTATCGTTCCATAAGTTTAACATTAAATGGGTCCTTACACATGTAACAAATAATATTGCTCTCCTTTAGAGGATAATAGGATAAATGAGATTATTTATTTACGCTTCATTAACTAGAAGCCTTATGTAAGTTCAAGTCTACACTCGTTTAGATATTACTCACATTGCAACACACTAGATTAATGTGAAGCATCTAATGGAGTATTACAATATCTTTAAAATAAACGAGAGACTATAATTTAAAGAAGAAGTGAGAACTCAAACCGGTTTATTACTTTAACTTTGTGATATTCAAAGATGACAAAATGTAATTTTGGGTATATCCTTATGTCAGCAGACAAAACCTATCTCATGGAGGAGTCATAATAAACTGATAATAACAACCTAAGTTATAACGACATAATATAGTCACTAAATGTTGTTGGAAATTTATCAGTGGACTCATAAGTTTATTAACTCCATATAATTAATATTTTGAAGACTTAGTGTGATAAAGTCAGCTACCATGACTCATTGAACAGTAACAGTTCAAGAGGTGCTGCATTAAATTTCGATACACAATTAATTATTTGTTTATGAACGAATTGAGGAAACTAAGTTTTGTATCGAAAACATTCATGATATGCTTAAGGATCCTATAACTGAAGGGCTATTACCCATAAGTCTTATTAAGAGAGCTCATAGACGGGTATTAATCAATGGCCGTGCGCAATTGCATATCGTACTATGAATGACTAACTATTAATTAATTTTCCTCATCAGTTTGATTTTGTATGTCTCTTAGAATATGTTCAACTGGTATAATGGCATATAGACAAATAAAGTTACAAATCAAACAAAGGGCTTATGCGTATTTTGATCATAACGACTAGGTTTTAAATTAAGGCTATAGTATGACTAATGGGGGTCCTGAGTCGCATAATGATTCAACGGCTGTATTTCTCTGCTATAGTACTTGTTTAAGGCTAAAATGAGTGTTAACTCCTGATCAGGGTTATCTAATACTCATAGTAAATGATTACTCGGCTAAGTGGGAGAATGTAAGATTAAATATATTATGATTTAATATTTAATCTAGTAGCCATTATAATCATTTACATTATATAGATCAAAATATATAATAACCTATTAAATAATTAGTTGGTAATTGTTGATGAACCATATTACCCTTATTAACTAATTAGGTTTCCTCCTGGGTGCTTATATAAGGAGAATTATGTAGAGGTTAAAAGGTTACACACTTAGACATAACCTAATAGTAATAACATCAAGCTCGCCTCTCTCTCCATAACTGATACCCTTTTCGGTTTAGTCATCACCATCATCAGTCAGCACCCTAAGGAGGAACCAGATCACACTGACAAACATGTCGAACTCGATGGCATCATCTATCACTGGATTCTCCACTGCACTGTCTACTGTAACATATATGTTTTCATGTTTTCCATTATGTTTAAACAGAACTGAACCAGCAGTATAAACTGCAAACACTAGACTTTTGATCATGTGGATTTGTGGCCCTATCAAATATTCAGATCAAGCAATTGAACTGACCGGTTCTTAAAAAATTAAATATGTTATTTATGAAAGCCAAAAACAACGATTTAAATATAAGAATCAAACATATTCTTAAGAGTCTAAGATGGAACATCATTTATAACTTGGTTTGATTAGAAATAAAAAGAAAATAATTCTGATAAATTTAGTTAAAAAAGAAAATTAAAATGAGTTGATCAAGAAAAAAAATGTGATAATAGGTTGACTGAATATCAAACAAAAAAAGAATTATAATAGATTAGTAAAAAATAAAGTAAAAACACCCATTTTTGTAAATATTTTTTAAATCACCCATTTTGATAACTAATTTTTCCACCAACACTCTTTTAGAAAAAAAAAAAAAAAACTCAGAATTTCATGTCAAACATCTTTTAACTTTTCAAAAAGAGTTAAATGCTCAGATAGTCCCTGTGGTTTGCCGTTTTTCACCTTTAGTCCCTAACTTTCTAAAATTATAGCTATAGTCCCCAACTTTTCAATTTTCGTTCCCGGATAGTCCCTAAGCCTAACATCAGTTAGTTTTTGGTGTTAAGTGCGTGTGAAATAACATAAATACCCTTATTTGTTAAATTAATAATTAAAATATTAAAAGAAATATAGATAACACTTAAAAATGATATGGGACCCACCGCCCACCCACCATCTCCATCTCTCCCAATCTATACCACTTCCACCACCACCACAACCATCACCTCACCCCACCGGAAAAAAAACATCAAGTCTTTCAAAAAAGGACAAATTGATGGCAGCCACCAACAACAAACAATCACTTGATTAATCATCGAATAAACAGATCCATAACAGATCCATTTGTCAGCAACCCAACACCACTTCCTGTCAACCATGTCTTCCCTATCCTTCCTCTCATTTCCACCGTCCTCCATCACCACAACACCACCACCACCCCCACCTGCACCCACTTCCTCCCTCTCAATACAACGCCACCACTCACCACTCCGAACCACCGTCTTTATCCACTAGCACCACCAATCCCCACTTTTTACCACTGCCCTCTGCTGCTTCTGAACCATGACATCACCACCATCACTCACTGCAGCATCACTGCATCAGTGATGTTTTCATCTTTCCCTATCTACGACCATCTCCACCGATTGAAACCCACCTTCCCTTCTCTGCTCTTCCTCAGTTAACAACACAAAACCTCCCATCATCGCCGACTGCCATCACCATTGCCTAAGTTGAACAATCCTAGTTCTATAGCCTTTGGTTTAAATTGAACTGGTTTGAATTATAATTTTATCATGGGAATGATGGTTCCATATTTGAAATTGAAATTGGTTTTAAATTGCATCTGATGTGATACTTAATTGTTGTTGTTTGAATTGTGACACCTGGGTCATTGCGACCATCAAACAAATTCCAAGCCAATGAAATATTGTATTTCATACTTGGGATCTGTATAAATATGTGTATCTTTTGCACATATCAATTCTTGTTCGATTTCAAGCTCTAAATCGCTTTATGGAAGGTTATGCGCGCACTGATGCGAAATATAACCAGTTTAATGCAACGAACACTCTAGAATAGTGAAATAGGCTTAACATACCTTAAATAACCTTTACATAACTTAGAAATAAGTTTTGAAGGCTTTGGTATGGCAAAATCAAGTTAAATCGCTTACAGGGACTAAACTTGACAAACTACGAAAGTATGCCAATTTGAACTGTAACAGACATTCTGGAACCTGACCATAAGTTAAACATACCATAAATATCCTTTACATAGCTTAGAAATAGGCTTTGAGGTGTTTGGTATGCTAAAATAAACTTTTGGGTCATTCAGGGACTAAAAGTGTCAAAAAGTGCACAAGTTTGCATTTTCGCGCATAACTTACGTTCTGAATACATCCGGACATCCAAAAATTTATGTAAGCACTAAAATATTTTATTTTAGTGTTTGGCATAAGAAAAATCCATTCGTCACGTCATTTGGATCGTTTTTCGCGCTTATGCGCATTCCGTCGTAATTAACCGAACAACGCAATCGTACGGCCAAACGAACTGACATCCGGCATATTTTTGAGCATGTTTCATGTTCCCTATACTTTAACATCCTTATAAAGCTTAAAAATGGGTTTGACGGGTGTTAGAAGTGCCAAAACACGACGTTACGTGCACAGGGGCCTGTTCTGCCAATTTTCAAATTCAGGCCTGCAAGGTCCTTACGGACCTCAACATTGTGAGTGTTGAGGTCCGTAAGCAGGGGTCAGATATGCAGAAACTCGTTTAATCTGCTCTTAACAGCTTTAACCCCTCCAAAGGCCAAGGCCAAGTGTCAAACTCTTGTGGTGGGAGCAATATGAGTTACCACAACATTCCGACAAGTGTACGGCTTAGATCATGCCCCCTTTTCCAAGAAACGATCCTAACGGTGAACCGAAAACTATAAATACCCACCTCCACCCTTCACTTTTCCTCACAAGAATCTGATCTAATGTGCTCTAAGTTGAAACCTTTGTTTCATACCTGAGCTATTTTGATCTAGATTAGCATTCGGGGACCCTTTGTAAGTGTTCCTTCGTTCTTTTATTGTTTTTCGAGTCCGAAAGTCAAACTTTGTTTGACTTTCTGCATTGACCAGTTTATGGTCAATGCGAAGTTCGTTTGAACTTCATAACGTGAGCGTGATCACGATGGTTATAGTCCTTAGTGACTATCCCTACTGATTACCACGTTATCTAGGCTCAGTGACGAGTCGTAGTTTCGGCCAAAATGCGCATTCTTTCGTATTTTGTAACCAAACTACTCTTAGGTATCAAAACCGTTTGTTTTGATACCAAACCTGTTTTTCTAAACTTAGTTAAGCATGTTTTAACATGCTTAGCTCGTCACTTTTAGTTTAGTGCTTATATAGGGTCGTAAGGTAAGCGATCTAAACAATCGCTTATACTTTCGAACCCGACCCGTTTGGTCGATCATTAGGATCCGACCAAACACATTAGGTGACCATAGTGTATAGGGAATAACCTTCCAAGGTTATACCTTATGGTCGCTTCGTTTAAGTAGTTGTATGATAGGTAGTTTATATGCCTTAGGTAAATTACCAAAATGCCCTTTTGACGCCAAAATTCATTTTAAGCATATGTAACATAACGTTTGGTATCTAAACTGATTTGGTAACAATATTAGACATGTTAAGGCATATGTTACTTGTCATAGGACTAGTTAAGCGGTCCGAACGCGTTTCACGCGAACGACGCGTTATAGTAGCATAAGCTACCTAAACGGGTCGTAATGGGTCGTAAGCACTTAGGCTAAGTTTCATTTAGTATGTAGGCTTTGTTAAACCATACTACATGAGTTCCATACTCATTTGGTTTACGAGCCCTCATTCTATCCGATCCTCCGATATAGGTCCGGTTTATTAACATAGTTACCTATATTAGGTGCCGTTTGATTCCGTGATCTCTAGCATTGCTTGGTGGTTATCTTAGGACTTCTGAGCAATCTCAAGTGAGTACATAGACCCCTCTTTTACTATTTTCAAACTGTTTTGGGGTGAAACACATGTGCCCACTTGTTACTTTCATGCTTTCCTGTTTTCACATCATATACTTGCTATGTTTATTAGTACATTTATAGTACATGATTTCAATACATATTATGCTAGGTATGCCCATTGTATGCATACTTAGTACATCACTTTACAATACATTTTATGCTATGTATGCCCATTGTGTGCATACTTAGTACATCACTTTACAATACATTTCATGCTATGTACGCCCATTGTGTGCATACTTAGTACATTGTTTTACATTACACTTATGCTATGTATGTCCATTACGTGCATACTTAGTACATTGTTTTACATTACACTTATGCTATGTATGTCCACTACGTGCATACTTAGTACATTGTTTTACATTGCATTTCTGTTGCATATGCTCATCCAGCATATGAACACATTATACTACATTTTGAACCGTTGTAACCATTTGACTATGTGAACCTTCGTAACCCTTTGATTATATGAACCGTTTGTAACTATTGAACCGTGTGAACCAGTTATATCTGTTGACATGATTTACATTTGATAATAGACATTTGACTATACATAAACATTTCTACAATTGTTAAACATTTCATCTTGATGGTTTGGTTTGAGTAAGTGATTTAAGTAATGAGGCGTATGTAATATGATACAAGCACGGTGGATACGCCGCTGGTACTTCCTATATATAAGTGTTTGTATGGTATCACATATTGTAGCGTTATTTGAATCATTTCAATTTGAGATATATAACATTTTATACAAATAACATACTTTTCACAAGACATTGATTTACAAACAACTTATCTTATACAAACTCATTTTACATGGTTATACATTTAACCATACATTATTCTCTTATTTATACATATCATCTGATCTTATCGTTTTTCAAATGATTTACAAGACAAAGCAAATTACAAGGTTCATGACTAAACATTTTCTCAAACATAAGTCATGAATTCTGTTTTCACAAAACCTATGTATCTCACAGGCATTTTTATGCTGACGTACCTATTTTCACATGTGTTTTCAGGAGATGATGCATAGGACTTATCAAGACATACTTAGGCGGACCTGTGCCTTAGTGACTTAAAACGAGACAAGAACTAGTTAATTTTTGTTATGTACTCTTTGTTTCTTGTTTAAAACA
The DNA here is from genome assembly GCA_030545235.1 of Helianthus tuberosus. Taxonomy (NCBI): domain Eukaryota; kingdom Viridiplantae; phylum Streptophyta; class Magnoliopsida; order Asterales; family Asteraceae; genus Helianthus; species Helianthus tuberosus. Next base: position 838,977 of record CM060417.1, read on the forward strand.
ATGTAACTCTCTTGTTTGATTAATAAAACGAAACTTTAATTGCCATGGATTTGAAATAATTAATTCTGTTACAACACTCCCCGACGTTTCCGCCACGTTTGGTTGTTCCACGTGGTCGGGGTGTGACATGAATTGATTACACACACATATATATAGCTCTGGTTATGGTGGAGGATGGTGGCAGCCGGTGGTGAAGTGGATTGAAGGAAGAGCTGTTGTGGGTGAGTGGGAGTTGGGTAGGAAGAGGAAGTTAAAAGAGTTGGTGGGCCCCACAAATGCACAATTACTTGATACTTAATTAATTATTTTTGTTTTATTATAAAGGGTAATTTGGTCATTTCACTTCCACTTAACACCAAAAACTAACTCTCATCCGCGCCAGGGACTATCCGGGAACGAAATTGCAAAAGTTAGGGACTATAGCTGTAATTTTAGAAAGTTAGGGACTAAAGGTGAAAAATGGGCAAACCACAGGGACTATCCAAACATTTTTCTCTTTCAAAAATTCAATAAACTAATAATTTACTAAAATAAGCAATCACCAGAAAATGACTGACATTTTGCAGTTAAATATTAGAAAGAGAAAAATGTTCGGATAGTCCCTGTGGTTTGCTTCATTTTCACCTTTAGTCCCTAACTTTCTAAAATTACAGCTATAGTCCCAAACGTTTGCAATTTTGTTCCCGGATAGTCCCTAGCGCGGATGGGGGTTAGTTTTTGGTGTTAAGTGGGTGTGAAATGACAAGATTTCCCTTACTATCAAATTAATAACTAAAAACTTAAAAGAAATATAATTAATATTTTAGAATTTATGTGGGACCCACCCTACCTACTTCATCTTCCCCACTCTTCCTCACAACCACCACAACCATCTCCACCTTTCACCACCACCACCACATCTCCACCTTTCACCATCGTTTAAGAAACATTTAAGTAATTTGGTGGTGAATCATATACCCGTCTCAGTAATCGCTGCCGTAACGTCCCTGAAAACACCGAGCTCATCCCTCTCCCACCACCACCACGCCGTGCAACCAAACCACCACCAGCACTCCACCGCTTCACCTCATCTCCACAAGGGTAAGCATGCATTAAGTTGTTGGTTGCATCTGTTTAAATCACTGTTGCTAACATATTTCATCTAACATCCACTTAAACAAATCAATTGCAATTTGGTAATATGAATATGATAACCTGATAAGGTTTTACCTTGTTACTTTTATTCTAAGTTTCTATCTTCTGTTTGATCTGGTTTAATCTTTTTTTTTTCTTCAAAAATATCGGCCACCTAAAAGTAAAAAAATTATATCTGCATTTTTAAAAAACTTAATACATTGTTTTTGTTGTTGAATTTGTGCAGATTGCATAGCTCACCTAGAGCAAGCATTGAATTTGTTCATGGAAATTGGAAGACTCAGCATGTCCGCCAGATATTGCAAGGTACATCATATGTTTGCAGGCGCGCTATCATGTTGCAGACACAGAACCATGGGGCCAACCATCTGATTTGGACTTTGAATCTTGGTGAATTTTTGTTTGAACTTCTGGAGTTTTATGGTTGTGGTGTTTTAATTGTGGTTGTGGTGGTTTATTGGTATTGGAGACAACAAACGAGAAAAGGGGAAGAGAGAATGGGAAAAGGTGTGGGTGTGGGGATAGGACAAGGTGGGGCCTCCTATTTCTGCACCCTTTTCAAACTCTTGATTTGTTGGAATTCAGTCTTGTTATGAGTTTTATGTTTTTCTTCTTCGCACGCAAGGTGTTCGACGAAATGCCTAGGTGATTTCTTCGGGGTTTTTTAGCGTAGCAGTTCAATTACCTTTTGACCCATCAGCTGCGTTTCCTTTTGGGTTGGGTTTTCTTTATTGGTGGTGGAGTACCCCGACATTATCTAAGTGTCGACTCCGCTTACTTAGTTTTGTTATGGTTGGTTCTAATGGTAGCGGTTTCTGGCCTTGTCCTTTCCGACGGTTTCATTGTTTCCCCGATGGCTTGGCGGGGGCTAAGGGATTCCCAAGGTTAATGGCACATATCAAGAGTCACCATTTGGGCTCAGACGAGAGGAAAGATTCTTTGAGATGTGCAATTGCTGACGATCTTAATCTTTTTACCTCTGTTTGTGAAGCTTTGAAGGTGTCCAGACAATGGTTATGTGGTGAGTGTATGTGCCCTCATGCTTTCAGTCGGGCGTGCCACCATGAGGATAAGGTTATTCGGTTTGTGCCAGGTGAGAGAGATGAACAGGGTTTTATTGTTGGCATCACTAAACCCGGTGTTGAAAACGTTGATACCTCGTCGGAAGAGTTGGGTGTAGATATTGCTTTGCTTGACCGTGTTTTCTCTCTCCCCATCATGACTGTTAAGAGTATCCCCCTTAGTTGTCGTATGGCATTTTCCCAAGTCTTAACTACAGCTTTGGACAAGGTGGTTGCTATGCCTGATTCTGTTGAGGCATGGGTTCGACTTTTGATATTACCACGTTGCACCTTGCGGGTGTTCAAGCCTGTTGGTTGTCAGGACAAGAGGTCGGGCAATAGGAAGACGGGCCAATGCCTTAGCATCCAGCGGTCTTTGGCTCAGTGGGGTGATCGTGAGGGTTTTGCCACTCTTGTCCAGTCGTTGTTTGATCAACCCGCGAGGGGGGTTACGGATGGAATCAAAAAGGGCACTGAGAATGATAATGAGTGTGGGGGACCAATGTGAAACAATGTTTACGTAAGGTTGCTGATGGTCATTTCACTGCAGCGGTTAAGGTTTTATGTTCCTCGGGGGTCGCCCCTCTAAATAAGAATACTCTGGAGGCTTTAGTGGTTAAGCACCCATGTATGCCCCCTCCTTCCATGCCTGCCTCCTTGCCTTTTGAGTCTCCTCTTGTGGTGGAGTCCGATTGTGTGCTCGGGTGTATTAAATCTTTCCCTAAAGGTACGTCATGCAGGAGAGACGGCTTAAGGGCCCAACATCTTTTAGATGCTTTTTGTGGGGAGGGGTCTGTGATTGCTGATAGCCTGCTTAGGGCTACTTCAGCTATGGTTAATTTGTGCTTGGGGGGAGGTGCCCGAGGAGTCTGGCGGAGTTTGTTGCTTCTGCTCCTCTTACACCTCTTCTCAAACCGGATAATGGGATTAGGCCTATCGCTGTTGGGTCGATTTGGAGGAGGGTGATCTCCAAGGTGGCCATGAAAGGTGTTGGGAAGGAGATGGCCAAATACCTTGGCGATTTCCAGTTTGGGGTAGGGATTCCGTGTGGGGCAGAGGCCGTTCTTCATAGTGCGAACAGGTTCCTTAACGAGTACCACCAAGACGGGTCTCTTGCTATGCTTACTGTTGATTTTTCGAACGCTTTTAATTTGGTTGATAGGACAGCCCTACTGTACGAGGTAAGGAAAAGGTGTCCTTCTATTTCTACGTGGGTCGATTTTTTATATGGTCAACCAGCTAGATTATATGTGGGAGATGAGTATATTTGGTCTACTACTGGCGTTCAGCAGGGGGACCCCTTGGGGGGCCCTCCTTTTTGCCCTTGTTCTACACCCCCTTGTTCACCGAATAAGGGATCGCTGTAAACTTCTATTTCACGCCTGGTACCTAAATGACGGAATTCTTATTGGAGATGCCACCCAAGTGGCTAATGCTTTAGATATCATCAGAGCTGAGGGTCCTTCCTTAGGGCTTCAACTTAATATAAAGAAAACTATGAAAAATTCTACGAGGATTTGGATAACGAATATCCAGAGTATACAAAAACACAAAATGCATAAAAGAAAACACAAGATGCATAAACACATAGTCATATAACCACAAAGATTGTTTATCTAGATCTTTAATTTGTTAATTAGTTTTGCTAACAGAGCACATGTATTTAAAACACACTAGGAATCCATCTCGTGGATTTTATTTGGTACTTTAAACATTATCAAGTATCTAACTATAAATATAGAGAGATTTTTAAAAGAAAAATTCGATTTTGATTATAAGGAACCGAAATGTTCGAATTTAGGTACATAAGGAACCCAATTAAGGACTCTGATTTGAATGATAATCATCCACAAGGGTCTAATTGTGAAGATAAAAAGATCCCATATTGATTTTAGAAGTTGAAGATGTTTTGAAACCTTGCACTGGATGTGTTTATGTCAAAACATGAAGTAAAAAAAATGCTTATGAAGTTGAGATGCTAGATATGCCAAGGTGACATATGAAGCAGAATTTGAAGGTTAAGTCAATGTATGAGGAGAATATTTTTGGAAAACTATGCATGGGGTTCTAAAAATGTGTTCAATGTTTTTTTTTTTTTTTTTGAAACCTTATATATAATATCTTTGAAATCATAAAGTAGGTGTATTAGGTAAGTACATTTATAAAAATGTTTTAAAATCATGAGTTGAATTGTCAAAGTATGTATAAGGTTTTTTTTTAAAACATGAATGATGCTTTTGAAATCGTGCATTTGTTATGTTATGTAAATACACTATATTAAAAATGTTTTCGAAAATGTTTTTGAAATCATGAAGGTTGTTTTGAAAACTTATGTTATGCATGTTGAAAAAAATCAGAACGTAATGGGTATGAGATTTGAAAATATCCTTGGTTATCTAACCAAGGATTCAAAGGCACAGATGTGCAAAAGCACGATTACTCATAATGTCACTTTATTTTCTGTACTTTGTTTCTTAGAGTGAAACGAGTACTTAGGATTTTTTCCCAGGGAATCATGAGCAAACGTAAGAATGGGAAAATTCGCAAGAGTAGTTTGTAAGGAATATAGTTCCTTGATGTAGGTATCATAGGAAAAGTCATACACACATGTAACTACACTCGTATATCAAAATTGTGAACAACAACTTTTATTTATGAACGAGACAGATTGTTTCACAATATAAGAAAACAAAAGAAACAAAGGCATAAGACAGCAACATCTTTTGCTCAGCCAGATGCTCGTCCAAGGGTTGGATTTGCACTGACAATCTTCGGGCAGTTGTTCCTGAAATGGTTTGACTCGCCACAGTTGTAGCAAGTACCAGACCAAAAACGAGCTTGAGCAGAGTCGGCTTGTGGTTGATTTGGACCACCTTGGTTCGGGTTATATCGACAAGCACTTGCCAGGTGACCAACTCGCCCACATGATACACATAGACGACACTGTAAGTGAGCTTGGTGATGCCCATTACATTTGTCGCATATTGGTGTTGTTCCCTTGTATTGCTTCTTAGCAGGTGGTGTTGCCACCCGAATGGGTCCTGTTTGATTTGGTACTGCTGTAGTTGGGCAAACCCTTTCCGTATGACCTATAAGTCCACAAATTTGGCATTTGCGGCACTTCACACTAGCCTGATGATGAAGGCTACATTGGTTGCACAAGGGTGCAGTTCTGTTGTATGGCTTGCTGGCTGGTAGTGCCGTCACTTGGCTAGGTCCCGCTTGATTAGGTGTGACTGCTGCGGGTTTCCTGGAAGCCTTACACTTCCTTGATTTTGGTGCTGGCTTGACTTCTGCTTCCGTTGGTGACTCTTGAGTGGCTTCATTGTTGAGACGAGAGGCTTCATTGTTGAGACAAGACATGGCAATGCCTAAATCCACCGTCTTCAGAATCACTTCGCCTATTTGCTGAGCAAATTTGGCTGTTTGCTCGGTCATTTGACCGTTGCTGAGAGGAAGAGACATTCTAGAATGAAATGAAAGACATAGGGAGAAACAAGTGAAACGTCATCGGATAAACAATACAGAATGGCAATGCATAAGAATTTGCGATCATTTGTTTGTTACCTAAGGCAAACAAATGAGACGGTGGCAAATCAAAGTAAACGGGTCATATTAATGTATCACTGAAGACATGCTCGCCTATAAGTGATCACTCACCCCAAGAGTTCCCAGGTAAGAGTGACTGGTCCGATACTGCAGATTTGTACGAACACTCTAGCCTTCGACAGAAAACTCAGGGTACAGGCATTCACTCTTCCAGTTTGCACGTGTTCACATTATAAGACCCAAACTTTGACGAGATTTGAAAACTTAGAGGGTTCAAAACCTTATAACTGAGGGTTCAAAACCTTACAATAGAGGGTTCAAAACCTTACAATAGAGGGTTCAAAACCACACAATAGAGGGTTCAAAACCTGGTAATCAATCATCCTAGAACAGATGATTAGTTTTCAAAGTGGTTTTGAAATTTATGTTCTTGTTGTGGTTGTCGCCTAAGGATAGGTGACAGTATTGTTTTATGACTAAACGCAAGTAAACTCGCGTTAGGGTCCTAGGAAGGTTATAGACTACGTCAAAGTATTACTAATAACCTAATTCCCTATAACCATGAGCTCTGATACCAACTTTTCTGTCACACCCCGACCACGTAAAACAACAAAACGTGGCGGAAACGTCGGGGAGTGTTGTAACAGAATCATTGTTTCATAACATGTGGAAATTGAAATATTGTTTTATTGAATAAAAGAGTTAAAATGTCTTGACAATCAAAGAAATATAACATAAATAACTAGTCTTGCATCTTTTATTGTCACTAAGGCCCAAGTCCGCCGAAGTGTATCTTGATAAATCCTATGCATCATATCCTGAAACACATGTGAAAATAGGTACGTCAGCATAAAAATGCCTGTGAGATACATAGGTTTTGTGAAAATAGGATTCATGACTTGTAAGTTTAGAAAAAAGTTGTTTAACAAAAGTCAGTCATGAACCTTGTAAATTGATTTGTTTTGTAAATCGTTTGAAAAACAATAAGTTCAGATGATATGTATAAATAAGAGAATAATGTATGGTTAAATGAATAACCAAGTAAAATGAGTTTGTATAAGATAAGTTGTTTGTAAAACAATGTCTTGTGAAAAGTATGTTATTTGTATAAAATGTTATATGTCTCAAATTGAAATGATTCTAATAACGCTACGATATGTAATACCATACAAACACTTATATATAGGAAGTACCAGCTGCGTATCCACCATGCTTGCATCATATTACACACGCCTCGTTACTTAAATCACTTACACAAACCAAACCACCAAAGTAAAATGTTTATGTATAACTAAATGTCAAAATGTTTATGTGAAAACCATGTCTAATGTCTATGTCTAATGTTTATGTCTAATGTAAATCATGAATTGTGTATGTAAATGTCAAAATGTTTATGTATGGTAAGTGAAATATATCAACTAAACCATATGTAAAATGCACAAAACAAGGTATTGAAGTAGAACATGGTTTAAATCAAAGTTATGTTTTGTGAAAAAAAAATGCATGCTATACTGATATAAACATCTATGCGGTATTGTGAAAATTCATACATCCAAGCCTTGCGATAGTCGGATAACCCATTTAGTAAAGATTATCAAAAGATGTATTCGGATTCGGTCATTCCTTACGTCCAAACAAAACCCGAGATTTCAGAAATGGGATTTGTTAAGTCCTATGATACCAGTACTTACTACCGAGCGGTGTAGCTAATGTTAATGAACGTATATAAGTCTCGTTTGTGCAAACCAAATGTTATAGCAATTGTATACATGTCATATGAAAACAATGTACTAAGTATGCTAAGTTAACATACAAAGCAGAAAAGTCATGTAAATCAATGTGCTAGCATGCTATCAGTCAACATACATAGCAGAAATGTAAAGTAACACAATGTACTAAGTATGCACACAATGGACATACATAGCATGAAATGTAATGTAAAGCGATGTACTAAGTACGCACACAATGGGCATACACAACATGAAATGTAATGAAATCACGTACTATAATGTACTAACGAACATAGCAGGTATATGATGTGAAAACAGGAAAGCATGAAAGTTATTCGGTTATTCGGTTTGTGCCAGGTGAGAGAGATGAACAGGGTTTTATTGTTGGCATCACTAAACCCGGTGTTGAAAACGTTGATACCTCGTCGGAAGAGTTGGGTGTAGATATTGCTTTGCTTGACCGTGTTTTCTCTCTCCCCATCATGACTGTTAAGAGTATCCCCCTTAGTTGTCGTATGGCATTTTCCCAAGTCTTAACTACAGCTTTGGACAAGGTGGTTGCTATGCCTGATTCTGTTGAGGCATGGGTTCGACTTTTGATATTACCACGTTGCACCTTGCGGGTGTTCAAGCCTGTTGGTTGTCAGGACAAGAGGTCGGGCAATAGGAAGACGGGCCAATGCCTTAGCATCCAGCGGTCTTTGGCTCAGTGGGGTGATCGTGAGGGTTTTGCCACTCTTGTCCAGTCGTTGTTTGATCAACCCGCGAGGGGGGTTACGGATGGAATCAAAAAGGGCACTGAGAATGATAATGAGTGTGGGGGACCAATGTGAAACAATGTTTACGTAAGGTTGCTGATGGTCATTTCACTGCAGCGGTTAAGGTTTTATGTTCCTCGGGGGTCGCCCCTCTAAATAAGAATACTCTGGAGGCTTTAGTGGTTAAGCACCCATGTATGCCCCCTCCTTCCATGCCTGCCTCCTTGCCTTTTGAGTCTCCTCTTGTGGTGGAGTCCGATTGTGTGCTCGGGTGTATTAAATCTTTCCCTAAAGGTACGTCATGCAGGAGAGACGGCTTAAGGGCCCAACATCTTTTAGATGCTTTTTGTGGGGAGGGGTCTGTGATTGCTGATAGCCTGCTTAGGGCTACTTCAGCTATGGTTAATTTGTGCTTGGGGGGAGGTGCCCGAGGAGTCTGGCGGAGTTTGTTGCTTCTGCTCCTCTTACACCTCTTCTCAAACCGGATAATGGGATTAGGCCTATCGCTGTTGGGTCGATTTGGAGGAGGGTGATCTCCAAGGTGGCCATGAAAGGTGTTGGGAAGGAGATGGCCAAATACCTTGGCGATTTCCAGTTTGGGGTAGGGATTCCGTGTGGGGCAGAGGCCGTTCTTCATAGTGCGAACAGGTTCCTTAACGAGTACCACCAAGACGGGTCTCTTGCTATGCTTACTGTTGATTTTTCGAACGCTTTTAATTTGGTTGATAGGACAGCCCTACTGTACGAGGTAAGGAAAAGGTGTCCTTCTATTTCTACGTGGGTCGATTTTTTATATGGTCAACCAGCTAGATTATATGTGGGAGATGAGTATATTTGGTCTACTACTGGCGTTCAGCAGGGGGACCCCTTGGGGGGCCCTCCTTTTTGCCCTTGTTCTACACCCCCTTGTTCACCGAATAAGGGATCGCTGTAAACTTCTATTTCACGCCTGGTACCTAAATGACGGAATTCTTATTGGAGATGCCACCCAAGTGGCTAATGCTTTAGATATCATCAGAGCTGAGGGTCCTTCCTTAGGGCTTCAACTTAATATAAAGAAAACTATGAAAAATTCTACGAGGATTTGGATAACGAATATCCAGAGTATACAAAAACACAAAATGCATAAAAGAAAACACAAGATGCATAAACACATAGTCATATAACCACAAAGATTGTTTATCTAGATCTTTAATTTGTTAATTAGTTTTGCTAACAGAGCACATGTATTTAAAACACACTAGGAATCCATCTCGTGGATTTTATTTGGTACTTTAAACATTATCAAGTATCTAACTATAAATATAGAGAGATTTTTAAAAGAAAAATTCGATTTTGATTATAAGGAACCGAAATGTTCGAATTTAGGTACATAAGGAACCCAATTAAGGACTCTGATTTGAATGATAATCATCCACAAGGGTCTAATTGTGAAGATAAAAAGATCCCATATTGATTTTAGAAGTTGAAGATGTTTTGAAACCTTGCACTGGATGTGTTTATGTCAAAACATGAAGTAAAAAAAATGCTTATGAAGTTGAGATGCTAGATATGCCAAGGTGACATATGAAGCAGAATTTGAAGGTTAAGTCAATGTATGAGGAGAATATTTTTGGAAAACTATGCATGGGGTTCTAAAAATGTGTTCAATGTTTTTTTTTTTTTTTTGAAACCTTATATATAATATCTTTGAAATCATAAAGTAGGTGTATTAGGTAAGTACATTTATAAAAATGTTTTAAAATCATGAGTTGAATTGTCAAAGTATGTATAAGGTTTTTTTTTAAAACATGAATGATGCTTTTGAAATCGTGCATTTGTTATGTTATGTAAATACACTATATTAAAAATGTTTTCGAAAATGTTTTTGAAATCATGAAGGTTGTTTTGAAAACTTATGTTATGCATGTTGAAAAAAATCAGAACGTAATGGGTATGAGATTTGAAAATATCCTTGGTTATCTAACCAAGGATTCAAAGGCACAGATGTGCAAAAGCACGATTACTCATAATGTCACTTTATTTTCTGTACTTTGTTTCTTAGAGTGAAACGAGTACTTAGGATTTTTTCCCAGGGAATCATGAGCAAACGTAAGAATGGGAAAATTCGCAAGAGTAGTTTGTAAGGAATATAGTTCCTTGATGTAGGTATCATAGGAAAAGTCATACACACATGTAACTACACTCGTATATCAAAATTGTGAACAACAACTTTTATTTATGAACGAGACAGATTGTTTCACAATATAAGAAAACAAAAGAAACAAAGGCATAAGACAGCAACATCTTTTGCTCAGCCAGATGCTCGTCCAAGGGTTGGATTTGCACTGACAATCTTCGGGCAGTTGTTCCTGAAATGGTTTGACTCGCCACAGTTGTAGCAAGTACCAGACCAAAAACGAGCTTGAGCAGAGTCGGCTTGTGGTTGATTTGGACCACCTTGGTTCGGGTTATATCGACAAGCACTTGCCAGGTGACCAACTCGCCCACATGATACACATAGACGACACTGTAAGTGAGCTTGGTGATGCCCATTACATTTGTCGCATATTGGTGTTGTTCCCTTGTATTGCTTCTTAGCAGGTGGTGTTGCCACCCGAATGGGTCCTGTTTGATTTGGTACTGCTGTAGTTGGGCAAACCCTTTCCGTATGACCTATAAGTCCACAAATTTGGCATTTGCGGCACTTCACACTAGCCTGATGATGAAGGCTACATTGGTTGCACAAGGGTGCAGTTCTGTTGTATGGCTTGCTGGCTGGTAGTGCCGTCACTTGGCTAGGTCCCGCTTGATTAGGTGTGACTGCTGCGGGTTTCCTGGAAGCCTTACACTTCCTTGATTTTGGTGCTGGCTTGACTTCTGCTTCCGTTGGTGACTCTTGAGTGGCTTCATTGTTGAGACGAGAGGCTTCATTGTTGAGACAAGACATGGCAATGCCTAAATCCACCGTCTTCAGAATCACTTCGCCTATTTGCTGAGCAAATTTGGCTGTTTGCTCGGTCATTTGACCGTTGCTGAGAGGAAGAGACATTCTAGAATGAAATGAAAGACATAGGGAGAAACAAGTGAAACGTCATCGGATAAACAATACAGAATGGCAATGCATAAGAATTTGCGATCATTTGTTTGTTACCTAAGGCAAACAAATGAGACGGTGGCAAATCAAAGTAAACGGGTCATATTAATGTATCACTGAAGACATGCTCGCCTATAAGTGATCACTCACCCCAAGAGTTCCCAGGTAAGAGTGACTGGTCCGATACTGCAGATTTGTACGAACACTCTAGCCTTCGACAGAAAACTCAGGGTACAGGCATTCACTCTTCCAGTTTGCACGTGTTCACATTATAAGACCCAAACTTTGACGAGATTTGAAAACTTAGAGGGTTCAAAACCTTATAACTGAGGGTTCAAAACCTTACAATAGAGGGTTCAAAACCTTACAATAGAGGGTTCAAAACCACACAATAGAGGGTTCAAAACCTGGTAATCAATCATCCTAGAACAGATGATTAGTTTTCAAAGTGGTTTTGAAATTTATGTTCTTGTTGTGGTTGTCGCCTAAGGATAGGTGACAGTATTGTTTTATGACTAAACGCAAGTAAACTCGCGTTAGGGTCCTAGGAAGGTTATAGACTACGTCAAAGTATTACTAATAACCTAATTCCCTATAACCATGAGCTCTGATACCAACTTTTCTGTCACACCCCGACCACGTAAAACAACAAAACGTGGCGGAAACGTCGGGGAGTGTTGTAACAGAATCATTGTTTCATAACATGTGGAAATTGAAATATTGTTTTATTGAATAAAAGAGTTAAAATGTCTTGACAATCAAAGAAATATAACATAAATAACTAGTCTTGCATCTTTTATTGTCACTAAGGCCCAAGTCCGCCGAAGTGTATCTTGATAAATCCTATGCATCATATCCTGAAACACATGTGAAAATAGGTACGTCAGCATAAAAATGCCTGTGAGATACATAGGTTTTGTGAAAATAGGATTCATGACTTGTAAGTTTAGAAAAAAGTTGTTTAACAAAAGTCAGTCATGAACCTTGTAAATTGATTTGTTTTGTAAATCGTTTGAAAAACAATAAGTTCAGATGATATGTATAAATAAGAGAATAATGTATGGTTAAATGAATAACCAAGTAAAATGAGTTTGTATAAGATAAGTTGTTTGTAAAACAATGTCTTGTGAAAAGTATGTTATTTGTATAAAATGTTATATGTCTCAAATTGAAATGATTCTAATAACGCTACGATATGTAATACCATACAAACACTTATATATAGGAAGTACCAGCTGCGTATCCACCATGCTTGCATCATATTACACACGCCTCGTTACTTAAATCACTTACACAAACCAAACCACCAAAGTAAAATGTTTATGTATAACTAAATGTCAAAATGTTTATGTGAAAACCATGTCTAATGTCTATGTCTAATGTTTATGTCTAATGTAAATCATGAATTGTGTATGTAAATGTCAAAATGTTTATGTATGGTAAGTGAAATATATCAACTAAACCATATGTAAAATGCACAAAACAAGGTATTGAAGTAGAACATGGTTTAAATCAAAGTTATGTTTTGTGAAAAAAAAATGCATGCTATACTGATATAAACATCTATGCGGTATTGTGAAAATTCATACATCCAAGCCTTGCGATAGTCGGATAACCCATTTAGTAAAGATTATCAAAAGATGTATTCGGATTCGGTCATTCCTTACGTCCAAACAAAACCCGAGATTTCAGAAATGGGATTTGTTAAGTCCTATGATACCAGTACTTACTACCGAGCGGTGTAGCTAATGTTAATGAACGTATATAAGTCTCGTTTGTGCAAACCAAATGTTATAGCAATTGTATACATGTCATATGAAAACAATGTACTAAGTATGCTAAGTTAACATACAAAGCAGAAAAGTCATGTAAATCAATGTGCTAGCATGCTATCAGTCAACATACATAGCAGAAATGTAAAGTAACACAATGTACTAAGTATGCACACAATGGACATACATAGCATGAAATGTAATGTAAAGCGATGTACTAAGTACGCACACAATGGGCATACACAACATGAAATGTAATGAAATCACGTACTATAATGTACTAACGAACATAGCAGGTATATGATGTGAAAACAGGAAAGCATGAAAGTAACAAGTAGGCACATGTGTTTCACCCCAAAACAGTTTGGAAAACAGTAAAAGAGGGGTCTATGTACTCACTTGATATTGCTTAGTAGTCCTTGAGTAACAACCAAACAATGCTAGAGATCACGGATATCAAATGGCACCTAATATAGGTAACTACATTAATAAACCGGACCTATAACGGAAGATTGGATAGTATGAGGTTTCGTAAACCAAATGAGTATTGGAACTCATATGATATGGTTTAACAAAGCCCACATACTAAAATGAAACCTAACCTAAGTGCTTACAACCCATTACGACCCGTCTAGTTAGCTTATGCTACTTTAACGCGTCGTTCGCGTGAAACGCGTTCGCCTAACTAGTCCTATGACAAGTATTATATGCCTAACATGTTTAATTATGTTACATAATCAGTTAAGTGATGAAAGTTTAGGTTACATATGCTTAATTACCAATTACACATGAAAAGGGTATTTTGGTAATTTACCTAAGGCATATAAACTACCTATCATACAACTACTTAACGAAGAGACCATAAGGTATAACCTCGGAAGGTTAATCCCTATATACTATGGTCACCTGATGTGTTTGGTCGGATCCTAATGATCGACCAAACGGGTCGGGTTCGAAAGCATAAGCGATTGTTTAGATCGCTTACCTTACGACCCTATATAAGCACTAAACTAAAAGTGACGAGCTAAGCATGTTAAAACATGCTTAACTAAGTTAGAAAACAAGTTTGGTATAAAAAAAACGGTTTTGATACCCATAAGTAGTTTGGTTACAAAATACGCAAGAATACGTATTCTGGCCGAAACTACGGCTCGTCACTAAGCCTAGATAACGTGGTAATCAGTAGGTATAGTCTCTAGGGACTATAACCATCGTGATTACGCTCACGTTATGAAGTTCAAACGAACTTCGCATTGACCATAAACTAGTCAACGTAGAAAGTCAAATGCAGTTTGACTTTAACGCTACAACGAATGGAAAAGAACGAAAGAACACTTACAAAGGGTCCCCGCAAGTTTGATTTCCAAGTAATCTCAGACAGGAAGTGTATAAACACAACCACTTAGAGAAAAACTCAGATTTCATGTGGGTTTTGAAATGGGGGTGGATGGGTATTTATAGTTTTCGGAGAGCCGTTAAGATCGTTCCTCGAAAACCTTGCTTCAATCTCCACCCTACACCTCAAGACCCTTGTTTTGCAAAACCATTTGAGCCCATGGTATTGCCCAAAACCATGTGCAAAAGTGGAATGGACTAGATGCAATGTTTCTGCACATTCTACTGTTTAAGGAAGCCTTACGGACCGTAAGGGATGGCTTACGGTGCGCAAGCCATCAACTTTGACAGAATTACAATTTTAGTCCCTGTCATGCATTTAAGTCATTTCCGACACGTTTAAGGCCCGTTAACCCCATTTCAAAGCTCTAAAATGAAGTTAAAGTATAGGGAACTTAAAATGTGCTCAAAAATATCCCGGATGTCGGTTCGTTTGGTCGTACGATCGCGATGTTCGGTTAATTACGACGGAATGCGCATAAGCGCGAAAAACGATCCAAATTGCGTGACAAATGGATTTTTCTTATGACAAACACTAAAATAAAATATTTTAGTGCTTACATAAATTTTTGGATGTCCGGATGTATTCAGAACGTAAGTTATGCGCGGAAGTGCAAACTTGTGCACTTTTTGACACTTTTAGTCCCTGAATGACCCAAAAGTTTATTTTAGCACACCGAACCCCTCAAAGCCTATTTCTAAGCTATGTAAAGGATATTTATGGTATGTTTAACTTATGGTCATGTTCCGGAATGTCCGTTACAGTTCAAATTGGCATACTTTCGCAGTTTGTCAACTTTAGTCCCTGTAAGCGATTTAACTCGATTTTGCCATACCAAAGCCTTCAAAACTTATATCTAAGTTATGTAAAGGTTAGTTAAGGTATGTTAAGCCAATTTCACTATTCTGGAGTGTTCGTTGCATTAAACGGGTTATATTTACGCATCAGTGCGCGTATAACCTTCCAGAAAGCGATTTAAAGCTTGAAATCGAACAAGAATTGATATGTGCAAAGGATACACATATTTATACAAATCCCAAGTATGAAATACAATATTTCATTGATACAGTATTTGTTTGATGGCTGTGGAGGCACAGGTGTCACATTTTTAAATAGTAAAATGTCTGCAGTTTGCGGACCACACATCTGCAGATTATATTTGCAGACATATGTAGAAGAATAGGTGGACCAAACCTCTGTAATTTGCAAGAAGAAGACCGCTTGTTTTAACGTATATAGAGTTCTAAAATAAACTAGTGGTAGACGACAGTGGTGGGTGGTGGTGATGGTGATGGTGATGGACGGTGGTGGTGGTGGACGATGGTGGGTGGTGGACAATGGTGGACTGTGGTGGTGGGTGCTGGTGTATAACCCTCTACAGACCTTAGAAGATCTTATAAGTGGTTGGGTCAAGAAGAGCTCGCGCATACATTTTTTAATAAAACGTTTTTGGAAAAACAAACAGTCTGTAAATGACAATGTCTACGCGTGGTCCGCGCGGTGCAGACAGAAGAGCCCGTGCAAATCTTTTCTAAAAAACAATCACTACCTTATACTAAAGGGGTGGTGGTCCACTGTTAAACACAAAGCCCTTGAATACATTGGTTTTTAGGAGTGAAATGTCATGGGTTCAAGTCTCACAAATGACAGTATTTAAAAGAAATTTGCATTTAAAAATGATTAATAGTTATATATTGAGGGTTAGGATCAAATGCATAGTCTTCTAAAAATAGGAAGTTATAAAAAGGGTATCAAACGGACTTTGATTGAATTTATTCAAGCGGGTGAATAAGCATTGGAACCCATGGGCAGATTTTCTTGGTGGCTCGGGGTGCCCCGACCCCTATTGATTTTTCACTCGTAGTGTTATTTTTTATGAACAAATTTTCGAATTTGTTTTAGTGTAAAATATTGGAATTTAAAAGGTCCGGCCTTCACTGATTTGGATTTTGAGAGTCAGTTCTTACTGATTTTTCGTTCAAGCTTCGCCACTCTTGGAACCGTCTCATCGAACGCTTCGATATAAGATTTTCATTTTTCACTTTTAGATCTTTAGCTTGTAGATTTTAAAATTTTATTTATAGCATTGTGTCTTTTTATTTAGCGTTGTCTCTTTTCTATATGTGCTTCATTGTGTATTTTTTTGCGACTCATTATGTCTTTTTCCCTTGATATTGTCGTATATTTCTCGGGATTGTGTTATATTTTAAAATCTATTGTCTTTGGATACGTCTCATTCTTAGGAAAATTTATAGGATAACTTTATATTTATTTTTTACATGGATACATAAAAGATATACAATGTTGGGCATTTAATCTAGTCTAACTTATAATAAAAGACTAAAAAATGTTACATGCCATCTTCTCCTTCAACTTATTAAATATTAATAATATTATTAGTATATCTAATTAGGAAAAAAAAACACCTTGAATTAATTTGTATATCTATCGTTTTAGTATATCTAATAAGGAAAAAAAGGTCTTGAATTAATATGAATATCTTATCGTTCAAAAGGAAATAAGGATAAACAATGCAAGATAACTAAACTACATATTCTATATTAACACGTTAACAATAAAAATAATATTATTAGTGTATATCTAATATCTAATAAATTATTAATACCTCTTGAATTAATATGAATATCTAATATCTAATAAAAAAAATCAGATATGTGGATATTAAGGTTATAAGAACAAGTAATTAAGTATTATTTTACAAATCTAATTATTTACTGATATTAAGGTTACGCTTTTACCGCAACGTGGGGGCTTAGTACTAGTATGTTAATATATACATATTTTTTTACATGATGAAATTACGTATGACTCATTTATCTTTGATGACACCAGATTTTGGAAAACAGAAAAAAATGTTTTTAGAAAATATAAAACTGTTACAAGCAGAAAAAAGAATTTAACTAGTTCACCTAGGTCTCTGGGCAGTTTCGTTCACAATCTACGGGCACTCACTGACCAAAGTGCCGGCTAAAATTATTGCTGCTTTTGTTTATCAACATTAAGCACAAGGGTGAATTCTGGATATATTTCTTTAAACCCTACCTTAGATCGATTAGACCTAAAGCTGGCCATCACAAACACATTTGTGTAGTATTTTCTGTACTTTTTTTTTTCATTTTTTTTTGCATTATGTGGATCTATCAATAAATTTTCCTAGGAAAATCAAACAGTTATTTTTATCCTTTTTTTTTGGATTTCATTGAACCTATAGTCTGTAAAGTTTTCGGCCACGATTAAGAATTGCCTTTTCTTTTCCTTTTGGGTTTTGTGGGATTTGTCGGTAGTTTTCGAAGATTTATTCAATTAGTAAATGTCATTTTCTAAGCATTTAGTTCAGGGATACCAAATTCAAATGCTCTATATACCATTATACCAAAAATGGTCGAATTATGAAATGATTACTACACAATTCATACATGTATGTGGGATGCAAAAGGGGGAAGAAATAGAAAATAAAACCTTTCATTCAATCTCTAATTTTTATATATAATGTAGATGTAATACATGTTAGAAACTTACACATGTAATAACCTATGTTTAGTATTTTGGATAAAGTAGTTGATTTTTTGAGGAGGGATGGCCATGGGTTGAGTTTAGGTAACCTAACCCCATATCCAATTATAAAGGTTTGTCCCATATCAGGTCTGTTGGTCCCAGTTTTTGGACTTAAAAACTTCTTTTCACGTAATATGGCAAGTGATTTCAGTAGATGTGAAAAAGATGTGCGGAAATGGAAATCAGACTTTCAAGAAACAAAACCTACAGAATTATCAAGTTTATATCACTTTGAAACAAAATGGTTTACAAGGTGATTGTAAGATTATTAACTATTACAAACGAATACTTGAATTCTGAGGGTGAGAGGACAATGGAGTTTTGTAGTATGTATTGAATGCTAGGCTTAACTCAACTCATGTTCTCTGCTTGGTGAGCTTTCTATTTATAGAAGGCTGAATATGTGAATAAACATTTGTTTATTCATATATATTCCTGCAAAAAGTAGCGCCCTGACATATTCATTGAATCCAACAATCAATTTGCCTTTGTTATCATGAGATCCAATAATGTCAACCTGCTTCGGTAAGTGTGGCAGGATAGGGCAGATTTTTAGACAAGTGGAGTTTTCATCAGAATTTCTGATAAACCACTTCATCAGAAATTCTGGTGAACAAATCATCAGAAAATCTGATGATCAGAATCGTCAGAAACTGATGATATTTCATTAGATCCATCAGAAATGACCTTCTCTGATAATCTCCTTCAGCTCTTGATCAACTTGTGATTGTTTGAAGTAGATGTTGCTGCTTTCAGTTGTTTTATCCGATCTTCTTCTTCTTGTTGTGATCTTCAGGACTGTTGTCTTCTTCATAGATCAAGTTGAATCTGATTTTCTTCAATAAAATAAAGTTTCCTAACAGTTCCCCCCCTAAGTATTGTAAGAAAATGAATTATCTATTTAAAACACAAACAACTTTCAACTAATTCTTGAAAAGAAAGTTCAACCAACTAAGTTCAGAAACATAAAACATAACCAAACCATCAAACAGAAACAAAGTATTGTTTTCGAAAACAAAGATTTAAACTCATGAATTCTTCAATTTATCTTCACACCACTTCTATACTTGTCTCCTGGTTTCAGCCTTTTCTTGTGATCAATTTCCTTTTGAGTTGTTTTGTAAAGTTCTTTATACCATCATCTGGCTTCCATCCATTTGTCTATGTCATCTTCTATTGCCTTCCTCAGCTGCTCATTATTCTTCCCCTTCTTCTTGAGCTGCTCTTGTTTCTCATTCATGCAATTTTTTTTATATATTTCAGAGTTTGATTGGAATACCTGTTTATTTCACTGACTCTAAATAGAGCTTTCTCATCATAGGCATTTTTGAAAACCACACATCTTTCTGGTTTGTCAAAAAATGCTCCAGTTCTTGCTTTGCTGAGAGGAATTTCAGCTGGAATAGTGTTGTTGGGAGGTGGTATTAGGACCTTTTTGCTATAACCAAAGTTTAAACATAGATCAAAATCTGTCAGTGCTGCTCTTTGATATAACTTTTCTCCTGCTTTCTTGATACTATCAAGAGATCTTCTGATCACAACTGCAGAACTTTTGTCATTATCAATAAGCTGCTTTAACTTTACTAAACTCACTGGGTGAAGTTCATCAGCCAGGTCTCCATCAGTAACAATTGCATTACTGTTATCTTTTCTGATTAGGGTGTACTTGTTCTGTCCACCAGCACCTAATAAACCTCCTACAACATTTATAGTGATAATCTTTTCAATGGAGACTATTGGATTTATTACTGGTTTGTGATGGAGTTCCAAGTCTCCAGCATCTCTGAGTTCAACAATATTTCTGCTAAATGGAGAGAGCTGTCTTTCTAGTTTGTCTACTTGTAGTAGTGCTTCAAGTGTTCTTCAGGATACATGATTGTATGTGGATCACCTTTCAGCATTTCAAATTCTCTGAGTTTTCCTTCTGAATCTTCTCCAATCACTTTTCTTGGCTTCTTTGAGGATGTTACTTCATATTCCATTCTTCTCTTCTCTTTTGTGTCCAGCTTTAAGCTGAATTCTGTTTCACCTGTGAAAGCTATAGAAGATGATTGAACTGGATTAGGTCCTTGTTCTGCCATCTTTGATGTGTCTGGTTTTGGAATATTTGGAGGATGACCCATGAGTAACTTTGGCTTACTTGGAGGAGGTCCCATTGGTAATTTCTTTTTTTGTGTTGTTGTAGTTTTTGATTGTTTGGTTGGTTCTTGTTGAATGATTTCTGGTTGTTTGAACTTTTGTTGAGGAGTTTCTGGTACTCCTGCTTGTTTTTCTTGTGGAATTGGGGTTTTTAGTTCATGAATATCAACTTTTGCCAGTCTGGCAATATTGTACTGCAATCTCTTTAATAACAGGTGAATATTAGCAAGAGTTTGAGTATTTGTTTCCTCTTGTTTCTTCATTCTCTGATGTTCCAGTTTATCTTCATTTTTCTGTGTAGTCATTTCCACTATCAGCTTCTCAAAAGCCTCAGCCATGATGCTGTTGTTGGCTCTGAGGAACTGAATTTCTTCAAGAATTCTTCCTGAACTTGAGCTTTCCCCTGCACTTGCAACCTCAGCCATTTGTTTCTTGATTTCTTGTAGTTCTTTGAGAGCTTTCTTGAATTCTGATGAGCTCTCTCTGTTTTCTGATGACTCTTGTAGTTTGTTGAGGGCTGCAGTGTTGTTTTCTGTTTGTTTCTACACTGCATTGATAGTTTCTGATAATACTTTGATGTCTGATTTTTGATTTCTGATCTCTTTCAATATCATATCAAGTTTATCTTCTGTGGCTGTTTTCCCAGTACAAACAACAGCTGTGTCTTCAAGTTCTTTGTGTAGTTGTTCAGTTGACATAGATTTATGTCCTTGGGTAATAAGTGGAACAACCGATGTTCCAACTCTAACACCAGCAGAAAACACATTCTCTGCTGTTCTGAGGTTAAGAGGATTGAAATATTCCATATTCTCTATACCCTCACCAGAAAATTGAAACATATTCAAGTTCTGGTTTTCCTCATATCCTTGAGCCTTTTCAGGTTTTCCATGAGTTGCTGAGAAACTCTTAGTTTTCTCATCTAGGTTTCCTTGATCAGAAGACTGATCTCCACCTGTTGCCACCACATTTTCCTCTTGGAATCTGATTTAGAAAATGGGTCTTTGGTTCTACTCACATTTTATCTTTTAGAAACAGTGCCTCTATGTGAAATTTCATATTTTCCTTGAATTGAATCATCAGAATCACTCTCAGAAATATAAAATATATTAAGTTTAGAGTGTTGTGCGCCTGTTTCTCCGATATGTGAGATTTCAGCATGATGTTCTTCTGCCACAGGCCTCATGTTCACATCTTCATTAGCTGGGTGAGGTTCAGATTCACCCTGCTGCTCCATTGTTGGTGTGCTTGACTCTTGTGTATCATGCTCCATGGGGGACACACTATCAAAAATCATCCTTGTTTTCTGGCTTCTTGCTTAACATCTTTAGATATTCTGCTCTGTAGGGTGAATCTTCTGGTATCAGATTCATCATTCTTTCTGACAGAACAGCCACATCATAATCTGACTTCCAAGACCCTACAGCAGTCCAAGGTCTCATGATTTCTGTACTCCACATATTTTCTGATGCAGGAATTTCTAGATTCCTTTCAGAAAAATCATCAGAAATTATGATTGATAGAAATATGGGAAAAGGTAGATGTGAATCTATCCTTCCAGTGTTAGTCAGAATTGATCTTCTGATCTGATTAAATATTTCTGTTCCAAAATCAATATTCAATCCATTAATGAGACTGAACATGATTGTTAGAACATTCATATTTATCTGATCTGTACCTCCAATTTTTTATGATAAACATATGTTCAGAATTTCCATTAACACTTGCCAGAAGACAGGTAGCTGATTCCTCTTGAATTCCCTGATTTTTGAAATCTTTGTCTTGTAACCCATTACTGCATCAAGTAGTGAGAACATATCTTCTTTTTCTGGTGCTTCTTCATAGCTTTGGCTTAAGGGTAGTTTCAAACATTCCCTTATTTTCTCCGGTGAGATCGTAATGAAGATATCTCCCCACACATGTGCTGTTAGCTCGATTTGATTTGAGAGTTGGAGAGTTTTTACAACTTGTTGTATGAATTTTTCTGGTACCTCTCTGGTCTTTGTGAGAGCTTGAGCTATTGGGCATCTGGTCAGAAATTCAATTAGGATTTGACACTTTATATCATATTCTTCAACGTTGTCATTCATCGCTTCAGTGTTGCTCTTTAATGGAAGAAATTCAGCTTCGGTGATGAAAGGAACAGAGTGTTCAACTGGAGGCATATTGATGTTGATAGCAGCCATTGAGAATTTGGGTTTTTCTTTTGTAAGGGTTTTTAGGGTTTTGAGTTTGAAGGTTGAAGATGGAAGTCTCTGTTTTTTAATGAGGTATTTATAGTGTTTTGAGACAGAGATTATTGAGTGGTTTTCGTGGGTTGTTTGCATTCAAGGTGGTTAGTGACACCTTAGCGATGTTTCTAATTCGTTTAGGAAACAACCGTTTTTGAAAACAATTTAATATAAATCTTTTAATGAAAATCAGAGATTCCAAAGATTTAGTAGATAAACACTAATGTCCAACTTGCACCTTTTCTTCATGTAGGACCCCTTTGTTTAAAAAAGTCCAATAGATACCCTTTTGATATTGTGTATCTTCCCAAGTTTTCCTTTTGATGATTTATATCAGAAAATCTTTGAGTAAAATCTTTGAGAGTTGGATTTTCTTCATACTTCATCAGAATGCATTTGATTCATATGTAAAAAATGAATTAGCATATTTTTTTTTGAGATGAGAGGGAATAAGTAGAGTTTGAGGATTTAACTTACATTGCAATTCTGAACTCCACATCATTGTTCTGATTTCCAGAAAGTGTTGGTTATACAACTTGTTCCAATCCTCAGAATTTTTTTTTGAAAGAAACTTATTTCAAAAATTAAGTTGGTTATAAGTTTCTTTGAATCTGGTTTAAAACAATGTTTCCTGATGTTTCTTTCTGTTGATTTGTCAGACTTCCTGGTTCTCAAGAGAATTTTCTGATAAGAAAAATTGATCTTCTGACACATTATCAGATTTTCTGGTTAATTTTCTGATGTATGAACAGATTCTAATGATTTATTGAGTTTTCTAAAAAATTATCAAATTTTCTGAGTTTCATTAAATCTATCAGATTTCATTTATGTTGCACCAGATTTTCCTTGTTTTTATCAGATATGTTGTTTTAGTTCCCCCTAGATCTATTATCTTGTTTTTGTGTTGTTTTTTAGGTTAAAAGAAAGAACAAAACCAAATATATAAATGTACGAAAATATCATTAACCAAACAACAACAAAAAAACAAACAAACAAAACAAGCAAACAACAACTACTCCTCCTTGAGTACGTTGAACATGGCCTTCACATATAACCAGAGACATGTTATATGACCAGTTTGATTATTTGATGGAACAAGGGTAGGATCGCTGATGTTCTGTTGTAGTGCTAGCTCAGCCCTTGGATACCAGCTTCTTACTCCTCCGAAGTCCAGCTGACTAGTAATCACCTTGGTCACAAATCGAGGGTAGATCAGAAAAGGTTGACGGTCGTGAATGTTTGCTTCTAAATCTCTCATAAGAAATTTAGAATAGTTGTAAGGTTTTTCCTGTACAACTGCATGAATCACTTCCATCATCCTGTATGACAGCTCGTTGAAGTGTCCAATCTTCTTAGAGAAGCAGACACTGAACTGTGTCACCAGACTTGCTGATTTGCCTTGATGTATTGTATGTATGATAGCCCATGTCCGTCAAGGTATGTTGTACCATTTCCTTATTCAGAAAGGTGTTTTCATGATCATCACCCAACTGGAGGACTTCTTTGAGAGTTGCCTCCTTTAGGGTGATTTTAACCCCCATAAACTTACTTTCAATCCACATGGAAGTGCCACTGAAGATGATTTCAGCATTCCACCAGAATTCTTGAAGAAGATCTGGATAGATGGTGACATGTGTGGATACAGAAAAGCCCAAGGGACTTTGCATGATCATGTTGTACACATACCTGCAATCTTCCCATGCAGGTCCTTCCAAATCAGACCTAAGTCTAAGGTTATGATGTCTGTGAAGTCAGAGAGGAAAGTGAGTTTTTTTCATCATTTTTGGGTGTGCCATTTTTAAAAACAGAATTTTTCTGATGATGAGCTTTTGAAGAGAAGATTGTTTGGTGAAGATAGTCTTTTTCTGGATGTTAATATTTATAGATGAAAGTGATAGTTAAACCGTAAATGTTATTAACAGCCAAAGATTTTTTTATTTCAATCTCTTCATTTAAGAAGATATCTGTTGATGTGGTAATATGACAGTGAATATTGCAGTCTACTTAAGCCCCGTGTGAGAGTGAGCATTGAATGACTAGGCGGCTATGTTTATAGCCCCTAATCATTTTAGTGCCTATGTGTATCTCAAGCTTCTTGTGAAAAAATGACGTTGCATGCATTGAAAGTATAAGAGAAATTCAATTTTCTGAAAAAAAATTTCTTAATTTCTTTGTGACGATTGATTTTCTCTGCTGTGACAATGAATATTTATCTAGATGCATGTTACTTTCCCCCTTTTTGTTGTTTTTTTTAATTTGAAAAAAAAAAAATACAAAAACAGAATATACACAATAATGAATTTATACACATATGAGATATGTATGAAAGATGAAATTTTTTTGATGATCAGTGGTCATTCTTATTTTTCAGCAAAGTTTCTGATGTTGTATCAGAATTTCTGATAATTTCATCAGATTTTCTAATACTTCTTCAGATTTTCTGATAATTCATCACATTTATTGATGATTTATCAGATTTTCTGATTTCAATCAGATTGATGGATTTCATTGTCAGAAACCTATTGAGTTACTCTTTGATTATCAGAATATTGATATTCATCAAATTGGTTTTCAATTTGTATCCTTTTGTTTTCGGAAAAATCTTCATCTTTTATATTGACTATGCCAAGTTTGCTGATTAAAAAGTTGTGTCACTTTTCATCAAGAGGTTTTGTAAAGATATCAGCAATTTGGTTTTCAGTTGGAACAAAATACATTTCTATGTAACCTTTCTCAACATGATCTTTTATGAAGTGATATCTGACATCTATGTGTTTGGTTCTTCAGTGATGAACAGGATTTTCTGTTATTGTAATTGCACAATTTGAATCACATAGGGTTGGTATTTTTGTCAGATTTACTCCATAGTTTCTCAGCTGAGTTTGCATCCACAACACTTGTGAACAACAACTTGCTGTTGCTACATATTCTGATTCTGCTGTTGATGTTGCAACACAGTTTTGTTTCTTGCTTGCCTAACATACCAATTTTTCTCCCAACATTTGACATGCACCAGATGTGCTTTTTCTGTCAATCTCGCACCCTGCATAATCTGCATCTGTATATGCAATTAGTTCAAGGTTTGTATCCTTAGGATACCAGAGACCAAGATCTGATGTGCCTTTTAGATATTTGAAAACCCTTTTTACAGCTTTTAGGTGGGATTCTTTAGGATCACATTGATATCTGGCTAGAAAGCATGTTGCAAACATAATATCTGGTCTGCTTGCAGTTAAATAAAGCAATGATCCTATCATCCCCTATAGGTTTTAATATCTACACTTATTCCATCTTTATCAGAATTTAATTTGTTCCCTGTTGCCATGGGAGTTTTTGAAATAGAGCAATTTTCAAGTGAGTATTTTTGTAGAATTGTTTTTATATACTTTGATTGACTCAAAAATATTCCATCAATTCTTTGTTTTACTTGTAAACCTAAGAAAAAGGTCAACTCACCCATCATACTCATTTCAAAGTGGCTGGTCATTAACTTTTGAAACTTTTTACAGAAATTTTCATTTGTTGATCCCAATATAATATCATCAACATATATCTGGACTAACAAAGTGTGACCTTTGTGTGTTTTGAGGAAAAGTTGTCACACCCCGACCACGTAGAACATACAAAACGTGGCGGAAATGTCGAGGAGTGTTGTAACAGAATTAATTGTTTCAAATCCATGGCAATTGAAGTTTCGTTTTATTAATTAAAAGTGTTACAATGTCTTAACAAACAAAGAAATACAACATAATTAACTAGTCTTGCATCTTTTATTGTCACTAAAGCCCAAGTCTGCCTATGAGTATCTTGATCATCTTATGCAACAGCTCCTGAAAAACACATGTGAAAATAGGTACGTCAGCATAAAAATGCCTGTGAGATACATAGGTTTTGTGAAAATAGGTTTCATGACTTATGTTTTGTGAAAATGTTTAGTCATGAACCTTGTAATTTGCTTTGTCTTGTAAATCATTTGAAAACAATGAGTTCAGATGATATGTATAAATAAGTGCATAATGTATGGTTAAATGAATAACCATGTAAACTGAGTTTGTATAAGATAAGTTGCTTGTAAAACAATGTATTGTGAAAAGTATGTTATTTGTATAAAATGTTATATGTATCAAACTGAAATGATTCAAATAACGCTATGATATGTAATACCATACAAACACTTATATATAGGAAGTACCAGCGGCGTATCCACCATGCTTGTCTCATATTACACACGCATCGTTACTTAATCACTTAATCAAACCAAACCATCAGGATGTAAAATGTTCATGTAAATCATGTAATATGTATCCAAAATGTAAGCCTGTGATGAATAACAAATGTACTAAGTACGCGACAATAGACATACGTGGCATGTGACCTGTACTAAGTATGCAACAATAGACATACGTAGCATGTGACCTGTACTACGTATACAACAATAGACATACGTAGCATGTGACCTGTACTACGTATACAACAATAGACATACGTAGCATGTGACCTGTACTGTCACACCCTGGCTTTGCGGAAGCGTGGTTATTTTGGTGTGACTTCTTAATACCATAGCTTAACCATAACAAGCTATATGAAATAAAAACCATGCAAGATCATCCATTTAATTAAGTTTTAGAAACCAAATACAACGACATTGTTTTAACAAACACGAACATCAACATGACATAAACACAGTTTAAGGACTGTGACTTGTCCAGGAAAGAGTCACATTCCCCAAACCCGGATGACCTCGTAACTAGTGCAGCGAAAAACGTGTCATACCGCCCCAGATCCTTTAATTCCCTGAAATACATGTAAGTTGAAAAATCAACAATAATGTTGAGCAAGTTCATGTGTTTAGTATGTGCGCGCGAATAAACCTTTATAATCATTGCAAGTATGAATGTTTTGTAAACTTTGGTATGAAAGCAAATAAGGAAACATATCAGTTAATGTGTAACCACATGGTCCAACCTGCGGGCGCATGGGAGGGGATAGGACAAGGTCACCACATGGTCCAACCTGCGGGCGCATGGGTGGTGTTACGACAAGGTCACCACATGGTCCAACCTGCGGGCGCATGGGTGGTGTTAAGACAAGGTCACCACATGGTCCAACCTGCGGGCGCATGGGAGGGGATAGGACAAGGTCACCACATGGTCCAACCTGCGGGCGCATGGGTGGTGTTAAGACAAGGTCACCACATGGTCCAACCTGCGGGCGCATGGGTGGTGTTAAGACAAGGTCACCACATGGTCCAACCTGCGGGTGCATGGGTGGTGTTTGTTATGCTCAAATAGGCCTATCACTCGTATCCCTCGATCGTACTACGAGGACTAATGTTCTTAAGGTTTCACCTACCCAATCACATAACCTAACAGTTCCTTCCTTAGCTGACCATACCATGTAAGAAACATTCGTAATCATAGTAACATGTATTTCACCCCCGAAGTTATAAAACTGAAAACAGTTAAGAGAAAAGGGGGGACATGAACTCACAGTGGTGCGTCTCTACCAAGTATGCCTCCAAATCAATCAGCTGTGTGACGACCTACACGTACTAACTCTATTAGACGGACGGCCGTGCCTTAGCTTTATGGTTTAAGTTTTTGGGAAATAGTTAGGCAACTATTTCGTGCTTACATTCTGTATATACTTGGTAGTCATTTTTCTTCCCAAGGATGGGGGATTTAATACCTGTGCGTTTCGTAACATTCGGATTACACTATTAAGTCTCACTTAATATATTTTATTTCTAACTCCAAAATATAAATATCCTTCCCAAAAATATTATATTTTAATACATGTGATTTTCCCAAAATAATACTTGGTAATATTATTTTTACCCTAAAAATAATATTTATGTAGTTCACAAAATAATCATAAACACTTATACAAGTGATGTTGTGAAAAATATATACTAAATATATTTATGTATCACGTTTTATTTTGTGAAGTCCCACCTCCGATATTTTATAAATAAAGTCGCGGCGAAATCTATGCCTTGAAAACGAGTCAAAAAGTATTTCTAACACTTATAGTGAAAATAATTCTAAGTGTTAGGTTTTTAGAAAAATTTCGCCAGAGTTTCCTCTGTAACTGGAGGTGGCCACGCTTTCAAGCGTATCATTTTCTTTTATAAATCAAACCAACCATTTTCTCATTCAATCAAAACAATGTTCAAACCACAAACTAGTCAAAAAAATATATATATAAATCGCATAAATTTCATGAACTTGTGATTTATCCAAACTATGAAGTAAATCTCATTACTTTTAGTGGATCTTTATATAAAACAATCCGATTTTTGTAAAACCCTCGTTTTTAGGGAAGTTCCGTCTTTACAACTTCTCGTCATCTTTTTCAAAAATAGTCATTTTGTCGAAACTTTGTGTTACACAAGTGTTTACACACTTGTGTGTTCTAAAAACCATTCGTGTTAGTGTAAGATCCGTCTTTAAAGTATGTTTTCTCTTGACACGAGGTCTTTTGAAAATACCACTTGTAGATCCGTAGATCTACTAGTTTTAAACACTATTTCGTAAGTGAAATCATTTTTACACACGTTCAAGTTTGATGTGTGGTAGAGTTTCATTACTTAACCCTTTTTACTCCCAAAACAACCTAACATCATGATCCAAGGTCATGACCAACCCGGGTTAAATGATGATCCGAGCTACCACAACATAGATCGGGTCCAAATAATCACACAAATCAAATACTACATGATTTACACAACATATGAGCTTTTATCCAACACTTATAGCATTTTAAGTAGACTTTTATGCTTCAACTTGTATGTTCATAACTTTTAACCGTTACATATCGTTTTAACCACTTAAAAATAGTTCGAGAAGGTGATTTAAGCAACTTACTACTAGCTCGAGGCTAGGGAAGAATCTAAGCGAAAAACGGGTGGATAAAAGCAATGTAGTGAGGTCCTTCGCCTTCCGATTGCACCAAGCCTCCTTATACGTGATCCTTAGCACTCGAATGATCTTGAGATGTGATGATCAAAAACCGAAAATGGGTGGGTGTTGAAGGGGTGTTTGGCCGTAGCTTCTTTAGAGAGAGAGAGAGAGTTTTGTTTTGTGGTTTGTGATGAAATGAACTTGATGTGTTTAGGCTAGATCTTATAGACAAAACCTTGTGTAATTAACCAATGGTTACTATGTCTTATAGATATTAGACAAGAATGATTATAATAACCAACAAAGTACAAGGGTGTCCCCCCTCATGGGGACGGTTTGTAAAGGGGGGGGGGTCTCTAGTTCATTTCCAACTAATCTTTAGTTATTAGTTAGGTTAAACTAAGTTAGTTAAGTGTTTAACCCGGTTACTAGTGTGTTGCGTTATAGCGGGTGTTAGGGTATTCAGGGACACCTCAGCATGTTCTTCCTTTGGTTCCACTTGAGCAGTCTTGTCGGATGGTCTTGGGTCGCCTTTTCGAAAAAGCTTTTTCTTTCTGATGTGGGATTCAGTTAGAGTAGCTGACAATTCAATGGCTTGTCTGACAGTAGTAGGGTTACTGCCAGTAACAATATCCTGAACTAGGTCAGGAAGACCATCAGTATATTTCTCGATCGCCTTATCCACGGGAGTAACCATAGCAGGACACAACAGGCTCAATTCTTCAAAACGGTCAGTATAGGCTCGATGTTCACCACTGTCTTGCTTCAAATCATCAAACTCCCTCTCCAAAGCTCGCAGTTCATGACGAGGACAGAACTCCCTCATCATAAGAGCTCTAAGCTCGGCCCAAGTCTGTGCTAGTTCAATTTCAGCACCACGGTCTCTCATAATCCCGTTCCACCATGTAAGAGCCCTCTTCTGAAACACACTCGAAGAAAACTCGACCTTGCGATTTTCAGGACACTGAACGTGACGGAACGTATTCTCAATGCTCTCGAACCATTGAAGAAGCCCAGTCGCTCCCTCAGAACCACTAAACTTGAGCGGTTTAGCCGAGTTGAAACTCTTGAAGTTGCATGGAGCATTGTTGTTGTTGATGGCTTGCATCATTTGAGCATAAAGATTTGGGAAGGCAACAGCCATTTGCTGCGCGATGATTTCTGCCAGTTCGGCAGTCGCTATCTGGCTTTCGCGTCGAGGAGGCATTCTAAAAGAGGAAACATGAAAGGAAACGAGTGAGAGAATTAGACGAAAAGAATGAGATGAAACAAATCTGATGAAAGCAAGGATAGTGGTTATTTGTTTGTTACTACAAAGCAACAAACGACCTCGGTGATAAATCAAAGTAAATAGGTCAAAAATAATGTATCGCGAAGACATGCTCGCCTATAAGTGAACACTCATCCCAAGAATTCCCAGGTAAGCACAACTGGTCTCGCGTCTGATGAGATGTATACGAAGTGCTTGCCTAGACATAAAACCCAGAATACAGGCATTCACCCTTCCAGTTTGCACGTGTTCACATTATTTAAAACCCAAAACCTTGACGAGATTTTGAAAACTTAAAGGGGTTCAAAACCTTATAACAGAGGCTTCAAAACCTAGTAATCAATCATCCTAGAACAGATGATTAGTTTTCAAAGTGGTTTTGAAATTTATGTTCTTGTTGTGGTCGTCGCCTAAGGATAGGTGACGGTATTGTTTTATGACTAAACGCAAGTAAACTCGCGTTAGGGTCCTAAGAAAGTTATAGACTAGGTCAAAGCATTACTAATAACCTAATTCCCTATAACCATTGGCTCTGATACCATCTTTTCTGTCACACCCCGACCACGTAGAACATACAAAACGTGGCGGAAATGTCGGGGAGTGTTGTAACAGAATTAATTGTTTCAAATCCATGGCAATTGAAGTTTCGTTTTATTAATTAAAAGTGTTACAATGTCTTAACAAACAAAGAAATACAACATAATTAACTAGTCTTGCATCTTTTATTGTCACTAAAGCCCAAGTCTGCCTATGTGTATCTTGATCATCTTATGCAACAGCTCCTGAAAAACACATGTGAAAATAGGTACGTCAGCATAAAAATGCCTGTGAGATACATAGGTTTTGTGAAAATAGGTTTCATGACTTATGTTTTGTGAAAATGTTTAGTCATGAACCTTGTAATTTGCTTTGTCTTGTAAATCATTTGAAAAACAATGAGTTCAGATGATATGTATAAATAAGTGCATAATGTATGGTTAAATGAATAGCCATGTAAACTGAGTTTGTATAAGATAAGTTGCTTGTAAAACAATGTATTGTGAAAAGTATGTTATTTGTATAAAATGTTATATGTATCAAACTGAAATGATTCAAATAACGCTATGATATGTAATACCATACAAACACTTATATATAGGAAGTACCAGCGGCGTATCCACCATGCTTGTCTCATATTACACACGCATCGTTACTTAATCACTTAATCAAACCAAACCATCAGGATGTAAAATGTTCATGTAAATCATGTAATATGTATCCAAAATGTAAGCCTGTGATGAATAACAAATGTACTAAGTACGCGACAATAGACATACGTGGCATGTGACCTGTACTAAGTATGCAACAATAGACATACGTAGCATGTGACCTGTACTACGTATACAACAATAGACATACGTAGCATGTGACCTGTACTACGTATACAACAATAGACATACGTAGCATGTGACCTGTACTACGTATACAACAATAGACATACGTAGCATGTAATGTAATGTAAAACGATGTACTAAGTAATGCACACAATGGGCATACCTAGCATAAGATGTAATAAAATCATGTACTATAATGCACTAACGAACATAGCAGGTATATGATGTGAAAACAGGAAATCATGAAAGTAATAAGTAGGCACATGTGTTTCACCCCAAAACGTTTTGGAAAACAGTAAAAGAGGGGTCTATGTACTCACTTGAGATTGCTTAGTAGTCCTTGAGTAACAACCAAACAATGCTAGAGATCACGGATATCAAACGGCACCTAATATAGGTAACTATGTTAATAAACCGGACCTAAATCGGAAGATCTGATAGAATGAGGGTTCGTAAACCAAACGAGTATAGAGACACGTGTCATATGGTTTAACAAAGCCTACATACTAAATGAAACCTTAATCTAATTGCTTACGACCCATTACGACCCGTTTAGGTAGCTTATGCTACGTTAACGCGTCGTTCGCGTGAAACGCGTTCGGACCGCCTAACTAGCCCTATGACAAGTGTTATATGCCTAAACATGTTACATAATCAGTTATGTGACAAAAGTTTAGGTTACATATGCTTAATTACCAATTATACATGAAAAGGGTATTCTGGTAATTTAACTAAGGCATATAAACTACCTATCATACAACTACTTAAACGTAGTGACCATAAGGTATAACCTCGGAAGGTTATTCCCTACCTACTATGGTCACCTAATGTGTTTGGTCGGATCCTAATGATCGACCAAATGGGTCGGGTTCGAGGTATAAGCGATTTATTAGATCGCTTACCCTACGACCCTAGACAACGTGGTAATCAGTAGGCATAGTCCCAAGGGACTATAACCAACGTGATTACACTCACGTTGCGAAGTTCAAACGAACTTCGCATTGACCATAACTGGTCAATGTAGAAAGTCAAACAAAGTTTGACTTTCAGACTCGAAAGACTCGAAAAGCAATAAAAGAACGAAAGAATACGTACGAAGGGTCCCCGAATGCTAATTTCGATTCAAAAATCTCAGGTATGAAACAATAGTTTCAACTTAGAGTTTCTCAAATCAAAATTCTAGTGATTTAAGCAATGGGGAGTATGGGGTATTTATAGTTTTCGGTCCACCGTTAAGATCGTTTCATGGAAACCGTGCTTTAATCGCAACCGTACAAGTGTCGGAACCTTATGGTGGCTAAAAGTTGATCCTTATCAGCTGACTAGACAAATGAGAATGTGTGGTGGTGGATCAACCAGCTGCAACTTGCTGAAAACAACATTGAATCTGGTCTGATATGCGGACGCGGCCCGCGTCAGGATCAGATAAGTCTCAGGCGGGCCGCCTGGGATGTCTGATCAGCAAACATGTTTCAGTTTTGACAGTTTCAGTCCCTGCACGTGTTTAAGCCCATTTCCGGCACTTCTAAGGCCCGTAAAGCCAACTTTAAGGCCCTAAAATGATGCCTAAACATTGTGGACATGAAACATGCTCAAAAATATGTCGGGTGTTGGTTCGTTTGGTCGTACGAACGCGATGTTCGCTTAATTACGACGGAATGCGCATAAGCGCGTAAAACGATCCAAATGACGCAACGAATGGATTTTTGGCAAGCCAAACACTAAAGCATAATATATTCATGCTTACATAAATTTTTGGATGTCCGGATGTATTCAGAACGTAAGTTATGCGCGAAAATGCAAACTTGTGCACTTTTTGACACTTTTAGTCCCTGAATGACACAAAAGTTTATTTTAGCATACCGAACACCTCAAAGCCTATTTCTAAGCTATGTGATGGGTATTTATGGTATGTTTAACTTATGGTCATGCTCCGGAATGTCTGTTACAGTTCAAATTGGCATACTTTCGCAGTTTGTCAACTTTAGTCCCTGTAAGCGATGTAACTTGATTTTGCAATACCAAAGCCTTCAAAACTTATTTCTAAGTTATGTAAAGGTTATTTAAGGTATGTTAAGCCTATTTCACTATTCCGGAGTGTTTGTTGCATTAAACTGGTTATATTTACGCATTAGTGCGTGTATAACCTTCCAGAAAGCGATTTAGAGCTTGAAATCGGATAAGAGTTGATATGTGCAAAAGATACACATATTTATCCAAGTCCAAAGTATGAAATACAATATTTCATTGGTTTGGTATTTGTTTGATGGTCGCAGTGACACAGGTGTCACAAAAGTGTTGTGTCAATAGTAGCTTTAGTAAACCCATAATTGAGTAAGAAGTTTGAGAGTGTTTCATATCAGGCTCTTGGAGCTTGCTTCAAACCATACAAGGCTTTGTTTAATCTATAGACATGATTTTGAAATTTTAGATCAAAAAAGCCTTCTGGTTGATGCACATAAACTTCTTCCTCAATTTTACCATTCAGGAATGCAGATTTTACATCCATTTGATAAACTTTGAAATCTTTGGATGCAACATATGGAAGAAAAATTCTTACAGATTCTAATCTAGCTACTGGTGCAAAGGTTTCATCATAATCAATACCTTCTTGTTGACAATAACCTTTGACCACTAACCTTGCCTTATTCCTGGTGATAATGCCATTTTCATCTGATTTGTTCCTGAATACCCATTTTGAGCCTATAACAGATTTGTCATTTAGCTTGGGCACCAGATACACATATTTATCCAAGTCCAAAGTATGAAATACAATATTTCATTGGTTTGGTATTTGTTTGATGGTCGCAGTGACACAGGTGTCACAGTCTCCCCTACTTTAGGAAATTTCGTCCAGAAATTAATTTCTAGAGGAAACTTGTGAAGACAGCTGTGACGGTTTCGCCTTCTAATAGATCCATTAAACCCTTAAGTAAAACTCTGGGTCGTGTTAGGATTCTTATCGACAATTTCAACCCTCAAAGTGAAGTCCTTGTAGTAACAAAACATGGAGTTTTGAACTACGGACAGAAGAACGTTTCTTATGAAGACTTATCATAGGAAACTGTGTGTGTGATTGAGATCAGAATTGGGGAGTGTGAGAATAAATGACATTGGTCGAAGTCCAATACTTCTCCCGTATCATTACCCTTGCCACTGTTGGTCTTAACACATGACAAAACTTCCTGTGGTTTCTGTGCACTGAATTCCATAATTATGTAGGCCTCCATAATTACGTAGTTCCTTGCACAGTTCGCACAGTTCATTTCATAATGCGTAGGGGGAAAAATCAAACGAATAATCCTGTGGTGAATTAACTTGACTGCGATAGAGTCTGTTTAACTAGGTCACCAAAGGATTAGATTAACGAACAATCTCTTGATTTAGACCACCCGAGGGCCTATTTAACTACATAAATACATGATATATTTAACTAGATTGTCGAACCAATCTATTTAACTTAGATCGACGTAGGATCTCTTTTAACTAAACTACCCACGGGGAAAATTTTAACCACATCGACGTAGGATGTATTTAACTAGATTGTCGGACCAATCTATTTAACTTAGATCGACGTAGGATCTCTTTAACTAAACTACCTACGGGGAAAATTTAACTACATCGACGTAGGATGTATTTAACTAGATTGTCGGACCAATCTATTTAACTTAGATCGACGTAGGATCTCTTTAACTAAACTACCTACGGGGAAAATTTAACTACATCGACGTAGGATGTATTTAACTAGATTGTCGGACCAATCTATTTAACTTAGATCGACGTAGGATCTCTTTAACTAAACTACCTACGGGGAAAATTTAACTACATCGACGCAGGATGTATTTAACTTTATCAACACATGTTGTCCTTAAACTTTGGAATAGTACTTTATAATCCAAGGAACTTAACTACAAAGTAGAAGTCCATTAAGGATTTAAGATAGTACCTTTTTGAATATCCTACTACGAATCCTTCATATTAAGGTAAGAAAGATTCTATGAGGATTTGGATAACGAATATCCAGAGTATACAAAAACACAAAAATGCATAAACACATAGTCACATAACCACAAAATTGTTTATCTAGATCTTTAATTTGTAAGTTTTGTTTTGTTAATTATGTACATGCATTTAAAGCACACTAGGAATCCATTTCATGGATTTCTTTCGGCACTTTAAACATTAACAAGAATCTAACTATGAAGATAGAAAGATCTTCCAAAAATTCGATTTCGTTTTCAAGAAAACACAATATTCGAATTAAGGAACACAAAAATTTGAAGATACGGAAATACCCTTAGGTACCCTATTAAGAATTTATAGTGGTACGTTGGGTATTCATACAGAGTTGTAACTTGCGCCTTGTACTTCGTTTCTTTGCAAGAGACGGGTACTAAGGATTTCTGTGGAAAACGCAAGAGATAATAAAATGGAAGAAATTACGGGGTAGTCTGTTCTTCAAGGAATACGATTCCTTGATTGTCGGTATTGTAGGGGATACGTTGTTTATACATGCCATCATATTTGTACATTGCAATGCAAAATAAAAAGATTTATTTATAAACAACCACAACAACAACTGTTTCATGGACCTTGACAACAAAAGAAAATAATACATAAGGCTTGATTATTTCTAAACAACATTGTCTTCTAGTTGGTCCGATGCTCATCCCTGCGCTGGATTCGCATTAGCAATCTTTGGGCAATTTCTTCGGAAATGGCCCATCTCGCCACAGTTGAAGCAAGGACCTCGTGGAAGACGAGCTTGAGCAGGATTTACTTGAGGTTGGTTTGGACCAGCTTGGTTCGGGGTAAAACGACAAGCATTTGCCAGGTGACCGAGTCGCCCACATGATGCACACAAACGACACTGTAGGTGAGCTAAGTGGTGTGCATTACATTTTTCGCATATCGGTGCAGTACCGGCATAAGGTTTCCTTGCAGGAGGCTGAGCTGGTTGGTGGTGAATGTTTTGGTTGGGTTGAGCAGCAATCGCAAAATTCTGCGAAGCCTTACGTTTCTTATTCTTGGACACCTCAGCATGTTCTTCCTTTGGTTCCACTTGAGCAGTCTTGTCGGATGGTCTTGGGTCGCCTTTTCGAAAAAGCTTTTTCTTTCTGATGTGGGATTCAGTTAGAGTAGCTGACAATTCAATGGCTTGTCTGACAGTAGTAGGGTTACTGCCAGTAACAATATCCTGAACTAGGTCAGGAAGACCATCAGTATATTTCTCGATCGCCTTATCCACGGGAGTAACCATAGCAGGACACAACAGGCTCAATTCTTCAAAACGGTCAGTATAGGCTCGATGTTCACCACTGTCTTGCTTCAAATCATCAAACTCCCTCTCCAAAGCTCGCAGTTCATGACGAGGACAGAACTCCCTCATCATAAGAGCTCTAAGCTCGGCCCAAGTCTGTGCTAGTTCAATTTCAGCACCACGGTCTCTCATAATCCCGTTCCACCATGTAAGAGCCCTCTTCTGAAACACACTCGAAGAAAAATCGACCTTGCGATTTTCAGGACACTGAACGTGACGGAACGTATTCTCAATGCTCTCGAACCATTGAAGAAGCCCAGTCGCTCCCTCAGAACCACTAAACTTGAGCGGTTTAGCCGAGTTGAAACTCTTGAAGTTGCATGGAGCATTGTTGTTGTTGATGGCTTGCATCATTTGAGCATAAAGATTTGGGAAGGCAACAGCCATTTGCTGCGCGATGATTTCTGCCAGTTCGGCAGTCGCTATCTGGCTTTCGCGTCGAGGAGGCATTCTAAAAGAGGAAACATGAAAGGAAACGAGTGAGAGAATTAGACGAAAAGAATGAGATGAAACAAATCTGATGAAAGCAAGGATAGTGGTTATTTGTTTGTTACTACAAAGCAACAAACGACCTCGGTGATAAATCAAAGTAAATAGGTCAAAAATAATGTATCGCGAAGACATGCTCGCCTATAAGTGAACACTCATCCCAAGAATTCCCAGGTAAGCACAACTGGTCTCGCGTCTGATGAGATGTATACGAAGTGCTTGCCTAGACAGAAAACCCAGAATACAGGCATTCACCCTTCCAGTTTGCACGTGTTCACATTATTTAAAACCCAAAACCTTGACGAGATTTTGAAAACTTAAAGGGGTTCAAAACCTTATAACAGAGGCTTCAAAACCTAGTAATCAATCATCCTAGAACAGATGATTAGTTTTCAAAGTGGTTTTGAAATTTATGTTCTTGTTGTGGTCGTCGCCTAAGGATAGGTGACGGTATTGTTTTATGACTAAACGCAAGTAAACTCACGTTAGGGTCCTAAGAAAGTTATAGACTAGGTCAAAGCATTACTAATAACCTAATTCCCTATAACCATTGGCTCTGATACCATCTTTTCTGTCACACCCCGACCACGTAGAACATACAAAACGTGGCGGAAATGTCGGGGAGTGTTGTAACAGAATTAATTGTTTCAAATCCATGGCAATTGAAGTTTCGTTTTATTAATTAAAAGTGTTACAATGTCTTAACAAACAAAGAAATACAACATAATTAACTAGTCTTGCATCTTTTATTGTCACTAAAGCCCAAGTCTGCCTATGTGTATCTTGATCATCTTATGCAACAGCTCCTGAAAAACACATGTGAAAATAGGTACGTCAGCATAAAAATGCCTGTGAGATACATAGGTTTTGTGAAAATAGGTTTCATGACTTATGTTTTGTGAAAATGTTTAGTCATGAACCTTGTAATTTGCTTTGTCTTGTAAATCATTTGAAAAACAATGAGTTCAGATGATATGTATAAATAAGTGCATAATGTATGGTTAAATGAATAGCCATGTAAACTGAGTTTGTATAAGATAAGTTGCTTGTAAAACAATGTATTGTGAAAAGTATGTTATTTGTATAAAATGTTATATGTATCAAACTGAAATGATTCAAATAACGCTATGATATGTAATACCATACAAACACTTATATATAGGA
This sequence comes from Helianthus tuberosus, assembly GCA_030545235.1. NCBI lineage: Eukaryota > Viridiplantae > Streptophyta > Magnoliopsida > Asterales > Asteraceae > Helianthus > Helianthus tuberosus. The sequence goes on from CM060417.1 coordinate 877,914, forward strand.
AGTACCAGCGGCGTATCCACCATGCTTGTCTCATATTACACACGCATCGTTACTTAATCACTTAATCAAACCAAACCATCAGGATGTAAAATGTTCATGTAAATCATGTAATATGTATCCAAAATGTAAGCCTGTGATGAATAACAAATGTACTAAGTACGCGACAATAGACATACGTGGCATGTGACCTGTACTAAGTATGCAACAATAGACATACGTAGCATGTGACCTGTACTACGTATACAACAATAGACATACGTAGCATGTGACCTGTACTACGTATACAACAATAGACATACGTAGCATGTGACCTGTACTACGTATACAACAATAGACATACGTAGCATGTAATGTAATGTAAAACGATGTACTAAGTAATGCACACAATGGGCATACCTAGCATAAGATGTAATAAAATCATGTACTATAATGCACTAACGAACATAGCAGGTATATGATGTGAAAACAGGAAATCATGAAAGTAATAAGTAGGCACATGTGTTTCACCCCAAAACGTTTTGGAAAACAGTAAAAGAGGGGTCTATGTACTCACTTGAGATTGCTTAGTAGTCCTTGAGTAACAACCAAACAATGCTAGAGATCACGGATATCAAACGGCACCTAATATAGGTAACTATGTTAATAAACCGGACCTAAATCGGAAGATCTGATAGAATGAGGGTTCGTAAACCAAACGAGTATAGAGACTCGTGTCATATGGTTTAACAAAGCCTACATACTAAATGAAACCTTAATCTAATTGCTTACGACCCATTACGACCCGTTTAGGTAGCTTATGCTACTTTAACGCGTCGTTCGCGTGAAACGCGTTCGGACCGCCTAACTAGCCCTATGACAAGTGTTATATGCCTAAACATGTTACATAATCAGTTATGTGACAAAAGTTTAGGTTACATATGCTTAATTACCAATTATACATGAAAAGGGTATTCTGGTAATTTACCTAAGGCATATAAACTACCTATCATACAACTACTTAAACGTAGTAACCATAAGGTATAACCTCGGAAGGTTATTCCCTACCTACTATGGTCACCTAATGTGTTTGGTCGGATCCTAATGATCGACCAAATGGGTCGGGTTCGAGGTATAAGCGATTTATTAGATCGCTTACCCTACGACCCTAGACAACGTGGTAATCAGTAGGCATAGTCCCAAGGGACTATAACCAACGTGATTACACTCACGTTGCGAAGTTCAAACGAACTTCGCATTGACCATAACTGGTCAATGTAGAAAGTCAAACAAAGTTTGACTTTCAGACTCGAAAGACTCGAAAAGCAATAAAAGAACGAAAGAATACTTACGAAGGGTCCCCGAATGCTAATTTCGATTCAAAAATCTCAGGTATGAAACAATAGTTTCAACTTAGAGTTTCTCAAATCAAAATTCTAGTGATTTAAGCAATGGGGGGTATGGGGTATTTATAGTTTTCGGTCCACCGTTAAGATCGTTTCATGGAAACCGTGCTTTAATCGCAACCGTACAAGTGTCGGAACCTTATGGTGGCTAAAAGTTGATCCTTATCAGCTGACTAGACAAATGAGAATGTGTGGTGGTGGATCAACCAGCTGCAACTTGCTGAAAACAACATTGAATCTGGTCTGATATGCGGACGCGGCCCGCGTCAGGATCAGATAAGTCTCAGGCGGGCCGCCTGGGATGTCTGATCAGCAAACATGTTTCAGTTTTGACAGTTTCAGTCCCTGCACGTGTTTAAGCCCATTTTCGGCACTTCTAAGGCCCGTAAAGCCAACTTTAAGGCCCTAAAATGATGCCTAAACATTGTGGACATGAAACATGCTCAAAAATATGTCGGGTGTTGGCTTAATTACGACGGAATGCGCATAAGCGCGTAAAACGATCCAAATGACGCAACGAATGGATTTTTGGCAAGCCAAACACTAAAGCATAATATAGTCATGCTTACATAAATTTTTGGATGTCCGGATGTATTCAGAACGTAAGTTATGCGCGAAAATGCAAACTTGTGCACTTTTTGACACTTTTAGTCCCTGAATGACACAAAAGTTTATTTTAGCATACCGAACACCTCAAAGCCTATTTCTAAGCTATGTGATGGGTATTTATGGTATGTTTAACTTATGGTCATGCTCCGGAATGTCTGTTACAGTTCAAATTGGCATACTTTCGCAGTTTGTCAACTTTAGTCCCTGTAAGCATTGTAACTTGATTTTGCAATACCAAAGCCTTCAAAACTTATTTCTAAGTTATGTAAAGGTTATTTAAGGTATGTTAAGCCTATTTCACTATTCCGGAGTGTTTGTTGCATTAAACTGGTTATATTTACGCATTAGTGCGTGTATAACCTTCCAGAAAGCGATTTAGAGCTTGAAATCGGATAAGAGTTGATATGTGCAAAAGATACACATATTTATCCAAGTCCAAAGTATGAAATACAATATTTCATTGGTTTGGTATTTGTTTGATGGTCGCAGTGACACAGGTGTCACAAAAGTGTTGTGTCAATAGTAGCTTTAGTAAACCCATAATTGAGTAAGAAGTTTGAGAGTGTTTCATATCAGGCTCTTGGAGCTTGCTTCAAACCATACAAGGCTTTGTTTAATCTATAGACATGATTTTGAAATTTTAGATCAAAAAAGCCTTCTGGTTGATGCACATAAACTTCTTCCTCAATTTTACCATTCAGGAATGCAGATTTTACATCCATTTGATAAACTTTGAAATCTTTGGATGCAACATATGGAAGAAAAATTCTTACAGATTCTAATCTAGCTACTGGTGCAAAGGTTTCATCATAATCAATACCTTCTTGTTGACAATAACCTTTGACCACTAACCTTGCCTTATTCCTGGTGATAATGCCATTTTCATCTGATTTGTTCCTGAATACCCATTTTGAGCCTATAACAGATTTGTCATTTAGCTTGGGCACCAGATACACATATTTATCCAAGTCCAAAGTATGAAATACAATATTTCATTGGTTTGGTATTTGTTTGATGGTCGCAGTGACACAGGTGTCACAGTCTCCCCTACTTTAGGAAATTTCATCCAGAAATTAATTTCTAGAGGAAACTTGTGAAGACAGCTGTGACGGTTTCGCCTTCTAATAGATCCATTAAACCCTTAAGTAAAACTCTGGGTCGTGTTAGGATTCTTATCGACAATTTCAACCCTCAAAGTGAAGTCCTTGTAGTAACAAAACATGGAGTTTTGAACTACGGACAGAAGAACGTTTCTTATGAAGACTTATCATAGGAAACTGTGTGTGTGATTGATATCAGAATTGGGGAGTGTGAGAATAAATGACATTGGTCGAAGTCCAATACTTCTCCCATATCATTACCCTTGCCACTGTTGGTCTTAACACATGACAAAACTTCCTGTGGTTTCTGTGCACTGAATTCCATAATTATGTAGGCCTCCATAATTACGTAGTTCCTTGCACAGTTCGCACAGTTCATTTCATAATGCGTAGGGGGAAAAATCAAACGAATAATCCTGTGGTGAATTAACTTGACTGCGATAGAGTCTGTGTAACTAGGTCACCAAAGGATTAGATTAACGAACAATCTCTTGATTTAGACCACCCGAGGGCCTATTTAACAACATAAATACATGATATATTTAACTAGATTGTCGAACCAATCTATTTAACTTAGATCGACGTAGGATCTCTTTAACTAAACTACCCACGGGGAAAATTTTAACCACATCGACGTAGGATGTATTTAACTAGATTGTCGGACCAATCTATTTAACTTAGATCGACGTATGATCTCTTTAACTAAACTACCTACGGGGAAAATTTAACTACATCGACGTAGGATGTATTTAACTAGATTGTCGGACCAATCTATTTAACTTAGATCGACGTAGGATCTCTTTAACTAAACTACCTACGGGGAAAATTTAACTACATCGACGTAGGATGTATTTAACTAGATTGTCGGACCAATCTATTTAACTTAGATCGACGTAGGATCTCTTTAACTAAACTACCTACGGGGAAAATTTAACTACATCGACGCAGGATGTATTTAACTTTATCAACACATGTTGTCCTTAAACTTTGGAATAGTACTTTATAATCCAAGGAACTTAACTACAAAGTAGAAGTCCATTAAGGATTTAAGATAGTACCTTTTTGAATATCCTACTACGAATCCTTCATATTAAGGTAAGAAAGATTCTATGAGGATTTGGATAACGAATATCCAGAGTATACAAAAACACAAAAATGCATAAACACATAGTCACATAACCACAAAATTGTTTATCTAGATCTTTAATTTGTAAGTTTTATTTTGTTAATTATGTACATGCATTTAAAGCACACTAGGAATCCATTTCATGGATTTCATTCGGCACTTTAAACATTAACAAGAATCTAACTATGAAGATAGAAAGATCTTCCAAAAATTCGATTTCGTTTTCAAGAAAACACAATATTCGAATTAAGGAACACAAAAATTTGAAGATACGGAAATACCCTTAGGTACCCTATTAAGAATTTATAGTGGTACGTTGGGTATTCATACAGAGTTGTAACTTGCGCCTTGTACTTCGTTTCTTTGCAAGAGACGGGTACTAAGGATTTCTGTGGAAAACGCAAGAGATAATAAAATGGAAGAAATTACGGGGTAGTCTGTTCTTCAAGGAATACGATTCCTTGATTGTCGGTATTGTAGGGGATACGTTGTTTATACATGCCATCATATTTGTACATTGCAATGCAAAATAAAAATATTTATTTATAAACAACCACAACAACAACTGTTTCATGGACCTTGACAACAAAAGAAAATAATACATAAGGCTTGATTATTTCTAAACAACATTGTCTTCTAGTTGGTCCGATGCTCATCCCTGCGCTGGATTCGCATTAGCAATCTTTGGGCAATTTCTTCGGAAATGGCCCATCTCGCCACAGTTGAAGCAAGGACCTCGTGGAAGACGAGCTTGAGCAGGATTTACTTGAGGTTGGTTTGGACCAGCTTGGTTCGGGGTAAAACGACAAGCATTTGCTAGGTGACCGAGTCGCCCACATGATGCACACAAACGACACTGTAGGTGAGCTAAGTGGTGTGCATTACATTTTTCGCATATCGGTGCAGTACCGACATAAGGTTTCCTTGCAGGAGGCTGAGCTGGTTGGTGGTGAATGTTTTGGTTGGGTTGAGCAGCAATCGCAAAATTCTGCGAAGCCTTACGTTTCTTATTCTTGGACACCTCAGCATGTTCTTCCTTTGGTTCCACTTGAGCAGTCTTGTCGGATGGTCTTGGGTCGCCTTTTCGAAAAAGCTTTTTCTTTCTGATGTGGGATTCAGTTAGAGTAGCTGACAATTCAATGGCTTGTCTGACAGTAGTAGGGTTACTGCCAGTAACAATATCCTGAACTAGGTCAAGAAGACCATCAGTATATTTCTCGATCGCCTTATCCACGGGAGTAACCATAGCAGGACACAACAGGCTCAATTCTTCAAAACGGTCAGTATAGGCTCGATGTTCACCACTGTCTTGCTTCAAATCATCAAACTCCCTCTCCAAAGCTCACAGTTCATGACGAGGACAGAACTCCCTCATCATAAGAGCTCTAAGCTCGGCCCAAGTCTGTATTAGTGCAATTTCAGCACCACGGTCTCTCATAATCCCGTTCCACCATGTAAGAGCCCTCTTCTGAAACACACTCGAAGAAAACTCGACCTTGCGATTTTCAGGACACTGAACGTGACGGAACGTATTCTCAATGCTCTCGAACCATTGAAGAAGCCCAGTCGCTCCCTCAGAACCACTAAACTTGAGCGGTTTAGCCGAGTTGAAACTCTTGAAGTTGCATGGAGCATTGTTGTTGTTGATGGCTTGCATCATTTGAGCATAAAGATTTGGGAAGGCAGCAGCCATTTGCTGCGCGATGATTTCTGCCAGTTCGGCAGTCGCTATCTGGCTTTCGCGTCGAGGAGGCATTCTAAAAGAGGAAACATGAAAGGAAACGGGTGAGATAATTAGACGAAAAGAATGAGATGAAACAAATCTGATGAAAGCAAGGATAGTGGTCATTTGTTTGTTACTACAAAGCAACAAACGACCTCGGTTTAAATCAAAGTAAATAGGTCAAAAATAATGTATCGTGAAGACATGCTCGCCTATAAGTGAACACTCATCCCAAGAATTCCCAGGTAAGCACAACTGGTCTCGCGTCTGATGAGATGTGTACGAAGTGCTTGCCTAGACAGAAAACCCAGAATACAGGCATTCACCCTCCCAGTTTGCACGTGTTCACATTATTTAAAACCCAAAACCTTGACGAGATTTTGAAAACTTAAAGGGGTTCAAAACCTTATAACAGAGGCTTCAAAACCTAGTAATCAATCATCCTAGAACAGATGATTAGTTTTCAAAGTGGTTTTGAAATTTATGTTCTTGTTGTGGTCGTCGCCTAAGGATAGGTGACGGTATTGTTTTATGACTAAACGCAAGTAAACTCGCGTTAGGGTCCTAAGAAAGTTATAGACTAGGTCAAAGCATTACTAATAACCTAATTCCCTATAACCATTGGCTCTGATACCATATTTTCTGTCACACCCCGACCACGTAGAACATACAAAACGTGGCGGAAATGTCGGGGAGTGTTGTAACAGAATTAATTGTTTCAAATCCATGGCAATTGAAGTTTCGTTTTATTAATTAAAAGTGTTACAATGTCTTAACAAACAAAGAAATACAACATAATTAACTAGTCTTGCATCTTTTATTGTCACTAAAGCCCAAGTCTGCCTATGTGTATCTTGATCATCTTATGCAACAGCTCCTGAAAAACACATGTGAAAATAGGTACGTCAGCATAAAAATGCCTGTGAGATACATAGGTTTTGTGAAAATAGGTTTCATGACTTATGTTTTGTGAAAATGTTTAGTCATGAACCTTGTAATTTGCTTTGTCTTGTAAATCATTTGAAAAACAATGAGTTCAGATGATATGTATAAATAAGTGCATAATGTATGGTTAAATGAATAGCCATGTAAACTGAGTTTGTATAAGATAAGTTGCTTGTAAAACAATGTATTGTGAAAAGTATGTTATTTGTATAAAATGTTATATGTATCAAACTGAAATGATTCAAATAACGCTATGATATGTAATACCATACAAACACTTATATATAGGAAGTACCAGCGGCGTATCCACCATGCTTGTCTCATATTACACACGCATCGTTACTTAATCACTTAATCAAACCAAACCATCAGGATGTAAAATGTTCATGTAAATCATGTAATATGTATCCAAAATGTAAGCCTGTGATGAATAACAAATGTACTAAGTACGCGACAATAGACATACGTGGCATGTGACCTGTACTAAGTATGCAACAATAGACATACGTAGCATGTGACCTGTACTACGTATACAACAATAGACATACGTAGCATGTGACCTGTACTACGTATACAACAATAGACATACGTAGCATGTGACCTGTAGTACGTATACAACAATAGACATACGTAGCATGTAATGTAATGTAAAACGATGTACTAAGTAATGCACACAATGGGCATACCTAGCATAAGATGTAATAAAATCATGTACTATAATGCACTAACGAACATAGCAGGTATATGATGTGAAAACAGGAAATCATGAAAGTAATAAGTAGGCACATGTGTTTCACCCCAAAACGTTTTGGAAAACAGTAAAAGAGGGGTCTATGTACTCACTTGAGATTGCTTAGTAGTCCTTGAGTAACAACCAAACAATGCTAGAGATCACGGATATCAAACGGCACCTAATATAGGTAACTATGTTAATAAACCGGACCTAAATCGGAAGATCTGATAGAATGAGGGTTCGTAAACCAAACGAGTATAGAGACTCGTGTCATATGGTTTAACAAAGCCTACATACTAAATGAAACCTTAATCTAATTGCTTACGACCCATTACGACCCGTTTAGGTAGCTTATGCTACTTTACCGCGTCGTTCGCGTGAAACGCGTTCGGACCGCCTAACTAGCCCTATGACAAGTGTTATATGCCTAAACATGTTACATAATCAGTTATGTGACAAAAGTTTAGGTTACATATGCTTAATTACCAATTATACATGAAAAGGGTATTCTGGTAGGTCATCAGAAAGTGCCATGAGGCAGAAATTTGCCATTTCTTCTTCTTCTTCTTCTTCTTCTTCTTCATCAGAAGAATCATCAGATAGCCATGTGTCTATCCTTGCAATTAAACTGACTTGTTGCTGCTTCTTTGCATCTTCTAGTTTCTTCTCATAATAAGCAACATCTTTCAGTTTCTTGGTATTGCATTCTGATGCATAGTGACCTTTCTGCTTGCACTTGTAACGCATAACTTCAGCCTTTCCCTTATCCTTAGATCTACCTTCTTCCTTAGATCTTCCATCCATCCTCCCTCTGTCACTTCTCTTGTATCTTTGGCCTCCTCCCCTCAACCTTTGCTCAAATGTTTTGGTGAGCAGTGCTATTGCGTCAGCAAAAGCTGAAAAATCTGATGATGTATCAGAAATTTCAAGATTTTGACTGTTTGAAGGTTGTGGGTCATTGGTAGGTGGTGTTCTTTGTGAGTTTGAGATAAGAGCTAATGATCCCCCTCTTTGAATGGTTTCTTCAAATATTTCTTCCTCTCTGGGGACCAAGATGCTGTATAAGTCATGAAGACTCATATTTCCTAGTTCTAAGGTTGAGGACAAAGTCATGGTTAGACTTCTCCATTCTCTAGGTAAAGTATCTAGAAATTTTATGTTTCTTTCATCATTTGATTTTGTTATTCCAAATTTCTTTAGCTCGTTTAAAAGTTTTGTAAATCTTTGATATTTATCATTTAATTTTTCATTTGGTAAACTTTTGAACCTCTCATATGAGGAAACGTTGTTTGTTCTCTTGTTTTCTTCATCCTTTCTCCTCCTTCACAAAGATTTTCCAACTGATCCCATATTTCCTTAGCTGATGCACATGCATCAACTTGTGAAAATATGACATTGGGGATCGCCATTATTAAAAGTGACTTTGCCCTTTCATCCCCAGCCACCTTTTCCTTGTCTTCCTCATTCCAAAGTATTTCACTTTTGGGAGCTCGGGAGGCAGGGATAGCAGGTGATTGGTCAGTTGCTGGAATAGCTGGTATTTCAGTCATTGGTGTATGTGGACCCCTTTCAATGGATTGAAACAGAGCTCGGTCATGACCATTAAGGAAATTGACCGTCCTGATTTTCCATTGGGGGTATTCCTCTCCGACCAGAGTCAGAGGTTTAGACATAGAACCAATGTTAAAAGCATTATCCCATGATTGAAAGCTGACCATATTTAGAGAAAAGAAGATGAGCGATTGATCGTTTGAAAATGATTTATTCAATCTGCTCTGATACCAATTGTTGGTCCCAGTTTTTGGACTTAAAAACTTCGTTTCACGTAATATGGCAAGTGATTTCAGAAGATGTGTGGAAATGGAAAACAGACTTTCAAGAAACAAGACCTACATAATTATCAAGTTTATATCACTTTGAAACAAAATGGTTTACAAGGTGATTGTAAGATTATTAAATATTACAAACGAATACTTGAATTCTGAGGGTGAGAGGACAATAGAGTTTTGTAGTATGTATTGAATGCTAGGCTTAACTCAACTCATGTTCTCTGCTTGGTGAGCTTTCTATTTATAGAAGGCTGAATATATGATTAAACATTTGTTTATTCATATATATTCCTGCAAAAAGTAGCGCCTTGACATATTCATTGAATCCAACAATCAATTTTCCTTTGTCATCATTAGATCCAATAATGTCAACTTGCTTCGGTAAGTGTGGCAGGATAGGGCTGATTTTTAGACAAGTGGGGTTTTCATCAGAATTTCTGATAAACCACTTCATCAGAAATTCTGGTGAACAAATCATCAGAAAATCTGATGATCAGAATCATTAGAAACTGATGATATTTCATCAGAAATATCATCAGATCCATCAGAAATGACCTTCTCTGATAATCTCCTTCAGCTCTTGATCAAGTTGTGATTCTTTGAAGTAGATGTTGCTGCTTTCAGTTGTCTTATCCGATCTTCTTCTTCTTCTTGTTGTGATCTTCAGGACTGTTGTCTTCTTCATAGATCAAGTTGAATCTGATTTTCTTCAATACTTACAAATAAAGTTTCCTAACAAGGTCCAAAACCTACTAGGTATCAATCGTGTAACTATAATCCGTCGGGTATTTGGTATAACCGCGGGTTTATGTATACCCATTAATTTATTAAAAATAGTCGTTGGGTACCCGACGTAAAACTCGTCAGGTCTCTATCAGGTAACCTATTAATCAAATGATTCCTTAAAAAGAATGGTCCATTGATACAAATTATTTAGAATAACTAGTATACAAATGTTTCAAGTTTTTTAGCTCAAATATTTATACAAATGTTTTTACGTCTTGTGAATGGTGTAGGATATGGGATAGGGGAACTGTGGATTTAGAATATAAACTTGTAATAAATAAATAAGAAAAAAGAAAATCATGTCGGTTATATAATCGCATAAACGGGTACATGTTATCGGATTAGCGGGTAGGGTAAACATATATATAACCAAATCCAATACATGACCTGTACCACGAAAAAAATTCAAAAGTAATTTCATATCTGGTCTCGTACTCAATCACCCAACCCTAAACTCGTCTCGAATATTTTGGATTTACAGTATTTCCATTAGGTTCCGGTTTTATTTTCATCCCTAATTTGACAATCCTAAAGTTGGATAACATATCTCTTCAGCTTTTCCTAAGTCTTTTAAGCTCGATTCATCATACAAACTTTTACATACAAATTAAAATTTTATTCTGTTTTCCCAAGCTATTCATTTCGAATCATCACCAAACCAACATTTGATAAAAGCAAGACCTAATTGTAAATTCAAGTTGTTTTCTGTGTTTAAGTGTTCTTAGTACTCACCTATTCTTATACAGTGAGCGCTATGCTATATGTGTAAGTATTGTTCATAGTCACCCTATGGTTAAGGTTAGGTTTTCTATTGGTCTACTTAGATAAATTTTATATTTATGCAGTTATATGCATACTATGATGATATATTTCATGGCAAAGTACTTTGATCAAGAAATAGGAAATTGAAAGATATTATATGGGTTTTGAAGCAGGTCATGTCTAGAACCAGTGTCTACCATAATGCATTACATAGTTACGGACAACATGTTAAATACAATGCAGTTTTGTTTCATCATGAACCATCCATTTAAAGTTAAAATAATCTTAACAAACTAAACAATGGAACCAAGTTCTTTACATATAGGATGCGTAGCTTCTGAGATTCCTATTTATGAGTAATCTTATGTTATAGATACTTGTCATTGTAGTTAAGCTTGGAAATGAAAAGTCTTTATAGTGCTTTCATCTAGCATGTTGCATGACCAAACATTGATTTTGAATGAGGAACTCAAAGAACTATCAACTTTGAATGAATGAACGTTTAGTTCAAACCCTTGACAACAAAATCCTCCACTTCAATTCACCTTTTACCACGAGTCTTGGTTCAATACTCCCAAAACGTAAAGGACTAATAGAGAACACAATATGAAAATGTTCATGCCTAATTTGAGAAATGCATCATTTTTGGATTGAGGTCTATCGGAAAATGCATGGAGATATTTGTTGGTGGAAATTACTACATGGTGTTAGGTTTAAAAAGGCTTCTTTGGGTGAGGCATGCAGAGGAGAAATGTTCATATCTTGGTGAGGTGAAAACGATTCACTAGATCTTGACATTTTAGTTAGTAGTTGAGATGTTCTACATAAGGATAAAGTTAAACGAGTATGAAAAAATAGGAATACGATTTATTCATAACAATTACCATGATTGACAAATCAGTGAGTTTTCAAATGAGCTCTTAGTGGTTTATTATTGTTAGCTATTGTTGATTTGGTAGGTCAAACCCACCCCCCTCTCATAATAATGGAAAGAGAAATAATTAACCCTTATGTAACCCTTGTAAAAATTTTGAACTTTCAAAACTTTTTCTTTTGGAAGTATTTCGTTAACCAATACTTAAACGTAATCGGTTTAACGTAACACTCTGAGACAAGCACATAAGTTACACATATCCTAAATACCATTTACATAACTTAAATATAAGTTTTGAGGGGTTACGAATGACAAAAACACGATATTACAAGTCCAGGGACCAAAATTAACAAAGTGTCAAAATTTATCCGCTAGAAGGCTTATGGACCGTAAGCCAAATAGCCATACGGTCCGTAAGGACCTGCCAGCTGCGGAATATTTTCCTTCATAACCAAGTTCTGCCAAGTTATCCCATTTCTTGACACCTAGCTCGAACTTGCCACCTTCCTTCTGGTTGAAACACCTTATAGGACACTTGTGATGATCCTAGAACAATCCCTAATACTTGGCATGATCTTGTGATGATCTTGCAAGTATAAATAGCCTCCTTGTTTCACCTCATTCCTTGCTCACTTCATTCTTTTCTCTCTAATCTGCTCTTGGAGCTTGTTTCCAATATTTGAAAGCCTCCTACTGAGTTCTAAGCATTCCTAGAACATAATAACCACTTGAACACTTGATTTGGGAAAGCAGCAGCCATTTGCTGCGCGATGATTTCTGCCAGTTCGGCATTCGCTATCTGATTGTCGTGTCGAGGAGGCATTCTAAAAAGGGGAAATAAGAGAGAAAACAAATGAAATGGCATTGGGTAAGAATAGGATGTTATAACTACCGACCAAAATCATGGGTGACGGTCATTTGTTTGAACCATGAAGCAAACAAACGACACACAGAGGCTGAATCAAAGCAAGTAGGTCCTCATAATGTATCGCGAAGACATGCTCGCCTATAAGTGGACACTCACCCCAAGAGTTCCCAGGTAAGATTGACTGGTCCGATTACGTGGATTTGTACGAACACTCTAGCCTTAGACAGAAAACCCAGGGTACACGCATTCACTCTTCCAGTTTGCATGTGTTCACACTATTTAGGACCCAAAACTTTTGACGAGATTTTGAAAACTCAAAGGGGTTCAAAATCTTACAACAGAGGGTTCAAAACCTAGTAATCAATCATCCAAAAACAGATGATTAATTTTCAAAGCGGTTTCGGAATTGATGTTCTCGTTGTGGTTGCTGCCTAAAGATAGGCAACGGTATTGTTTTATGACTAAACGCAAGTAAACTCGCGTTAGGGTCCTAGGAAGGTTATAGTCTAGGTCAAAGCATTACTAATAACCTAATTCCCTATAACCATTGGCTCTGATACCAACTTTTCTGTCACACCCCGACCACATAAAACAACGAAACGTGGCGGAAACGTCGGGGAGTGTTGTAACAGAATTAATTGTTTCACAACCATGGAAATTAAAGTTACGTTTTATTTATCAAACAAGAGAGTTACATGGTCTTAAAACAAGAAACAAAGAGTACATAACATAAATTAACTAGTTCTTGCTTCGTTTTAAGTCACTAAGGCATAGGTCCGCCTAAATGTGTCTCGATCATCCTGTGCAACAGCTCCTGAAAACACATGTGAAAATAGGTACGTCAGCATAAAAATGCCTGTGAGATACATAGGTTTTGTGAAAATAGGATTCATGACTGGCATTTAAAGAAACTGTTTAATAAAAGTAGCCATGAATCTTGTTGAGTGGTTCCTTTCATAAGTCATTTGAAAAGTGATAAATAAACCAAATGATATATATATATGTTTAAAAGAATAATGTATGGTTAAGTGAATAACCATGTAAAATGAGTTTGTATAAGTTAAGGTATTTGTAAAACAATGTTTATGTGAAGATTGTATTGTAGATGTAATATGTCTAAACTGAAATGGTTTAAATAACGCTACGATATGTAATACCATAAAAGCACATATATATAGGAAGTACCAGCGGTGTATCCACCATGTTTTTATCGTATTACACGTCGCCTCGTTACTTAAATCACTTACCCAAACAACCACCAAAATGTAATGTTTAACAATTGTAGAAATGTTTATGTATGGTCAAATACGGTTTACACGGTTCAACAGTTACAAACGGTTCACATAATCAAATGGTTATAACGGTTCACATGGTCAAATGGTTATAACGGTTCACATGGTCCAATGGTTACAACGGTTCACATAGTCAAGTGGTTACAACGGTTCACATGGTCAAATAGTTACAAACGGTTCAAAATGTAATATAATGTGTTCATATGCTGGATGAGCATATGCAACAAATTGTAATGTAAAACAATGTACTAAGTATGCTAAGTTAACATACAAAGCAGAAAAGTCATGTAAATCAATGTGATGTAAATCATGTACTATAAGTGTACTAATGAACATAGCAAGTTTATGATGTGAAAACAGGAAAGCATGAAAGTAACAAGTAGGCACATGTGTTTCACCCCAAAACAGTTTGGAAAACAGTAAAAGAGGGGTCTATGTACTCACTTGAGATTGCTTAGAAGTTTTAGGATAATCACCAAGCAAGCTAGAAGATCACGGAATCAAACGGCACTTAATATAGGTAACTATGTTAATAAACCGGACCTACATCGGAGGATCGGATAGAATGAGGGTTCGTAAACCAAATGAGTGTGGGAACTCATGTAATATGGTTTAACAAAGCCTACATACTAAAATGAAACCTAATCTAAGTGCTTACGACCCATTACGACCCGTTTAGGTAGCTTGTGCTACTTTAACGCGTCGTTCGCGTAAAACACGTTTGGAATGCCTAACTAGCCCTATGATAAGTAAAATATGCCTTAACATGTCTAATATTGTTGCTAAATCAGTTTAGATATCAAAAATTATGTTACATAGGCTTAAAATGAATTTTGGCGTAAAAAGGGCATTTTGGTAATTTACCTAAGGCATATAAACTACCTATCATGCGACTAATCAAACCTAAGTGACCATAAGGTATAACCTCGGAAGGTTATTCCCTACGCTACTATGGTCACTTAACATGTTTGGTCGGATCCTAATGATCGACCAAACGGGTCGTGTTCGAAAGTCTAAGCAGGTGTTTAGTCCGCTTGACTTTCGGCTCCACACAAGCACTAATCTAAAAAAATGACGAGCTAAACATGCTAGAATATGTTTAGTTAAGTTAGAAAACAGGTTTTGATATCCTAGAGTAGTTTGGTTACAAAATACGCGAGAAAACGCATTTTGGCCGAAACTACGACTCGTCACTGAGCCTAGATAACGTGGTAATCAGTAGGTATAGTCACTAGGGACTATAACCATCGTGATTACACTCACGTTATGAAGTTCAAACGAACTTTGCGTTGACCATAAACTGGTCAAAGCAGAAAGTCAAACGCAGTTTGACTTTAACGACAAAAACGAATGAAAAGAACGAAAGAATACTTACAGAAGGTCCCCGCAAGCTCTTGATCTGATTTACTCTCAGGTATGAAGCATAAACTTCAACTTAGAGAGCCAAAATCAGATTCAAGTGTGCTTTGGGAGGAAGTGAGGGTGGGTATTTATAGGAATTCAAGAACCGTTAAGATCGTTCATCGAAAACTGAGCTTTGATCTGGACCTTACATGTGTGCCCATGGTTTTCTAAAACTATGGGAGCCCCTAATATGGACTATGTTCATTGAATACCAGCCCATGGTTTTGCAAAACCATGGGTTAAAACCATCAACACTTCAAAATGGACTAGGTTCATTGAATCTGCCAGAAATTGTAAAACTTGATTTTTGGCACTTTTAAGCCCCGTTAACCCCATTTCAAGGCTCTAAAATAAAGTTAAAGTATAGGGAACTTAAAATATGCTCAAAAATATCTCGGATGTCGGTTCGTTTGGTCTTACGGTTGCATTATTCGCTTAATTACGGCGGAAGTCGTAACGAACGCAAAAACTATCCAAATTAAGCGACGAATGAAATTTTATCATGCCAAACACTAAAATAAAATATTTTAATGCTTACATAAATTTTTGGATGTCCGGATGTATTCAGAATGTAAGTTATGCGCGAAAATGCAAACTTGTGCACTTTTTGACGCTTTTAGTCCCTGAATGACCCAAAAGTTTATTTTAGCACACCGAACCCTTCAAAGCCTATTTCTAAGCTATGTAAAGGATATTTATGGTATGTTTAACTTATGGTCATGTTCCGAAATGTCTGTTCTAGTACGAATCGTCATACTTTCGTAGTTTATCGAATTTAGTCCCTGTAAGCGATTAAACTTGATTTTGCCATACCAAAGCCTTCAAAACTTATTTCTAAGTTATGTAAAGGTTATTTAAGGTATGTTAAGCATATATTGATGTTCCGGAGTGTTTGTCGCATTAAACTGATTACGTTTACGCACCAGTTGGCGTATAACTCTCCAGAAAGCGATGTAGAGTTTGAAATTGAACAAAAATTGATATGTGCAAATGATACACATATTTTTACAGATCCCAAGTATGAAACACAATATCTCATTGGCTTGGTATTCGTTTGATGGTCGCAGTGACACAGGTGTCACACATAGTCCCCTCTTTTACGTTTTTCAAATGTTTTGTGGTGATTCATATGTGTAACCAATTTTCTCAAATGTATGTCTTATATGTTTACTAAGTGCTTTTTGTGTATTATCTTTATAAAACAAGACAAGACAATGATATGAGCCAAATCCTTATATAGAATCTTTTTATATTAATAGTTCGATTCTTATAGGATATTTAAACTACTAATTCAAATCATTGATTGGATTTCTATGAGTATTTTATACGTAGGAGACAAGACAATGAGACACAAGCCAAGTCCTTATGGGAACTATGTATCTTAATAGTTAGATTCTTATAGGATGTTTAAACTACCATTATAAATCCTTGTTCGGATTTCTATGAGTACTTTATACGTATGAGATAAGACAATGATACATAAGCTAAGTCCTTATGGGATCTATCTATCTTAATAACTAGATTCTTATAGGATGTTTAAAGTGCCATTATAAATCCTTGTTAGGATTTCTATGAGTACTTTATACGTATGAGACAAGACGATGGATGTGTGTTTATGTGATTAATAGTGATTTAGATAACAAAACGAGTGTAATACCATAAGAACATGGTGGATACACTGCTGGTACTTCCTATATATAAATGTTCTTATTGTATTACCCTTCGTAGCGTTATTCGAATCGCTTTAGGATTTTAGGTTCTGATAAGACAAGACAATGAGACAAGCCAAATCCTTATAGGGTCTTTCTATCTTAATAGTTAGATTCTTGTAGGATATTTAAAGTGCTAATTCAAGTCCTTGAATGGAATTCTATGAGTACTTTATAACGTATGAGACAAGACAATGAGACACAAGCCAAGTCCTTATGGGATCTATCTATCTTAATAGTTAGATTCTTATAGGATGTTTAAAGTGCCATTATAGGATTTTTGAAGTGCCATTATAAATCCTTGTTCGGATTTCTATGAGTACTTTATACGTGTGAGACAAGACGATGGATGTGTGTTTATGTGATTAGTAGTGATTTAGATAATGAAATGAGTGTAATACCATAAGAACATGGTGGATATGCCGCTGGTACTTCCTATATATAAGTGTTCTTATTGTATTACTCATCGCAGCGTTATCCAAATCACTTTAGGATTTTATGTTTTGATGAAACAATGTACAATTGCCAAATTCTTGTAGAATCTTCCTATTTTAAATAGTTAGATTCTTAAAGGATACTCAAAGTACTATTATAAATCCTTGATTGTATTTCAAAGAGTACTCCCACAAATCCTTGACCAAATTCTATGTTATGTGTTTATGTGTTGTGTGGTGTTATAACATAGAATCTAGAGTGATCTAGGATAACGAGGCGAGTGTAACACGATAAGGGCATGGTGGATACACCACTGGTACTTCTTATATATAAGTGCTCTTATCATATTACCCTTCGCAACGTTATCCAGAATCACTTGATGATTCTGTGTTATAACGAGACAGAGTACAAGAGAAACAAAGAACAAAGTACACTTTTCAATAACATAAAAATTACTTGGTATTAATCATATTGCCATTTACACAACATTTTTGCCACAAGTTTTATTATCAAAACAATGTATTGCAATACTAAACTTTTTGTCATGTATTGGCTTCAAAAATCTATTTTCATTTGACAACTATCGTAGTTGTCAAAGTAATGAAATGCCAAACCTTTTTGCCATTAATTTTGCCAACAAAACCTATGTCACTCACCAACTTTATTGTTGACCTTTTATTTTCACATATCTTTCAGGTGTTAACACGTGCGATGATTACTCAAGTATGCTACACATAGGAACGACTCGGGACTTAGACTTCTTTAAATTAAAAACAATTACTTGTATTCTTTGTGTTGTAAAACAATGTTAATATAATGAAACTTTGAGTACCATGTGTTGTGAACAATTTGTAACGTGACTTCCCGACGATTCCGCCGCTGGTTATTTTTACGCGGTCAGGGTGTTACAGATTGGTATCAGAGCACTGGTTATAAGGAATTAGGTTATTAGAATGCTTTTAACCTAGCCTATAACCTTCCTAGGGAATTAGGTTATTAGAATGCTTTTAACCTTGTCTCTATCCTCATCCTCATCCTATTTCTTGCCAAAAACTACTCTATGATTTGCAAATCATCTAGCCTTAGATAATTTATCTTAAACCCGTAGGCTTTATGCCTTAAGGTGTTTCTCAAAATGTTTTCTCAAACTCTCATCGAAATCTTAGGTTTTAATAATGTGAACACATGCAATCTGGAAGGGTGGATCCCTATACCCTGAGTTTTCTGTCTATGGCTAGAGTGTTCGTAAAAATCCACTTAATCGGACCAATCACTCTTACCTGGGAACTCTTGGGGTGAGTGTCCACTTATAGGCTAAAGCATGTCTTCTCAAAACATTATGAAAACCCATCTACCTTGATTAATCAGTCATTTACTAAACACTACAATCCTTGTGTTATCACTCCATCATATTGCCTTTGGTAATATGTTTTTATTCAAAACCTTTGGAACAATTTTCATTTCACCTCACAAACCCTTTGTAAATCCTATTTTGTTTTCAAATACTTTCTTTTGCCTTTCAAAATTACAAAATTTTTAGATGAAAATTTTAAATTTTACCATGTACATATTTTCTTTATTTTAATAATTCAATTAAAAATATTTTTATCTTAAAAATAAATTTTAAAAAAGGTAAATAAATTTATAACACAAACCATTAACTTTGTTTGTATTTCCTCATCCAAAAATATTACAAAAGTTTATCTTTCAAACATTAATTATTTCAAAAGAAACCTACAACACTATTTTTCCTAAATCCAAAAACGAGATTTTTGAATAAATACAAGGTCAAAATTTTCACTTCACTACGGTGTTTCAGTTTAAATTTTTGATTTTTCTATGATCTCACTAATTTATTATCACTAGTAGCTATTTCTTCAAAAGATGCCTCCTCATCGCGACACTACCCGAGATGCTGAAATGGCGGCTCTAATTGCCCAGCAAATAGCAACGATACTTCCAGACCTTGTGACCCAACTCAATCAGGCCTACAATAACAACAACAACACGCCTTGTAACTACAAACAGTTTATCTCAGCAAAACCTAACAAGTTCAATGGGTCTGAGGGAGCTACTGGGCTCCTACAATGGTTTGAAAGTATCAAGAGTACTTTCCCCTATGTTCAGTGTCCCAATGTGCGTAAGGTAGAGTTCGACTCGAGTTTTTTCCAAAAGAGAGCACTGGTGTTCATTCGGCGTGATATATTTTTATTGGTATTTTGAGGCCATTTTACACATTAGTCAAGTTTTAAATTTATAAAACAAGATATTCTACTAACACTAAACATACACTTGGGTAAGCGCACCCATCGTGAGCGTAGTATAGCGTTGGTAAGATACCGAGGTCGTCCAAGGACACAAGAGCTTTTAGTACCGGTTTATCCTCAACGTCTACTCAATCTAATTTTCTTTTCAGAAAAGTTTTAGAATTAAAAACTAAAAATGTTGAAATAAAATAAAATAAAACAGATAGACAAGATGAATCACTTGGATCCGACTCGCCTTTAATGTATCCTTTGATGATTTTCGTACTTTCGGACTTTTTAAGAGATTATCTTAGTTATAGTAGCAGGCCCCTCTTTTGAAGGTGACGTTACCCTCAACCTAGTGGTTTGAGTCAGCATGGATACAATCCCAAAGGGTCAGAATATTGAAAGATAATTAAGTACGTTATTAATGAGAAAAGTGGTGGGCCCCTCTTTTTAAGTTGACGTTACCCTCGGCTAAGTGGTTTGAGTCAGCAAAGATACAATCCCATGAAGCCGGTTTAATGTATTAATAGTAGTTTACATATGAGGGGTTCAAGCTATTCGCACCCCCGCCATCCAATACTAGTGGGTATTGAAGGAGGTCCTAGTAAGCTTGAACCAGGTCCTTGAAGGATCTATACACTGAACATGGCAAGAACCTTACCAAACCATTCCCTGAACCCCCGACTAGGTAGTCAACATGCCTCTATATAGACCGTAGAGACATGAATGATGCAATATGTTACTTTATATAGACAGTAAAGTAACCTCTAGACACCACGAACAAATGATAAAGAAAATTCACCTTCAACATAAGAAACTAGTTATTAAAGTCATTAATACAAAACCAAGTAAAAAGTGCCGAAAGATTAAAAATCAAAAGTAATACATAAAAAACTTGTCTTCACCAAGTGATGTAAGAGGCTTAACCAAACATGGCCTTTGATTGGCAAGAACACTTACAATCAATCTTGGATCCCGAGACTACTACACACTCTAAAGATGGATGATGGATGATGGTGGTGGGTGTTGGTGTTGTAGTGGTGGTGGAGTGATGGCATAGTGAGAGAGTAGTGGTTTGCCAAGGGATGCCTTTCAAGTGAACCAAGCACCCCTTTTTATAGCCAGTACAGAACTCTGGCCACGGCCCCGTGGTCACTCCTTTCTTTTCCTTCATTAATTACAGCTGTTAGCAGAGGGCCCTACATGCCCACGTGGCCCTGGGCACGGCCCCGTGGTCAACTTAGTATTTGTACTATCAAGATTTAGAAAAATTCTGCGTATCTTTGCGTTGACCACGCCCCGTTCCCAGCTGGGCACGGTCCCGTGGTGGGCATAGAAGCTTCTGCAGGTTTTGTCTTCTTGTGTCAGGGCTGACCACGCCCCGTGGTGAGCTGGGCACGCCCCATGGTGAGCTGGGCACATCCTCGTGGTCAGCTTATGTCTTCTAGTTGATGCTGCCAAGGGACCAGGCATGTCACATTATTCCTTCTTCTTGTATTTATGTTGGTATTTGGCTGCTCATTTGTTCCTTTTGTTCTTTTAAGCTCATTTGCTCCTGTACATTCAAAAAGAAGAATGAAATGCGCCTTTTCCAACATTAGTACTAAAAAAAGGTTAGTTTTATGCCTCATTTGATGTAATTTATATGTTGCATTTTGCATACATTTACCCCGACACTTGAATCTTTGTTTGTCCTCAAGCAAAACTCTTTAATATGTGGCTTACACACCCAAATGGAAGAGGTAGAGGAGAAGTTTTGGGCTCATCTTGAGTGTCGGGAATCCAAGATCTTTATTGAGTTTTATTTTTATTTTATTTACAATCCTATTCGTCATGATTTATTTAGAACATTTTATAAGAAAAATTATTTATTTAGGCATAACATGCATCTTTAAAATTCCATTTATATACAAGTTCACATACCTCACGGGAGATCACTCAACACTCGGCCGATTTGCGTATTTTTGTGAAACACTCGAGACCGGCATGGAACTTACTTATACCATATGCTTTCCAAGCGATCAAACCTCCTCTTTTTTTAACTATACACCTTCGTAAATATCAAGAAGAATTGGGGGAAGGGTTAGGCCTGGGCGAAGGGTAGGTGGTTTTTGGTAAGTGGTTAGTAAAAAAGGCGAAAAACGTAAAAAGAGTCGGTTGTCGTAAACTCTTTTTTTTTTGACATTTATTCAAACTAAGCATATTCAAACAAGATTTTTGAGGAACTTGTTTGGTTATTGCAAAATTCTCTTTTTTTTTCATGTCACATGATAACCGAGCTTTTTACTAAAACAAATGGGTTTAAAAAGAAAAAGGTTTTGATGGGTAATGGGTGTTTGGCTCAAAACGGTTAACTAGGGGGAGTTTGGGTAGTGGTGTAAAACAAAGAAAAATAATGGTTTTGAAAGAAAAATGGGTTAGTCCTAATGCCTCCATCATTTACTTACTTGGGTTCAAGTTGGTAAGGACCGGGAATGTATCGTCTTGGCAAGTTCTAGAGTCGTAAGAACCAAGCGGCTATTCACACAAGAAATGAAAAATAAGCATTTAGTTTAAAGATATATGCATGTATGCTTAATAAAGGCTCAAAACTCACTTGTTGTGGGAATGGATTTATAATGTGATCAAGTATATATAATCAAATTTTAAACAAATTTTTCATGCCTTTTCATAATGTTCTTATTTGGTTTTTTTTTATCACGACGCTATCGGTTGTAAATTTTTAAAAATATAACCTTTTTAGAACTTGTTATTCTCGAATTAGACTAAAACAAGTAAAAAAATGAAAATTTTTGAAAAATTTTGGGGTGATTAGCGGTTCCAATAGAGTTTTGTGTAAGGCTTGTTATTAGGGACTTGCAAGATTCATGGTTTTAGCAACCCCCCCCCCCCCCACACTTAAATTTGTTGGGATTGAACCCTACAAAGGAACATATGATATAAAGCCAAAATTGGTTCAAAACAGTGGATCATCATAAGCTGTGCTTGTACAATGACTTTCCCCTTGACAGTGGCTCTAACAACTAATAGACTCTAAGTACTGCCCATTACAACTGCTGACAGGCCAAGCACTGATGAAGAATAAAGACTGAAGCTCAATCTACTGATGTGTCCTAAGTACTGTTGAAGACCAAAGCTCTACTCATTCAAAGGACTGATCATCTATTGAAGAAAACACTAATGCTCAACATCAGTGCTTAGCCTACAACAGTGGAATTAAGAATCAGTGGTTTACTTACTTAGTGTCTTTGTAATCAGTGTCTATGTAATCAGTGGTTGTATAGAACAGTGTTGCTAGTTTGTTAGGAAGTTAGATGTCACTTTCATGGTGACGTCAGCCGAAGATGCTCAGTGGTAGGGTTGTACTATAAATAGAACAGTACCCTGTACTGTTCTGAGAGCTCTTTTCTTCTAAGTCATTCTGTACAAACAATTACAGAGCTCAGGCTGAGGGGGAGACTTGTGCATGCATGCATTTGTATTGTTTATTATAATCAAATACAATCATTCGATTCAGTGTTAAACATGTGTGCTTAAACTTTTTTTCCATTGATTGTGTTGTCAAAGTTTATTTCATTATTTCGCTGCAATTCGTCTCTGTCTCATCTTCACTTTAATTAAACAAACACCATCTAAGAAACTCAGATCCTAACAAAATTGCACATTGTCCTCAATGTGTCATAAAAATAAGTTTTTCGGTTGATTAAAATGTGTAAAAGTTGGTTAAAACAAAATTTTATGTTACTGGGTAGCTGAACACGGGGTGTGGTGGGCTGAGCACGACACCTTGGTCAGACTACCAGTAACAAAAAGTTACAGAAGGTTAACCATGGGGCGTGCCCAGTGGACACGGCCCGGGGTCAGTTACCTGTTAGAAAATTTTTCTGCAGAACCCTTGGCACGGGGGCGTGTTGAGTGGCCACGACCCCGTGCTGCACATGCTGAAATGATGGAAAAGTTGACAGAAGGCTCTGTTTTTGTGCATGGGGTGCGGTTTTAACGTCCCTTTGGCAATATCCACCTTTTCGAGTGTGATTTATTCCTGAAAAGTAAGACTAAACTAGAAAACATAAAAGTTAAACTAATCTAAAACTAACGATAGTTCCGCGGAATGCCTCCGTGGTGCGCCACGTTTATAAGGGTCCTTGGCTAGACCCACCTTATCGGGTGGTTCTGGCTCATCTTCAATTAGGGGGTCGTCATTGCCAATTGGATATTTTATTGATTGGTCAAAATCGACATATCTTTTGCCGGCCCCTAATTGAATAGGTAGGTTGTTTTGCTTCCGGTTGGTCAAAGCTTGATGGGGTTTCACAAAAGGTTGTCCCAACACAAGTGGAGCATCATCAAGAATGATGAAGTCGGTTGAGACTACCGTTTGATTTGTTTGCACTAACACAGTTCCAAGTACTCCCGTTGATTTTATTATTTTCCAATTAGAGAGAAAAATGGGGATTTGAAGTGGAGAAAAATCACTAATACTTAATTTTTCAAAAATGTAATTTGGCATTATATAAACACAAAGATCTTTATTAATTGTAATATTACTAATAAAGGAGTTTTGAAAGAAACATGGAACCGGTGTAATGTTAATTTCAAATGGGTAATCTTTTATTAGCGTAGTTTGATCGTTGTTAATTTAACACTTACCATTTTGTCAATTTAATTGTTAGTGTTTAACTCTTTTAAAAACTTAGCATGAGTAGGTACCAAACAATGTTTTTCAAAAGAAGGTGTTAAGAGATTAATTTCTTGAAAAATTGACTCTTTTTGAAAATTATCGTTTTCGGACTTACCTTTTTCGTTATTTGGTTCATGCGTCGGTTTTTCACTTACTTGTTCTTCCATTTTTACCTCTTCTATTATTACCTTTTTAGTATAAACTACCTCTTCCCTCGCGCGGGATTCTTTTATATAGCGTTCGATATCTTTAAGGTGTTGTATTATTCTTTCGTCTTCGGGGAAGATAGTTGGTGGTTCGTGAAATTGAGCGGGATAAGTGTCCCAAAAGCTTGAGTGCGGAAGTTCAAACCTTGGTCCTTAATAATACCCATATGAGGTAGATGGTTCATACCATTGTTCCTCATAGTGAGTATATGATCGAGATGATTCATACCTTGGTTCCTCAAGGTATGTGCATGAGGTAGAAGGTCCATACCTTAGTTCCTCATGGTATGTGTATGACGTGGATGGCTCGAAAAGGTCACAATATTGTACCGAGTGATGATTACCACAAATGGTACAATATTCTTCTTCGTAATCATCCTCTTCATAGTATTAATTGTAACCTCCTGAGTATTGAACATAAGAATCACTTAGCAGATCACAAAGAAGTCTCGGGACCAGAAAACAAGATTAAAAACTGAAACAGAGGCTCACCAGTCACCATGGCCCCGTGGTCAGTGAGCACGGCTCGTGGTCAGAGTCTGTATCTAGGCGTTTTGAAAAATTGTTACGGTTTGGTGCAGCACGGGGGCGTGTTCAGCAAGCATGACCCTGTATTCAAACTCTGTACCTAGGTGTTTTAAAAATGTTTTGTTGTTTTTATGCAGCACGGGGCGTGTACAGTGAGCACGGACCCGTGTTCAGTCTGCTGTTATGCAAAAATTACTAAAAAGTAAAAGAAAATGCGCGCAGTTTTAAAAAGGTTTTGAAAAATGATTATGCCGTCGATTTTAAGCTTTCTTAAAATCCTTGTGTCCCCGGCAACGGCGCCAAAAACTTGGTGTGCGTTCGGCGTAATATATTTTTATTGGTATTTTGAGCCCATTTTACACATTAGTCAAGTTTTAAATTTATAAAACACGATATTCTACTAACACTAAACACACACTTGGGCAAGTGCACCCATCGTGAGCGTAGTATAGCGTTGCTAAGATACCCAGGTCGTCCAAGGACACAAGAGCTTTTAGTACCGGTTTATCCTCAACGTCTAATCAATCTAAATTTTTTTTGAGAAAAGTTTTAGAATTAAAAACTAAAAATGCAGAAATAAAATAAAATTAAAAAAGATAGACAAGAGGAATCACTTGGATCCAACTCGCCTTTAATGTATCCTTTGATGATTTTCGCACTTTCGGACTATTTAAGAGATTATCTTAGTTATAGTAGTAGGCCCCTCTTTTGAAGGTGATGTTACCCTCAACCCACTGGTTAGCAGGGATACAATCTCAAAGGGTCGGAATATTGAAAGATAATTAAGTAAGTTATTAATGCGAAAAGTGGTAGGCCCCTCTTTTGAAGGTGACGTTACCCTCGGCTAAGTGGTTTGAGTCAGCAAGGATACAATCCCAAGAAGTCAGTTTAATGTATTAATAGTAGTTTACATATGAGGGGTTCAAGGTATTCGCACCCCTGCCATCCAATGCCAGTGGGTATTGAAGGAGATCCTAGTAAGCTTGAACCAGGTCCTTGTAGGATCTATGCACTGAACAAGGCAAGAACCTTACCAAACCATTCCCTTAACCCTCGACCAGGTAGTCAACATGCCTCTATATACACCGTAGAGACATGAATGTTGCAATCTTTTACTTTATATAGACAGTAAAGTAACCTCAAGACACCACAGATAAATGATAAAGAAAATTCACCTTCAACATAAGAAACTAGTTATTAAAGTCATTAATACAAAACCAAGTAAAAAGTGCCGAAAGATTAAAAATCAAAAGTAATACATAAAAGACTTGTCTTCACCAAGTGATGTAAGAGGCTTAACCAAACATGGCTTTGATTGGCAAGAACCCTTACAATCAATCTTGGATCCAGAGACTACTACACACTCTAAAGATGGATGATGGATGATGGTGGTGGTGGTGGGTGTCTGTGTTGTAGTGGTGGTGGAGTGGTGGCAAAGTGGGAGAGTAGTGGTTTGCCAAGGGACGCCTTTCAAGTGAACCAAGCACCCCCTTTTATAGCCAGTACAGAACTCTGGCCACGGCCCCGTGGTCACTCCTTTCTCTTCCTTCATTAATTGCAGCTATCAGCAGAGGGCCCCACACTCACCCGTGGCCCTTGGGCACGACCCCGTGGTCAACTCTGTATTTGTACTATCAAGATTTAACAAGATTATGCGTATCTTTACGATGACCACACCCCGTGCCCAGCTGGGCATGACCCTGTGGTGGGCGTAGAAGCTTTTGCAGGTTTTGTCTTCTTGTGTCAGGGCTGCCCACGTCCCGTGGTGAGCTAACCACGCCCCGTGGTGAGCTGGGCACGCCCCGTGGTGAGTTGGGCACAGCCTCATGGTCAGCTTCTGTCTTCTTGTTTTTGCTTTGGGGATGCTGCCGAGGGGTCAGGCATGTCACGTTATTCCTTCTTCTTGTATTTATGTTGGTATTTGGCTGCTTATTTGTTACTTTTGTTCTTTTAAGCTCATTTGGTCCTGTAAATTCAAAAGAAATAAAGAAACACGCTTTTTGTCACACCCCGACCACGTAGAACATACAAAACGTGGCGGAAACGTCGGGGAGTGTTGTAACAGAATTAATTGTTTCAAATCCATGGCAATTAAAGTTTCGTTTTATTAATCAAACAAGAGAGTTACATTGTTTTAAACAAGAAACAAAGAGTATATAACAAAAATTAACTAGTTCTTGTCTCGTTTTAAGTCACTAAGGCACAGGTCCGCCTAAGTATGTCTTGATAAGTCCTATGCATCATCTCCTGAAAACACATGTGAAAATAGGTACGTCAGCATAAAAATTCCTGTGAGATAGATAGGTTTTGTGAAAACAGAATTCATGACTTATGTTTGAGAAAATGTTTAGTCATGAACCTTGTAATTTGCTTTGTCTTGTAAATCATTTGAAAAACGATAAGATCAGATGATATGTATAAATAAGAGAATAATGTATGGTTAAATGAATAACCATGTAAAATGAGTTTGTATAAGATAAGTTGTGTGTAAATCAATGTCTTGTGAAAAGTATGTTATTTGTATAAAATGTTATATGTCTCAAATTGAAATGATTCAAATAACGCTACAATATGTGATACCATACAAACACTTATATATAGGAAGTACCAGCGGCGTATCCACCGTGCTTGTATCATATTACATACGCCTCGTTACTTAAATCACTTACTCAAACCAAACCACCAAAGTAAAATGTTTAACAATTGTAGAAATGTTTATGTATAGTCAAATGTCTATTGTCAAATGTAAATCATGTCAACAGATACAACTGGTTCACACGGTTCAATAGTTACAAACGGTTCACATAATCAAAGGGTTACGACGGTTCACATAGTCAAATGGTTACAACGGTTCAAAATGTAGTATAATGTGTTCATATGCTGGATGAGCATATGCAACAGAAGTGCAATGTAAAACAATGTACTAAGTATGCACACAATGGGCGTACATAGCATGAAATGTATTTTAAAGTGGTGTACTAAGTATGCACACAATGGGCATACATAGTATAAAATGTATTGAAATCATGTACTATAAATGTACTAATAAACATAGCAAGTATATGATGTGAAAACAGGAAAACATGAAAGTAACAAGTAGGCACATGTGTTTCACCCCAAAACAGTTTGGAAAACACTAAAAGAGGGGTCTATGTACTCACTTGAGATTGCTTAGTAGTCCTTGAGTAACAACCAAACAATGCTGGAGATCACGGATATCAAACGGCACCTAATATAGGTAACTTCATTAATTAACCGGACCTAAATCGGACGATCGGATAGAATGTGATTTAGACCCGACAAGTTTGAAGACTTGTTTAATATGGGTATTTCATACACATTCTGGATTTCTAGATAAAACCGATAAGGTTTGACCCGCTTCGGCTAATTTATGTAAACTAGTTATATAAACCGAACCGAACGCGTAATAATTGTAACGGGTATCTGTAAGAGCCATATACAGGTTTCCTAAGTTAATATGCTTCAAATATGCTCTGACATCAGTAAGATGTCTTTTATTATGCCCGAAACGAATTTAAACCCAAACTATGCCCCGTAAGGGCATTTTGGTAATTTCACATAAGCCGTGAAGCTCAAAACTGAAGTCTGAGTTAAACAAATTTTGCTTACTGTTAAAACATTATAATTTACCTAAAATATCAGTAGGTATCAACCCTTGTATGTCTAAAATAGTTC
This sequence comes from Helianthus tuberosus, assembly GCA_030545235.1. Classification (NCBI taxonomy): domain Eukaryota; kingdom Viridiplantae; phylum Streptophyta; class Magnoliopsida; order Asterales; family Asteraceae; genus Helianthus; species Helianthus tuberosus. Next base: position 906,854 of record CM060417.1, read on the forward strand.
TAGTACATACGATGCGTTAAAAACGCTTAGAAAGGCGATTAGGAGCCGTTTCCGGGTTATATACATAAAGCTGATATTTTTATTATTCCAGAAGGCTTAAAATAATTTATTTATCATTTAAGATCAGTAGCAAAAGGTTTGGAGTCGTTTAGATATGTAAAACTCATTTTATAGCCTGTAAGGGCAAAACCGACAATTACCGGATTAAGCCTACGACTATAAGTTATGCTCAGCCTAAAATTAATTAAAAATCTTCAAAAATCCCAAAATAATATATTACATCAGTGGGTAATAAGTTTGATATCGAAAAGTAGGCTTAACTAGGCTATACGCTAATTACGCCATTTAATTAACATAAAGCTTTCATTTTGCGCTAATGAGCATAACTCTCAATCTACACAACCAATTGATCTCAAATTTTGGATACAAGTTTATATATCAGTAACAAAGGTTTCTACTCTTTTACATTTTCAAAAATCACGTTTTAAGGTGAAAAGGACATAATGGTCAACATATGAGCAATTAACGGAAACATGCATATTAATTGGATAACTAATGAACCAAGGTGTATAATCACAGAGGGTTATACTAGTATGTAACCTAGTCCAATTCAAGATCTGATTCATTTCTAAAACATGCGTAAACGGGTCAGAACTGAAAGTCAAAGCAAAAGTCAAACTATGCGACTTTCGGTTCCGAACCGGGTCTAAACAGGAAATTGTCGGGTTGAACATGTTAAGACATGTTCTAACACTAATTACCAAGTTATAATAATGATCAAACATGTTGTATATGTTCTACATTGCTAATTATGCATAAATTAGAATTTAAGTCTCCTGTTGACTTTTTATTAGCAAGTTTGACCCGACTTTTGACCTAGTTAGAGTGGGAATCAGGGGGAACCCTTTTAAGGGTTTATTACCCACATAATTACCAACTTATAACTACTTTTGATTTGACTAGTCACTGGACCATTAGTGATTAATCTTAAAGTCAACCGTTTATTACGAGGGTTTGACTTTTAAGCTAAAACTAAGCAAAAACTAAACTAAGGAAGGATTAGCAAACTTACTGAAGTCCTAAGCTTGATTAGTGATCACTTGAGAGAAGACTTGTGCTCCAGAAATGCTCCAGAAATGCAGAAGTGAAGGTGTGAAGAAAGCTTGCAATTCATTGGCCTTTTATAGTGATTTCAACACCACAAAATGTTGACACATAGGTCTACAACTGACCACAATTCATCAACAAGTGTTCCTAAGTGTATAGGGGTCGTTTAGGGGCCAAGCAAGATGAGGAAAATCGTTCAAAGGTCGTTTACAAGGGCTATGGCAGACAAGAATCCAAGAAAATCAACATTCTGTCCAGATAAGGCAGTCGCGTAGCGCGACTGCATATGTGGTTAGTGCTCGCGCTACTCGAGCATGTGTGATCCAGCCAAACCAAATTTTCATTAATTGCAGTTTTGGTCCCTGGTCCTTCTAAAGGTCGCTTTCGTGTCTTGTTTTGCACAATGAGCCCTCTAAATTGACTTATAAGGGCTTTAAGACATTTACCCACTTTGTTTAGCCCTCGATTAACTTTATTGTTACCCGAAAAGTCGTAAACTTCAACGTTGACGTTTTAACCCCTTGTACCCAAATTTGATCATAACTTTCTCGTGCGATAACGAAACTTTATGAAATTTATATCGTGCATTCTAGTGAGCATAATTAACCGTTACAAGGCTTCGGGTTTGTCAAGTTTAGTCCTTGTAAGCGATTTAACTTGATTTTGCCATACCAAAGCCTTCAAAACTTATTTCTAAGTTAAGTAAAGGTTATTTAAGGTATGTTAAGCCTATTTCACTATTCCGGAGTGTTCATTGCATTAAATTGGTTATATTTACGCATCAGTGCGCGTATAACCTTCCAGAAAGCGATTTAGAGCTTGAAATCGAACAAGAATTGATATGTGCAAAAGATACACATATTTATACAGATCCCAAGTATGAAATACAATATTTCATTGGCTTGGCAGTTGTTTGATGGTCGTAGTGACCCAGGTGTCACAGTCTCCCCTACTTTAGGAAATTTCGTCCCGAAATTTATTCGTAGGAGTCCATCTGTGACTTTGTGTCAAGTAACCACCAGATATACAAGGCATAATCCTGTCATTTCCTTAACAGACAATCTTCAGAAACGAAAATGAACAGACGGAGTCATTTTTCTCAACGAGTATTCTTCAGAAATGGAAATGAAGGAATAAACAAACGGGGATTCATTTCCTCAACGGATAATCTTCAGAAACGAAAATGAACAAACGGAGTCATTTTCAACGGGTGCTTCCTCAGAAACGGAAATGAAAAAGGATAGTCAAATGGATATTCATTCCCTCAACGGACAAATCTTCAGAAACGAAAATGAACAAACGAAGTCATTTTCAACGGGTGCTTCCTCAGAAACGGAAATGAAAAAGGATAGTCAAACGGATATTCATTTCCTCAACGGACAAATCTTCAGAAACGAAAATGAACAAACGGAGTCATTTTCAACGAGTGCTTCCTCAGAAATGGAAATGAAAAAGGATAGTCAAACGGATATTCATTTCCTCAACGGACAAATCTTCATAAACGAAAATGAACAAACAGAGTCATTTTCAACGGGTGCTTCCTCAGAAACGGAAATGAATAGGGCTAATTCTAGACACATGACAAAACTCGCTGTGGTTTCTGTGCACTAAATTCCATAATTATGTATGCATCCATAATTACGTAATTCCTTGCACAGTCCGCACAGTTTGTCTTGTAATGTTTAGGGGCAGAAAATCAAACCTGTGATGAGGGTGACTAGACTACCATAGGGTCCTTTTAATTGGATCGATAAATGATCTTTTTAATTAGGTCACCAAGGAGTCCTTTCAGCTATATCATCACGTGATGTTCCTAACCAGATTTTTGGATCAATATGTTTAACTAGACAACTCAAGGGGTCTAATTATGGAGTAGTACTTTATAACCCAAGGGACTTAACCACAACGTAGAAGTCCATTGAGGATTTTAGATAACTAAAACTTGGATTACACCAAAAACATAAAAGGGAACACATAAGCACATAATCACATAGTTGCTTAACTCAGTTATTAATTTGTTATTAACTTGTTAGTGATTGAATATGGATATTCAAAGTACACCAGGAAACCAGTCGCTGGACTTCAATGTCCTCTGGGATCTATCTGAAAAGATAGGATGATCTCCCAAAATTCGATTTTGTTTTCAAAGAAACGTAATATTCGAATTAAGGAACACAAAAATTTTAGGATTTACGGAAATATCCTTAAGTACCCTTATTAAGGATTTATAGTGATACTTTGGGTATTCGTCTCGTGTTGTAACTTGCGCCTTGTACTTCGTTTCCTTAGAATAAACGGGTACTTAGGAATTTCGTGGAAACGCAAGAGATCAAAAGATGGAAAAATTTTGGGGGTAGTTTGCTTTACAAGGAATACGATTCCTTGATTGTCGGTATTGTAAGAGATATGTTGTTTATACATACAACCACATAAATACGTTGCAATGTAAATAAAAGATTTATTTATAAACAACGATAACAACTGTTTCTTGGACCTTGACAACAAAAGAAAATAATACATAAGACGTGATTATTTCTAAATGATGTTGTCTTCTAGTCAGTCATATGTTCATCCCTGTGCTGGATTTGCAATAGCAAGCTTTGGGCAATTTCTTCGGAAATGACCCATCTCGCGACAGTTGAAGCAAGAACCTAGTAGAAAACGACCTTGAGCAGGATTGTTGCCAGCTTGGTTTGGTGCAGCTGCAGCTGGGCAGACTCTTGCTGTATGGCCTATAAGTCCACAAGTTTGGCATTTGCGGCACTTTACATTGGCATGATGATGGAGGCTACATTGGTTGCACAAGGGTGCAGTTCCATTGTATGGCTTCCTAGCAGGGGGTTGAGCTGGTTGGTTGGGGACGGCTTGATCATTGTGAGTAACCATGGCGAAGTTCTGAGAAGCCTTTCGCTTCTTTGACTTCTTAGGGGATCCAGTCTGTTCATCCATGGTCTTTGATTCCTCGATTGGGTTCGATTCCTCGACCGGTTTCTTGTCACCTTTTCGGAAAAGTTTACCTTTCCTGATCTTTGATTCAGTCAAGGTTGCAGATAGCTCAATGGCCTTTCTAACTGTAGTAGGGTTGCTACCAGTCACAATGTCTTGTATTGAGTCAGGGAGGCCAGTAATGTATTTTTCGATTGCCTTATCCAAAGGCGTGACCATGTTTGGGCATAACAGACTTAACTCCTCATAACGGTCCGTGTAGGCTCGATGCTCACCGCTCTCTTGCGTAAGATCGTCAAATTCCCTTTCCAAGGCCCTGATCTCGTGACGAGGACAGAATTCCTTCATCATAAGGGCCCTAAGTTCAGCCCATGTCTGTGCTAGAGCAACTTCTGCACCACGATCTCTCATAACCCCGTTCCACCACGTAAGGGCCCTCTTCTAGAACACACTCGAAGAAAACTCGACTTTGCGATTGTCAGGACACTGCACGTGGCGGAAAGTATTCTCAATGCTCTTGAACCATTAAAGAAGCCCAGTCGCTCCCTCAGAACCACTAAACTTGAGTGGTTTAGCCGAGTTAAAACTCTTGAAATTGCATGGACCATTGTTGTTGTTGTTGGCTTGGTTCCATTGAGCAAAGAGGTTTGGGAATTGAGCAGCCATTTGCTGCGCAATGATTTCTGCCAGTTCGGCAGTCGCTATCTGGTTTTCACGTCGAGGAGGCATTCTAAAAGAGAAACAAGAAAGAAAACAAATGAAATGGCATTGGGTAAGAATAGGATGTTACAATTACCGACCATAATCATGGTTGATGGTCATTTGTTTGAACCACGAAGCAAACAAACAACACAAAGGCTGAATCAAAGCAAATAGATCCTCATAGTGTATCGCGAAGACATGCTCGCCTATAAGTGGACACTCACCCCAAGAGTTCCCAGGTAAGAGTGACTGGTCCGATTATGTGGATTTGTACGAACACTCTAGCCTTAGACAGAAAACCCAGGGTACAGGTATTCACTCTTCCAGTTTGCACGTGTTCACACTATTTAGGACCCAAAACTTTGACGAGAGTTTTGAAAATTCAAAGGGGTTCAAAACCTTATAACAGAGGGTTCAAAACCTTACAATAGAGGGTTCAAAACCTAGTAATCAATCATCCTAGAACAGATGATTAGTTTTCAAAGCGGTTTTGAAATTTATGTTCTTGTTGTGGTCGTCGCCTAAGGATAGGTGACGGTATTGTTTTATGACTAAACGCAAGTAAACTCGTGTTAGGGTCCTAGGAAGGTTATAGTCTAGGTCAAAGCATTACTAATAACCTAATTCCCTATAACCATTGGCTCTGATACCAACTTTTCTGTCACACCCCGACCACGTAGAACATACAAAACGGGGCGGAAACGTCGGGGAGTGTTGTAACAGAATTAATTGTTTCAAATCCATGGCAATTAAAGTTTCGTTTTATTAATCAAACAAGGGAGTTACATTATTTTAAACAAGAAACAAAGAGTATATAACAAAAATTAACTAGTTCTTGTCTCGTTTTAAGTCACTAAGGCACAGGTCCGCCTAAGTATGTCTTGATAAGTCCTATGCATCATCTCCTGAAAACACATGTGAAAATAGGTACGTCAGCATAAAAATGCCTGTGAGATAGATAGGTTTTGTGAAAACAGAATTCATGACTTATGTTTGAGAAAATGTTTAGTCATGAACCTTGTAATTTGCTTTGTCTTGTAAATCATTTGAAAAACGATAAGATCAGATGATATGTATAAATAAGAGAATAATGTATGGTTAAATGAATAACCATGTAAAATGAGTTTGTATAAGATAAGTTGTGTGTAAATCAATGTCTTGTGAAAAGTATGTTATTTGTATAAAATGTTATATGTCACAAATTGAAATGATTCAAATAACACTACAATATGTGATACCATACAAACACTTATATATAGGAAGTACCAGCGGCGTATCCACTGTGCTTGTATCATATTACATACGCCTCGTTACTTAAATCACTTACTCAAACCAAACCACCAAAGTAAAATGTTTAACAATTGTAGAAATGTTTATGTATAGTCAAATGTCTATTGTCAAATGTAAATCATGTCAACAGATACAACTGGTTCACATGGTTCAATAGTTACAAACGGTTCACATAATCAAAGGGTTACGACGGTTCACATAGTCAAACGGTTACAACGGTTCAAAATGTAGTATAATGTGTTCATATGCTGGATGAGCATATGCAACAGAAGTGCAATGTAAAACAATGTACTAAGTATGCACACAATGGGCGTACATAGCATGAAATGTATTGTAAAGTGATGTACTAAGTATGCACACAATGGGCATACATAGTATAAAATGTATTGAAATCATGTACTATAAATGTACTAATAAACATAGCAAGTATATGATGTGAAAACAGGAAAGCATGAAAGTAACAAGTAGGCACATGTGTTTCACCCCAAAGCAGTTTGGAAAACACTAAAAGAGGGGTCTATGTACTCACTTGAGATTGCTTAGTAGTCCTTGAGTAACAACCAAACAATGCTAGAGATCACGGATATCAAACGACACCTAATATAGGTAACTTCATTAATAAACCGGACCTAAATCGGACGATCGGATAGAATGTGATTTAGACCCGACAAGTTTAAAGACTTGTTTAATATGGGTATTTCATACACATTCTGGATTTCTAGATAAAACCGATAAGGTTTGACCCGCTTCGGCTAATTTATGTAAACTAGTTATATAAACCGAACCGAACGCGTAATAAGCGTAACGGGTATCCGTAAGAGCCATATACAGGTTTCCTAAGTTAATATGCTTCAAATATGTTCTGACATCAGTAAGATGTCTTTTATTATGCCCGAAACGAATTTAAACCCAAACTATGCCCCGTAAGGGCATTTTGGTAATTTCACATAAGCCGTGAAGCTCAAAACTGAAGTCTGAGTTAAACAACTTTTGCTTACTGTTAAAACATTATAATTTACCTAAAATATCAGTAGGTATCAACCCTTGTATGTCTAAAATAGTTCTAGTACATACTATGCGTTAAAAACGCTTAGAAAGGCGATTAGGATCCGTTTCCGGGTTATATACATAAAGCTGATATTTTTATTATTCCAGAAGGCTTAAAATAATTTATTTATCATTTAAGATCAGTAGCAAAAGGTTTGGAGTCGTTTAGATATGTAAAACTCATTTTATAGCCCGTAAGGGCAAAACCGACAATTACCGGATTAAGCCTACGACTATAAGTTATGCTCAGCCTAAAATTAATTAAAAATCTTCAAAAATCCCAAAATAATATATTACATCAGTGGGTAATAAGTTTGATATCGAAAAGTAGGCTTAACTAGGCTATACGCTAATTACGCCATTTAATTAACATAAAGCTTTCATTTTGCGCTAATGAGCATAACTCTCAATCTACACCACCAATTGATCTCAAATTTTGGATACAAGTTTATATATCAGTAACAAAGGTTTCTACTCTTTTACATTTTCAAAAATCACATTTTAAGGTGAAAAGGGCATAATGGTCAACATATGAGCTATTAACGGAAACATGCATATTAATTGGATAACTAATGAACCAAGATGTTTAATCACAGAGGGTTATACTAGTATGTAACCTAGTCCAATTAAAGCTCTGAGGCATTTCTAAAACATGCCTAAACGGGTCAGAACTGAAAGTCAAAGCAAAAGTCAAACTATGCGACTTTCGGTTCCGAACCGGGTCTAAACAGGAAATTGTTGGGTTGAACATGTTTAGACATGTTCTTACACTAATTACCAAGTTATAATAATGATCAAACAGGTTGTATATGTTCTACATTGCTAATTATGCATAAATTAGAATTTAAGTCTCCTGTTGACTTTTTATTAGCAAGTTTGACCCGACTTTTAACCTAGTTAGAGTGGGAATCAGGGGGAACCCTTTTAAGGGTTTATTACCCACATAATTACCAACTTATAACTACTTTTGATTTGACTAATCACTGGACCATTAGTGATTAATCTTAAAGTCAACCGTTAATTACGACAGTTTGACTTTTAAGCTAAAACTAAGCAAAAACTAAACTAAGGAAGGATTAGCAAACTTACTGAAGTCCTAAGCTTGATTAGTGATCACTTGAGAGAAGACTTGTGCTCCAGAAATGCTCCAGAAATGCAGAAGTGAAGGTGTGAAGAAAGCTTGCAATTCATTGGCCTTTTATAGTGATTTCAACACCACAAAATGTTGACACATAGGTCTACAACTGACCACAATTCATCAACAAGTGTACCTAAGTGTATAGGGGTCGTTTAGGGGCCAAGCAAGATGAGGAAAATCGTTCAAAGGTCGTTTACAAGGGCTATGGCAGACAAGAATCCAAGAAAATCAACATTCTGTCCAGATAAGGCAGTCGCGTAGCGCGACTGCATATGTGGTTAGTGCTCGCGCTACGCGAGCATGTTTGATCCAGCCAAACCAAATTTTCATTAATTGCAGTTTTGGTCCCTGGTCCTTCTAAAGGTCGCTTTCGTGTCTTGTTTTGCACAATGAGCCCTCTAAATTGACTTATAAGGGCTTTAAGACATTTACCCACTTTGTTTAGCCCTCGATTAACTTTATTGTTACCCGAAAAGTCGTAAACTTCAACGTTGACGTTTTAAACCCTTGTAGACGAATTTGATCATAACTTTCTCGTGCAATAATGAAACTTTATGAAATTTATATCGTGCATTCTAGTGAGCATAATTAACCGTTACAAGGCTTCGGGTTTGTCAAGTTTAGTCCTTGTAAGCGATTTAACTTGATTTTGCCATACCAAAGCCTTCAAAACTTATTTCTAAGTTAAGTAAAGGTTATTTAAGGTATGTTAAGCCTATTTCACTATTCCGGCGTGTTCGTTGCATTAAACTGGTTATAATTACGCATCAGTGCGCGTATAACCTTCCAGAAAGCGATTTAGAGCTTGAAATCGAACAAGAATTGATTTTTGCAAAAGATACACATATTTATATAGATCCCAAGTATGAAATACAATATTTCATTGGCTTGGCAGTTGTTTGATGGTCGCAGTGACCCAGGTGTCACACTTTTTCCAACATTAGTACTAAAAAAGGTTAGTTTTATGCCTCATTTGATGTAATTTATATGTTGCATTTTGCACACATCAAGCACTCACATGGTGGAATGGAGTTATAAGAGACAGAGGTGCAGACATAGCAATGGTACAAACGCGGGAAGAATTCAAGAATCTTATGATGAAAGAATTCTGTCCATGAAGCGAAATGAGGGCCCTTGAAACTGAATTCTATTACCTCAAACAAGATAGTGGTGAAAATCGTGCCTACACTGATTGGTACGAAGAGTTGAACCTACTCTGTCCCACTATGGTCACACCCTTGGATCGGGCTATTGAGAGATATATTGATGGCCTACCTGATCCAGTCCAAGATATTGACACTGGCAGCAAACCATCTACTGTTAGTGAGGCTATCGAGGTAGCCGCTACCCTATCTGACTCCTAAGTTAGAAAAAGGAAACTTTTTCGAAAGGGTGACAAGAAACAAACTGCTGAAACTACTCAAGAGAAACCAAAGGAAACAAAAGCCGAACCCTCCAAAAATTCTAAGAAGCGTAAAGCTTCAAATAATTTTACGGTTGTTGCACCAATTCCATTAAATTCAGTACCCGTTAGGGTATTTATCGTGGTAAACAACCTTTGTGCAATCGGTGCAACTATCACCACCAAGCTAACTCTCCATGCCGCCCGTGTACAACTTGTGGTCTTCTAGGCCATCTAGCCGCGACTTGTCACATCCAAAACCAAGCTGCCCCTACTCAAAATCGCCATGGCTACCCAGCTAGAGCATGTTTCAATTCTGGTGACCCAAATCATTTCAAACGAAACTGCCCTAGGCTTGCTAATGCTGGCTTAGCTCATGAACGCGCAATCAACGTTAATGAGGCTCAAGCTGATGACATGGCACTTATGATCATTTGAATCTTTACATTTTCTGTTTGCCATCCAGAAACTATGAATATCTCTCAGTTATATTTGTAATGACAATATAAATTTCAAGAAGTTTTCCTCATTCTTGTTATTCGTGTTTCAATTACAAATTCCAAATTTGATTACACGTATGTGTAATATACAACTATATACTGACTTCGAGGATTCTGTTCTATATTAATTTGAACTAAATCTCGTAGTTTATCCTATTGTGATCGCGCCTAGTGCGTCCACACAATCTTTACAAATGCTATGAACTTGTTTATATGCAAAACACGCGTTACAATTCATGCTAGTATATAATACATACTACCAACTTGGCTAGTGTGAAACAAATGATGCTATTAGTATTAGTGTGAGACATGTGTTGCTTCGATTTTGAATGGTTATTTAATACAAGTGTTTCCTTCGACCCAATTATTTGTTTCCCCACTTAACAAGATGACCTATGTGGACCATGCGACGAAACGAATAATTATGGGTGCACATATAATTATGAAGTTCGATGGATGGAAATGATAGTAAGCCTTGTTAAGTATGGTGACATAAATCTAGAGTGATTAGGTAACGAGACGAGTATAATACAATAAGAACATGGTAGATACGCCACTAGTACTTCCTATATATAAGTGTTCTTATTGTTTTATCCATCGGAACATTATTCAGATCACTTGAAGATTTTATGTTATCTTGGACCTCTATGTGATTATTTGTTTATTTGTATGTGTATTGAGTGCAATATCCAAGACAAGTACATTCTTTAACTCTAGTTGAGCCGACCATGTGTATATTATGGTGTTAAAGGTGACGACCTGTAATGCTATAGGTATGATGACTCATCCCCTTATGCATGAGATGCTCATGGTACATGGGATGTACCTCGTGGGATGATAGAAACCGTGTACGTATGTCAACTTAGGCTTGAATGTACACCAATTATTTGCTTAAGATCTATAATAATTGCCTTTGTATAACAAAATGCCATACAAAACAATTTTTATACACTTGACAACACCCATCAAATTCATAAGTTCTAAAGGAAAATACCTGCTTCACAATTAGTGAGAGGTTAGTATACCTTTAGATACCTAGAATATCACCACTCACACTTTGAATCCCCAAAATCTCAAATACCAAATGATGCTCCACATCTTTGGAATCTAAAGCTTTGCGTATCTTTCAATCATTCCAAACATACTCTATAATCTCCTACGAATAAATTTCGGGACAAAATTCCCTAAAGGAGGGGAGACTGTAACCCTTGTAAAATTTTCAAACTTTCAAAAACTTTTTCTTTTGGAAGTATTTTGTTAACCGATACTTAAACGCAATTGGTTTAATGTAATGTATACTCTGAGACAAGGACATAAGTTACACATATCCTAAATACCCTTTACATAACTTAAATATAAGTTTTGAGGGTTTAGGAATGACAAAAACATGATATTACAAGTCCAGGGGCCAAAATTGACAAAGTGTGAAAATCTACCCGCTAGAGGGCTTACGGACTGTAAGCCAAATAGCCATACGGTCCGTAAGGACCTGCCAGCTGTAGAATATTTTTCTTGATCACCAAGTTCTGCTAAGTTATCCCCTTTCTTCACACCTCGCTCGAACTTGCCACATTCCTTCTGGCTGAAACACCTCATAGGACACTTGTGATGATCCTAGAACAATCCCTATCACTTGGCATGATCTTGTGATGATCTTCTAAGTATAAATAGCCTCCTTGTTTCACCTAATTCCTTGCTCACTTCATTCTTTTCTCTCTAATATGCTCTTGGAGCTTGTTTCCAATATTTAGAAGCGTCCTACTGAGTTCTAAGCATTCCTAGAACACAAGAACCACTTGAACACTTGAACATTGAGCCTTGCTATTTGATTGAACAAGACATATATGCAAACCAGTGAGTACATAGTCCCCTCTTTTACGTTTTTCAAATGTTTTGTGGTGATTCATATGTGTAAACAATTTTTCTCAAATGTATGCCATATGTGTTTACTAAGTGCTTTTTGTGTATTATCTTTATGAAACAAGACAAGACAATGAGACGAGCTAAATCTTTATATAGAATCTTTCTATATTAATAGTTGGATTCTTACAGGATATTTAAAGTACTAATTCAAATCCTTGATTGGATTTCTATGAGTACTTTATAGGTATGAGACAAGACAATGAAACTGATGTGCTTAAAATTACATATAAATTATATCAAATACGACGTAAAATCAACCCCTTTTTAGTACTAATGTTGGAAAAAGCTTGGTTTTTTGTTCCTTTTTAATTTTCAGGGTTAAAAGAGCTTATGTGCAAAAGGAGCAAAAAGACAACAAAAACAAACATAAATACAAGGAAGGAGGAATTGACGCAACCCTCCAAGCCCCGTTTCACATCCAAACCACAAAATAGCAAAACAGAAGACTTGACACGGGGCTGTGTCCATCAGACACGGACCATGTCCAAAGGTGGATGTTGTGCAGAAGAAAAGACAACAGCAAAGGACAAAACTGGCAGCCGACACGGGGCCGTGCTAAGCCAACACGGGGCATGGTCAACTCAAAGATTTTCAGAATCTACGATAGTACAGCAAGTACTGTTTTGTGTACCGTGTGTAAAACACCACTTTAGCGTATGTTTGAAAACAAAATCTTGACTTTTTGTTTTTCGGCCACGGTTGGAGACCATATTCGAGTACTAAGCGTTCTGTATGTATTCAACGTTTGAATAATCTAAGTCCCCAGAGAAATATGAGGTTAGAGCCTAGGTATCTCTACAGAGAACCCTATTCGCTGTAACCTATAGCTCTGATACCAATCTGTCACACCCTGAAATATCAGAGCGTTGGCGTGACTGGAGTGGTATCTTCATTGCACAGCGGAAGCAAATAAGCTAAGACTTTCTAGAAATTGAACGCCCACTAAGTACTCGACTCTTCATGGTTCTCCTATTCCAACCGTGCCTTGTCTTAGAAATGCAACCTGAGAAACAAACATGCGAAAAAGTCAACATAAAGTTGAGCGAGTTCATTGTTTGTTTGTAAAAGATTTGAAATAAATCTTTTTGAATAACCGGTTTTGATGTTTTGTTGAGAAAATGTATTTAAAATCATTTTCTTATCTAGTTACTTGAAACTCTGAATGAAAACATAGTTTGTGTCACATATAAATCAAGTTTTCATGTATAATTCAAGTATTCATGTGTACACCAAGTACTTTATGTATAATTCTAATTTTCTTGAGTACCCCACGTACTTCAAGTACTTATGTATAATTCTAATCTTCTTGAGTACCCCACGTACTTCAAGTATAATTCCCGTTTTCTTGAGTACCCCACGTACTTCAAGTATTTATGTATAATTCTAATCTTCTTGAGTACCCCACGTACTTCAAGTATAATTCTAATCTTCTTGAGTACCCCACGTACTTCAAGTATAATTCTAATTTTCTTGAGTACCCCACGTACTTCAAGTATAATTCTAATTCTAGTATGGTATGAATTTCATGTAATTAAAGTATTCCTGTAAGATCAGGATTGTTAATGGGTTGCAAGGCCATTAACATGTGACACGACATAGGAAGTCACCAAACCTAAGGCATTTAATTGGTATATTCTGAGACACAAAAGCACTACTCGATTCTCGCCCTCACCGAGAGTGTGGCTGCCAGGCACCCGTTAGATCTAACCTTTTGTTCTGCGGTCTAGGTATATTGTTGATTAATGGTGCTTCTGTACCCTATTCGTGACACTCTTTCTCATAACGCATACTACTTGGTAATCGTCCTCACCAAGCGCGTTTCTTGTTGTCATTTCTCATAACGCATCCTACTTGGTTCTCGTCCTCACCAAGTGCGTTTCTTATATTTTTATATTTTCATACCATAACTCATGTATTTTTAAACTCTTGTATTTGTATTTTCAGAAAAAAATAAGCTTGTTTGGAAAACCGGTATAAATCATAAGCTTTTCGTAAACCATTTGTGTTCTTTGTAACATGGTTTAGAAATATATAATTCTTGTATGCTTTGCAAAAAGTGCATGTCTTTCCACCCCAAAAACATTTAGAAAAATGTAAATCCGTAAAAAGGTGGGGTTATGAACTCACCTGAATATTCCTGTGCAAAGCTAGCTAATTACGACTTCGCGATGTCGTTTCCAAGACGAGGCTCGCTATCGTGCATTCTACAATATTCCTAACACGGAATATCTTATAAGTTTCTAAATAATGCGGTAACTAAACTACGTGTTACCGAGCTCTACCGATTCGTTGACGACAAGTGGTTAACTTAATAAAAATGATTAGGTTATAGTTTGTCGCCCCGAGAAGTTGTTGTGTATATAGGAATATTCGTACGAAAGTAATATATAATAAACTTGTATTATATATATTGCGTCTTGTATATATATATTTGCCAAAATATTCGTATATGCCGCTTCGGCGTTTGTAATAAATATAAAAAGTTATATTTATTTTGCGAAAGTATCATCGAGTTGTTCGAAGTTTGTAATAAATATACAAACTATATTTATTTTGTAAAACGAATACGAGTTGTTTGGCGCTTGAAATAAATATATAAAATATATTTATTTGATAAAAGAATTATCGTTTTCGTATGTGATAAAGCGTCGTCGAAAGTGATATACACATTTATATTAGTTCTCATAAAAGTCGCTTTTCAATAAAACATGTTTTGCTTTTACGGGTTTTCTCGAAAAACGGGCAGAGTTTCCTCTGTTTTTGGACGCCCCCGACAACACAAGTTGTCGTTATTTTATAAAAATTCAATCAAACAATTCAAACAATAATCATTTCAACAGTATATTTGTATGTGTAAGCGAGTTATATGATCGAATTTAATATATGAATCCTTAAAAATGCATATATAACCATTTCATTAACCGATTCGGTTCAAGAGCTCGCTTTCACGTGATAATAAATAAAACTGTGTAAATAACGTTATAAGTTGCGCCGAAATTCCTTTACCAAACTTTGCGTCGAATTGTTGACTGTTTGACTGTGTTGACTCGGGTTGACTCGGGTTGACCTGAGTCGACTCGGGTTGACCGTGTCAAACAGGGTTATACCAAACCCGAATTCTGA
This sequence comes from Helianthus tuberosus, assembly GCA_030545235.1. Lineage (NCBI taxonomy): Eukaryota > Viridiplantae > Streptophyta > Magnoliopsida > Asterales > Asteraceae > Helianthus > Helianthus tuberosus. Next base: position 922,032 of record CM060417.1, read on the forward strand.
ACCATGAGAGCTGTAACGAACCGAGTCCCAAGCATCTAACCGCATCGAGTTGGGCCTGAACCGAATCTGAAGTAAAACCCGAACCAATAAAATTCGAGCAGCTTGGTCTTCCTGCAACTCATAACTGACCCGTATGATGTTTGGCTTGAATCACACCTGAGACCCGCCTGATCGAAGAGAAAAACCCCAATCTAAACCGGAAAGTGAATCAAGACCGAACCATACCTGAATCTGATGAAACTCGTCGGACAAAAGCAAAGTCCGCCGGTCAAAGTCGCCGACCGTCGGACAATGATACCGACCGACGGTTCTCTCTCTCTCGCCTCTCAGTATCTCTCCCTCTCTCCGTCTCGTCTCTCTCTCTCTCTCTCCTCCCGAGTCTCTCTCTCCTCCCGTTGCTTCTGATCTTGACGCCGCTCACCATCACGAGCCGCCACCACTGTAGGTGGTCGGCCGATTATTGTAGAGAGAGGGGGGTAGGTGGTTGTGGAGTATGGCTCGCTTGCCGGAGCAGAAGAGGAGCCGGCAACCAGCTCCGGTCACTGGAACCGAGAGAAAGAAGGAGGATCAAGGAGGGGGTGTGGCTGGTTGGGCTTGGTTTGTGAAGATGAAGACTTTTTTTTTTTTTGAGTTTTACAGTAGAATCGAGAGGGAAGACAGGGGTATTGGGGCTTGTTTGTGTATGGTTTATAATTGTCTGCACAAGTGAAGCATAAGGTAAGGGGTGTGAACCCTTTTATAAAGTTTTTGAGATTTTTAAAGATTTTGTGTGGATCTTGTGTTTCACATTTTAGAGACATAATCTTTTGTAGAAATTTTGTTTAGATTGTGTAAATCTTATGTAGACTTGATAAATCTTGTATAGATCCAGTAAATCTTGATAGGATTCTAATATCTTATGTGCAGGTTTAGGCTTGTGGGTTTTGGGCTTGGGCCCAGGGCCCACAAGCCCATCTCACGTGTAAGTGGCCCGTAATTCCTACGAGACCCGATATCGCAACCCAAATTCCATAAGTGTTGATAGCATAAAAATATTCGTGTAACATCCATATTTGTCGGTGTCGTCAGTATTTCGTACGGTATCAGTCCGTTGTCATTTGATGTTCCGCAGATTCCACGCGAATCTTCATACGCGTACTGTAGAGTCGGATAAGCGTTCCTAGGCACTCCAAAGGCCTAATTAAGTTAATGTGCATCGTAAACACTATTTAATGTCGCGTAGATCGCCTGTTAATCACGTAATTAAGGGCGTAAATTACCGGTTGTCACATTCTCCCCCTGTTAATAAAATTTCGTCCTCGAAATTTAGTTTACGCTAACTCCTTAGAGTTACGTTATGCTTAGAAAATACGAATAGTACCAAAGTGAACGATCATGAAATCGAATCAAGACTTATTCGAATGATGTGAATTCAAGGACGTATCACAAGATGCAAGTGAATTCTAGAAATGATCGCATCAAATAAATGAACTTAGATTTCAACAAGCTCATATTTACTAGTTTGCATGAATCGCTCGATCGTGATCAGCGCAAGCTGCAAGTTCTACCGACGCCACAAGGTGTCGTAGTGAATGAAACAACTCAATAATAGCGGTGATTGAACAAGTATCACCTGTGTTTTGCATCGAATACTCAATCGTAATTAGCCCAAGCTACAAGTTATACTGGCACCACAAGGTGTCGAAATCAACAAACGACTTAATGGAGTCGTAGACCAAACAAATCTACTACGACTCAGAACAATGAAACGCTTGTTAAAACGAATTCGAATATGATGTTTTCAATACATCATATGGTGTCTTGAATCGAATATCTGTAATGAACAAGTTCAAACAATTGAATTTGGTTTCGGCGCTAGCCGACAATAAATACATGTATTGTCAAGAAAACTTTTGGCATGGTCACAACGAAATGCCATGTATGTAACTTGAAAAAGAAAGGAATTTTCAAGAAAATGTGTTGACTTGATAACAAAGAAGCCAACAATTTCAATAATGCGGGTCATTCGAATCACGAATCAATAATTAGATTTAGCGAAATAATATTTGAACTTTGATGAAACGCTTATTCGAAATGAAACCACATGCGTAACAAACGATGCATGCGTAACATATGAATTTTCAAGCAATGAAGCAATGAGTATTCGCTGTAATGAAAGAAATGATTGTGATACAATGACCATTAAGAGGAGTAGAGATACAAAAATCTACTCTGTAAATGTGAAAGTCGAAATTTCAATAAAAGAAATTTAAGGACTTTACCTGGGGTTGCATGTGACGACCAGTTGTTAGGTGACATTACCATAGAATGTCAAACATAGCGTATTCGTCGTTAATAAGTCAGGGGGAATGCGGAGACATACGTCTTCTTCTTAGCATGACTCGTGTCGTTTGCAGGACCGCGTGCCAACTGCCGCTTCCTCGAAAGTCGTATGTGACGTACTTCAACCTCCGTTGATGTATATCTTAAGTTTCACGTGTACTTTTGCACGCCCTTGCTTCGTTTTGCGTAGGTTACCTGCTTGGCTAAATAAAATAGCATAGATGACATAAAAATGGCGTTTGTCCGTGTTAATAAACGTGGTACCTACGTGATGACCTTTAATGAACTCCTACATGAGCTTCCGAAGGTCTTAAATGCATGTTTCCTAAACTCTCAGGGTTTTATGTACTGTATGCGACTGTTTTGTGTACCGTGTGTAAAACACCACTTTAGCGTATGTTTGAAAACAAAATCTTGACTTTTTGTTTTTGGGCCACGGTTGGAGACCATATTCGAGTACTAAGCGTTCTGTATGTATTCAACGTTTGAATAATCTAAGTCCCCAGAGAAATATGAGGTTAGAGCCTAGGTATCTCTACAGAGAACCCTGTTCGCTGTAACCTATAGCTCTGATACCAATCTGTCACACCCCGAAATATCAGAGCGTTGGCGTGACTGGACTGGTATCTTCATTGCACAGCGGAAGCAAATAAGATAAGACTTTCTAGAAATTGAACGCCCACTAAGTACTCGACTCTTCATGGTTCTCCTATTCCAACCGTGCCTTGTCTAAGAAATGCAACCTGAGAAAGAAACATGCGAAAAAGTCAACATAAAGTTGAGCGAGTTCATTGTTTGTTTGTAAAAGATTTGAAATAAATCTTTTTGAATAACTGGTTTTTGATGTTTTGTTGAGAAAATGTATTTAAAATCATTTTCTTATCGAGTTACTTGAAACTCTGAATGAAAACATAGTTTGTGTCACATATAAATCAAGTTTTCATATATAATTCAAGTATTCATGTGTACACCAAGTACTTTATGTACAATTCTAATTTTCTTGAGTACCCCACGTACTTCAAGTACTTATGTATAATTCTAATCTTCTTGAGTACCCCACGTACTTCAAGTATAATTCCTGTTTTCTTGAGTACCCCACGTACTTCAAGTATTTATGTATAATTCTAATCTTCTTGAGTACCCCATGTACTTCAAGTATAATTCTAATCTTCTTGAGTACCCCACGTACTTCAAGTATAATTCTAATTTTCTTGAGTACCCCACGTACTTCAAGTATAATTCTAATTCTAGTATGGTATGAATTTCATGTAATTAAAGTATTCCTGTAAGATCAGGATTGTTAATGGGTTGCAAGGCCATTAACATGTGACACGACATAGGAAGTCACCAAACCTAAGGCATTTAATTGGTGTATTCTGAGACACAAAAGCACTACTCGATTCTCGCCCTCACCGAGAGTGTGGCTGCCAGGCACCCGTTAGATCTAACCTTTTGTTCTGCGGTCTAGGTATATTGTTGATTAATGGTGCTTCTGTACCTTATTCGTGACACTATTTCTCTTAACGCATCCTACTTGGTTCTCGTCCTCACCAAGCGCGTTTCTTGTTGTCATTTCTCATAACGCATCCTACTTGGTTCTCGTCCTCACCAAGTGCGTTTCTTATATTTTTATATTTTCATACCATAACTCATGTATTTTTAAACTCTTGTATTTGTATTTTCAGAAAAATACGCTTGTTTGGAAAACCGGTATAAATCATAAGCTTTTCGTAAACCATTTGTGTTCTTTGTAACATGGTTTAGAAATATATAATTCTTGTATGCTTTGAAAAAAGTGCATGTCATTCCACCCCAAAAACATTTAGAAAAATGTAAATCCGTAAAAAGGTGGGGTTATGAACTCACCTGAATATTCCTGTGCAAAGCTAGCTAATTACGACTTCACGATGTCGTTTCCAAGACGAGGCTCGCTATCGTGCATTCTACAATATTCCTAACACGGAATATCTTATAAGTTTCTAAATAATGCGGTAACTAAACTACGTGTTACCGAGCTCTACCGATTCGTTGACGACAAGTGGTTAACTTAATAAAAATGATTAGGTTATACTTTGTCGCCCCGAGAAGTCGTTGTGTATATAGGAATATTCGTACGAAAGTAATATATAATAAACTTGTATTATATATATTGCGTCTTGTATATATATATTTGCCAAAATATTCGTATATGCCGCTTCGACGTTTGTAATAAATATAAAAAGTTATATTTATTTTGCGAAAGTATCATCGAGTTGTTCGAAGTTTGTAATAAATTTACAAACTATATTTATTTTGTAAAACGAATACGAGTTGTTTGGCGCTTGAAATAAATATATAAAATATATTTATTTGATAAAAGAATTGTCGTTTTCGTATGTGATAAAGCGTCGTCGAAAGTGATATACACATTTATATTAGTTCTCATAAAAGTCGCTTTTCAATAAAACATGTTTTGCTTTTACGGGTTTTCTCGAAAAACGGGCAGAGTTTCCTCTGTTTTTGGACGCCCCTGACAACGCAAGTTGTCGTTATTTTATAAAAATTCAATCAAACAATTCAAACAATAATCATTTCAACAGTATATTTGTATGTGTAAGCGAGTTATATGATTGAATTTAATATATGAATCCTTAAAAATACATATATAACCATTTCATTAACTGATTCGGTTCACGAGCTCGCTTTCACGTGATAATAAATAAAACTGTGTAAATAACGTTATAAGTTGTGCCGAAATTCCTTTACCAAACTTTGCGTCGAATTGTTGACCGTTTGACTGTGTTGACCGCGGTTGACCTGAGTCGACTCGGGTTGACCGAGTCAAACAGGGTTATACCAAACCCGAATTCTGAACCGTGAGAGCCGTAACGAACCGAGTCCCAAGCATCTAACCGCATCGAGTTGGGCCTGAACCGAATCTGAAGTAAAACTCGCACCAATAAAATTCGAGCAGCTTGGTCTTCCTGCAACTCATAACTGACCCGTATGATGTTTGGCTCGAATCACACCTGAGACCCGCCTGATCAAAGAGAAAAACCCCAATCTGAACCGGAAAGTGCATCAAGACCGAACCATACCTGAATCTGATGAAACTCGTCGGACAAAAGCAAAGTCCGCCGGTCAAAGTCGCCGACCGCCGGACAATGATACCGACCGACGGTTCTCTCTCTCTCTCTCTCGCCTCTCAGTATCTCTCTCTCTCTCTCTCTCCGTCTCGTCTCTCTCTCTCTCTCCTCCTGAGTCTCTCTCTCCTCCCGTTGCTTCTGATCTTGACGCAACTCACCATCACGCGCCGCCACCACTGTAGGTGGTCGGCCGATTATTGTAAAGAGAGGGGGGGTAGGTGGTTGTGGAGTATGGCTCGCTTGCTGGAGTAGAAGAGGAGCCGGCAACCAGCTCCGGTCACTGGAACCGAGAGAAAGAAGGAGGATCAAGGGGGGGTGGCTGGTTGGGCTTGGTTTGTGAAGATGAAGACTTTTTTTTTTGAGTTTTACAGTATAATCGAGAGGGAAGACAGGGGTATTGGGGCTTGTTTGTGTATGGTTTATAATTGTCTGCACAAGTGAAGCATAAGGTAAGGGGTGTGAACCCTTTTATAAAGTTTTTTGAGATTTTTAAAGATTTTGTGTGGATCTTGTGTTTCACATTTTAGAGACATAATCTTTTGTAGAAATTTTGTTTAGATTGTGTAAATCTTATGTAGATTTGATAAATCTTGTATAGATCCAGTAAATATTGATAGGATTCTAATATCTTATGTGCAGGTTTAGGCTTGTGGGTTTTGGGCTTGGGCCTAGGGCCCACAAGCCCATCTCACGTGTAGGTGGCCCGTAATTCCTACGAGACTCGATATCGCAACCCAAATTCCATAAGTGTCGATAGCATAAAAATATTCGTGTAACATCCATATTTTTCGGTGTCGTCAGTATTTCGTATGGTATCAGTCCGTTGTCATTTGATGTTCCGCAGATTCCACTCGAATCTTCATACGCGTACTGTAGAGTCGGATAAGCGTTCCTACGCACTCCAAAGGCCTAATTAAGTTAATGTGCGTCGTAAACACTATTTAATGTCGCGTAGATCGCCTGTTAATCACGTAATTAAGGGCGTAAATTACCGGTTGTCACAATGTTTGTGACACCTGGGTCACTGCGACCACAAAGAAGTACCAAACCAATGAAATATTGTATTTCATACTTGGGATTTGTACAAATATGTGTATCATTTGCACATATCAATTCTTGTTCGATTTCGGGCTCTAATAGGCTTCACATACCTTAAATAACCTTTACATAACTTATAAATAAGTTTTGAAGGCTTTGGTATGACAAAATCAAGTTTAATCGCTTACAGGGACTAAATTCGACAAACTGTGAAAGTATGCCGATTTGAACTGTAACATAAATCCCGGAACATGACCATAAGTTAAACATACCATAAATATCCTTTACATAGCTTAGAAATAGGCTTTGAGGGGTTCGGTGTGCTAAAATAAACTTTTGGGTCATTCAGGGACTAAAAGCGTCAAAAAGTGCACAAGTTTGCATTTTCGCGCATATCTTACGTTGTGAATACATCCGGACCTCCAAAAAAATTTATTTAAGCATTATAATATTATGCTTTAGTGTTTGGCTTGTCAAAAATCCATTCGTCACGCAATTTGGATCGTTTTTCGCGCTTATGCGCATTCCGTCGTAATTAAGCAAACATCGCAACCGTACGGCCAAACAAACCGACATCCGAGATGTTTTCAAGCATATTTCTTGTTCCCTATGTCTTAACATCATTGTGGAGCTTGAAATTGGGTTTGACGGGTGTTAGAAGTGTCGTTACGCAACGAATCAAGGTGCAGGGACTGAAACTGTAATTCTGCCAAAGTTAATGGCTTACGGACCGTAAGCCATGACCCTTACGGTCCGTAAGGGGTCCCCAGAACAACAGATCAGTTTAAACAGCTGTTGCCTCTTCAGGATAATGAGGGGCCAATTTGCACTTGCCTGTTCAGGATAATGAGGGGCCAATTTGCACTTGCCTCTTCAGGATAATGAGGGGCCAATTTGCACTTGCCTCTTCAGGATAATGAGGGGCCAATTTAAACTTGCCCTTTCATGCTCATTAGGGGCCATTTTGATGTTACCATAAGGTTTCAACAAGTGTATGGACCAGATCAAAGCACGTTATTCGATAAACGATCCTAACGGTTCCAAGAATCCTATAAATACCCAACCCTTTCACAACTCAAAACCCACACAAATCTGATCTCAAAGCTCTAAGTTGAAGTCATTGCTTCATACCTGAGCTATTCGATCAAGAATTACTAGCGGGGACCCTTTGTAAGTGTTCCTTCGTTCTTTTATCGCTTTTCGAGTCCGAAAGTCAAACTATGTTTGACTTTCTGCGTTGACCAGTTTATGGTCAACACGAAATTCGTTTGAACTTCATAACGTGAGCGTAATCACGATGGCTATAGTCCTTAGTGACTATACCTACTGATTACCACGTTATCTAGGCTCAGTGACGAGTCGTAGTTTCGGCCAAAATGCGCATTTACGCGTATTTTGTAACCAAACTACTCTTGGGTATCAAAACCGTTTGTTTTGATACCAAACCTGTTTTCTAAACTTAGTTAAGCATGTTTTAACATGCTTAGCTCGTCACTTTTAGTTTAGTGCTTATATAGGGTCGTAAGGTAAGCGATCTAAACAATCGCTTATACTTTCGAACCCGACCCGTTTGGTCGATCATTAGGATCCGACCAAACACATTAGGTGACCATAGTATATAGGGAATAACCTTCCGAGGTTATACCTTATGGTCGCTTCGTTTAAGTAGTTGTATGATAGGTAGTTTATATGCCTTAGGTAAATTACCAAAATGCCCTTTTTACGCCAAAATTCATTTTAAGCATATGTAACATAACTTTTGACATCTAAACTGATTTGGTAACAATATTAGACATGTTAAGGCATATTTTACTTGTCATAGGACTAGTTAGGCGTTCTGAACGCGTTTTACGCAAACGACGCGTTAAAGTAGCATAAGCTACCTAAACGGGTCGTAATGGGTCGTAGGCACTTAGGTTAGGTTTCATTTTAGTATGTCGGCTTTTTTAATCCATATTACATGAGTCCCCATACTGATTTGGTTTACGAACCCTCATTCTATCCAATCCTCCGATTTTAGGTCCGGTATATTAACATAGTTACCTATATTAGGTGTCGTTTGATATCCGTGATCTCTAGCATTGTTTGGTTGTTACTCAAGGACTACTAAGCAATCTCAAGTGAGTACATAGACCCCCCTTTTACTGTTTTCCAAACATTTTGGGGTGAAACACATGTGCCTACTTGTTACTTTCGTGCCTTTCATGCTTTCATATCCTATGCTTGTTATGTTCATTAGTACATTATAGTACATGATTTCATTACATTTTATGCTATGTATGTCCATTGTGTGCATACTTAGTACATCATTTTACATTCCATTTCATGCTATGTACGCCCATTGTATGCATACTTAATACATTGTTTTACATTACATTCTATGCTATGTATGTCCATTGTGTGCATACTTAGTACATTTATTATTGATCACATGCTTACATTTTGGGATAACATTTGGTTTGTTTAAATGGGACAATGTACATTCATTAAGACCGATCATGCCGCTCAGTAGTAGGTAGTGGTACCATAGGACTTGACAACTCCCATTCCTGAAATCCCGGGTTTGTTTGGATTGGAAGGAATGACCGAATCTGACTACATTTCTAGGTGGACCTTAGACTTTGTGCTAGGGTTTATTCTACAGTCACAAGGCTTGGATGTATGAATTTTCACAATACCACATAGATGTTTATATCAGTATAGCATGCATTTATTACACAAAACATAACTTTGATTTAAACCATGTTTTACTTCAATACCTTGGTTTTGTGCATTTTACATATGGTTTAGTTGACATATTTCACTTACCATACATAAACATTTTGACATTGATATACACAATTCATGGTTTACATTAGACATAAACATTTTGACAATTGATTATACATAAACATTTTACTTTGGTGGTTTGGTTTGGGTAAGTGATTTAAGTAACGAGGCGTGTGTAATACGATACAAGTATGGTGGATACGCCACTGGTACTTCCTATATATAAGTGCTTGTATGGTATTACATATCATAGCGTTATTTGAATCATTTCAATTTAGACATATAACATTTTATACAAATAACATACTTTTCACAACACATTGTTTTCCAAACAACTTATCTAATACGAACTCATTTTTCTTGGTTATTTACTTAACCATGTATTATTCTTTTATTCATATATATCATTTGGTTTATTTTTCACTTTTCAAATGATTTACAAGACAAAGCAAATTACAAGGTTCATGACTAAACATTTTCTTAAACATAAGTCATGAATTCTATTTTCACAAAACCTATGTATCTCACAGGCATTTTTATGCTGACGTACCTATTTTCACATGTGTTTCAGGATATGATGCATAGGATTTATCAAGATATACTTAGGCGGACTTGGGCCTTAGTGACAATAAAAGATGCAAGACTAGTTATTTATGTTATATTTCTTTGATTGTCAAGACATTGTAACTCTTTTAATCAATAAAACAATATTTCAATTTCCATGTGTTATGAAACAATGATTCTGTTACAACACTCCCTGACATTTCCGCCACGTTTTGTTGTTTTACGTGGTCGGGGTGTGATAGAAAAGTTGGTATCAGAGCTCATGGTTATAGGGAATTAGGTTATTAGTAATGCTTTGACCTAGTCTATAACCTTCCTAGGACCCTAACGCGAGTTTACTTGCGTTTAGTCATAAAACAATACCGTCACCAATCCTTAGGCGACAACCGCAACAAGAACACAAACTTCAAAACCACTTTGAAAAGCAATCATCTGTTCTAGGATGATTGATTACTAGGTTTTGAACCCTCTAAGTTTTCAAATCTCGTCAAAGTTTGGGTCTTATAATGTGAACACGTGCAAACTGGAAGAGTGAATGCCTGTACCCTGAGTTTTCTGTCGAAGGCTAGAGTGTTCGTACAAATCCGCAGTATCGGACCAGTCACTCTTACCTGGGAACTCTTGGGGTGAGTGTTCACTTATAGGCGAGCATGTCTTTAGTGATACATTAATATGATCCGCTACTTTGATTTGTCACCGTCTCATTTGTTTGTCTTAAGTAACAAACAAATGATCGCAATTTTCATGCGTTACCATTCTGTTTTGATTATCCAATAACCTTTCACCTGTTTCTTCCTATGTCTTTCATTTCCTTCTAGAATGTCTCTTCCTCTCAGCAACAGTCAAATGTCCGAACGAACAACCAAATTTGCCCAGCGAATAGGCGAAGTGGTTCTGAAGACTGTGGATTTAGGCATTGCCATGTATCGTCTCCAGGATGAAGCCACTCAAGAGTCACCAAAGGAGGCAGAGGCCAAGCCTTCACCTAAACCAAAGAAACGTAAAGCTTCAAAGAATCCCGCAGCGGTGGCACCAAAACAGGCAAGACCTAGCCAAGTGACAGCACTACCAGCCAGGAAGCCATACAACGGAACTGCACCCTTGTGCAACCAATGTAGCCTTCATCATCAGGCTAGCGTGAAGTGCTGCAAATGCCAAATTTGTGGACTTATAGGTCATACGGCAAGGGTTTGCCCAACTACAGCAGTACCAAATCAAACAGGACCCATCAGGGTGGCAACACCACCTGCTAAGAAGCAATACAAGGGAACGACACCAATATGCGACAAATGTAATGGGCATCACCAAGCTCACTTACAGTGTCGTCTGTGTGTATCATGTGGGCGAGTTGGTCACCTGGCAAGTGCTTGTCGATATAACCAGAACCAAGGTGGTCCAAATCAACCACAAGCCGACTCTGCTCAAGCTCGTTTCTCACCAGGGTCTTGCTACAACTGTGGCGAGATGGGCCATTTCCTAAGGGATTGCCCAAAGCTTGCTAATGCAAATCCAACCCACGGATGAGCAGTTGGCTGACTAGAAAATGTTGCTGTCTTATCCTTTTGTTCTTCTATTTTCTTGTAATGTGAAACAATCTGTTTTGTTTATAAATAAATTGTTGTTCACAATTCTGATATACAAGTGTAGTTACATGAGTGTATGGAAATCCTCTATAATACCTACATTAAGGAACTATGTTCCTTACAAACTACTCTTCCGAATTTCCCATTCTTGCGTTTGCTCATGAGTCCCTTGGAAAATTCTAAGTACTCGTTTCACTCTAAGAAACAAAGTACAGAAAATAAAGTGACATTACGAGTGATCGTGCTTTTGCACAACTGTGCCTTTGAAATCCTTGGTTAGATAACTGAGGGTATGTTCAATCTCGTACCCATATCATTTGATTCTGTTTTCGTAACAATATACATATTATAAGTATTACAAAAACAATCTTCATGATCTCAAAACATTTCATATAGTCTGAAAACAATTTTTCGAATGCATTGGCTATGTTTTCAAAAACAACCTTCATGATTTCAAAATGTTTCATATAGTCTGAAAACAATATTAATACAATATATTTTCTTATCAAGTGCATGATTTCAAAAGCATCATTTAAGTTTTCCAAAAAAAAACCTTATACATAATTTCAAAAATTCATCTCGCATGATTTTAAAACATTTTTATAAATATACTTACCTAGTACACCTACTTTATGATTTCAAAAGTATTATGCATAAGGTTTCAAAAACATTGAACACAATTTTTTTAAGAACCCCATGCATAGTTTTCAAAAATATTTATCCTTATACATTGACTTAACCTTCAAATTCTGCTTAATATGTCGTCTTGACATATCTAGCATCTCAACTTCATAAGCATTTTTACTTCATGTTTTGACTTAAGCACATCCAGTGCAAGGTTTCAAAACAGGTTTCAAAACATCTTCAACTTCTAAAATCCATATGGGATCTTTTTATCTCCATAATTAGACCCTCGTGGATGATTATCATACAAATCAGAGTCCTTAATTGGATTGCTTGTGTACCTACTTCGAACATTTCGGTTCTTTATAATCAAAATCGAATTTTCTCTTTGAAAGATCTTTCTATCTTTATAGTTAGATTCTTAGAAATATTTAAAGCACCAATCAAAATCCACTGATTCGATATCTGGTGTGCTTTGAATACATGTGCACAATTAGCAGAACAAATTAACAAAATGATAACAAATCAAGTTAAACAATTTTGTGGTTATGTGACTATGTGTTTATGCATTTTTCTGTGTTTTCTTTTATGCATTTTTCTGTGTTTTTGTATACTCTGGATATTCGTTATCCAAATCCTCATAGAACCTTTCGTATCTTCATATGAGGGATTCCTAGAGGATATTCAAAAAGGTACTACCTTAAATCCTTATTGGGCTTCTACATGATAGTTAAGACCCTTGGATTGTATAGTACCACTCCATGATTCATAAGAGACCCTTTTAGTGGTCTAGTAAAAAAGATTGATTCAAAAATCTGGTTAAGAATGACATGTGATGATATAAGCTGAAAAGACCCTTGGTTTTCTATTAAAATCATTTATTTATTTAATAAAAGGGACCCTATGGTGGTCTAGTCACAATCCTCACAGGCTTGTTCATTGTTTTGTTCCCCTACACATTTTAAGATGCACTACGTGACTATGCAAGGAATTACGTGATTATGGATGCATACATAATTACGAAGTTCAGTGCACGGAAACCACAGTAAGACTTATTATGTGTAAGAACCGATAGTGACAACCATAACGAAATGTGAACAATGTAATAGAGGTACGGTGGACGCACCAATGACGCTTTATATACTTGTATATAAGTGTCCCTCTCACATTACAAGCATGATGTTATTGTAAAGTTACTAGAAGTTCAGGACTCTAACCAGTGTTGTTTGATCTTTTCAACTTCATGTTTCAAGCTCTCACAAGTTTCCTCTGAATAAATTTCGGGACGAAATTTCCTAAAGTAGGGGAGACTGTGATACCTGGGTCACTGCGACCATCAAACAAATACCAAACCAATGAAATATTGTATTTCATACTTGGGATTTGTACAAATATGTGTATCATTTGCACATATCAATTCTTGTTCGATTTCGGGCTCTAAATCGCTTTCTAGAAGGTTATACGCGCATTGATACGTAAATATAACCAGTTTAATGCAACGAACACTCCGGAATAGTGAAATAGGCTTCACATACCTTAAATAACCTTTACATAACTTAGAAATAAGTTTTGAAGGCTTTGGTATGAGAAAATCAAGTTTAATCGCTTACAGGAACTAAATTCGACAAACTGTGAAAGTATGCCGATTTGAACTGTAACAGACATCCCAGAACATGAACATAAGTTAAACATACCATAAATATCCTTTACATAGCTTAGAAATAGGCTTTGAGGGGTTCGGTGTGCTAAAATAAACTTATGGGTCATTCAGGGACTAAAAGCGTCAAAAAGTGCACAAGTTTGCACTTTCGCGCATATCTTACGTTCTGAATACATCCGGACCTCCAAAAAAATTTATGTAAGCATTATAATATTATGCTTTAGTGTTTGGATTGTCAAAAATCCATTCGTCACGCAATTTGGATCATTTTTCGCGCTTATGCGCATTCCGTCGTAATTAAGCAAACATCGCAACCGTACGGCCAAACGAACCGACATCCGAGATGTTTTCAAGTATATTTCATGTTCCCTATGTCTTAACATCATTGTGGAGCTTGAAATTTGGTTTGACGGGTGTTAGAAGTGCCGTTACGCAACGAAACAAGGTGCAGGGACTGAAACTGTAATTCTGCCAAAGTTAATGGCTTACGGACCGTAAGCCATGACCCTTACGGTCCGTAAGGGGTCCCCAGAACAGCAGATCAGTTTAAACAGCTGTTTCCTCTTCAGGATAATGAGGGGCCAATTTGCACTTGCCTCTTCAGGATAATGAGGGGCCAATTTGCACTTGCCTCTTCAGGATAATGGGGGGCCAATTTGCACTTGCCTCTTCAGGATAATGAGGGGCCAATTTGCACTTGCCTCTTCAGGATAATGAGGGGCCAATTTACACTAGCCCTTTCATGCTCACGAGGGGCCATTTTGATGTTACCATAAGGTTTCAACAAGTGTATGGACCAGATCAAAGCACGTTATTCGATAAACGATCCTAACGGTTCCAAGAATCCTATAAATACCCAACCCTTTCACAACTCAAAACCCACACAAATCTGATCTCAAAGCTCTAAGTTGAAGTCATTTCTTCATACCTGAGCTATTCGATCAAGAATTACTAGCGGGGACCCTTTGTAAGTGTTCCTTCGTTCTTTTATCGCTTTTCGAGTCCGAAAGTCAAACTATGTTTGACTTTCTGCGTTGACCAGTTTACGGTCAACGCGAAGTTCGTTTGAACTTCATAACGTGAGCGTAATCACGATGGCTATAGTCCTTAGTGACTATACCTACTGATTACCACGTAATCTAGGCTCAGTGACGAGTCGTAGTTTCGGCCAAAATGCGCATTTACGCGTATTTTGTATCCAAACTACTCTTGGGTATCAAAACCGTTTGTTTTGATACCAAACCTGTTTTCTAAACTTAGTTAAGCATGTTTTAACATGCTTAGCTCGTCACTTTTAGTTTAGTGCTTATATAGGGTCGTAAGGTAAGCGATCTAAACAATCGCTTATACTTTCGAACCCGACCCGTTTGGTCGATCATTAGGATCCGACCAAACACATTAGGTGACCATAGTATATAGGGAATAACCTTCCGAGGTTATACCTTATGGTCGCTTCGTTTAAGTAGTTGTATGATAGGTAGTTTATATGCCTTAGGTAAATTACCAAAATGCCCTTTTTACGCCAAAATTCATTTTAAGCATATGTAACATAACTTTTGACATCTAAACTGATTTGGTAACAATATTAGACATGTTAAGGCATATTTTACTTGTCATAGGACTAGTTAGGCGTTCTGAACGCGTTTTACGCAAACGACGCGTTAAAGTAGCATAAGCTACCTAAACGGGTCGTAATGGGTCGTAGGCACTTAGGTTAGGTTTCATTTTAGTATGTCGGCTTTTTTAATCCATATTACATGAGTCCCCATACTGATTTGGTTTACGAACCCTCATTCTATCCAATCCTCCGATTTTAGGTCCGGTATATTAACATAGTTACCTATATTAGGTGCCGTTTGATATCTGTGATCTCTAGCATTGTTTGGTTGTTACTCAAGGACTACAAAGCAATCTCAAGTGAGTACATAGACCCCTCTTTTACTGTTTTCCAAACATTTTGGGGTGAAACACATGTGCCTACTTGTTACTTTCTTGCCTTTCATGCTTTCATATCCTATGGTTGTTATGTTCATTAGTACATTATAGTACATGATTTCATTACATTTTATGCTATGTATGCCCATTGTGTGCATACTTAGTACATCATTTTACATTACATTTCATGCTATGTACGCCCATTGTGTGCATACTTAGTACATTATTTTACATTACATTACATTCTATGCTATGTATGTCCATTGTGTGCATACTTAGTACATTTATTATTCATCACATGCTTATATTTTGGTATGACATTTGGTTTGTTTAAATGGGACAATGTACATTCATTAACACCGATCATGCCGCTCGGTAGTAGGTAGTGGTACCATAGGACTTGATAACTCCCATTCCTGAAATCCTGGGTTTGTTTGGATTGGAAGGAATGACCGAATCCGACTACATTTCTAGGTGGACCTTAGACTTTGTGCTAGGGTTTATTCTGCAGTCACAAGGCTTGGATGTATGAATTTTCACAATACCGCATAGATGTTTATATCAGAATAGCGTCCATTTATTACACAAAACATAACTTTGATTTAAACCATGTTTTACTTCAATACCTTGTTTTTGTGCATTTTACATATGGTTTAGTTGACATATTTCACTTACCATACATAAACATTTTGACATTGATATACACAATTCATGGTTTACATTATACATAAACATTTTGACAATTGATTATACATAAACATTTTACTTTGGTGGTTTGGTTTGGGTAAGTGATTTAAGTAACGAGGCGTGTGTAATACGATACAAGTATGGTGGATACGCCGCTGGTACTTCCTATATATAAGTGCTTGTATGGTATTACATATCGTAGCGTTATTTGAATCATTTCAATTTAGACATATAACATTTTATACAAATAACATACTTTTCACAACACATTGTTTTACAAACAACTTATCTAATACAAACTCATTTTTCTTGGTTATTTACTTAACCATGTATTATTCTTTTATTCATATATATCATTTGGTTTATTTTTCACTTTTTAAATGATTTACAAGACTAAGCAAATTACAAGGTTCATGACTAAACATTTTCTTAAACATAAGTCATGAATTCTATTTTCACAAAACCTATGTATCTCACAGGCATTTTTATGCTGACGTACCTATTTTCACATGTGTTTCAGGATATGATGCATAGGATTTATCAAGATACACTTAGGCGGACTTGGGCCTTAGTGACAATAAAAGATGCAAGACTAGTTATTTATGTTATATTTCTTTGATTGTCAAGACATTGTAACTCTTTTAATCAATAAAACAATATTTCAATTTCCATGTGTTATGAAACAATGATTCTGTTACAACACTCCCTGACATTTCCGCCACGTTTTGTTGTTTTACGTGGTCGGGGTGTGACAATGTTAGTACAAGATCTGACAAGTAGTTAATGAGGAAGAGAGAGAGAGAGAGATGGCCACGGGGCCGTGCCAGGCGGGCACGGGCCATAGTGAAGCTTCTGAAGACAGCTACAAATAGAAGTTCTTGGTTCCCCTCCAAACCATCCCTTGGCAAACCACTTCTCTCTCACTTGCCACCACTACAACACCATCATCCACCACCATCATCCATTTTCCATCTTTTTGAGTGTGTATGTAGTCTCGGGATCCAAGATTGATCGTAAGAATCTTTGTCAAACAAATCCCATGCTTGGCTAAATTTTTACATCACTTGGTGAAGACATATCTTTTATGTATTTTCTTTTATGATTTCCAATCTTTGCCAACTTTTTAATTGGTATGTATTAATGACTTTAATAATTAGTTTTTTATATTGAAGGCGAATCTACTTAACCATTGTTCATATGTCGTTTATTCACATATTTGTGTCTTTACGGTCTATATAAAGCACGTTAACTACTTGGAAGGGGGTTAGAAGGGTGGTTGGATAATTCTATGTCTCGTTCAATGTATAGATCATGCGAGAACCTGGTTCAAGCTTAGTATTACTCCATGGATTAGTCAGAAAAATTCTACTGAAAGTAAGAAACCGCTTGAATCCCTTATTCATAAACTACTATTAAAACTTTAAACCAACCCCACGAGGACTGTATCCCTGCTGACTCAGACCAACGGGTTGAGGGTGACCGCTGCCTGGAAGTTGGCCCACCACATTTTGCATTAATAACTTACTTAATTATCTTTCAATGATCTGGCCTAGTGGGATTGTATTCTTGTTGTCTCAAACCACTAGGTTGAGGGTAACGTCGCCTTCACAAAAGGGGCCTACTACTATAACTAAGTTAATCTCTTAAAATGCCCAAAGTGCGGAAATCATCAAAAGGATACATGAAAGATAATTCAGATCCAAGTGATTCTTTCTTGTTTATCTATTTTTATTTTATTTTCTGTTTTTATCTTTTTATTAGTTTAAGAAATCTTTTCTCAAAGTTTGGTTCAATTAGACGTTGACGATAAGCCGATACTAAAAGTCCTTGGACGAACTCGGTATCTTGCTATCACTATACTACGTCCGCGATGGGTATACTTGCCCTAAGCGTGTGTGTAGAGTGATAGTGGAATATCGTGTTTCATAAATTTAAAACTTGAAATCGGCAAGTAAAAATAGCTAAAAATATAACTAAAAATACACTCACACCGACACACGTCAAGCTTTTGGCGCTGTTGCCGGGGACACAAGAATTTTAAGGAAGCTTAAAATTAACGGCCTAATCTTTTTTATCTTTTCTTTTTAGGTTTTTATTCCTTTTCTTTAATTTTTCACTTTCTGCAGACTTGACACGGGGCCGTGCTGTTCTAACACGGGGCCGTGCTGTTCTTAAAAACTATTTTCTGCCAGATACAGACTGCAGCACGGGGCCGTGTTACACTAACACGGGGCCGTGTCAAACTCTCTGTTTGTAAGAAAATAGTGACCGCATGATCCCGATGGTCTAAAAAAATGGATTAATTTGATTATTTCTATCCCCGCCATGCTTACGGTTTATGGTGCGATTATTGTGTGAAGTGTGACAACCGGCACAAAACCGGTAATTTCCGTACTATTTTAATATTATTTATTATCTGAGATTATGTGCTTAAATGTCAACATTGTCTGATTACATGCTATACATGTGAAATCATCCAGGTTTTATACTTCAAATATTGCTTTATGCATTACTTTTGGCGTTGCGTCAGAAAGATTAGTAAACTCACCGGTAAGACACACTGTGTCAGCAATTCTGCAGAAAACAGTCAGATATTAGAATTAGGGCCTAGGAATAGGTCCAACATCTAAAATACATTAAAACCCAAATGTGGATACAAGGGTTAACATATAAACTTTCCGGAAGCTAAACTATGCACTAAAAGACACCCGAAACGCAAAGACACCCGAAACGCACTTTAAATGCAGAATTCAGCATAAATCAGCACTTATTCAGCTAGAATCAGCTTTTAAACACATTAATATCATGTAGAATTTATTTTTTATTGTCCAAAATAACTTACAAAGTGTCGGGAATTAAAACAGCCACAAAAAGTGCGTCATACTTAGTGAAACTGCGCAATTCAGCACTTTAACGAACCGTAACGAAACGAACAATCGGACAACAACCGGGACATCAAAATTTGACTAGAAGTAATGTTTTTATGATATTAATCTAGTATTGATGCTAGAACACCTTAATCATCATAAAAACACCTAAACACACTTAAACTAACTTAAACCCCCTTGTTTGCACTTTAAACCCCTAAACTACCAAAAAGTTACACTTTACACCCCTCTCTTTGGACGGTTGGGACAAGGGTCCCACCTTGTGATTTTATTTGATTTCTTTTGATTCTTTGTTGGGGTATATTCCAACACATATACCCTTAAAAGATATGGAAAATCTTATAAAAACCTAAACTAATAACATAACATTCATTCATCACCATCTTCTTCATCTTCTTCCCTTCTTCCTTCTTTGGTCTCGGCTCACCATCACCACACTACCACCACCATTTCCATGCTTCAATCTCATAATCCAAGGTGATCTAGAGGTGTATGGAGGCTATCTAAGGAAGCATGAAGTGTAGGAACTTGAAGGACCACCTTGTGGAGCTTTTAACCTCTCATTTTCTTCCATATTCATCTTCATCATTTTTGTGCCACTTACCTAGCCATTAGAGCTAGTAGTAAGCTTCTTGATCACTAATTTAAGTCATGTTTATGTTATGTACAAGTTTCACCATCTAAACAACATAACTTCTAATGATAAAAATGAAAAGATCTAACATGTTCATAAAGAAAATAAGTGATTACATGGATTTTTGGTGTATGTAATGATGTTGTTGATGTTATATCTTGTGTTTATGTTTAGATAAAGTATGTTAAAGCTTGGATATACCAAGTTTAAGTAAACTTGAAGATGAACATATGAAGCATAATGTGAACTTGAAATATGATTTTTTATGCATAAACTTGTAATCTTGAAGTAATAAAGTGTGTGTAGAAATAATTTTTGAAACTAAAACTCATGGAAAGTTTGTTAAAAATTTAACATAAAGTTTGTTTTTGAAAGATCTAAAGATATTAAGCATGGATCTTGAAAGATCCATGGTTAAACATGATGTTAAAAATAATGATCTTTCTAATGGACATAAAAGTGATTTTAGAACATGATTTACAAACTTTAAGACCATAAAACTCGTGAGTGAGTTGGTTAGTAAAATAAAGTTTCACATAAGTTTGTTTACAATACTCTAGAACACTTATTTTTGGAAAGATCATAATATGTTAAGTGTAGATCTAAAAGACTACACATTTTTAACAAGAATCAAGTTCACCATGATGTTTCATATGGAAAAATTAGTGTATGATGTTGATGATTATTGTTGAAAATTGTTTTTGGTGTTGAAAAGAAAATAAACACATGTTTTGAAAACAAGGGAAACCTCCATTTTTAAGGGAAACTATGTCAAAATTTCTATAAAATTTTGACACTTAGAAAAATATAAGTTTTGGTGAAACTTATTCCCTAAAAATTCACCTAAAAATATTTACCAAGGTTTCCCTAATTTTTGTGTGTAAAAATTAAAAAGCAAGAAATGAGGATTTCTTCAAGTTAAAATTAATATTAAGTATGTATTTTTTTGGGGAAAATATATATATTTAGTGGTCACCAAATTTTGTGCTAAGTGTATATTATGTGTATTATATGTAGTAGTGTATTAGGACTTGAAAATACACTAAATACTCCCAATGAGTATGAATACAAAAATACACATATAAATACATGAGAATACATAAGTATACAAGTATACAAAAATTCCCCACAAGGAAATACATGGACAAATACAAGAAAATATATTTCTTAACATATTATTGAATTTGGACACTTTGGGCTTAAAAATATATTTTTGGACAAAAATATATCACCATTACCAAGTAGTGAAATTTATGTAAAAATCGGGTGAATATCAAGAATAACCATATATATTTTATATCATGACAAAATATATATATTTCATACAAATCATAAAAATACATTATTTTTAAGAAAAATAATTCCGAAAAGTAATAAAAATCAAAGTATTGATTTTTGGTGAAAAATACAAAATACACAAGTATTCACATAAAATACAAGTATACTTTCCTAGGAATACTTGTACAAAAATAATATTGAAAATATTATTTCACGAAATACTTATATTGATTTTTGGGAAAATAATGTAAGTAACATACTTGAAAAGTTAAAAATATAAATTATTTTAACACTTATTACCTTGAGAAAGACTTTATAAATGAATATATATTTGAGAAGGAAAATATATATATATTTACAAATAAACAATATATACTCAACGGGTAAGACCCGACAAACAAGGGCACGACCCTCATAAAAAATGAACGTACAAAGAACATATACATAAACAAAATATGGTGACTTGTACTTGTGTGATACAAGTCTAGTAACTAACATTAATAGAGCATGTATAGGTCACGACGCTACGAAACCAACCGGTGAAGTTTACGGCGCAGGATACGCAAAGTTGTGAGTTCATGTCCTCGCTTTTAAACTTTTACTTGTTTTCTAAACTTGGGGAAAATATATGTTTTATGGTATGTTGAATACAAAAACTAAGGAATGATACTTTAGATCATGTCACGATTAGGGTGCCATAAGCACCATTAATCAGTTACATACCAAGACCGCAGAACAAAAGGTTAGATCTAATGGGTTTCAGGCAACCACACTCTTGGCCACTCTTTTACCAAGCAGTGCTTTTGTGTCTCTAGTCGTGAATCGACAGTCGTGAATCGACAACTAAAAATGCCTATGGTTTGGATTCTTCCTATGTCGTTACATATGTTAGTGGCCTCGCGAACCAATAGCGATCTCGTATTCCTCACATTTACAGCAATACTTATTTCATACAATTACATACCATGTTTTCCATAACGAATGCTTAAATGTTTTCACAAATCTGCATGAATTCACACCAACATTATGTTGACGATTTTCCAAAACTCACATGTATTTCAGGTAACTAAAGTGGATGTGCGTGTGGTCCTACTCTTGCTCCAGGATATCGCTTTTGTTTTAGTCATGTTGTGTCAAGACTTCGATGCCTGTTTTTGTGGGATTTGGTTATTATATTCCATCTTGTGTGGGATATGAGAATCAAAAACTTGTTGTTAGTCTTTAAATAAAGTTGTAAATTTTCAGACAATATGTTATCTTGTTATGTAAACACTTAACTTATGTTATGTTTTTAATTATGTAATGTCAATGGCATTTTGGAGTTATTTTACGAGCATGTAGTATGTTTACCATTCGTATGCAATGAGAACCTTTCAGGATCACACCTCGTGCTTCCGCCTTAGAAAGGGGTGTGACAGATTGGTATCAGAGCTGCGATTGTAGTGAACCAGGATTCCTTCTCGAGTCTGGACTACAATCTTTAGGATCATCTCACGAAAATAATTTTTTTTCAAAAGTTTTCATTGCATAAAACTTTCCGCGACATCCACTACCTGAAACTGTTTTCAAAGAGTCAAGTAAGGACACTACGAGACTTAGGGTGCACTGGAGTAGCACTTGCCTTTGACTGAGAATTACTTGCAACAATGTGTATAATTATTTGTATATTAATTAAATAATAATTAATATATACATATACTACAAATAAAATATCACAGGTACACATGTCTTCATCTGAACGCAATGGCCTATTTGAAGGAAGTGCTCCGATGATGACTGTCTCCGACGACGAGATTTCTTCAGCACAAGAGAAGGTCAGACGTGAACACCTCTACCCCTCCATCCCTGACTTCGGGACCGACCCTGAGATGATAACCGACGATGATGACGATCTCGACGATGTCTTAGCTTTGCCTTTACCTTTCCATGACCAGCTCACCATCGGGACTGCTGAACATCTTGTTGAGCCTATTCCCATTCGTGCTATTCCTTTTACCGTCATCCCTGACGAGGATTGGCCTTTCGTTGATGATCTGGACAATGGTGTGGTGACTCCTATTATGCTCGTTACCGATATCCCTTCCGATTCTGACCTCGAGTCTGATGCCGATTCCTTCGACTCAGTGATTTCTTCAGCCCTTTTTGCTGCTGGACTGAGAGTTTACCCGACTAGTGATGATGACACTATGCCTGTTGTGCCATCCACTTCTCCCCATATTCTGTCACACCCCGACCACGTGGAATATACAAAACGTGGCGGAAAAGTCGGGGAGTGTTGTAACAGAATTAATTGTTTCAAATCCATGGCAATTGAAGTTTCGTTTTATTGATTAAAGGTGTTACAATGTCTTAACAAACAAAGAAATACAACATAATTAACTAGTCTTGCATCTTTTATTGTCACTAAAGCCCAAGTCTGCCTATGTGTATCTTGATCATCTTATGCAACAGCTCCTGAAAAACACATGTGAAAATAGGTACGTCAGCATAAAAATGCCTGTGAGATACATAGGTTTTGTGAAAATGAGATTCATGACTTATGTTTGAGAAAATGTTTAGTCATGAACCTTATAATTTGCTTTGTCTTGTAAATCATTTGAAAAACAATGAGTTCCGATGATATGTATAAATAAGTGAATAATGTATGGTTAAATGAATAACCATAGTAAAATGGGTTTGTATAAGATAAGTTGTTTGTAAAACAATGTCTTGTGAAAAGTATGTTATTTGTATAAAATGTTATATGTATCAAACTGAAATGATTCAAATAACGCTACGATATGTAATACCATACAAACACTTATATATAGGAAGTACCAGCGGCGTATCCACCATGCTTGTATCATATTACACACACATCGTTACTTAATCACTTAATCAAACCAAACAATGTAAAATGTCTATGTTTAAATCAATTGTCAAATGTATTGAATAATACGTCAAAGTATTCATGTCAAGATGTAAATCATGTCAAAATGTCTATTTCAAATATCCATGTATGGCAAGTGAAATGTCTCAACTAAACCATATGCACAAAAACAAAGTATTGAAGTAAAACTTGGTTTAAATCAAAGTTATGTTTTGTGGAAAATACATGATCAAATGTCAATCATGTACAAATGTTTACCCAAACGTTAAAACTTGTTCTTGTTCTTAACAAACCCTTACCAAAGGGTAAGTTAATATTTTAATTGTGAAACTACTTTATGGTCGATTCTCTAATAACATTCAAACCTTCTTGACGCGTTCCTCGTTCCAACTCGCTCTCGCTCCCGTTCTTAACAAACCCTTACCAAAGGATAAGTTAATAATTACAGATTCAGTCGTTACCCACAACCCCCACACATAACAATGGGTGCAGTAAATAACGGGATTTGTCAGATCCTATGGTACCATAACCTAATACTGGTCGGCTTGATCATTGCTAATGAATGTCATCGGTCATGTAAACTACAACCAACAAGTTTGTTCACTTTTTGAAATTGTTATTAGTTTTTGAAATCATTGTATTCGTTCTTGAAATCATTGTTAGCGTTCTTGAAATAATTGTTATTGTTCTTGAAACCACATTGTAATTGTTCTCGAAACCACATTGTAATTGTTCTTGAAACCATATTGTAATTGTTCTTGAAACCATTGATAAAACATTTAGCACATATGAGTCACCCCAAAACAGTTGAAAACAGTAAAAGAGGGGAATAATGTACTCGCTTGAGATTGCTCAGAAGTCCTAGGATAACCACCAAGCAATGCTAGAGATCGCGGAATATCAAACGGCACCTAATATAGGTAACTACATTAATAAACCGGACCTAAATCGGAAGACTGGGTAGCATGAGGGTTTGTAAACCAAATGAGTGTAGGAACTCATGTGATATGGTTAATCAAAGCCTACATACTAAATGAAACTTAACCTAAGTGTCTACGACCCATTACGACCCGTTTAGGTAGCTTATGCTACTTTAACGCGTCGTTCGCGTGGAACGCGTTCGGACCGCCTAACTAGCCCTATGACAAGTGTTATATGCCTAAACATGTTACATAATCAGTTATGTGACAAAAGTTTAGGTTACATATGCTTAATTACCAATTATACATGAAAAGGGTATTCTGGTAATTTACCTAAGGCATATAAACTACCTATCATACAACTACTTAAACGATGTGACCATAGGGTATAACCTCGGAAGGTTATGCCCTATACTAGGGTCACCTAATGTATTTGGTCGGATCCTAATGATCGACCAAATTGGGTCGGGTTCGAAGGTATAAGCGATTTATCAGATCGCTTACCCTACGACCCTAGACAACGTGGTAATCAGTAGGCATAGTCCCAAGGGACTATAACCAACGTGATTACACTCACGTTGCGAAGTTCAAACGAACTTCGCATTGACCATTACTGGTCAACGCTGAAAGTCAAACAAAGTTTGACTTTCGGACTCGAAAAGCAATAAAATAAGGAAAAGAACGAAAGAATACTTACGAAGGGTCCCCGAATGCTAATCCCGATTCAAGAATCTCAGGTATGAAACAATGGTTTCAACTTAGAGGTTCTCAATTCAGAATTCTAGTGCAAAATGAGGTTGTGTGGGTTGGGTATTTATAGGAATACCCGAACCGTTAGGATCGTTCCATGGAAAACGTGCCATGAATCCAACCCGTACACTTGTCGGAACCTTATGGTGGCTGGAAATCCATCCTTATCAGATGACTAGATAATTAGGAACATGTGGTTGTGGATTAAACATGTGCAATCTGCTGTTAGAAACACTGCATCTGGTCTGTGCAAGGCTAGCGCACCGCTACACTAAAAGTGTAGCGCACCGCTAGGCCTTATTTTGGCAGATTTACACTTTTGGTCCCTGTAGTGCAATCAGCCCATTTTCGACACGTTTAAGGCCCGTTAACCCCATTTCAAAGCTCTAAAATGAAGTTAAAGTATAGGGAACTTAAAATGTGTTCAAAAATATCTCGGATGTCGGTTCGTTTGGCCGTACGGTCGCGATGTTCGCTTAATTACGACGGAATGCGCATAAGCACGAAAAAACGAACCAAATGACGCGACGAATGGATTTTTCTTATGGCGAACACTAAAATAAAATATTTTAGTGCTTACATAAATTTTTGGATGTCCGGATGTATTCAGAACGTAAGTTACGCGTAAAAATGCAAACTTGTGCACTTTTTGACGCTTTTAGTCCCTGAATGACACAAAAGTTTATTTTAGCATACCGAACACCTCAAAGCCTATTTCTAAGCTATGTAAAGGATATTTATGGTATGTTTAACTTATGGTCATGTTCCGGAAGGTCTGTTACAGTTCAAATTGGCATACTTTCGCAGTTTGTCAACTTTAGTCCCTGTAAGCGATTAAACTTGATTTCACCACACCAAACCTTCCAAAACTTATGTATAAGTTATGTAAAGGTTATTTAAGGTATGTTAAGCCTATTTCACTATTCCGGAGTGTTCATTGGATTAAACTGGTTATATTTACGCATCAGTGCGCGTATAACCTTCCAGAAAGCGATTTAGAGCTTGAAATCGGACAAGAGTTGATATGTGCAAAAGATACACATATTTATACAAGTCCAAAGTATGAAATACAATATTTCATTGGTTTGGCATTTGTTTGATGGTTGAAATGACACAGGTGTCACAGTCTCCCCTACTTTAGGAAATTTCGTCCCGAAATTAATTCGTAGGAGTCTATTTGTGACTTTGTGTTAAATAACCATCAAAGATGAACAAGACGTAATCCTGTAATTTCTCTTTAACGAACATTTTTCAGAAATGAAAAATGAACAGAGTTATTTTCAACAGGCATTCTTTAGAAACAAAAATGAACAGAATAGTCATTTTCCACAACATCTTCAGAAACAAAAAATGAACAGAGTAGTCATTTTACATCTCCAGAAACAAAAATGAACAGAATAGTCATTTTACATCTTCAGAAACAAAAATGAACAGCATAGTCATTTTACATCTTCAGAAACAAAAATGAACGGAATAGTCATTTTACATCTTCAGAAACAAAAATGAACGGAATAGTCATTTTACATCTTCAGAAACAAAAATGAACAGCATAGTCATTTTACATCTTCAGAAACAAAAATGAACGGAATAGTCATTTTACATCTTCAGAAACAAAAATGAACAGAATAGTCATTTTACATCTTCAGAAACAAAAATGAACGGAATAGCCATTTTACATCTTCAGAAACAAAAATGAACGGAATAGTCATTTTACATCTTCAGAAACAAAAATGAACGGAATAGACTCTAGACACATGACAAAATTCGCTGTGGTTTCTGTGCACTGAATTCCATAATTATGTATGCATCCATAATTATGCAATTCCTTGCATAGTCCGCACAACTTGTCTTGAAATGTTTGTGGGGAGGATAATCAAACCTGTGATGAGTGTGACTAGACTACCATAGGGTCCTTTTAATTAGATCAACAAAGGATCCTTTTAATTAGACCACCAAGGAGTCCTTTCAGCTATATCATCATATGATATTCCTAACCAGATTTTTGGATCAATCTGTTTACCTAGACCACTCAGTGGTCTAATTATGGAATGGTACAATATAATCCAAGGGACTTAACTACAACGTAAAAGCCCATTGAGGATTTAATATAGTACACAAAGATATGGAAGATTCTACGAGGATTTGGATGACAAGAATTTGGATCACACAAAAACATAAAAAGAGAACACATAAGCACATAATCACATAGTTGTTTAACTTGTTTATTAATTTGTTATCTTTGGACGCGGATACTTAAAGCACACCAGGAATCCAATTCGTGGATTTCATTTGGCACTTTAATCATTTCAAGAATCTATCTATGAAGATAGGATAATCTTAATAGGAATTCGGCTTTGTCCTTATTGAATTGTGATGTACGTATTGAATCATACAAAGAATTCAATTAAGGACTCCGATGAATGATACCCATCCACAAGGATCTAATTATGAGGATAGAAAGATCCTACATAGATTTTGGAATTTGTGTAACGAGAGGTGTTCCGACACCTTGCACTAGGCGTGCTTAATTCGATACACAAGGTAGAAAGTTCATGAGGTTGAGGCGCCAGATATGTCAAACGACATATGAAGCAGAGTTTGAAGGTTGAGCAGCAGCAGGATTTGTAACAGCTTTGCTTTGGATTACAAAGCAGCACATGTTAACCAAATGTCTCCATCGTCCACCGTGGGTACATTAGAAACAGGGTATTTGATTCAGATGATGCCAGTGACATTGATTGCGCCAAAGAGCAGTTCCCTTATACGGCTTTATCCCTCAGGCGAGTCATGGTGATAGCTAAGACAACGGTCCTCTGGAGTACGACGCCTATTCGCCGGGTAATTGCAGCACCTGGTTCGGACATTGTTGTTGCGATGAAGAAGCATCTTGAAGATAACGAAAGGCATAGGAGGAAACAAGCGAAAGATAGTCAAAAGAAAATGACAATGCATGTAGATTGTGACCATTTGTTTGTTACCAAAGGCAAACAAATGTGACAGTGACTAATCAAAGTAAGCGGGTCAATATAATGTATCGCGAAGACATGCTCGCCTATAAGTGAACACTCATCCCAAGAATTCCCAGGTAAGCACAACTGGTCTCGCGTCTGATGAGATGTATACGAAGTGCTTGCCTAGACAGAAAACCCAGAATACAGGCATTCACCCTTCCAGTTTGCACGTGTTCACATTATTTAAAACCCAAAACCTTGACGAGATTTGAAAATTCAAAGGGTTCAAATCCATGTAACAGAGGGTTCAAAACCTTACAATAGAGGGTTCAAAACCTTGTAATCAATCATCCTAGAACAGATGATTAGTTTTCAAAGCGGTTTTGAAATTTATGTTCTTGTTGAGGTCGTCGCCTAAGGATAGGTGACGGTATTGTTTTATGACTAAACGCAAGTAAACTCGCGTTAGGGTCCTAAGAAAGTTATAGACTAGGTCAAAGCATTACTAATAACCTAATTCCCTATAACCATTGGCTCTGATACCATCTTTTCTGTCACACCCCGACCACGTGGAACATACAAAACGTGGCGGAAAAGTCGGGGAGTGTTGTAACAGAATTAATTGTTTCAAATCCATGGCAATTGAAGTTTCGTTTTATTGATTAAAGGTGTTACAATGTCTTAACAAACAAAGAAATACAACATAATTAACTAGTCTTGCATCTTTTATTGTCACTAAAGCCCAAGTCTGCCTATGTGTATCTTGATCATCTTATGCAACAGCTCCTGAAAAACACATGTGAAAATAGGTACGTCAGCATAAAAATGCCTGTGAGATACATAGGTTTTGTGAAAATGAGATTCATGACTTATGTTTGAGAAAATGTTTAGTCATGAACCTTATAATTTGCTTTGTCTTGTAAATCATTTGAAAAACAATGAGTTCCGATGATATGTATAAATAAGTGAATAATGTATGGTTAAATGAATAACCATAGTAAAATGGGTTTGTATAAGATAAGTTGTTTGTAAAACAATGTCTTGTGAAAAGTATGTTATTTGTATAAAATGTTATATGTATCAAACTGAAATGATTCAAATAACGCTACGATATGTAATACCATACAAACACTTATATATAGGAAGTACCAGCGGCGTATCCACCATGCTTGTATCATATTACACACACATCGTTACTTAATCACTTAATCAAACCAAACAATGTAAAATGTCTATGTTTAAATCAATTGTCAAATGTATTGAATAATACGTCAAAGTATTCATGTCAAGATGTAAATCATGTCAAAATGTCTATTTCAAATATCCATGTATGGCAAGTGAAATGTCTCAACTAAACCATATGCACAAAAACAAAGTATTGAAGTAAAACTTGGTTTAAATCAAAGTTATGTTTTGTGGAAAATACATGATCAAATGTCAATCATGTACAAATGTTTACCCAAACGTTAAAACTTGTTCTTGTTCTTAACAAACCCTTACCAAAGGGTAAGTTAATATTTTAATTGTGAAACTACTTTATGGTCGATTCTCTAATAACATTCAAACCTTCTTGACGCGTTCCTCGTTCCAACTCGCTCTCGCTCCCGTTCTTAACAAACCCTTACCAAAGGATAAGTTAATAATTACAGATTCAGTCGTTACCCACAACCCCCACACATAACAATGGGTGCAGTAAATAACGGGATTTGTCAGATCCTATGGTACCATAACCTAATACTGGTCGGCTTGATCATTGCTAATGAATGTCATCGGTCATGTAAACTACAACCAACAAGTTTGTTCACTTTTTGAAATTGTTATTAGTTTTTGAAATCATTGTATTCGTTCTTGAAATCATTGTTAGCGTTCTTGAAATAATTGTTATTGTTCTTGAAACCACATTGTAATTGTTCTCGAAACCACATTGTAATTGTTCTTGAAACCATATTGTAATTGTTCTTGAAACCATTGATAAAACATTTAGCACATATGAGTCACCCCAAAACAGTTGAAAACAGTAAAAGAGGGGAATAATGTACTCGCTTGAGATTGCTCAGAAGTCCTAGGATAACCACCAAGCAATGCTAGAGATCGCGGAATATCAAACGGCACCTAATATAGGTAACTACATTAATAAACCGGACCTAAATCGGAAGACTGGGTAGCATGAGGGTTTGTAAACCAAATGAGTGTAGGAACTCATGTGATATGGTTAATCAAAGCCTACATACTAAATGAAACTTAACCTAAGTGTCTACGACCCATTACGACCCGTTTAGGTAGCTTATGCTACTTTAACGCGTCGTTCGCGTGGAACGCGTTCGGACCGCCTAACTAGCCCTATGACAAGTGTTATATGCCTAAACATGTTACATAATCAGTTATGTGACAAAAGTTTAGGTTACATATGCTTAATTACCAATTATACATGAAAAGGGTATTCTGGTAATTTACCTAAGGCATATAAACTACCTATCATACAACTACTTAAACGATGTGACCATAGGGTATAACCTCGGAAGGTTATGCCCTATACTAGGGTCACCTAATGTATTTGGTCGGATCCTAATGATCGACCAAATTGGGTCGGGTTCGAAGGTATAAGCGATTTATCAGATCGCTTACCCTACGACCCTAGACAACGTGGTAATCAGTAGGCATAGTCCCAAGGGACTATAACCAACGTGATTACACTCACGTTGCGAAGTTCAAACGAACTTCGCATTGACCATTACTGGTCAACGCTGAAAGTCAAACAAAGTTTGACTTTCGGACTCGAAAAGCAATAAAATAAGGAAAAGAACGAAAGAATACTTACGAAGGGTCCCCGAATGCTAATCCCGATTCAAGAATCTCAGGTATGAAACAATGGTTTCAACTTAGAGGTTCTCAATTCAGAATTCTAGTGCAAAATGAGGTTGTGTGGGTTGGGTATTTATAGGAATACCCGAACCGTTAGGATCGTTCCATGGAAAACGTGCCATGAATCCAACCCGTACACTTGTCGGAACCTTATGGTGGCTGGAAATCCATCCTTATCAGATGACTAGATAATTAGGAACATGTGGTTGTGGATTAAACATGTGCAATCTGCTGTTAGAAACACTGCATCTGGTCTGTGCAAGGCTAGCGCACCGCTACACTAAAAGTGTAGCGCACCGCTAGGCCTTATTTTGGCAGATTTACACTTTTGGTCCCTGTAGTGCAATCAGCCCATTTTCGACACGTTTAAGGCCCGTTAACCCCATTTCAAAGCTCTAAAATGAAGTTAAAGTATAGGGAACTTAAAATGTGTTCAAAAATATCTCGGATGTCGGTTCGTTTGGCCGTACGGTCGCGATGTTCGCTTAATTACGACGGAATGCGCATAAGCACGAAAAAACGAACCAAATGACGCGACGAATGGATTTTTCTTATGGCGAACACTAAAATAAAATATTTTAGTGCTTACATAAATTTTTGGATGTCCGGATGTATTCAGAACGTAAGTTACGCGTAAAAATGCAAACTTGTGCACTTTTTGACGCTTTTAGTCCCTGAATGACACAAAAGTTTATTTTAGCATACCGAACACCTCAAAGCCTATTTCTAAGCTATGTAAAGGATATTTATGGTATGTTTAACTTATGGTCATGTTCCGGAAGGTCTGTTACAGTTCAAATTGGCATACTTTCGCAGTTTGTCAACTTTAGTCCCTGTAAGCGATTAAACTTGATTTCACCACACCAAACCTTCCAAAACTTATATATAAGTTATGTAAAGGTTATTTAAGGTATGTTAAGCCTATTTCACTATTCCGGAGTGTTCATTGGATTAAACTGGTTATATTTACGCATCAGTGCGCGTATAACCTTCCAGAAAGCGATTTAGAGCTTGAAATCGGACAAGAGTTGATATGTGCAAAAGATACACATATTTATACAAGTCCAAAGTATGAAATACAATATTTAATTGGTTTGGAATTTGTTTGATGGTTGAAATGACACAGGTGTTACATATTCCTACACCTTCCCACACTCCTACCCAAGTCAGCTCCCTCACCCGTCGAATTCATGAGCTTGAGAATGAAGTGACCCTTCTTCATAGTTTGATCTTCCCTACACCCCCACCCCCTCCCCAGCCTATTAGGTACTCTGTTGGAGTAGTATATTGGGTATGAAGACTCTGATCGAGCTTGGGTACAACTTGAAGACAAGAACTGCCAATGTGAAGAAAGATATTTTGTCCTTTATATATATTAAACTTGTACTATGGGGTGATGTAACCCTTATACATTTTGTTTTCTTCGCAAACAATGATGTAACAAGTTGTCTTAATATGTATAAAGACTTGATGAATATCTTATGACACATCAGTATTTATCTGTTTATGCATGCTTATTGCTGTATAAATTGATTTATATGTGGGCGGATTGTTTGATATTACTTATGTGTATGTTTAAACATATATGTACTACCACTTTCTTGTGTGATGATATCAAACAAATGTCTAATTCTGTTGTGTTGTATTTTGAAAGAACATGGCACCCAGGAGAGTTGTGAACGCTCATGATCAACCTCCTCCCCCACTACCGAGGACTGCTGAGGAACTGAACTCCCTGCTAGAAGAAAGGATCTTCGAAGCTATCGCCCACTACTAGGCGAACCGCACCGAACACAGTGGAGGACCAAGCGGTACTAGGCGTAATGGACATGGGTATTCATCTGGAGGAAACACAACTCAAGGTAACCTTAAGCTGATTTGCTAAAACATGATGAAATTTATGAACGGTCATTGTTTCATTGTTTTATTAATTGGTCACGTGTGAATTGGTTGGATCAATTCCAGGCTGCACCTTCAAGCAGTTTCTCGACTGCAAGACACTGAACTACGACGGCACTGGAGGTGCAACGGCTTTTATGCGCTGGACGGAGAAGACTGATTCCACTATCCGCATGAGCAAGTGTACCGCGGACCAGCAAGTCAATTTTGTTACTGGATTGTTTGTCGATGAGGCTTTGACTTGGTGGAATTTTCAAGTCCAAACCCTCGGAGATGATGCATCGTATGGTATGACTTGCGACGAGTTGAAGGAAAGAACGAGAGAGAAGTATTGCTCTCATGCTGAACTCCAAAGGTTAGAGACCGAGTTCTGGAACTTGTCCATGGAAGGTGCGGACATTGTTGGTTATACTCGAAGGTTCCATGATCTGTCAAGAGTGATCCCCTATCCGGTGACTCCCGAGTTTAAGCGCATTGAGCGCTACATCTGGGGATTGGCTCCGGAATTTCGCAGCATGGTAACTGTGGCAAAACCCACAACGATCACTCAAGCTGTAACTCTGGCTGTAAGCCTTACTGAAGATGCTCTCCGTATGAAGAAGTTGTCGTTGAACCCTACTGAGAAGACCTAGACGCATGCTGAGTCGTCTGGTGACAAGAAGAGGAAGCACTCGAATCTGAGTCAAGTAACACGTAACAACAATAAGAGTTCCAGCAATAAGAAACGTGACTCCAACCCGCACAAGAAAATGAAAGCCCTTGCAGCTATGAATGATGCACCTACCAGAGGATACCAGGGCACTCTGCCCAAATGCAATCAGTGCAAGCGTCACCATGAAGTTGTTTTTCGCATCCCAAAATGTGCAAGTGTGGAAAACTGGGTCACCATACCGAGAACTTTTGGGGAAAAAGAAATGGAGGTGGTAATAGAAATGGGAATGGAAACCAAAACGGTGTTGGTAATGGGAACGATAATGGAAACGACAATGGTAATGGTAACCGAAATGGTAATGGAGCTGGGCAGAACCAAGGATGCTTTGGTTGTGGTAGCAAGGACCATTTCAAGAAAGATTACCCAAGGGAAAACAACGCTCAGGCTCAAGCATTTGTGATTGGAGCAAGGAACGTACGCGAGGACCCTAACGTGGTCACCGGTATGTTTCTCATTAACGATCACTTCGCATCCATACTAATTGACACTGGAGCCGATTATAGTTTCATGTCTGTGGAATTTAAACGTATGCTTGGAATAGAATCTAGTAGATTAGATATTCCTTATTCCATAGAACTAGCCGATGGTAAACTTGTTGAATCGGGGGAAGTTGTTACGGGTTGTACATTAGAACTTGGTGAGCGAAGCTTTAGTATCGACCTCTTACCTATTCAATTGGGTAGCTTCAATGTGGTGGTCGGAATGGACTGGCTGTCCAAGAATAAGGCTGAAGTTATTTGTCATGAGAAAATTATTCGCATCCCCCTTGGGAATGATGAAACTCTCATCGTGCATGGAGAGAAACGAGACACGCCTTTGTGAATCATCAACTGTATGAAAGCGCAGAAGTGCTTAAGGAAAGGATGTGTTGCATTCCTGGCGCACGTTGTAGATAAGAAGGCTGAGGAGCCGAAACTCAAAGACATTCCTGTGGTGAAGGAATTCCCAGACGTGTTTCCCGAAGATTTGCTAGGACTACCTCCGTAAAGACAAGTCGAATTCCATATTGACTTGGTTCCAGGAGCCGCTCCTGTGGCCAAGGCACCATATCGACTTGCGCCATCCGAGATGCAAGAATTATCTACACAACTCCAGGAGTTGTTGGATAAAGGATTCTTAAGGTCGAGCTTCTCGCCTTGTGGAGCTTCGGTTTTGTTCGTGAAGAAGAAGGATGGAACTCTGCGGATGTGTATCGATTACAGAGAATTGAATAAGCTCACTGTCAAGAATCGGTACCCACTACAGAGGATTGATGACTTATTCGATCAGTTGCAAGGATCGAGTTACTACTCCAAGATCGACCTTCGATCTGGGTATCATCAGTTAAGGATCCAAGAAGAGAGCATACCGAAGACTGCGTTCAGGACGCGTTACGGACATTACGAGTTCCTAGTGATGCCGTTTGGATTGACAAACGCGCCAGCAGTATTTATGGATCTGATGAATCGTGTTTGCAAACCATATCTCGATAAATTTGTGATTGTTTTTATTGATGATATTCTGATTTATTCATATAACAACCCTCCTGAATTTTTCTAACACCCTAATATATTTTAAAATACCCCTATATGTCTTAAAATACACCTCGTATGTGAAAACCAAGCCCAAAATATGAATTATCATTAAAAATTAATTAAAAACAAGAAAAATAGGTCTCTCGCGGGGCGCGTAAGCCACCCCTTGAGCTTACTCGAGATGTGATAGCTACGAGATCAGATCGCACCCGGTGCCGACACGTGTCACGATCGTGGCGAGGCTAGAGGTGATGACCAATCAGAGCTAAGGCCTACACCCCTACTACCCGGGCCACGTAGACCTTAGTCTCACCTTACGCGTGCCGCGAGGAAATCAAAATTCAGCCCTATAAATAGCTGCAGGCAACTGCAGTTCGTTCAAATTGTTCAAGTTTCTTTTCTCTCTCGAATTATTACATAGTATAAGCTATAGTCGGGTATAATACCCCCCTAATTAACGAAGTTCTGCCCCGATGTAAGTATTATAACCCCGGTTATGTATCAGATACGCTGCTCGATGGATCCAGGGTTCCGTAACGGCTGTCGAGGTTCTGCCCGACGTAGTCGTTGGAATGCCGTCTCGGAGAGGGTATCACTAATGTAAATAATGGGTTATTTTACTAACATATGTGCATTTGTGTAATTAATAGATTAACACCAGGAAACCCTTAAACGAAGTCTAAGACAGCAATGTGGGTAATCTCCTTTTTGTAAATTGTTTTTACAAAACCTTAAATGTTTTACAATGTGATTAAGCAATGATTGAGTCTTTGTAGTTCTTGAATTACTGCCGGTATGTTGGGGTTTTGTTTACAAAATGTGGAACACGTTACCATTGGACAACGAGTTAGTCAATGTGTAATATGACCCACCTGTCAGGATTGACAATACTGAATGAGTAATTGTGTAGAAATAAACAATGTGATAGCTCTCAATACTGTTAAAAGATTAAATTTTTCTTGATTAAACTGTGATTCACTCACCAGTATTTCCCACTGACAAATGTTTTTAAAACGCGTTTCAGGTAACAAAATGTAAAAGCCAATTAGAAGAAAGCCCGATGGAGAGCACTGACGGCTTGGAAAAATGTGGCTATAAAAGTTACCTAAAAGACGATGTTTTAAATTCAATAAAATAGGGTTTATCCCTATAAACATGTTGTAATAAGAAACTTGGGTTTTACCC
Organism: Helianthus tuberosus; assembly: GCA_030545235.1. Classification (NCBI taxonomy): domain Eukaryota; kingdom Viridiplantae; phylum Streptophyta; class Magnoliopsida; order Asterales; family Asteraceae; genus Helianthus; species Helianthus tuberosus. The sequence continues at coordinate 958,801 of CM060417.1, forward strand.
ATGTGATTATTAATATAAAATATGGTGGTTTTACTCTGATAAAATATTTCCTAACTAAGGTCCTGATGAAATTTCCGCTGCCAAAATGATAACAAATGATACCACCAAAACTGGTTTTGCGGCCGCACGTTCCCGGGACAGATAAGGGGGCGGGGGTTGCGATGGAAGGTGGTATCAGAGCTAAGCCACTGACTCAGCCACAGAAATGTTCTGCTGACACCAATATATTATCCAAATTGTTAGGAACTTAATTACGAAAATACGTGCATATCTGTATATTATTGTTATGTGTTATTTGACTATTTGTTAGTTTACAGTATGGGTGATCAAGGACCCTCAGACGTGTATCGTCAGTTGTCCGATTCACCTAGGAGTGAAGGTATTTCTTCCCAGCTGCCCTCTCTGGGTATTCAACTAATCAGGAAGAAGGGATGTTTGTCTTTAAGGCTCAGTCTAAAGAGCCATTCCCTCAGAAAAAGAGAGGATGGTTCAGTAAGGGAGCATTCGAGCATAGGAAAAGAATGCGAAAGTTGCAACAGCAAAGAGTCCTAGCAGCCGCTAAGCGAGAGTCAGATGCCCATACACAGGATATGCTTAATAGGAGCTTAGCCAATTTTCATATCCTAGCAACAACTGCTGCCGACCCAAATCTGGAACAACTAGTAGCCCCACAACCCTTACCTTTGTTCCCCACGCAGCCGATGGAGATAGAAAATAACCCAGAAAATCAAGTAGAAATGCATGATTTCAACCCTGAGGAGATACCTAGGATACCAGCCCCTAATCCCTTAGATCTAGATTATGATCCATGGTTCGATGAACATAGGGATTATGTGCCACACTATCACCTAAACGACGAAACCATGCCGAACTTAGCAGCCTATCCAGGTCTGGACCCTCTAGATCCCTACTATGACAACGATGAATACGTTAGGGAGATCTTAGAGAATCCATACCCGCAGGAGAATCCCATGCCCCAGTACCAGCACCTGCATCCCCAATGAGTGCAGAAAATGTGCACGAGCTCCGAACTTTCAGAGAAGAAATCTTAGAGAGTAGTGATAGGATGAGGGAGGTAGGAGAGCGACTCGTCTGGAAATATAACGAGCGCAATATGGATTACTGGATGAATCCAGACCAGTGAAAGTGATGGTGGAGTTGGTTATAATAATAATAATAATAATAATAATAATATAATATATAATATGTTTGTATGAAAAAAAAATTATATATGTGTAATAATAATAATATATGTTGTAGTATAGACCACTTTGTGGTTAGCGATGCATAGTAGTACTGTAATTTCAAAATTTCAGTATCAGTTTGTAGTAGATGTATAATAGATAAGAAAGAGTAAAGTCGCAATGCTCGACGTTTTTGATCAAGATGCGTGTCATGTGATTGATCGTATTAAGATATTATCTTGTGATATTAATATGTGGTAAATGTTTAAAATTCAGATGGCCAACCAAGTGAATCAAGAGAATCCAGATAATAACCCGGAAAACCAGAATAACGATAACCAGAGTAACAATAACCCGGATAACGGAAACCCAAACAACAACAATAATGGAAACCAAGTGGACAACAGTGCCATCCAATACGTAGTGGCACAAGGAATAATAGATGCGGTGCCATATATTATTCAAACGATTAGGGAAGTAGAAAATAAAAGTAAACATGATAGCAAGAGACCCTCTGAACCTGAACACAGCGTGAACAATGGACCTGTACTTCAAGTGCCCATTCCCAAAAGAAGAAGAACCGTGTCTTACGGTTGTTCTTACAAAGAATTCTGGTCTTGTAAACCAATGCAATTCTCGGGCAATGAAGGGGCCGTTGCATCTCTACGCTGGATAGAAAAGACTGAGGCAGTCCTAAGAATAAGTAAATGTGCAGAAGAGGATAAGATAATGTTTGCTTCCAATCTGTTTAAGAATTCAGCACTAGAATGGTGGAACACTATCCTCCAGTCTAGAGGAAGTGATAGAGTTTACAATATGGAATGGGAGGAATTTAAAAAACATGGTAGAAATGAAATTTTGCCCTCCTAATGAAAAAGAACAGATAGCAAACAAGTTCCTAAACCTTATAATGACTGGTGTGGACAGTAAGGGTTACACTAAGTTATTCTTTGAATATGCCCGAATAGTACCAACCCTTGCTTCACCTGAACCAGTATTAATCTCCAGTTACATCTGGGGATTAATTGGAGAAATAAGACATGTAGTCAAGGAAGCTAGACCTCAAACCATAAAAGAAGCTGTAGAACTAGTCAATATCTTGACAGATGAATTAGTCCGTACACGAGAAGAGGATCAAAGAATGAACCTACCCCAGAAGCTTACACAAGAATTCCGTTCTGGAAATTCTAACCGTGGGAAAAATGTAGGCACTACCTCTGCACCCTACTGTAAGTATTGCAAAAGGAAGCATTCAGGAAAATGCTCCATATACTGTAACTTCTGCAAAATACCGGGACATAAGGAGGAAAATTGCAGGAAAAAGATTAGCAATAGGATATGTTACAACTGCGGAGAACAAGGTCATATCAAACCTAACTGTCCAAAGCTAGCTCCAGCTGCGAACCCCAAGAATACTAAAAATTCTAGAGCATTTGTTCTGACTGCAGAAGAAGGAAAGATGATCCCGGATGTGATCACCGGTACGTTTTTAGTTAATGATGTTTTTGCTAAAGTATTATTTGACTCTGGTGCAAACCAAAGTTTTATTAATACTTCATTTTGCAATCAATCATTAACTAAATTTCCACAAGAATGTCTATTAGAGACAGCAAATGGGGAAACCATTAAGATTTCCGAAATCTAGCAGGGAGCAAGAATAGAAATTCTAAATCAGAAATTTATTGCAAATCTTTACCCAATGAATCTGACAGGATTTGATGTTGTATTAGGAATGGATTGGTTGGTAGCCAATAAATCCAGTATTTTGTGTGATCAAAAGTCAATCCAAGTAAATTCACCAAGGGGTGAAAAGATCACAATTAAAGGAAATAAAACCCTTAAATCCACAAAGTTCATCTCTGTGATGAAAATACCAAGTTATATAAGGAAAGGGTCATTAGTGTATTTGATTTCTATAATCACTAACACTAAAGGAAAAGAATTAAAGGATATTCTAGTAGTATCCCAGTTTTCAGATATATTTCTAGAAGAGCTGCCAGGGCAACCTCCAGATTGAGAAGTTGAATTCAGAATCCATTTAATACCAGGGATAGCACCAATTGCCAAAGCACCTTACCGTTTGGCACCCGCCGAAATGCAGGAACTGAAGAAATAGTTAGACGAATTGTTAGAAAAAGGATTCATTCAGCCAAGTTCATCCCCATGGGGAGCACCAATCTTATTCGTTAAAAAGAAAGACGGATCGTTTCGTATGTGCATTGACTAATGTGAATTGAACAAAGTCACGATTAAGAATCGGTATCCATTACCAAGAATAGATGATCTGTTTGATCAATTGCAGGGAGCATGATTTTTCTCTAAAATCGATTTAAGGTCAGGATATCATCAATTAAAGGTACAGGAAGAGGACATTCCTAAGACCGCTTTCAGAACAAGGTATGGCCATTATGAATTTACTGTCATGCCATTTAGTTTAACCAATGCCCCAGCTGCAATCATGGACATGATGAACCGAATATGTAAGCCATATTTGGATAAATTTATAATTGTCTTTATAGCTGATATTCTCATTTACTCTTAGAGTAAAGGGGAACATGCAAAGCATTTGCACACACTTCTAAGTTTATTAAGAAAAGAAAAGCTTTATGCTAAATTTTCGAAGTGTGAGTTTTGGTTAGAACCGGTACAATTTCTTGGACACCTAGTTGATCATGTAGGAATTCATGTAGATCCCACCAAGATCGAGGCGATAACCAGGTGGAAAACCCTTGAGTCACCAACCGAGGTTAGAAGTTTCTTAGGATTGGCTGGTTATTATAGAAGATTTATTCGAGATTTTTCTAGAATAGCCATTCCCTTAACTAAGTTAACCTGTAAATCCGTTAAGTTTGAATGGGGACCAAAACAAGAAGAAGCCTTTAGAATCCTTAAGCAAAGATTAACCCATGCACCCATATTAGTGTTACCAGAAGGAACTGAAGATTTTGTAATCTATTGTGACGCTTCTAAATTAGGTTATGGATGTGTGTTAATGCAACGTCAAAAGGTTATAGCTTATGCTTCTGGACAACTTAAGAATCATGAAGAGAATTATTCAACTCATGATTTAGAATTAGGAGCTATAATTTTTGCCCTTAAGATTTGGAGACATTACCTATATGGTAGAAAGTTTACCATTTTCACAGACCTTCGGACAAAAGGAATTAAATATGAGAGAAAGACGCTGGATGGAAATGCTTAATGATTATGATTGTGATATCCAGTATCATGCAGGAAAAGCAAATGTAGTTGCTGATGCTATAAGCCGAAAGTATTATGAAAAGCCAAAAAGAGTACGTTCTCTTAAATTAATTCTACAAGTGGATTTAAATGATCAAATTAGAAAGGCACAAGAATCGGTAATCAAGGATGATACTGAGAAATTGAAAGGAATGATTAAGGAATTAGAACAAGGAACAGCTGGAATTTGGAGATTGCATAAGAAAAGGATGTGGATACCTAAATTAGGAAACCTACGTTACCGTATATTAGAAGAAGCCTATAAGTCTAAGTATATGATGCATCCTGGAAATGATAAGATGTATCAGGACTTAAGAAAGAATTTTTGTTGGATAGGAATGAAAAAGGATATAGCAGCATATGTTGCAAAGTGTTTAACCCATTCACAAGTCAAAGCTGAACATCAGAAACCTCCAGGTTTATTGCAACAGTTATAAATGCCAATTGGAAATGGGAATTAATAACAATGGATTTTGTTACTAAATTACCCAAAACCAGGAAAGGTAATGATACAATCTGGGTGATTATAGACAGGCTAACTAAGTCAGCTCATTTCCTACCAATGAAAGAAACATTCAGTATGGAACAATTAGCTAAATTGTATGTAAATGAAGTAGTTTCATTACATGGAATTCCTCTATCAATTGTTTCTGACAGAGATAGTCATTTTACCTCTCATTTTTGGACAAGTTTTCAAAAAGCAATGGGAACCAAGATAAATCTAAGCACCGCTTATCATCCTCAAACGGACGGACAAAGCGAACGGACAATTCAAACAATGGAGGACATGCTTAGAGCTTGTGTAATTGATTTCGGAGGTAATTGGGATGATCACTTACCATTGATAGAATTTTCTTATAATAACAGTTATCACACAAGTATCAATGCTGCACCATTCGAAGCACTTTATGGACGAAAGTGTCGAACGCCAGTCTGTTGGGCAGAAATTGGAGAAAAGCAACTATCTGGACTTGAGATAGTACAAGAAACAACAGACAAAATCATTCAAGTCAAGGAACGACTAAAAGCAGCACGTGATCGACAAAAGAGTTATGCTGATAACAGACGAAAGCCGTTGGAATTTCAAGTAGGAGATAAAGTGTTATTAAAAGTCTCTCCTTGGAAAGGAATGGTAAGATTCATCAAAAGGGGAAAGCTAAGCCCCAGGTATGTTGGACCTTTTAAGATTATTAAAAGAATAGGACCTGTAGCCTATCAGCTACAACAACCAGAGGAAATGCAAGAATATATGATGAATTTCATGTATCTAATCTCAAGAAATCCTTAGCTGATGAATCAATCGTAGTACTTCTTAAGAATATAGAGGTAAATGAGCAGTTAAAATTTGTAGAGAGGCCTCTTCAAATTGAAGACAGGAAAGTCAAGAATCTCAAGCACAAGAGATTAGTTCTAGTCAAAGTGAATTGGGACTCCAAAAGAGGACCAGAATACACATGGGAGCTTGAGTCAGAAATGCAAAGGAAATATCCACACTTGTTCTAGTAAATCTCGAGGACGAGCTCTAAAACAAGGTGGGGAGGATATAACAACCCTCCTAAATTTTTCTGACACCCTAATATATTTTAAAATACCCCTATATGTCTTAAAATACACCCAGTATGTTAAAATCGAGCCCAAAATATGAAATATCATTAAAAATTTATCAATAACAAGAAAAATAGGTCTCTCGCGGGGCGCGTAAGCAACCCCTTGAGCTTAAGCGTGCCTCGACAGCTACAAGATCAGATCGTACCCGGTGCCGACACGTGTCACGATCATGGCGAGGCTAGAGGTGATGACCAATCAGAGCTATGGCCTACACCCCTACTACGCGGGCCGCGTAGACCTTAGTCCCACCTTACGCGTGCCGCGAGGAAATCAAAATTCAGCCCTATAAATAGCAGGCAACGGCAGTTCGTTCAAATCGTTCAAATTTCTTTTCTTTCTTGAATTATTACATAGTATAAGCTATACTCGGGTATAATATCCCCCAAATTAACGAAGTTCTGCCCCGATGTAAGTATTATAACCCTGGTTACGTATCAGATATGCTGCCCGATTGATCCAGGGTTCCGTAACGGCTATCGAGGTTTTGCCCGACATAGTCGTTGGAATGCCGTCTCGGGGAGGGTATCACTAATGTAAATAATGGGTTATTTTACTAACATATATGCATTTGTGTAATTTATAGATTAACACCAAGAAACCCTTAAACAAAGTCTAAGACAACAATGTGAGTAATCTACTTTTTGTAAATTGTTTTTACAAAACCTTAAAGGTTTTACAATGTGATTAAGCAGTGATTGAGTCTTTGTAGTTCTTGAATTACTGCCGGTATGTTGGGGTTTTGTATTCAAAATGAGGAACAGGTTACCATTGGACAACGAGTTAGCCAATGTGTAATATAACCCACCAGTCAGGATTGACAATACTGAATGAGTAATTGTGTAGATATAAACAATTTGATAGCTCTCGATACTGTTAAAGGATTAAACTTTTCTTGATTAAACTGGGATTCACTCACCAATATTTCCCATTGACAAACTTTTTTAAAACGCGTTTCAGGTAACAAAATGTAAAAGCCAATTAGAAGAAAGCCTGCTGGAGAGCACTGACGGCTTGGAAAAATGTGGCTATAAAAGTTACCTAAAAGACGATGTTTTAAATTCAATAAAATAGGGTTTATCCTTATAAACATGTTGTAATAAAAAACTTGGGTTTTACTCATGGGATTATTAATATAAAATATGGTGGTTTTACTCTAATAAAATATTTCCTAACTAAGGTCCTGATGAAATTTCCGCTGCCAAAATGATAACAAATGATACCTCCAAAACTGGTTTCGCGGCCGCCCGTTCCCGGGACAGATTAGGGGGCGGGGGTTGTGACAATTCATGAACGAAAGAAGAGCACGAGCAACACCTCAGGACCATTCTGGAACTATTGAAGAAAGAGAAACTTTATGCAAAGTTCTCAAAGTGCGAATTTTGGATTCCCGAAGTACAGTTCCTTGGTCATGTTGTGAATGAGAAGGGTATTCAAGTAGACCCAGCCAAGATAGAAGCGACAAAGAATTGGGAAGCCCCCAAAACTGTGACAACCCAAACTTTTAAGGTCAGTGTCTCTTAGTCACGTGATGCTATTTTCTGATTAATTCCCTTTCATGTCCCTTACGACGATGAAAAATTGTTAAACATCCGTGTATGTAATATACTTGCTATATGTGTAACGTGATTAAGTATGTGTTACATGTGTTTAACTAATTAACTACAAGAACCCGTTAAAACGCTCTTATACCGTTAAAATGCTCTTATGTGCCAATTAGTTGGTTCAGTAATCTGTTAAGTTTTATTAAGTAATTTGTTAAGAAAATGGGATTATCGGCCAAAGGTGGAATCTTCCCAAATGTGTATTATTTATGTAGACGTAATAATATTGTGGATTAAACCACAACATTCATAACATGGACTAACCGAGCCCACTACACACCTTGTATATTTCCATTTTGATTTCGGCCTAAGCTCTTGATCACCGGCCCACTTGTGTTACTTGGTACTACAATAATATGTTACGTAACCCCCTTGATATACCTCACATTATTGCTACAAACAAACCCTACCCCTTCTCCTATTGGCGACGACAGGCCCCACTCCCTCCACAATCTCATCAGTTCATCTTGTGTTCGGTTAGTAATGTCTTTATTGTTTTATTTATGTCTAGAATGTGCAGCCAAAATAGAGAAGGAATCATGAGGTCGGCCATTTAGTTCTTGCTTGCATGTGGGTTTGTCAGTGACATGTGATGTTTCATTGTGTGTGTGCAACTTATAAATGTCATACATGTATAATTAGATTGAAGGTAATCAGTTAAGTATTCACGTTAATCGATGATCTCATGATTGTGTTTAATAATTGATTTCAGAATATGTTTGTTCGAATATGTAGATGATTAGGGCTCGCGCGTCTAAATAGCCACTATTTGGTTTAAATGATAAGTCGGCAATAATTGGATATTTGTTACGAGTATGTGTATTGTAAATGCCTCGATTACATGTTAATGTTAAATCGGAAACTTGATGATTGGTTGATTGAAATACGATGTAACTGTTGCTGATCACTCACCCGACGAAAACAAGGTGCCGACGAAATCACTGTCGACGAAAACATAATAACAATGACGAAAACACTTTGGGTTTTCGTCTGGGGGATTTCGTCATAAGGGATTTCGCCCGGAAGGGTATTCACCATTTGTGATTTCGTTGAATGCTGTGACACATTTAAATCGGTTAAGTTATTAACTCTGTTAGTTCAGTAAACTCTGTTAGCTTATGTATTTCAGCTAGTTATTAACTCTGTTAAGATATGCGTGTGACTCTGTTAAGTAAGTAACTCTATTAGTTTGTTAACTCGGTTAGTTAATTAACACTGTTAGTTTATTTTTCCTGTTAAGTATGTTGATTTCGTTTAGTCTGTAAACTTTGTTATGTATGTTAACTGCTTACGTGATAAATGATGCTAACTGTCAAACACACCCTGTGATATTGAATGCATGTGAAACCTTACGAACTGGAACTGATTGAATATACGTGCATACTATAGGACTTGACTGATTACTTGTGAGCACCTAATTTAGCATACCGAGCAAACCAAGGTGACTTCACACTCTTTCCAAGGCATGGGATTCCCAAGGGTTGGGAATGGGTTAATGAATTAAACGGTAACTACAACCTCGCGTATTCTCCTTGGGTAGGATACGTACGACCATCCTCCGTAGGTAGGATGCCAATATTTCACACTGGACCAAAACTCTATCATGAAGTCCCTCATCTATATCGACTTAATCGCTGAGGCCTACGGCGAGCGGGTCATTAGTTAATAGCGCTATTAGGTTTAACAAACCTCACACCGTGCTAGTCGGATGGGCGTGTACTAATGGACTATGGGCAAAGGGTCAATGCTGATAGACATTGACTTAGGGCACCACTTACATTTTCGTAGTAGTCGATATGCACGGTCTAGTAACACATGGGAAGCCCCCACTAATCTTCGCAAACATGTCTGGGAGACCGCGATACGAATCAATACGATACATGGTTTACAAAACGAACATATGATTTACGAAAGGAATACTATAACTAAACAACCAACTGTGAACTCGCTCAACTTTGTTGTTGATTCGTTGTTACATGCCTTGCAGGTCGTTAGGTACTCATGGAGCTTGCACAGGGAGGCGCAGTCGTTGTGGGACATGGCAGTGTGTGCCATGCTAAAAACATTACTTTATTTAGTACTTAATACTTACATTGGGTTTTACGATTATGCTTCCGCTAAACACTTAACTACGTTTTTGATTTGAAACACCTTTCATATTGTGTGGTTGAATTTAACCTATTACTTGTTATGTTCAATATGATTGGTGGCTTGATCCTGGTCAGTCACGCCTCCAAGCGGCGATACTCCACATGTGGATTTTGGGGGTGTGACAGATTGGTATTAGATCCATTGGTTATAGTGAACTTGGTTTTAATAAGAGAAAAAGTTTTTGTTAAAACCAGACTATAACCTGAACAGTACCCAACGATCCACAACGACGCTTCGCTCCACGTGCAAGACTCGACATTCTAGGTGATATGATTTATGTTTACATAGCCTACTTTCTAGATTACATAGAACTTTGCTCATGGTATGCTTAGATAAACGTAACAAATGTTGATTGAAACACATGTGTGCTTACTCTCTTCTGTCATCGCACTTTCGCGAACCTTTCTCACTCATGTTTCCTTTGATATGAAGATCATGAGTGGACGCGTTAACCTAACTCAAGCCCAGTTGGCGGCTTTGATCACTCAACAAGTTACTGCAGCACTCGCAGCTGCCCAGGCAGGAGGTCAGCATGCTCAGCCGCCTGTATGCACATTCAAGACTTTTATGGACTGTCGTCCTAGTACTTTCAGTGGCACTGAAGGAGCCGTTGGACTCCTCCACTGGTTCGAGAAGCTCGAATTGGTCTTCGAGATGTGTGAATGGCCTGAGGCTCGTACGGTGAAGTACGCCACCGGTACTCTCGAAGGCACTGCGCTAACTTGGTGGAACGCGCAAGTTCAGATGCTGGGGCTGGCGGCTGCTAATGCCACCCCATGGAATGATTTTAAGGAACTGATCAAACGTGAATACTGTAGTCGTGATGACATCCACAAGCTGGAAGTGGAGTTCTTTAACATGAAGATGACGGGGTCAGAGATAGAAGCGTACACGAAATGATCCAACGAACTGGCAGTGTTATGTCCAACTATGGTGGATCCTCCCATCAAGCGCATTGAGCTGTACCTCATGGGCTTAGTACCAGAGATTCAAAGCCATGTGACTGCTGCTAACCTTGTTACCATCCAGGATGTTACCCGTCTTGCTCATCGTCTCACAGACCAGGCAGTGGAACAGAACAAGCTGCCTAAGCGTATAGGTGCTACTGCTACTACTACTTCTGCTATTCCCAGTGACAATAAACGAAAGTGGGATGGAACCTCCAGCAAGGGTTCGACTTCGGTCCAGTCCCAGGCACAGGAGCGAAAGGTCGATGACTACCAGAGTCCTGGTCAACAATCTTCTGGTAGTCAAGGGCAGGGTGGATATAGAGGAAATATCTCGAAGTGTAACAAATGCAACAGACACCACAATGGTTAGTGGAATAGGGGTCGTTGCCAGAGGTGTCTCAAGATGGGTCATGAAGCTAAGGATTACTGGAGCTCACGACCTGCGAATCAGAACCATCAACAACAACCACCAGCTCCACAGAACCAACAGCGACAGCGAGGTAACAGGGGATGCTTTCAGTGTGGTGCTGAAGGCCACTTTAAGCGGGACTGCCCCCAGTTAAATCAAAATCCGAACAACAACAACAACAACAACAATAATCAAGGCAATGGGAACAACAACGGGGGAAACCATGATGGAAACAATGGTGCCAGGGGTCGAGCGTTCGTGATTGGTCAGGGTGACGCAAGGAATGATCCTAACGTGGTGATGGGTAAGTTTCTTCTCGACGACTTTTATGTTACTATTTTATTTGATTCGGGTGCCGATACCAGTTATGTGTCTCTAAAAGTTAGTCAAATGCTTAAACGCACACCGACACTTTTGAACACCAAGCATATCGTAGAGTTAGCAAATGGTAAGAGTGTAGAGGCCACACACATAGTTCAGGGTTGTAATCTTATCCTCGCTGGTCAGACTTTCTCTATCGATCTCATTCCTATAGTTTTGGGGAGTTTTGACATCGTCATTGGGATGGATTAGTTATCACAACAGCAAGCAGAGATTCTATGCAAAGAGAAGATTGTCCGTATTCCCCGTTCCGGCAAAGAACCTCTTGAAATTCAAGGCGACAAGAGTGGTGCTGTAGTGGGCATCATCTCCTTCCTTAAGGCCTAGAAGTGTTTGCGAAAGGGCCACACCGCTATCTTAGCACTTGTTACTGATGCATCAACGAAGGAGAAGAAGATAGATGATATTCCAGTTGTACGCGATTTTCCTCAAGTGTTTCCTAAAGATTTACCTGGGCTACCGCCTCATCGCCAGGTTGAATTTCAGATCGAACTAGCTCCTGGAGCAGCACCCATAGCTCGAGCACCTTATCGCTTAGCTCCAACCGAACTGGAAGAACTGTCTAAGCAATTGCAAGAACTCTTGGAAAAGGGTTTCATTCGTCCTAGCTCTTCGCCCTGGGGAGCTCCAGTATTATTTGTAAAGAAGAAAGATGGTACCTTCCGCATGTGCATAGATTACCGCGAACTAAACAAGGTGACCGTAAAGAATCGCTATCCTCTTCCACGCATTGACGACTTGTTCGATCAACTGAAAGGGTCGAGCTACTATTCAAAGATTGATCTGAGGTCAGGCTACCATCAACTGAGAGTCCGGGACGAGGACGTCTCCAAAACAGCATTCAGAACACGCTACGGCCATTACGAGTTTCTGGTCACGCCATTCGGGTTAACCAACGCACCTGCAGTCTTCATGGATCTTATGAACAGAGTGTGCAAGCCTTACTTGGACAAGTTTGTTATTGTATTCATCGACGACATTCTGATCTACTCTAAGAGTCAGGAGGAACACGAGCAGCATTTACGACTCATTTTGGAACTCCTTCGAACGGAACAGCTGTACGCCAAGTTTTCAAAATGCGACTTCTGGCTTCGTGAAGTCCACTTTCTAGGCCACGCGGAAAACAAGGATGGGATTCATGTTGATCCATCTAAGGTAGACTCGATTAAGAACTGGCCTGCACCTCGCACACCAACGGAAATCCGCAAACTCTTGGGTTTGGCGGGCTACTATAGAAGGTTCATCAAAGACTTCTCCAAGATTGCACAACCCCTCACCTCACTAACTCAGAAAGGCGTTATTTATCGTTGGGGAAATGCACAGGAATCAACATTTCAGCACTTAAAGGATAGGCTTTGTAGCGCGTCTATTCTCTCATTGCCCGAGGGCATAGACGATTTCGTGGTTTATTGTGACGCATCAATTCAGGGTCTTGGTTGTGTATTGATGCAACGAGATAAAGTCATTGCTTACGCCTCGCGCCAACTTAAGATTCACGAAAAAAATTACACTACACATGATTTGGAGCTAGGAGCTGTTATTTTCGCACTTAAGATATGGAGACATTACCTGTATGGTACCAAGTGCACTTTCTACACCGATCACAGGAGTCTCGAGCATATCTTCAAGAAAAGGGAGTTGAACATGTGACAACGTCGATGAGTCGAGCTACTGAATGATTACGAATGTGCCATCAAGTACCATCCGGGCAAGGCAAATGTTGTGGCTGACGCCCTCAGTCGAAAAGACACCACACCTAGGCGTGTGCGAGCATTACAACTTACCATCCAGTCCAGTCTTCCTGCACAGATACGAGATGCTCAGGTGGAAGCATTGAAACCAGAAAACGTCAGGGCTGAAGCCCTACGCGGCTCAAGGCAACGGTTAGAACAAAAGGCAGACGGCGCCTACTATGTAACAGGACGCATCTGGGTCCCATTCTATGGCAATTTACGAGAACTTGTAATGGATGAAGCACATAAGTCTCGCTACTCAGTACATCCTGGTTCAGATAAGATGTACAACGATCTCAGAACTACGTATTGGTGGCCTAGCATGAAAGCTCACATAGCAAATTACGTTCGCAAGTGTTTGACTTGTGCGAGAGTCAAGACTGAATATCAGAAACCATCGGGCCTACTCCAACAACCAGAAATACCACAATGGAAATGGTAGCAAATTTCCATGGATTTCGTTACTGGCCCGCCTAGATCTCAACGTGGAAATGATACTATTTGGGTGATCGTGGATCGACTCACAAAGTCTGCACACTTCTTGGCTATCAAGGAAACGGATAAGTTCTCCACTCTAGCAGACGTTTACTTAAAGGAAGTGGTTTCGAGGCACGGAGTGCCGACCTCTATTATTTCTGATCGTGATGCAGGTTTTACTTCAGAATTGTGGCAAGCAATGCACAAATCTTTTGGCTCTCATTTAGACATGAGCACAGCTTATCCCCAACCTGGGAAAAACATCTCCCGTTAGTGGAGTTTTCGTATAACAACAGTTACCAAACCAGCATTCAAGCCGCTCCGTTTGAGGCATTGTACGGGTGTAAATGCCGATCACCTCTTTGTTGGGCAGAGGTGGGTGACAGTCAGGTCAGGGGTCCAGAACTTGTAGTAGACGCAACGGAAAGAATTGCTCAGATACGACAACGCATGGCGGCAGCTCGCGACCGTCAGAAATCCTACGCAGACAAGCGCAGGAAACCACTCGAGTTCCAGGTTGGGGATCGAGTGCTACTCAAAGTTTCACCCTGGAAGGGTGTGGTTCGCTTTGGAGAAATAGGAAAACTCAATCCGCGTTATGTCGGACCATTCGAAATCATAGAGAAAATAGGCAAAGTGGCCTACAAACTGAACCTGCCCGTAGAACTCAGTGCAGTTCACAACGTTTTTCACGTGTCAAATCTGAAGAAGTGTCTGTCAGCTGAGACCCTCATAGTTCCTTTGAAGGAGCTCACTATCGACGATCAGTTGCGATTCGTCGAGGAACCAGATGAAATCACGAACCGAGACATTGAGGTCCTCAAGCACACCAGAATACTTCTTGTTCGAGTTCGTTGGAACTCCCGTCGTGGCCCAGAGTTCACCTAGGAACGAGAGGACCAAATGAAACTCAAGTATCCCCAGTTGTTTGAGAACAATGCAACTACTACTGAGGCTGAAGCTACTGCGGAATTTCGTGTCACACCCCGACCACGTAAAACAACAAAACGTGGCGGAAACGTCGGGGAGTGTTGTAACAGAATCATTGTTTCATAACACATGGAAATTGAAATATTGTTTTATTGATTAAAAGAGTTACAATGTCTTGACAATCAAAGAAATATAACATAAATAACTAGTCTTGCATCTTTTATTGTCACTAAGGCCCAAGTCCGCCTAAGTGTATCTTGATAAATCCTATGCATCATATCCTGAAACACATGTGAAAATAGGTACGTCAGCATAAAAATGCCTGTGAGATACATAGGTTTTGTGAAAATAGATTTCATGACTTATGTTTAAGAAAATGTTTAGTCATGAACCTTGTAATTTGCTTTGTTTTGTAAATCATTTGAAAAGCAATAAGATCAGATGATATGTATAAATAAGAGAATAATGTATGGTTAAATGAAAAACCAAGTAAAATGAGTTTGTATAAGATAAGTTGTTTTGTAAAAACAATGTCTTGTGAAAAGTATGTTATTTGTATAAAATGTTTATGTCTTAAATTGAAATGATTCAAATAACGCTACGATATGTAATACCATACAAGCACTTATATATAGGAAGTACCAGCGGCGTATCCACCATGCTTGTATCATGTTACACACGCCTCGTTACTTAAATCACTTACTCAAACCAAACCATCAAAGTAGAATGTTTATGTATAATCAAATGTCAAAATGTTTGTGTGAAAACCATGTCAAATGTCTATGTCTAATGTAAATCATGAAATGTGTATCCAAAATATCATGTATGGTAAGTGAAATATATCAACTCATCCATATGTAAAAATGCACAAAAACAAGGTATTGAAGTAAAACATGATTTAAATCAAAGTTATGTTTTGTGGAACAAATGCATGCTATACTGATATAAACATCTATGCGGTATTGTAAAAATTCATACATCCAAGCCTTGAGACAGTCGGATAACCCTTAGTCAAGGTTATCAAAAGAAATGTTTTCGGATTCGGTCATTCCTTCCAATCCAAACAAACCCGGGATTTCAGGAATGGGAGTTGTCAAGTCCTATGGTACCATTACCTACTATTGAGCGGCATGATCGGTGTTAATGAATGTACATTATCCCATTTAAACAAACCAAATATCATAGCAAAATGTAAGCATGTGATGAATAATAAATGTACTAAGTATGCACACAATGGACATACATAGCATAGAATGTAATGTAAAACAATGTACTAAGTATGCGCACAACGGGCATACATAGCATGAAATGTAATGTAAAACGATGTATTAAGTATGCACACAATGGGCATACATAGCATGAAATGTAATGTAAAACAATGTACTAAGTATGCACACAATGGGCATACATAGCATGAAATGTAATGTAACACAATGTACTAATAGTGTACTAATGAACATAGCAAGTATATGATGTGAAAACATGGAAAGCATGAAAGTAACAAGTAGGCACATGTGTTTCACCCCAAAACAGTTTGAAAACAGTAAAAGAGGGGTCTATGTACTCACTTGAGATTGCTTAGTAGTCCTTGAGTAACAACCAAACAATGCTAGAGATCACGGATATCAAACGGCACCTAATATAGTTAACTATGTTAATATACCGGACCTAAATCGGAGGATTTGATAGAATGAGGGTTCGTAAACCAAATGAGTATGGGAACTCATGTAATATGGTTTAACAAAGCCCACATACTAAAATGAAACCTAACCTAAGTGCTTACGACCCGTTTAGGTAGCTTATGCTACTTTAACGCGTCGTTCACGTAAAACGCGTTCGGAATGCCTAACTAGCCATATGATAAGTAAAATATTCCTTAACATGTCTAATATTGTTTCCAAATCAGTTTAGATGTTAAAAGTTATGTTACATATGCTTAAAATGAATTTTGGCGTAAAAAGGGCATTTTGGTAATTTACCTAAGGCATATAAACTACCTATCACACAACTACTTAAACGAAGCGACCATAAGGTATAACCTCGGAAGGTTATTCCCTATATACTATGTTTACCTAATGTGTTTGGTCGGATCCTAATGATCGACCAAACGGGTCGGGTTCGAAAGTATAAGCGATTGTTTAGATCGCTTACCTTACGACCCTACATAACCACTAAACTAAAAGTGACAAGCTAAGCATGTTAAAACATGCTTAACTAAGTTTAGAAAACAGGTTTGGTATAAAAAAAACGATTTTGATACCTAAAAGTAGTTTGGTTACAAAATACGCAATAACACGCATTTTGGCCGAAACTACGACTCGTCACTGAGCCTAGATAACGTGGTAATCAGTAGGTATAGTCACTAGGGACTATAACCATCGTGATCACGCTCACGTTATGAAGTTCAAATGAACTTCGTGTTGACCATAAACTGGTCAACGCAGAAAGTCAAACATAGTTTGACTTTCGGACTAGAAAAGCGATAAAAGAACGAAGGAACACTTACAAAGGGTCCCCGTTAGTAAAACTTGATCAAATAGCTCAGGTATGAAGCAATGACTCCAACTTGGAGCTTTGAGATCAGATTTTTGGGTTTTGAGTTGTGAAAGGGTTGGGTATTTATAGGATTCTGGGAACCGTTAGGATCGTTCCTCGAATACCGTGCTTTGATCTTGTCCCTACACTTGTTGCAAACTTGTGGTAGCTCAAAATGGCCCCCCAACATCAGGGATTAACATGTGGCATTGGCCTTTGGAGTGTATAAGGGCTGTTAACAGCTGTTAAACAACTTTTTCTGATCTGAAAGGGCCTCGCGTGACGCCTAGGGGGCTAGGTGTCACGCCTAGGTCCTTCTGATCAGCAAGCAGTTTCCAAAGTTTCCATTTCAGTCCCTGTTGTGTATTAAGGCCATTTCCGACATGTTTAAGGCTCGTTAAGTCAACTTTAAAGCCCTAAAATGATGCCTAAACATTGTGGACACGAAACATGCTCCAAAATATCCCGGATGTTGGTTCGTTTGGTCGTACGATCGCGATGTTCGCTTAATTACGACGACATGCGCATAAGTGCGAAAAACGATCCAAATTGCGCAACGAATGGATTTTTCTCGTGCCAAACACTAAAATAAAATATTTTAGTGCTTACATAAATTTTTGGATGTCCGGAGGTATTCAGAACGTGAGTTATGCGCGAAAATGCAAACTTATGCACTTTTTTGACGCTTTTAGTCCCTGAATGACCCAAAAGTTTATTTTAGCACACCGAACCCCTCAAAGCCTATTTCTAAGCTATGTAAAGGATATTTATGGTATGTTTAACTTATGGTCATGTTCTAGAATATCTGTTACAGTTCAAATTAGCATACTTTTGCAGTTTGTCAACTTTAGTCCCTGTAAGCGATTTAACTCGATTTTGCCATACCAAAGCCTTCAAAACTTATTTCTAAGTTATGTAAAGGTTATTTAAGGTATGTTAAGCCTATTTCACTATTCCGGAGTATTCGTTTCATTTAAACGGGTTGTATGTATGCATCAGTGCGCGTATAACCTTCCAGAAAGCGATTTAAAGTTTGAAGTCGAACAAGAATTGATATGTGCAAAGGATACACATATTTATTCAAATCCCAAGTATGAAATACAATATTTCATTGATACAGTATTTGTTTGATGGCCGTGGAGGCACATGTGTTACATTTCGGGACGAAATTCCAAATCAACGGGGGGATGATGTGACACCCAGGAAAACAAGTAAACCATGCAAACTTAACTAGCTTCCTCAGTAACCGCATGCTAAATTTCGGGATGAAATTTCTTTCAAGTTGGGGATGATGTGACAACCCAAACTTTTAAGGTCGGTGTCTCTTAGTCACGTGATGCTATTTTCTGATTACTTCCCTTTCATGTCCCTTATGACGATGAAAAATTGTTAAACATCCGTGTATGTAATATACTTGCTATATGTGTAACGTGATTAAGTATGTGTTACGTGTGTTTAACTAATTAACTACAAGAAACCGTTAAAACGCTCTTATACCGTTAAAACGCTCTTATGTGCCAATTAGTTGGTTAAGTAATCTGTTAAGTTTTATGAAGTAATTTGTTAAGAAAATGGGATTATCGGCCAAAGGTGGAATCTTCCCAAATGTGTATTATTTATGTAGACGTAATAATATTGTGGATTAAACCACAACATTCACAACATGGACTAACTGAGCCCACTACACACCTTGTATATTTCCATTTTGATTTCGGCCTAAGCTCTTGATCACCGGCCCACTTGTGTTACTTGGTACTACAATAATATGTTACGTAACCCCCTTGATATACCTCACATTATTGATACAAACAAACACTACCCCTTCTCCTATTGGCGACGACAGGCCCCACTCCCTCCATAATCTCATCAGTTCATCTTGTGTTCGGTTAGTAATGTCTTTATTGTTTTATTTATGTCTAGGATGTGCAGCCAAAATAGAGAAGGAATCATGAGGTCGGCCATTTAGTTCTTGCTTGCATGTGGGTTTGTCAGTGACATGTGATGTTTCATTGTGTATGTGCACCTTATAAATGTCATACATGTATAATTAGATTGAAGGTAATCAGTTAAGTATTCACGTTAATCGACGATCTCATGATTGTGTTTAATAATTGATTTCAGAATATGTTTGTTCGAATATGTAGATGATTAGGGCTCGCGCGTCTAAATAGCCACTGTTCGGTTTAAATAATAAGCCAGCAATAATCAGATATTGGTTACGAGTATGTGTATTGTAAATGCCTCGATTACATGTTAATGTTAAATCGGAAACTTGATGATTGGTTGATTGAAATACGATGTAACTGTTGTTGATGAAGACTCTGTCTCGGCGAAATCACTCACCCAACGAAAACAAGGTGCCGACGAAATCACTGTCGACGAAAACATAATAACAACGACGAAAACACATTGGGTTTTCGTCTGGGGGATTTCGTCATAAGGGATTTCGCCCGGAAGGGTTTTCACCATTTGTGATTTCGTTGAATGCTGTGACCCATTTAAATCGGTTAAGTTATTAACTCTGTTAGTTCAGTAAACTCAGTTAGCTTATGCATTTCAGCTAGTTATTAACTCTGTTAAGATATGCATGTGACTCTGTTAAGTAAGTAACTCTATTAGTTTCTTAACTCGGTTAGTTAATTAACACTGTTAGTTTATTTTTCCTGTTAAGTATGTTGATTTCGTTTAGTCTGTTAACTTTGTTATGTATGTTAAATGCTTACGTGATAAATGATGCTAACTGCCAAACACACCCTGTGATATTGAATGCATGTGAAACTTTATGAACTTAAACTGATTGAATATACGTGCATACTATAGGACTTGACTGATTACTTGTGAGCACCTAATTTAGCATACCGAGCAAACCAAGGTGAGTTCACACTCTTTCCAAGGCATGGGATTCCCAACGGTTGGGAATGGGTTAATGAATTAAACGGTAACTACAACCTCGCGTATTCTCCTTGGGTAGGATACGTACGGCCATCCTCCGTAGGTAGGATGCCAAGATTTCACACTGGACCAAAACTCTATCATGAAGTCCCTCATCTATATCGACTTAATCGCCGTGGCCTATGGCGAGCGGGTCGTTAGTTAATAGCGCTATTAGGTTTAACAAACCTCACACCGTGCTAGTAGGACGGGCGTGTACTAATGGACTATGGGCAAAGGGTCAATACTGATAGACATTGACTTAGAGCACCACTTACATTTTCGTAGTAGTCGATATGCACGGTCTAGTAACACATGGGAAGCCCCCACTAATCTTCGCAAACATGTCTGGGAGAGCGCGATACGAATCAATACGATACATGGTTTACAAAACGAACATATGATTTATGAAACGAATACTATAACTAAACAACCAACTGTGAACTCGCTCAACTTTGTTGTTGATTCGTTGTTACATGCCTTGCAGGTCGTTAGGTACTCATGGAGCTTGCACAGGGAGGCGCGGTTGTTGTGGGACATGGCAGTGTGTGCCATGCTAAAAACATTACTTTATTTAGTACTTAATACTTACATTGGGTTTTACGATTATGCTTCCGCTAAACACTTAACTACGTTTTTGATTTGAAACACCTTTCATATTGTGTGGTTGAATTTCACCTATTACTTGTTATGTTCAATCTGATTTGTGGCTTGATCCTGGTCAGTCACCCCTCCAAGCGGCGATACTCCGCATGTGGATTTTGGGGGTGTGACAAAAACGCCGACTGAAGTTCAACAATTTTTGGGCTTTAGCGGGCTATTACCGCAGATTTATCGAGAATTTCTCCAAGATAGCCCAACCGGTGACTTCCCTTACGCAGAAGGATAAGAAGTACGACTGGGGGGTGATAAGCAGGAAGAAGCCTTCCAACTTCTCAAGAGCAAGCTATACGATACACCAATACTTTCCTTACCCGAAGGCACCGAGGACTTCGTGGTGTAATGTGACGCTTCGCGTCAAGGTTTGGGTTGCGTGCTTATGCAACGCCAAAAGGTCATCGCCTACGCATCAAGATATTTGAAAGTTCATGAGAAGAACTACACCACTCAGGACCTGGAGCTAGGCACAGTGGTGTTTGCCTTGAAGATCTGATGACATTATTTATATGGTACTCGATGTACAATCTTCACAGGTCATAAAAGCCTACAGCACATATTCAATCAGAAGGAATTGAATATGCGTCAACGACGGTGGGTTAAGCTGCTAAACGACTATGACTGTGAGATTAAGTACCATCCTGGAAAGGCTAACGTTGTAGCAGACTCGTTAAGTAAAAAAGAAAGGGTTAAGACCCTAAGAGTTCGAGCATTGGAAATGACTATTCGGACGAACCTCACTTCACGCATTCATGACGCCCAACAAGAAGCCCTTAAGAAGGAGAATCGTAGAGCTGAATATCTTCGAGGTATGGAGAAGAAATTGGTGCCAAACGAAGAGTGAACCTTATACTTTATGGGGCATATTTGGGTTCCGCTCTATAGCGGTATTCGAGAAGTCATCTTTGACGAAGCTCATAAGTCGAGATACTCGATCCACCCAGGATCGGACAAGATGTATCAAGACTTGAAAGAATACTACTAGTGGCCGAGGCTTAAAAGCGATGTTGCTGTCTACGTTGGAAACTGCCTAACCTGTGCCAAGGTTAAGGCCGAATATCAGAAACCATCCGGACTACTGCAAAAACAAGAGATACCCATGTGGAGGTGGGAGCAAATATCGATGGACTTCATAACGAAATTACCCAGGACCCCTAGAGAGCATGATATGATATGGGTGATAGTGGATCGATTGACGAAGTCTGCGCATTTCCTACCGATCCGAGAGAAGGATAGTACTGGAAAGCTTGCTGAGCTGCACCTCAAGGAAATCGTGACATGTCATGGAGTTCCTATCTTGATTATTTAAGATAGAGATGGACGTTTTGTCTCAAGTATCTGGCAATCCTTCCAGGAGGCCTTTGGATCTCAGCTAGATCTAATCATGGCCTTCCATCCGCAAACAGACGGCCAGAGCGAACGGACCATACAAACACTGGAAGATATGTTTCGCGCATATGTTATGGATCTGGGCGGCAGCTGGGATACTCATCTACTATTAGTTGAGTTTCCCTATAACAACAGCTACCATACGAGCATAAAAGCCGCACCGTTCAAAGCTCTATATGGCCGCAAGTTCCGTTCACCTCTGTGTTGGGCAGACACTGGAGACAAGTAGTTGATTGGTCCTGAGCGCATTAAAGCGGCTCGAGATCGACAGAAGAGCTACGCTGATCGAAGACGAAAACCCTTAGAATTCAAGGTGGGAGATAAAGTTCTGTTGAAAGTCTCACCTTGGAAAGGTGTAGCAAGGTTCGGAAAATGTGGAAAGTTGAATCCACGATATTGGACCATTCAAGATCTTGGAAAGAATTGGTACCGTGGCGTACAAGTTAGAGTTACCGGAAGAACTTAATGGTGTACATGATACATGTGACACCTAGGTCACTGCGACCATCAAACAAATACCAAACCTATGAAATATTTTATTTCATACTTGGGATTCGTATAACTATGTGTATCTTTTGCACATATCAATTCTTGTTCGATTATTAAGCTTTAAATCGCTTTCTGGAAGGTTATACGCGAACTGACGCACAAATATAACCAGTTTAATGCAACGAACACTCTAGAATAGTGAAATAGGCTTAAAATACCTTAAATAACCTTTATATAACTTAGAAATAAGTTTTGAAGGCTTTGGTATGGCAAAAACAAGTTTAATCGTCTACAGGGACTAAATTCGACAAACTGCGAAAGTATGACGATTCGTACTAGAACAGACATTTCAAAACATGACCATAAGTTAAACATACCATAAATATCCTTTACATAGCTTAGAAATAGGCTTTGAGGGGTTCGGTGTGCTAAAATAAACTTTTGGGTCATTCAGGGACTAAAAGCGTCAAAAATTTGCATAAGTTTGCATTTTCGCGCATAACTTACTTTCTGAATACATCCGGACATCCAAAAATTTATGTAAGCACTAAAATATTTTATTTTAGTGTTTAGCATAAGAAAAATCCATTCGTCACGCAATTTGGACCGTTTTTGCGTCCGTTACGACTTCCGTCCTAATTAACCGAACAACGCAACCGTACAGCCAAACGAACTGACATCCGAGATATTTTTGAACACATTTTAAGTTCCCTATACTTTAACTTCATTTTATAGCTTTGGAATGGGGTTAACGGGGCTTAAATGTGTCAAAAAATGCATCAAATAGCAAGTTTGGATGCACAGGGGCCTGTTCTGCCAAAATATGAAAGTATCAGACCTGCAAGTTCCTTATGGACCGTAAGATTCTGGGTCTTACGGTCCGTAAGCAGGTCCCAGATCAGCAAAACTTGTTTTACAGCCTGTTAACAGCTTTTATGCACCCATAACACCCTTGCACATGGCATTTCCGGAGAATAGGGGGCCATTTTGATGTACCATGGTATTGTAAACAAGTGTAAGGTTGAGATCAAAGCTCGGATATCGATAAACGATCTTAACGGCTCTCCAAAAACTATAAATACCCCATCCCATTCACTTGCAAACCCACTTGATTTCTGAGATTTCTCTAAGTTGGGGTGTTTCATCACCTCATACCTGAGAATACTTGGAAAATCAATCTTGCGGGGACCCTTTGTAAGTATTCCTTCGTTCTTTTTATACCGTTTTAGCGTTAAAGTCAAACTGTGTTTGACTTTCTGCATTGAACAGTTAATGGTCAATGTGAAGTTCGTTTGAACTTCATAACGTGAGCGTAATCACGATGGTTATAGTCCCTAGTGACTATACCCACTGATTACCACGATATCTAGGCTCCGTGACGAGTCGTAGTTTTGGCCAATATGCGTATTCTTGCGTAATTTGTAACCAAACTAATTTTGGGTATTAAGACCCTTTGTCTTGATACAAAACCTATTTTTCAAACTTAGTTAAGCATGTTTTAATGTGCTTAGCTCGTCACTTTTAGTTTAGTGCTTATATAGGGTCGTAATGTAAGCGATCTAAACAATCTCTTATACTTTCGAACCCGACCCGTTTGGTCGATCTTTAGGATCCGACCAAATACATTAGGTGACCATAGTTGTATAGGGAATAACCTTCCGAGGTTATACCTTATGGTCACGACGTTTAGTTAGTTGTATGATAGGTAGTTTATATACCTTAGGTAAATTACCAAAATACCCTCTTTGCGCCAAAATTCATTTTTAGCATATGTAACATAACTTTCGACATATAAACTGATTTGGAAACAATATTAAACATGTTAAGGCATATTTTACTTATCATAGGACTAGTTAGGCAATCCGAACGCGTTTCACGCGAACGACGCGTCAAAGTAGCATAAGCTACCTAAACGGGTCGTAATGGGTCGTAAGCACTTAGGCTAGGTTTCATTTTAGTATGTAGACTTCGTTAAACCATATTACATGAGTTCCCATACTCATTTGGTTGACGAGCCCTCATTCTATCTGATCCTTCGATATAGGTCCGGTTTATTAATGTAGATACCTATATTAGGTGCCGTTTGAATCCGTGATCTTCTAGCTTTGCTTAGTGGATATCTAAAGTCTATTGAGCAATCTCAAGTGAGTACATAGACCCCTCTTTTACTGTTTTTCAAACGTTTTGGGGTGAAACACATGTGCCTACTTGTTACTTTCGTGCTTTCCATGTTTTCATATCATATACTTGCTATATTCGTTAGTACACTATTAGTACATGATTTCATTATGTTTTGCTATGTATGTTTACTTGGCATGCTAGCACATTGTTTTACATTACATATTCTTTTGCTATGTATGTTTACTTAGCATGCTAGCGCATTGTTATACATTCATTTGTTTTGCTATGTATGTTTACTTAGCATACTTAGTACATTGTTTTACTTTACATTTCTGCTATGTATGTTGACTGAGCATGCTAGCACACTGATTTACATGACTTTTCTGCATTGTATGTTAACTAAGCATACTTAGTACATTGTTTTATATTACATTTTGTTGCATATGCTCATCCAGCATATGAACACATTATATTACATTTTGAACCGTTTGTAACTATTTGACTATGTGAACCGTTGTAACCATTTGACTATGTGAACCGTTGTAACCATTTGATTATGTGAACCGTTTGTAACTGTTGAACCGTGTGAATTGTATTTGACCATACATAACCATTTCTACAATTTTTAAACATTACATTTTGGTGGTTGTTTGGGTAAGTGATTTAAGTAACGAGGCGACGTGTAATACGATAAAAACATGGTGGATACGCCGCTGGTACTTCCTATATATAAATGCTTTTATGGTATTACATATCGTAGCGTTATTTAAACCATTTCAGTTTAGATATAATACATCTACAATACAATCTTCACATAAACATCGTTTTACAAATAACTTAACTTATACAAACTCATTTTACACGGTTATTCACTTAACCATACATTATTCTTTATACATATATATCATTTGGTTTATTTATCACTTTTCAAATGATTTATGAAAGGAAATACTCAACAAGATTTATGACTACTTTTATTAAACAGTTTCTTTAAACTCAAGTCATGAATCCTATTTTCACAAAACCTATGTATCTCACAGGCATTTTTATGCTGACGTACCTATTTTCACATGTGTTTTCAGGAGCTGTTGCATAGGATGATCGAGACACACTTAGGCGGACTTGTGCCTTAGTGACTTAAAACAAAGCAAGAACTAGTTAGATTATGTTATGTACTCTTTGTTTCTTGTTTAAGACAATGTGTAACTCTCTTGTTTGATAAATAAAACGTAACTTTAATTTCCATGGTTGTGAAACAATTAATTCTGTTACAACACTCCCCAACGTTTTCGCCACGATTTGATGTTTTACGTGGTCAGGGTGTGACAATACATTCCATGTATCAACCCTTAAAAAGAGTCCAACCCAAGAAACAGTTATCATCCCCATGGATGAAGTGCATATCGACAACACACTCCAATTTACAGAACAACCTGTTGAGATAACGGATTAGAAGATCCATAAAACAAGGAGGAGTCGCATTAAGCTTTTCAAAGTACGTTGGAACTCTAAGCACAGACCTGAATACACATGGGAACGTGAAGACCGGTTTAAAGCCAAGTACCCCCATTTGTTCGAGAAAGCTCTTGCGGGAGATAACTTAGCCTGAATTTCGGGACGAAATTCTTTTAACGGGGGGAGACTGTGACAACCGGCACAAAACCGGTAATTTCTACACTATTTTTATATTATTTATTATCTGCGATTATGTGCTTAAATGTCAACATTGTCTGATTACATGCTATACATGTGAATTCATGCACGTTTTACACTTCAAATATTGCTTTATGCATTACTTTTAGCGTTGCGTCAGAAAGATTAGTAAACTCACCGGTAAGACACGCTGTGTCAGCAATTCTGCAGAAAAAAGTCAGATATTAGAATTAGGGCCTAGGAATATGTCCAACATCTAAAATACATTAAAACCCAAGTGTGGATACAAGGGTTAACATATAAACTTTCCGGAAGCTAAACTATGCACTAAAAGACACCCGAAACGCACTTAAAATGCAGAATTCAGCATAAATCAGCACTAATTCAGCTATAATCAGCTTTTAAACACATTAATATCATGTATAATTTATGGTTTATTGTCTAAAATAACTTACAAAGTGTCGGGAATTAAAACTTCCACAAAAAGTGCTTCATACTTATTGAAACTGCGCAATTCAGCACTTTAACGAAGTGTAACGAACCGAACAACCGGACAATAACCGGGACATCAAAATTTGACTAGAAGTAATGTTTTTATGATATTAAACTAGTATTGATTCTAGAACACCTTAAACGTCATAAAAACACCTAAACACACTTAAACCCCCTCGTTTGCACTTTAAACCCCTAAACTACCAAAAACTTACACTTTACCCCCCTCTCTCTTTGGACGGTTGGGATAAGGGTCCCACCTTTTGATTTTATTTGATTTCTTTTGATTCTTTATTGGGGTATATTCCAACACATATACCCTTGAAAGATATGGAAAATCTTATAAAAACCTAAACTAATAACATAACATTCATTCATCACCATCTTCTTCCCTTCTTCCTTCTTTGGTCTCGGCTCACCATCACCACACTACCACCACCATTTCCAAGCTTCAACCTCATAATCCAAGGTGATCTAGAGGTGTGTGGAGGCTATCTAAGGAAGCTTGAAGTGTAGGAACTTGAAGGACCACCTTGTGGAGGTTTTAACCTCTCATTTTCTTCCATATTCATCTTCATCATTTTTGTGCCACTTCCCTAGCCATTAGAGCTAGTAGTAAGCTTCTTGATCACTAATTTAAGTCATGTTTATGTTATGTACAAGTTTCACCATCTAAACAACATAACTTCTAATGATAAAAATGAAAAGATCTAACATGTTCATAAAGAAAATAAGTGATTACATGGATTTGAAGATGAACATATGAAGCATAATGTGAACTTGAAATATGAATTTTTATGCATAAACTTGTAATCTTGAAGTAATAAAGTGTGTGTAGAAATAATTTTTGAAACTAAAACTCATGGAAAGTTTGTTAAAAATTTAACATAAAATTTGTTTTTGAAAGATCTAAAGATATTAAGCATGGATCTTGAAAGATCCATGGTTAAACATGATGTTAAAAATCATGATCTTTCTAATGGACATAAAAGTAATTTTAGAACATGATTTACAAACTTTAAGACCATAAAACTCATGAGTGAGTTGGTTAGTAAAATAAAGTTTCACATAAGTTTGTTTAAAATACTCAAGAACACTTATTTTTGGAAAGATCATAACATGTTAAGTGTAGATCTAAAAGACTACACATTTTTAACAAGAATCAAGTTCGCCATGATGTTTCATATGGAAAAATTAGTGTATGATGTTGATGATTATTGTTGAAAAATGTTTTTGGTGTTGAGAAGAAAATAAACACATGTTTTGAAAACATGGGAAACCTCCATTTTTAGGGGAAACTATGTCAAAATTTTTATAAAATTTTGACACTTAAAAAAATATAAGTTTTGGTGAAACTTATTCCTTAAAAATTCACCTAAAAATATTTACTTTGGTTTCCCTAATTTTTGTGTGTAAAAATTAAAAATCAAGAAATGAGGATTTCTTCAAGTTAAAATTAATATTAAGTATGTATATTTTTAGGGAAAATATATATATTTAGTGGTCACCAAATTTTGTGCTAAGTGTATATTATGTGTATTATATGTAGTAGAGTATTAGGACTTGAAAATACACTAAATACTCCCAATGAGTATGATTACAAAAATATACATACAAATACATGAGAATACATAAGTATACAAGTATACAAAAATTCCCCACAAGGAAATACATGGACAAATACAAGAAAATATATTCAAGAAAATATACTTCTTAACATATCATTGAATTTGGACACTTTGGGCTTAAAAATATATTTTTGGACAAAAATATATCACCATTACCAAGTAATGAAATTTATGTAAAAATCGGGTGAATATCAAGAATAACCATATATATTTTATAACATGACAATATATATATATATATTTCATACAAATCTTAAAAATACATTATTTTGGTGAAAAATACAAAATACATAAGTATTCACATAAAATACAAGTACTTTCCTAAGAATACTTGTACAAAAATAATATTGAAAATATTATTTCACGAAATACTTATATTTATTTTTGGGAAAATAATGTAAGTAACATACTTGAAAAGTTCAAAATATAAATTATTTTAACACTTATTACCTTGGGAAAGACTTTATAAATGAATATATATTTGAGAAGGAAAATATATATATATATATATTACAAATAAACAATATATACTCAACGGGCAAGACCCGACAAACAAGGGCACGACCCTCATAAAGAATGAACGTAAAAAGAACATATACATAAACAAAATATGGTGACTTGTACTTGTGTAATACAAGTCTAGTAACTAACATTAACAGAACACGTATATGTCACGACGCTACAAAACCAACCGGTGAAGTTTACGGCGCAGGATACGCAAAGTTGTGAGTACATGTCCCCGCTTTTAAACTTTTACTTGTTTTCTAAACTTGGGGAAAATACATGTGTTATGGTATGTTGGATACAAAAACTAAGGAATGATACTTTAGATCATGTCACGAATAGGGTGCCATAAGCACATTAATCAGTTACATACCAAGACCGCAGAACAAAAGGTTAGATCTAATGGGTTTCAGGCAACCACACTCTTGGCCACTCTTTTACCAAGCAGTGCTTTTGTGTCTCTAGTCGTGAATCGACAACTAAAAATGCCTATGGTTTGGATGCTTCCTATGTCATTACATATGTTAGTGGCCACGCGAACCATTAGCGATCTCGTATTCCTTACATTTACAGAAATACTTATTTCATACAATTACATACCATGTTTTCCATAATGAATGCTTAAATGTTTTCACAAATCTGCATGAATTCACACCAACATTATGTTGACGTTTTTCCAAAACTCACATGTATTTCAGGTAACTAAAGTGGATGTGCGTGTGGTCCTACTCTTGCTCCAGGATGTCGCTTTTGTTTTAGTCATGTCATGTCAAGACTCCGATGCCTGCTCTTGTGGGATTTGGTTATTATATGCCATCTTGTGTGGGATATGAGAATCAAAACCTTGATGTTAGTCCTTAAATAATTTTCAGACAATATGTTATCTTGTGATGTAAACACTTAACTTATGTTATGTTTTTAATTATGTAATGTCAATGGCATTTTGGAGTTACTTTACGAGCATGTAGTATGTTTACCATTCGTATGCAATGAGAACCTTTCAGGATCACACCTCGTGCTTCCGCCTTAGAAAGGGGTGTGACATGAAAGAGCATGAAGAATTGGAATGTGGCGTTCTAAACTTAACTCCCCACTATTTAGCCCCATCGTTTTCCTGTAACGAAAACCTTGAGACAAGCGGGAGTGGGAATAATAATGAAATCCCTCCGCCTGAACCCCATCAATCCTCTTACCTAGATGACCTAAAAGACATAGGTCAAATCAAAAAAAGGATTATCCTAAAGATCAAAGAATTAGAATCCTTAATAAAGGCGCGATATTCAAGGATTCTATCCGAAGGAGATTCGATGGAGGAAAAATCAGGTGCATATAACAACATCGAGGTCAACCAACCTTCTACCATAGACGACTGCGCAAACTAGAGCGATAGTCATCCCTGTTTCGATTCAGCAATGACGGTCCCCCTTATCGAGTGTGAATTTCACACCAACAGCATGGACAGAAGTAAATCAACTCACACCTTCTTTAACAAGATCCCGGAAAAGGTATATAAGGGAGGTCCCATTTTCCCATTTTTAAAGAAATCTTCTACCTTTCCGATAACCTCTTGCGTTTTCGTACCCCTCTCCTAAGTGTGCGGTAAATCAGACAGTACGGTGTTGTTCCAACCAGTAAGGAACCGCCTGATGTCGGATAATTCCTTAAAAAACCTAGACACCCTTCATAACAACTCTGAACACGGGGTCGTGTTCCTTGAATACGGGGTCGTGCCCCTCGTATTTTTCGGCACGGGGCCGTGTTAGTAATGACGTAGGCCGTGTTCTACTAACGGAAAACATTCTCTGACTCATGCATCCGCCATGGGGATGTGCTGCCCAGGCACGGGGCCGTGCCCGCGTGCTGTCACTGTCTATAAAGTCAGCCTTTGGGAGAATATTTGGAACCATTCCAAAAGGTCAAGATCCCTGAGATTCTTCACACATACCCCAATAGGTATGTTCTTAAAAAGATCTCATTTGACCTTCTTGTCCTTTCCTCTTTTGTGCATTTCCCCTTCTTCATTCTTCATGAACTCCATTGAAGCTTGAAGCTTCAAGCTCCAAAAGCTTCAATAGGAGGGTCATACTCTTGATTATTAGCTCAAAATTTTGCAAATTAACTGTAGTAAAACATTGTTTCAAGTTATTTACGTTCAGAAAATTAAAAATCAGTTAAATCTAACTTGAAATAAAATTTTAAGAGCTAAGAATCTGGAGTAGTTGGAGCAGCACGGGGCCGTGCCACTCTGGCACGGGGTCGTGCTGCACATTCTGATCTTCCATATCTTGTTAACGGTCGGTCATTTTCTCTCAAGATGTCAATCCAGCAAAGTGGAACATTGTTAACAAGCTCCAGGAACCAGAGAAGAGGAAGAAGGCTCTCCCTTGAGGCCATTCTCGTAAGATATGTGAGTGCCTTGAGAGAGAGTCTCAACTAGATGACCTTAGTGGAGGAGATTCTCATAGACCGTGTGAACTATCTTACCATGGAGCTAGAAGATTGTTTCAGAGAAATCAACCTTTTACATCAAAGGTTGAATATCTTGACCTTGCCTCCAATGGAGCCAATCTTCCACAAGAAGATTGGAACCTCGTTAATGAGGTCATACAACCTACGGGATGGGAAGATGAGATTCCAGAGCCTCCCCCTATAAATGCTACCTTTGAGGTTCTGATAAATCCCGCTCCCCCTCAAGTGGAGGTAGAAGAGGAACCCTTCATCTTCCTACCAAGGGAGATTGAAGAAATGCTTAATGACCTCTAAATTGAGTATTCCAGCAAAAGCTCAACTCCATCATCCTACATTCGTAGATCTAGGAACATAGCTTTAGGATTTTTTAAAAATTTTATCGGGGAGGCATTTCTCAAGGTCTTATCTATCTATCTATCTTAGGACTATTTAGGTTTGTAAGTTTATTTTATTTCTTGTAATGTTTTTATTTTAAATGTAATGGATGATTGTATGGTGGTATTTTAAATAAATGTGTTAAAGAAAGTGGAAACACCAAATGGATGATGAAAAATGGAACCCATGCACGTAAATTAGAGGCCTCCCAACTCATAAACTGCAGAACAGTTGCTGCAGCATGGGGTCGTGTTCACCTAGCACGCCCCCTTGCCCAACTTACCGTAGTCAAATATTTTATGTCTAGAAAGTGGCACGGGCAGTGCTCACCCGGCACGCCCCTATGGACACCCCACTGTAAGTCTTCTGATTTCATTTTGTTACTGGAACTTTGGACACGTGGCCATGTCCCCATAGCATGCCCCCGTGCTACAAGTGCCAGTAACAAAATTTTTTTGTTATTTTCGCAGTTTTTACACATTTTACCAAAATAAATCCTATTTGGGACACATTGAGGGCAATGTGTAATTTAAGTGTTGGGGGGGGGGGTAATAAAAACCTTGAATCGTTTGTCCTAAATCAAGCCTTACACAAAACTCGCCTTGGAACCACTAATCACCCCAAACTTTTTCAAACTTTTATTTTCATTTCTTTACTTATCTTGGTTTAATTTGGTAAAACAAGTTCTAAAAATTATGTTTTTACAAATTTACAACTGATAGCGTCGTGATAAAAAGAACCAATTTAGAAAAAATACGAAAATGGGCATGACAAATCTTTGTAAAATTTGATTATAAATACATTTTTACACTACAACCCTTTTCCCACAAAAGTGAGTTTTGAGCCATTACTGAGCATACAAATACACATCTATACTAATTGCTCAAATTTTTGTTTCTTGTGTGAATAGCCTGTTTGGTTCTCACGAATCTAGAACTTGACAATGCGATGCTTCCCAAGTCCTTACCGACAAAAATCCAAGTAAGTAAATGATAGAGGCATTAGGACAAACCCATTTTTCAAAAACGAACCTTTATTTTTCTTTGCTTTATCTAAAAACATCCCCCTAGTTAAACTCTTTGAACGTTAAAACCTTTTCGTTTCCAAACCCACAAAAACAAACCTTTTCATTTTTTATCTTTCATTTTTGTAAACTTATCGATTATGAAATTATGATTACGGCTCAGTTTCAACTTTGGCAGCCAAAAAAATCATAAAAATATGCCAAGGTATTTTTTGCTAAGCCATAAAGCAATAGAAAAACCGATATTTTACGTGTTTCACCCTTTTCCAATAAAACATACCAAACCCGAACCACCACCTACCCTTCAAAGCGCTCTTGATATTTATAAGGATTTAATGTCAAAAGGAGGAGGTTTGATCAATCGTCAAGCCTATGGTAGGAGTAAGTTCCAAAAAACGGGCACGAGTGTTTTCACTTAATACATCATCGGCCGAGTGTTGAGTGACCACTTGTGAGGTGTGTAAATTTGTATATAACTAAATGGAATTGTATAAAGGCATGTATTGCCCAAAGTAAATAATTTTTCTTAACTTGTGTTTTAAATAAATCATGACGAATAAAATTATAAAATAAAAACAAAATAAATTTAGACTTGGATTCCCGACACTCTAAAGATGACACCAAAACCTGTTCTTCTACCTATTCCATTTAGGTGTGTAAGCCACGCAAAAGAGTTTTGCTTGAGGACAAGCAAATATTCAAGTGTAGGGTGGTGTGCGTTCGGTGCGATATGTTTTTATTAACATTTTGAGCCCATTTTACGCATTAGTCAAGTTTTAAATTTATAAAACACGATATTCTACTGACACTAAACACACACTTGGGCAAGTGCACCCATCGTGAGTGTAGAATAGCGTTGGTAATATATCAAGGTCATCCAAGGACACAAGAGCTTTTAGTACCGGTTTATCCTTAACGTCTAATCAATCTAAATTTTTGAGAAAAGTTTTGAAATATGAAAATTAAACTAAAAATGAAAAGATAATTAAAATAAAAACAGATAGACAAGATAGAATCACTTGGATCCTACTCGTCTTTAATGTATCCATTGATAATTTTCGCACTTTCGGACTTTTTAAGAGATTATCTTAGTTATAGTAGTAGGCCCCTCTTTTGAAGGTGACGTTACCCACAACCCAGTGGTTTGAGTCAGTAGGGATACAATCCCAAAGGGTCGGAATATTGAAAGACAATTAAGTTAGTTATTAATGCGAAAAGTGGTAGGCCGCTCTTTTGAAGGTGACGTTTCCCTCGGCTATGTGGTTTGAGTCAGCAAGGGTACAATCCCAAGAAGCTGGTTTAAAGTATTAATAGTAGTTTACATATGAGGGGTTCAAGCTATTCGCACTCCCGCCATCCAATACCAGTGGGTATTGAAGGAGATCCTAGTAAGCTTGAACCAGGTCCTTGCAGGATCTATACACTGAACAAGGCAAGAACCTAAACAAACCATTCCCCTAACCCCCGACCAGGTAGTCAACATGCCTTTATATAGACCATAAAGATATGAATGATGCAATCTTTTACTTTATATAGACAGTAAAGTAACCTCAAGACACCACGGAAAAATGATAAGAAAAATTCACCTTCAACATAAGAAACTAGTTATTAAAGTCATTAATACAAACCCAAATAAAAAGTGTCGAAAGATTAAAAATCAAAAGTAATACATAAAAGATTTGTCTTCACCAAGTGACGTAAGAGGCTTAACCAAACATGGCCTTTGATTGGCAAGAACCCTTACAATCAATCTTGGATCCCGAGACTACTACACACTCTAAAGATGGATGATGGTGGTGGGTGTTGGTGTTGTTGTGGTGGTGGAGTGGTGGCAAAGTGGGAGAGTAGTGGTTTGCCAAGGGATACCTTTGAAGTGAACCAAGCATCCTATTTATAGCCTGCACAGAGCTCTGGCCACGGCTCCATGCCCGCTGGGCATGGCCTGTGGCCAGCCTTTTCTTTTCCATCACTAATTGCAAGTGTCAGCAGAGGTCCCCACACGGCCCCGTGTCTCCTTGGCACGACCCCGTGGTCAACTTCGTATCTGTACTATAAAGATTTGGCAAGATTCTGCGTATCTTTGTGTTGACCAAGCCCCGTGCTAAGCTGGGCACGCCCTCGTGTTGGGCGTGGTAGCTTCTACAGGTTTTTCTTTTATGCAGGGTTCTGACCACGCCCCGTGTTGAGCTGGGCACGACCCCGTGGTCAGTCTTCTGATTCCTTGTTTTTTTCTTGGGATGCTGCCGAGGGGTCGAACATGTCATGTTTATTCCTTCTTTTTGTAATTATGTTAGTTTTGGCTGCTTGTTTTCTCCTTTTGTTCGTTTAAGCTCATTTGGTCCTGTAAATTCAAAAGGAAGAAAGAAACACGCTTTTTCCAACATTAGTACTAAAAAATTGTTTGTTTTATGCCTCATTTGATGTAATTTATATGTTGCATTTTGCACACATCAAATACACCCACACTTGAATCTTTGCTTGTCCTCAAGCAAAACTCTTTAATATGTGGCTTACACACCCAAATGGAAGAGGTAGAGGAGAAGTTTTTTGGCTCATCTTGAGTGTCAGGAATTCAAGATCTTTTATTGGCTTTTATTTTTATTTTATTTACAATCTCATTCGTCATGATTTATTTAGAACGATTTATAAGAAAAATATATATTTGGGCATAACATGCCTTTTAAAAATTCCATTTATATACAAGTTCACATACCTCACGGGAGATCACTCAACACTCGGCAAAAGATTTATTTTTGTGAAGCTTTTGAGACCGGCATGGAACTTACTTCTACCATATGCTTGCCAAGCAATCAAACTTCCTCCTTTTTAACTCTAAACCGTCGTAAATATCAAGAGGACTTTGGGGAAAGGTTAGGCTTGGGCTAAGGTAGGTGGTTTTGCTTAGTGGTTAGTAAAAAATGGCGAAAAGCGTAAAAAATGTCGGTTGTCGTAAAACTTTTTGTTTTTGTGACTTTTATTCAAACTAAGCACATTCAAACAAGATTTCTTTGAGGAACTTGTTTGTTTATTGCAAGACTTTCATTTTTTTTTTTGATGTCACAAGATAACCGAGCTTTTTACTAAAACAAAGGGGTTTGAAAAGAAAAAAAAGGTTTTGGTGGGTAAGGGGTGTTTGTTTGTGGGTTTTGAAATGAAAAGGTTTAGGCTCAAAGGGGTTAACTAGGGGGATTTTGGGTAGGTGATAAAAAAGATGAAAAATAATGGTGTTGAAAGGAAAAAGGGTTAGTCCTAATGTCTCTATCATTTACTTACTTGGGTTCAAGTTTGTAAGGACCGTGAATATATCGTCGTGGCAAGTTTTAGAGTCGTAAGAACCAAGCGGCTATTCACACAAAAAACAAAAAATGAGCATTTAGTTTAAAGATATATGCTTGTATGCTCAATAAAGGCTCAAAACTCACTTGTTGTGGGAATGGGTTTATAATGTGACCAAGTATATATAATTAAATTTTAATTAGATTTGTGATGCCTTTTCATAATTTTCTTATTTGGTTCTTTTTATCACGACGCTATCGGTTGTAAATTTGTAAAAATATAACCTTTTTAGAACTTGATATTCACGAATTAAACCAAGAAAAGTAGAAAAAAAATGAAAATTTTTGAAAAAAAATTTAGGGTGATTAGCGGTTCCAATAGAGTTTTCTGTAAGACTTGTTATTAGGACTTGCAAATTCAAGGTTTTAGCATCCCCGCACACTTAAATTACACATTGTCAACAATGTGTCCCAAAAATAAGTTTTAGGTTGATTCGAACGTGTAAACGATGTCGAAAAACAAATTTTGATGATATTGGGCGTCTGGCCACGGCCCCGTGTGGTCCGGGCACGGCCCCGTGGTCAGATTTCCAGTATCAAAATGTTAACAGAAGGCTGGCCACGGGGCGTGTTCAGCGAGCACGGCCCGTGGCCAGTTACCTGAGCTAGGAAATTTTCTGCAGAGCCTGGGCATGGGGCGTGTTAGCTGAGAACGACCCCATGCTGAACTTGCTGAAATGCTGGAAAAGTTGACGGAAGGCTCTGTTTTCATGCATGGAGTGTGGTTTTAACATTCCTTTGGTAATTTCCATCTTTTCTCGTTTGTTAAACCATTATAACATCATCCAAACACCATATAACAACTTTAACCCATCCATTCATTAAAAGTGAGAAATACATAGATACTAAAAATTAAAACCAAAAACTGGAAATTAAGATAGATAGGTAGGTCCTAGAATGCAAGAAATTTAAACCAAGAAGAAGTTCTATCCTAGATGTTTACATGACAAGAACAAGAAAACCCTGAAAATGATACTTCAGTTGATAAAGGCCCTTAGAACTTCAACCTGGAGGATGCTCCTCAAATATCATTGAGCCACTCCTCAATTTCCCAAGGGAGAAGGAAGACGGGATCGTTGTCCATAACTTCTTAGGTGCGACATCTACCAGAACCTCATGTAATGCGTCTAGAGGAGGCTCTGGAGGAATGTCATCCCATCCGGTTGGGTTGACAACTTCTGGCACCAAGTTCCAATCTTCTTGTGGGAAGATCGGTTCCATGGGTGGCATAGCAAGAATATATTTAACCTTTGGTACAAAAGGTTGATTTCTTGAAAGCTATTTTCCAGCCCCACCGTCAAATAGTTGATACGGTCAATGAGGACCTCTTCCACCGATGTCATTTCATCAAGTGCTTCCCTTGGTGGACACACGTATCGGACAAGAGTAGCTTCAATAGACGGCCTTCTCTCCCTTCGACTGTTTCTAGAGTGAGCTGAAGATGTTCCACTGTTTTGACTCGATATTCTAAGAAAACAAGACGAAAAATTTAAAAGAATGAAACTGATACTCCGGCCACGGCCCCATGGTCAAACCTCTGCAAGTTTTTGAATCAAGGAATATTATTGTTTTAACTTATTTTTCTGTATTTTTAAACATTTATAAACAAAAGTAACTTAAAACAGTGTTGTAAAACTTATTTTTGATAAGATTCCTTGGTAAAAAAACCTTGCAAATATTACAATAAAGCTTGAAGTTATGAATATTTCAAGCTTTAATGGAGGTTGAAGAGTTTTGGAGAAGAAGGTAAGTGACAAAAGTGGCAAAGCCAAGATGGTTGTTGAGAAACCTTCTTTAGAATATGCCTTTTAAGGTATGTGTGAAGATCCCAACAAATCTTTGTCTTTAGAATGAGTCCAAATGTGTAGGAATTATGATGACTTTATAGAAAATGACAGCACGCTGACCACGGCCCCGTGTCTGCTGGACACGGCCCCGTGGTCAGATAAGACTCTGACACATTTTGTCCGTATTCTGAGCTCGGGGCGTGTTGGCCTCCCACACGACCCTGTGGTCAAATTTGAGGTGGGCACGGGGCGTGTTGACCTGCACACGACCCCGTGGCAAGAGTATTTATGAAGCGGCGTTTAATTTTAAGGTTTTTATTCGGATCGGGCGATTCCTTACTGGAGGGAACAACACCGAAGTGCCTAAGGTACCTTAATTGCTCTTTATTTAATCAAGAACACAAGAGGTTATCGGAAAGGGTAAAACCTAAACTAAATACAGGTGGGGGAAACCAACCTTTATTCCCCTTATATGGGCTCTCGTTAAAGAAGGTATATGTCGAACCGCTCAGGTCTATGAGCACATCGGTGGGGGCCGATGGAGAGTCCTTCACGGCACAATCGAAACAGGGATGACTATCGCTCATGTTCTCACAAGAGGTTGAGGTGCTTTCGGTATTGTCGATGTTGGTAGAATCCGAATGTGACCTCAACAATTCTCCTTGATCGTTGTCTTGTGATGAATAATTTGTTTTCATCTCAGGCTCTTATTCTTTTAATTTTAGGAGAATTATTTCTTTGAGTCGACATAATTCTTCGGAGGTTATGTCGTCTGAAAGAGATAGTTGAGGGCATTCGGGTGAGAGATAGTGATCGTTTTTACTTTCACCCATCTTAAGGTTATTATAGGAAAACGTTGGGTCTAAATAGTGGGGAGTTCAATTTAGAAAGAAACATTCTAAATCTATATGGAATCTACCACATATTTTACACCACTCACCGTAAGAGGAGTGAAAGTAAAAATAATCGATATCACTCATAGTTTTGTCAGAAATTACCAATCGTCGGGATCTTACGGTTCTGTTTTTAGTAGCTGGAGGTTGGACATGGGGGCGTGTTCAGTGGGCACGGCCTCATGGTCAGCTACTGTCTGACTTAAAACAGGATTGCTAGTAACGGAGATGGATACGGCCCCGTGTCTGGCAAGCACGACCTGTGCTGAAGTCTGCAGAAACTGAAAAAAATTTAGAAAAATCCTAAGAAAATAGAAAAATAAATAAAAATAATTAGGCTGTTGATTTTAAACTTTCATAAAATCCTTTCGTCCCCGGCAACGGAGTCAAGAACTTGGTGTGCGTTCGCTGCGATATGTTTTTATTAATATTTTGAGCCCATTTTGCGCATTAGTCAAGTTTTAAATTTATAAAACATGATATTCTACTAGCACTAATCACACACTTGGGCAAGTGCACCCATCGTGAGTTTAGTATAGCGTTGGTAAGATACAGAGGTCGTCTAACGACACAAGAGCTTTTAGTACCGGTTTATCCTCAATGTCTAATCAATCTAAATTTTTGAGAAAAGTTTTGAAATATGAAAATTTAACTAAAAATGAAAAGATAAATAAAATAAAAGCAGATAGACAAGATAGAATCACTTGGATCTGACTCGTGTTTAATGTATCCTTTGATTATTTTCGCACTTTCGGACTTTTTAAGATATTATCTTAGTTATAGTAGTAGGCCCTTCTTTTGAAGGTGACGTTACCCTCAACCCAGTGGTTTGAGTCAGCAGGGATACAATCCCAAAGAATCGGAATATTGAAAGACAATTAAGTTAGTTATTAATGCGAAAAGTGGCAGGCCCCTCTTTTGAAGGTGACGTTACCCTCGGCTAAGTGGTTTGAGTCAGCAAGGATACAATCTCAAGAAGCCGGTTTAAAGTATTAATAGTAGTTTACATATGAGAGTTTCAAGCTATTCGCACCCCCACCATCCAATACAAGTGGGTATTAAAGGAGGTCCTAGTAAGCTTGAACAAGGTCCTTGCAGGATCTATACACTGAACAAGGCAAGAACCTTACCAAACCATTCCTCTAACCCCCGATCAGGTAGTCAACATGCCTTTATATAGACCGTAAAGACACGAATGATGCAATCTTTTACTTTATATAGACAGTAAAGTAACCTCAAGATACCATGAAAAAATGATAAGAAAAATTCACCTTCGACATAAGAAACTAGTTATTAAAGTCATTAATACAAACCCAAAAAAAGTGCCGAAAGATTAAAAATCAAAAGTAATACATAAAAGATTTGTCTTCACCAAGGGATATAAGAGGCTTAACCAAACATGGCCTTTGATTGGCAAGAACCCTTACAATCAATCTTGGATCGTGAGACTACTACACACTCTAAAGATGGATGATGGTGGTGGGTGTTGGTGTTATAGTGGTGGTGGTGGAGTGGTGGCAAAGTGGGAGAGTAGTGGTTTGCCAAGGGATGCCTTTGAAGTGAACCAAGCACCCATATTTATAGCCTGCATAGAGCTCTGGGCACGCCCCCGTGCCCGCTGGGCATGCCCCGTGGCTAGCCTTTTCTCTTCCTTCATTAATTGCAAGTGTCAGTAGAGGGCCCCACACGGCGCCGTGTCTCCTGGGCACGTGCCCGTGGTCAACTTCATATCTGTACTATCAAGATTTGGCAAGATTCTACATATCTTTGCGTTGACCACACCCCAAGCTAAGCTGGGCACTCCCCCGTGGTGGGCGTGGAAGCTTCTACAGGTTTGTCTTTTGTGGAGGGTTCTGACCACGACCCGTGTTCAGCTGGGCACGGCCCCGTGGTCAGTCTTCTAATTCCTTGTTTTTGCTTTGGGGATGCTGCCAAGGGGTCGGGCATGTCATGTT
The DNA here is from genome assembly GCA_030545235.1 of Helianthus tuberosus. Lineage (NCBI taxonomy): Eukaryota > Viridiplantae > Streptophyta > Magnoliopsida > Asterales > Asteraceae > Helianthus > Helianthus tuberosus. The sequence continues at coordinate 999,702 of CM060417.1, forward strand.
TATTCCTTCTTTTTGTAATTATGTTGGTTTTGGCTGCTTATTTGCTCCTTTTGTTCATTTAAGCTCATTTGGTCCTGTAAATTCAAAAGGAAGAAAGAAACACGCTTTTTCCAACATTAGTACTAAAATGGTTAGTTTTATGCCTCATTTGATATAATTTATATGTTGCATGTGCACACATCATGGGGGTATTTGATGTGCTTAAAATACAACATATAAATTACATCAAATACGGCGTAAAATCAACCCCTTTTTGTACTAATGTTGGAAAAAGCTAGGTTTTTTGTTGCTTTTTAATTTTCAGGGTTAAAAGAGCTTAATGTGCAAAAGGAGCAAAAAGAAATCAAAAACCAACATTGTTAGGATCTGAGTTTCTTAGATTGTGTTGTTTAATTAGAAATGAAAGATGAAACAGAGATTTAATGTGCAGCGGAAATGGAAATAAACTTTAACACACAATCAAAGAACAATAGTTTTCAGCAAACATGATTTCCATTAGTCGAAAGATTGTATCTATTACAAAATTCAACAATGCATGCATGCAACTAAACTCCCCCTCAGCCCGAGCTTAGTGATTTATTCGTACAAGATGTCTTGGTGAGAAAGAGCGAATAGAACAGTACCGGTACTGTTCTATTTATAGTACAAACGAAACCACTGAGCATCTTTGCTGACGTCACCTTGAAAGTGACATATAACCTCCTAAGAAACTCTAAACACTGATAATACAAACACTGATTACAATAAACACTGATAACATAAACACTGATATCATAAACACTGCCGCAGCTTTCCACTGTTGTAGCATAAGCATTTATGTTGAGGATCAGTGCTTTCTTCAAAGGGTGATCAGTCCTTGAATGGGCAGTGCTTTGGTCTTCATCAGTACTTGAGAGACAGCAGTAGTTAGAGCTTCAGTCTTTATACTTCATCAGGTCTTTGGCTATCAGTTGTTGAGAAGATCAGTACTTAGAGAATCTTCAGCTGATAGATAACCACTGTCATGGGGAGAATCTAGAACAAGCACTTCTTATGATGACCAACTGTTGAGAACCAGTTTTGGCTTTCCTTATCATCTGTTCTTCTGGGCTTGACTGCATGGGCCAACAATCTCCCCCTAGAACAGTTGATGCCAAAACACTTCCTTATTTTTTGTCTTTATTCTCTTATCAGCTTTTCCCTAACTTGTCCCTTGAATTGCAGCTCAAAGTTAAGGGAATCTTCATCATCCTAATCCCTACAAAGTTGAAGGTCTAAAAGATCTAGGAGATCAGCTGCATCCAGACCGAATGCATCCTCCCTTAAAATGTGTTCAACTTTTCCGTTGGACTTGAGCAGAGTCAATACATGGGCCTTTTTATCATACTTCCACTTTAGTATTTTTTAGTACATTGGATTTCTAGGGATGGACTTTATTTGATGAGAGTTTGGAGAAGGAGGCCTGCTCATGAATCTTTTGGCAATTTCTTGTAACTTTCCTGAGTTAGGATTCTCTTCAATCATCTGCTTGATGGCCACTTTCATGATGTCAGCTTCTCTCTGTGCATCTTCTTCATCAATCTGCTTTTGCCTTTTTCTTTGATTTATGGCAATGATGGATGTGTCAGATGATGTGAACAATGTTTTTAGAGAGAGGGTCTGCTGCTATGGCTCATCAGCCTTTTTGTTCTTGTATATTGGTTTCTTTGGTGCTGTAGGATCTGTCTCTCTTAGTTTCTCCAGCTTCTCATAAACCATGTCTGTATACTACCTTGACCATTTTCAAATGGTCTTTGCTAAACTGTATTTAGCTGCAACCAACTCAGCTTTCTTCCTCTTGTATTCCAAAGTAAGTTCTGCAATGGTCTTTTTGTACTTATTTCAATCTGGTGCACACCTTTTCATCTGAGGATCATTCTTTATTCATTCAATTCTGTTGACTTCAGCTTTGAGAGCAATGAGTGGCCAGTCTTTGAATTGTTCAACTTTGGGAGGATAAAACTTTTCTCTCATGATCAGCTCTAAGAGATCTTTCCTCAGCTTTTTCTGTAGATCAACATTTGGTGGTAGGTTTGACAACTCTTTACTTAACTCTCTTGCATATTTTTCCAATTTCTTGACCTTACTAAGCCCATGCTGCATTCGACTTTAGATGTTACTATCACCTTGCCCTTTACCTTCATACTTGGCTTGCAACTCAGCTTGTCTGCCTTTGAGTTTCAGATATTCTTCCATGTTTCTTGGAGGTCTGAATCCATGAAGGGATGGAACTTTCTTTTTTCAGGATCATACACTGTATAGAATTACCTCATTTCATCTTTTACTGCATGCAATTCCAGAGGATAGTTCACAGCCAGTGGGATCCCTCTTGAGGGTTTATGTCCTTCAAGTATTTTTGAATCAATGAGTAGGTTTGATGGTGGTGATGGTGGATGAATGAATGGTTCAGGGTTGGTTTGAATGAAAGGTGAAGACGATATAGGAGTAGGTGCAGGGATATCATCATCATTCACTTGAAACTTTCTTTTTCTGGTGTAAACCTTTTTAGGAAAAGGGGTTTTTGTTAGAGATTTGGAAATAGGAATGAGTATGGCTTGGGAAGGGAATTGGAAGGTGGTGATTGGTTGACTAACAACTGTTGAAACAACTGGTGTTTCAACAGTTGTTGTCATAACAACTGTTGAAGTGTCAACATTTGTTGCAGCAGTGGATGGTATTGGTGATGATGGTTTTGGTGAGGATGGTTTTGTTTTAAGCTTTTTGGTAGGCTATTTCTGTGGTGAGGGTGATTTAGGGTATGTGGCAAGTGGTGGTTTATTGTGTTTGTGGGATTTCCTTCTATCTGAAGTGCCAAGACCCTTTGTTTTTTTTTCCCATTCCTTCATTGCCTTTTGTTCCTTCTTCCACTCCCTTTCCTTGGTTTCCTTCTAATTTTGAACAGTCTTTTTGTCTTTAGCCACTTCATCTGCTAGAATATTTAGGGTTTCATCAACTCCCTTTTTTTCTTTTCTTTGTCAGATGTTTCATCAGTGGCTGCAGAAGACTTCTTCTCAGGTTCTGGCTTTTTGGTAGGCTTTTGCCTAGGAGTGGGTCTGCCCAACTTTTTCATGTCATGTTTCTCCCCTTTTTGGCATCATCTTGATCATCATCATCATCTTTGTAGATAGATGCAGGGGTAGTGCCAGTTATGTTAACCAAGGCCTCTTTGATGGCTTTGATGTCAGCTTGAGTATCCTTGTATCTTGCATCAACCATATTTCTGATTAGTGGCATTTGATGGTTGTGCTGAGTTTCTGCAAGTTCCCTTTGAGTTGTAATGATTGGCTGAACTGCATTCCATAGCTCTTGGGAATATTGTTGTGGATTGGGTTGACTTTTGGAAGCTTGAACCAGAAACTCAATGGATGCATTCATTTTTGTGACAATTGTTTCCATGGTAGAGATCTTCTCCATTAAATCTTGGTATTTTAAATCATCACCCAAGTGATTGGGATAATCTGATTTCCTACCAGTGGTAGTTGTATCAGCAGTTGAACCAGGAGGAGTCTCCAATGGTTCATCCACTGATGCCCCTTTGTCTTGGTACTGGGGACCTCTCTCTGCTGAAGTTACCTTGGAAATCACACCAGTGGTTAACTTGAACACATCAGTGGATACCTTGATAGCATCAGCAGTGGTTGCCTTCAAGGGAGTCTAACTAATGTAACTACTGTCCAGATGTAGATCACTGGATCCAACACCTGTAGTAGCTGCTCCACTTGAACTACCAACAGGAATTTCATAGAATTCTAGTGGTGTAACCTCCTCATCTGTTTGTGGGATAACCAATTGAGGGAATTCTGACACAACCATTGTTATGGTTGTACTCTCAGTAGTGGGTTGGTGAGAGGGGCTGTTTTGTGTCTGAAGCTCAATGGCATCAAACAGTGTTTTGATGGATGGTGGAAGTTGTGAGGTGGGGATAGGTGTTGAAAGAGAATTAGCCCCGGGAGAAGGACTTGTAAGCATACTCTCAAGTGAGGGCAATACTTCATACTGAGGTGTCCCTTTGCATACAACCTGTTTCTTTTGGGAGGAAGCAGGAGGAGTTAAGGCTTTTGGTGGAGATCTTTCCAACTGTTGTGAGGAAGTAGCAACAGTGGTTATTGGTGACATCTGTTTTGTCACTGAATTAACTTCTGTGATCTCATCTTCTAGAAGGTCCTTTTTAGAGGGTTTGGTGGGCTTTTTGGATTTCTTTATGGTCTTTTTGGGAATTTTTGGTGGGGGTTGCACAACAGTGGTTATGCTGCTGTGGTCACCATGAGTAGTGGGCTCAACAGCGGAAGTCTGAGGAGCAGATGTGGAGTCATCCAAAGTTTGCTCAGACTCCCCTGTTTGTGTTTTGGAAGGTTTTGACTCTGACAACCTTGTAAAAGTTTCAGCAAAATGACTATTTATTTGAAAAGATGCACCTTGGACAAGCACTTGTGCACTGTCTTTTGGTACTTTCTGCTGTAAGTAGAAACTCAAAAACCTTGGAAACAACAAGAAGGCATGTTGCTTCTTTTTTTTGATATTATTTACATTTTTGACCAAATCATTGAAAATTTCTTGGGAGTAATTGAAATCAGTTTCTACCAATATAGCATATCCCAAATATTGTATTTTAAAAGGAATTTCATTAAAAGCAGTCGTTTTATTTGAAACACGGGTGAGCAGGGTATGAAACAGGAACTTCATGGGAGGTGGAAACTCTCCCCTTTGCATTGTAGCTTTTGTTAATTGTCATGCATACCCTCTTTCAATCAAATCAGTTTGATACTCATCCTTTGGGAAATAATTTTTACGTGTTAGATCGATCTTCTCAAAAACCTCGGATATGGATTGTGGTGTGATTGAAACCAGAATTTCTCCTACTTTAGATATAATGGCCCAAGGTTTTTTGTCATGAACTTCAAGTTTAGCATTTTTTTCAGAAATCACGTAGGGTATCTGGGTAGATGGGTGCGTTGTAGGTCAACAAAGTTTTATATTTTGAGGATGAAAGAGCATCAATAATGGAATGGAAATCTTTGTTTTTACTTGTTTTCTCAAGTGTACAAAGGTAGTTGTGTGGGTTTTTGAGAGCGAGAGCCATGGTGATTTTGAGAAATTCACGAGTGGAGAAGGAAGAAGAATGAAAGATGGAAACCGCTTTTGAAGGAACTTTGAATTTGATACGACAGTGAAAACTCTGTTTGGGGTTTTAATTAGGGTTTTATGAGAGTGGAAAAGTGAATGCTGACGTGGCAGTGGTTACAAAGATCGGACGGCTAAGAACTGTCCACGTGACAACCTCTGATGGAAAGTGCAAGACAGTTGTTTGGGAACCACTGATGGACAATATCAGTGGTTGACAGCAATGAAAAATGAGAGCAGCGGCTGATTTTGACTGTCAGTGAACAGACATCAGTGATTGAAGCACTGATGTTTGGTCAACAATGGTGAACAAGGAAAATTAAGAAACAGAGGTTGTCTTTCAGCTGTGGATACTTTTCAACAATCAGATGTATGAACCAATCAGTGGTTAGGGCAGACTTTTAAGGATTAATGAAAATTTTCATTTTTAACTATTTTTAAGGATGGATTTTTGATTTTCTGAAAACATTTTAATGCTTTTTATTCATAGAAAAACAAGATTTTGCTTGTTATTCCATGTTATGCATGCCAATCCTAGAGATCAAGCTTTCAAAGGTGGACGTGTCTAATGTTTTTGTTAGCACATCTGCTAGCTGACCCTTAGTTGGAACATGATGCAGAGAAATCAAACTTTTTTTATAGCAATCCCTCACAAAGTGATGTCTGATGTCAATGTGCTTGGTGGTTGAATGTGAAACTAGATTTTTGATGATATTTTCAGTTGCTTGACTATCCAACAAGAGGGGTGTCTTTAAAGCAGGTATACCAAAATCCAGTAATTGATTTTGAAGACACAACAGTTGGGATGTACAGCTTGCAGCAGCAATGTATTCTGCCTCAGTAGTGGATGTGGAAACAGCTGCTTGCTTTTTGCTTTGCCAAGACACTAAGCAATTGCCTAGGAATTGACAACCTCCTGACGTGGACTTCCTTGTTGTGTTACATCCAGCAAAGTCACTGTCTAAGAACCCTGAAAGCTTGATATTTCCATCAGCTGGATACCAGATACCAAGTGTGGAAGCACCTTTTATGTATCTGAATATCCTTTTTACAGCTATGAGGTTAGACTTTCTAGGGGCTGATTGGGTTCTTGCACAAACACATGTTGCAAACATGATGTCTGGCCTAGATGCAGTTAGGTACAATAAAGACCCAATCATGCCTCTATATAGAGTTTGATCAACCAAAGCATCCTTCTCGTTAGACATGACTATTTTGGTGGTTGCCATGGGTATACTACATGGTTTGCAATCATTCATCTCAAATTTGGTTAAAAGTTCTTTAGCATATTCGCTTTGATGAATGAAAGTGCCATTTTGCATCTGCTTAACTTGGAGACAAGAAAGCATTGTAGTTCACCCATTGCACTCATCTCAAACTCAGCTGTCATGAGTTATCTGAACTCTTTGCACATTTTATGACATGTGCTTCCAAAAATGATGTCATCCACATAAATTTGGATATTCATCAAATCTTTTCCTCTCCATTTTAAAAATAATGTTTTATCAATTTTACCTCTTGTGAAACCAATAGAGATTAGAAAAGTGGAAAGAGTTTCATACCATACCCTTGGTGCTTGTTTCAGGCAATACAAAGCTTTGTTTAGGTTCTAGACATGATTTGGATTAAATGGATCCTCAAAGCCAGGAGGTTGACAAACATATACCTCTTCTTGAATCTTACCATAGAGGAATGCACCTTTGATATCCATCTGAAACACCTTTATGTTGTGATTAACAACAAAGGCTAAGAACAGTCTGATAGCTTCCAATCTTGCTACAGGGGCAAAAGTTTCATCATAGTCAATGCCCTCTTCCTGTCTAAAGCCTTGAACCACAAGCCTAGCTTTATTCTTGACAACAATGCCCTTTTTATGAGTTTTGTTTTTGAAGTCCCACTTTGTGCTAATAGGACTCACACCCTCTGGCAGTGGTACAAGTTCTGATACTTGTTGTCTTTTAAACTGTTAGAGCTCTTCTTGCATAGCTTCTACCCAACTGTTGTCTTTCAGTGCCTCTTGGTACTTGACTAGTTGATGGAGTGATACAAATCCAACAAAAAGACAAATGTTTTGGGATTGACTTCTGGTGAGAACCCCTTCATTGATGTTGCCAATGATTTGATCTGGTGGATGGGACTTCAGGAAGATTAAATCTCCCTTGTATGGAACGATGGCATTAAATGGTGAAGGCTGTAGATGTGAATCATCTAAGCTAACATATGTTGGTGACTTTGATGATCCAACATCTGTTTGAAATGGAGGAGGAGGGATAGGAGGAATGGGTGTAGCAGAATGTTGATTTTTATCCACTGTTGGCAGATTTTTATCAACAACGGTTCAAGATGTGGTAGCAGAGGTTGAAGGGCTACTTTGATCAACAACTGTTGATGCAGCAGTGGTTGAGCTTTGATAGCTGTTTTAAACATCTGCTGCTCTGGTGGTGGATATGAATTTTTTTTGTGGAATTACAACTTCATATCCATATTCTTGTGGTGGAGATTGTGGTGTACCTGTAGGGTTAGTCTTGACAGACACGTCTTCAAAAGTAAATTTATCAGTATCAAACAATTCAGCAGGGTTTGCTGGGATTTTCAGAGATGAAAGTTCATTGAACTTAACATTCAAAGTCTCTTCCACACACCTAGTCCTTGTGTTAAACACTTTGTAGGCCTTGGCAGTGGTTGAGTATCCCAGGTGATAACCACAATCTACTTTGGCTTCAAATTTTGAAATTGAGTCTTTTAGGTTTAAGATAAAACATGGGCAGCCAAAGATTTTGAAGTATGAAATCAGTGGTTTTATTTTGTACAGAGTTTCATAGGCAGTCTTTTGATGCCTGGGGTTGATCAAAACCCTGTTCTGCACATAGCAAGCAGTGTTTACAGCCTCAACCCAAAAAGTTAAGGGTAAACCTGAATCTGCAAGCATTGTTCTGGCAGCTTCAATTAATGTTCTGTTTTTTTCTTTCAACCACCCCATTTTGCTCTGGTGTTCTTGGGATGCTGACTGCCTTACAATCCCTTTTGACACATAAAACTCATCCAACTCCCTATTCCTGAACTCTATGCCATTGTCACTCCTAAAGACTTTTACTGGCAAGTCAAATTGCTTTTCAACCTGTTTGACAAAGTCTTGCAAAATGCCTGCAGTTTCATCTTTAGAATGCAAGAAGTAAGTCCATGTAAACCTAGAAAAATCATCTACAATTACCAACCAGTATCTTTTCTTTTTCAAGCTCATGATTTTTACCTGGCCAAACAAATCCATGGGCATCATTTGCAAACATTTGGTTGTTTTGGACTCTTCAATGGATTTGTATGCGCTTTTATGTTGTTTGCCTTTTAAACAGGAAACACAATGCTCAAAACAGGTGAACAGTTTTTGTGGAAGACCTCTTACAAGGCCTTGTTTTGACAAAGCAGTGATTGTCTTGAGATTTGTGTGCCCCTGTTGGACCCAGTATGGCTTGAACAACTTCTTTTCACGTAATATGGCAAGTGATTTCAGTAGATGTGAAAAAGATGTGCGGAAATGGAAATCAGACTTTCAGAAACAAGACCTACAAAATTATCAAGTTTATATCACTTTGAAACAAAATGGTTTACAAGGTGATTGTAAGATTATTATCTAATACAAATGAATCTTGAATTCTGTGGGTGAGAGGGCAATGGAGTTTTGTAGTATGTGTGAATGCTAAGCTTCAAACTCATCGTCTTCTCCATGGTGAGCCTTCTATTTATAGAAGGCTGGGTACATGAATAAACATTTGTTTATTCATGCAATAAGTCCTGCAAAAAGTAGCCATTTGACATATTCATTGAATCCAACGTTTAAGTTGCCTTTTTCATCATGATATCCAATAATGTCAACTTGTTTCGGTAAGTGTGGCATGATAGAGCTGATTTCAGAGAAGTGGGGTATTCATCAGAATTTCTGATAAACCACTTCATCAGAAATTTTGGTGAACAAATCATCAAAAAATCCTGATGATCAGAATCGTCAAAAACTGATGATATTTCATCAAAAGTATCATCAGATCCTTCAGAAATGACCTTCTCTGATAATCCAATTCAGCTCTTGATCAACTTGTGATTCTTTGAAGTAGATGCTATGCATTTCAGTTGTCCTATCCGATCTTCTTCTTCTTGTTGTGATCTTCAGGACTGTTATCTCTTCATAGATCCAGTTGATTGTGATTTTCTTCAATACTTACAAATAAAGTTTCCTAACAGTTTCCCCCTAAGTATTGTAAGAAAATGAACTATCTCTATATCTAACATAAACAACTTTCAACTACTTCTTGAAAGAAAAACTCAAAACAACTAAGTTCAGAAACATAGAACATAGTCAAACCAACCATTATTCAAATCAGACAAAAATAAAATATTGTTCAAAAACATAAATTTAATCTTATCAATTCATTAATTGATCTTCACTCCACTTCTGTATTTGTCTCCTAGTTTCAGCCTTTTCTTGTGATCAATTGCCTTTTGATTTTCCTTGTATATCTCTTTGTACCATCCTCTTGACTCCATCCAGTTTTCAATACATTCTTCAATTGTTTTTCTCAGCTGTTCATTGTTCTTTCCCTTCTTCTTGAGCTGCTCTTGTTTTTCATTCATGCAGTGCCTTATATATTTCAGAGTTTGATTTGAATACCTACATATTTCACTGATTCTGAACAGAGCTTTATCATCATTAGCATCTTTGAAGGCTACACACATTTCTGGTTTGTCAAAGATAGCTCCAGTTCTCACAAGTTTAGAAGGAATTTCAGCTGGAATTCTAGTGTTGGGATGAGGTATTAATACCTTGTTGCTGTACTCAAAATTGATACATAGATCAAAGTCTGCCAGTGCAGCCCTTTTGTATAGCTTTGCTCCTGCACTTTTGAGGCTGTCAAGGGCTCTTCTGATCACGGCTGAATTACTTTTCTCTCTATCAATGATATTCTTCATTTTGACTATGCCCATTGGGTGAATACCATCAGCCAGATTTGCATCAGTAACCTTCTGTTCACTTTTATCTTTTCTGATCAAGGTATACTTGTTTTGTCCTTCATTACCTAAGATGCCTCCTCCAGTGGTCAAAGTATCGATTCTTTCAATAGATACTATTGGATTGGGCATGTGTTTATGCAGAATTTCCCAGCCTCCATTGTTTCTGATTTTAACAATACCTTTACTCAATGGGGAAAGTGGCCTTTTTGGGTTGTCTTTTGGACCTTTCCAGTAGTAGTGCTTTAGATGTTCTTCAGGGTACATTATTGTGTGTAAATCACCTTTCAGCACATCCATTTCTTTGATGTTCCCCTTCGAATCTTCTATCATTTCTTTTCTTGGCCTTTTTCAGGAATTCACTTCATGTTCCATTCTTCACTTCTCTTTTGTATCCATCTTTATGCTGAACTCTGTTTCTCCTGTGATGGCTGTAGAAGATGAATGAAGTGGAACATGTACTTTCTGTTGGACCTTTCATGTGTCTGGCTTTGGGACGTTTGGTGGAGGACCCATGAGTAACTTTTGTTTATCTGGAGGTGGACCCATGGGCTGCTTCTGTTTTTGAGCTGTTGAAGTTTCTGTTTGTTTGGTTTGATCTTGTTGAATGGTTTCTGGTTGTTGTTGAGAAGTTTCTGATTCTTCTGCTTGTTTTTCTTGTGGAATTGGAGCTCTCAGTTCATGAAGATCAATTTTTGTTAGTCTGGCAACATTATACTCCAACCTCTTTACTAATTGATGAATATTAGCAAGAGTTTGAGTATTTGTTTCCTCTTGTTTCTTCATTTTCTGATACTCCAGATTTTCTTGATTTTTCTGTGCAGTTAATTCCACCATCAGCTTCTCAAAAGCCTCAGCCATGCTGCTGTTGTTGGCTCTGAGGAACTGTATTTCTTCAAGAATTCTTCCTGAACTTGAGCTTTCTCCTGCAGTTGCAACCTCAGCCATCTTTTTTTTTATATCTTTCAGTTCTTTGAGAGCTTTCTCGAATTCTGATGAGCTCTCTCTGTTTTCTGATGACTCTTGCAGTTTCTTGAGGGCTGCAACATTCTCTTCTGTTTGCTTCTGCACAGCTTTGACAGTTTCTGATAAAAATTTGATATCTGACTTTTGATTTCTGATTTCTTCCAGCATCAGATCAAGCTTTCCTTCTGTGGTTGTTTTCCCAGTAGCAATTGTGTGTTCAGGTTCCTTATGAAGTTGTTTAGGGTACATAGATTGATGTCCTTGGTAAATAGAAGAAACAACATATGTTCCTCTTCTAACACCAACAGAAAACACATTCTCTGTTGTTCTGAGGTTAAGAGGATTGGAAAATTCCAAATTCTCTGTCTCCTCACCAGAGAATTGAAACACATTCAAGCTCTGGTTTTCCTCATATCCTTGAACCTTTTCAGGTTCTCCATGAGTTGTTGAGAAACTCTTAGTTTTCTCATCCAGGTTTCCTTGATCAGTAGACTGATCTCCACCTGTTGCCACCACATTTTCCTCCTCAGAATCTGATTCAGAAAATGGGTTATTGGTTTTACTCACATTTTGTTTTGTAGAAACAGTGCCTCTTTGTAAAATTTCATATTTTCCATGAATTGAATCATCAGAATCACTCTCAGAATTATGAAGTATATTGAATTTAGAGTGTTGAGCACCTGTTTCTCCCATATGTGAGTCTTCAGCATGATGTTCTTCTGCCACAGGACTCATATTCACATATTCATCAGCTGGATGAGGATCAGATTCACCCTGCTTTTCCATTCTTGGTGTGCTTGACTCTTGTGCATCATGCTCCATGGGGGACACACTTTCAAAAACTTCTTTGTTTTCTGGATTTTTGTTCAACATCTTCAGGTATCCTGCTCTGTATGGTGAATCTTCTAGTATCAGTTTCATCACTCTTTCTGACAGAACAAGCACATCATAATCTGACTTCCAAGATCCTACAGCAGTCCAAGGTCTCATAATTTCTGTTCTCCACATATTTTCTGATGCTGGAATTTCTAGGTTCCTTTTAGAAAAAGCATCAGAAATAATGATTGACATAAATCTGGGAAAGGGTAAATGTGAATCTATCCTCCCAGCGTTAGTCAGAATTGATCTTCTGATCAGAATAAATATTTCTGTTCCAAAATCAATGTTCAACCCAGTAATGAGACTGAACATGATTGTTAGAATATTCATATTTATCTGATCTGTACCTCCAATCTTTGATGATAGACACTTGTTCAGAATTTCCATTAAAACTTTCCAGAAGGCAGGTAGCTTGTTTCTCTTTAATTCATTGATTTTTGAAATCTTTGTCTTGTAACCCATTACAGCATCAAGTTGTGAGAACATATCTTCTTTTACTGGTGCTTCTTCATAGCTTTGGTTTAAGGGTAGTTCCAAACATTTCCTTATTTTCTCTGGTGAGATTGTAATAAAGATATTTCCCCACACATGTGCTGTTAGCTCGAGTTGATTTGAGACTTTGAGAGTTTTTACAACTTGTTGTATGAGTTCTTCTGGTACCTCTATGGTCTTTGTGAGAGCTTGAGCTATAGGGCATCAGGTTAGAAATTCAATGAGAATTTGACACTTTATATCATACTCTTCAATGTTATCATTCATTGCTTCATTGTTGCTCTTTAATGGAAGAAATTCAGCTTCAGTGATGAAGGGAACATAGTGTTCAGTTGGTGGTATGTTGATGTTGATAGCTGCCATTGAGAATTTGGGTTTTTGTTTCGGAAAAGGGTTTTAGGGTTTGGAATTTGAAGGTTGAAGATGGAAGTGTCTGTTTTTTAATGAAGTATTTATAGTTTACAGAGACAGAGATTTTTGAGTGTTTTTCGTGGGTAGTTTGTATTCAAGGTGGTTAATAACACCTTAATGATGTTTTAATCCTTTAAGGAAACAACCGTTTTTAAAAAACCTTTGGTTTATCTCTAATTTAATGTAAATCCTTTAAAGAGACTTAGAGATTCCAATGATTTTGCAGATAAACACTAATGTCCAACTTGCACCTTTTCTCCATGTGAAACCCCTTTTGTTTCAAAAAGGTCCAATAGAAACCTTTTCTGAGTTTGTGTATCTTCCCAGGTTTTCCTCTTGATGATATATATATCAGAAAATCTTGGAGTAAATCTTTTGATTCATTTACAGAATGCATTTGATTCATTTACAGAGATTGAATCAGCAACATTTTTTTTAGATGAGAGGGAATGAGTAGAGTTCTGAGATTTTTACTTACATTGCTGTTCTGCAGTTCTGAACTCCACACCTTTGTTCTGATTACAGGAAGTAATTTTCATACAGCTTGTTCCAGTCCTCAGAAAAAAATATTTTGAAAGAAACTTATTTCAAAAATTTAGATGGTCATAAGTTTCTTTAAATCTGGTTAAAGGCAATGTTTTCTGATGATTCATGAGACTTCCTGGTTTTCAAGAGATTTTTTTGATAAAAAAATTTCATTTTCTGATCTGTTAACAGATTTTCTAGTGAATGAACAGATTCTGTTGGCTTGATGGGTTCTTTGAACAATTACCAGATTTTCTTAGTGATCTTCAGATTTTTTGAGCTTCACTGAATCCTGTCAGATTTCATTCGAATTTCACCAGATTTTCCTTGTTTTTATCAGACATGTTGTGTTAGTTCCCCCTAGATCTATTGACATGTTTTTGTCGTTAAAAAATGAGTAAAAAGAAATTAAAGCAAACTTGATATAAAAAAAATTAAACACACAACAAAAAAAAAAAAAACTACAACTACTCCTCCTCTTCCTCCAACACGTTGTACATGCACTTCACATATAACCAAAGACTGGTTATTCGACCGGTGTGATTCGTTGATGGCACCAGGGTAGGCTCACTTATGTTTTCTTGAAGTACCAGCTCGACCCTTGAATAGCAGCTTCTCACTCCTCCGAAGTCCAGCTGACTGGTGATCACCTTGGTTACGAATCGACGGTAGATCAGAAAGGGTTGACGATCGTGGATGTTTGCTACTAGGCCTCTCATGAGAAACATAGCATAGTTGTAAGGTTTTTCCTGTACAATAGCATGAATCACTTCCATCATCCTATGGGACAGCTCGTTGAAGTGTCCAATCTTCTTGGAGAAGCAGACACTTAGCTGTGTTACCAAAAACTGGAAAGGTGGTATGAACCCAGATTTGCTAACTGCCCTTGACGAGTTGTATGTATGATAGCCCATTTCAGTCAAGGTCTGTTGCACATCTGCCTTATCCAGGAATTTGTTTTCATGACCATTACCCAGTCTGAGGACATTTTTGATTGTTTCCTCTTTTAGGGTAATTCTGACCCCCATAACCTCACTTTCTATCCACATGGAAGTACCACTAAAAATGATTTCAGAGTTCCACCAGAACTCTTGAAGAAGTTTTGGATAAATGGTGACATGTGATGATACAGCAAAGCCCAAAGGACTTCGCATGATCATATTGTACACAAACCTGCAGTCCTCCCATGCAGGTCCTTCCAAGTTGGATATTAATCTAAGATTTTGAAGTCTGTGAAATGGGAGAGGGAATTGAGTTGCTTTCATCAATTTTGGGCGACCCATTTTAAGATAAGAAGATTCTGTCGAAGGGCTTTTAAAGAGATGATTTTGGTGTGAAGTAAGTTCTTTTCCGGTTGTTAATATTTATAGATGAAAGTGATAGTTCCTCATAAATGATATTAACAGCCAATCCTTTTTTTATTTTCATATCTTCAATTATGACGATATCTGTTGCAGTGAATGTGGCAGTCTACTAAGCCCCATGTGTGAGTAAGTATTTAATAACTAGGCGGCTACTTTCATAGCTCCTAATCATTTTAGTGCCTACGTGTCACTTAAGTTTCTTATGAAAAAATGACGTTGCATGCATTGGCAGAAAAAAAATAAAATTCAACAATCTGAAAAAAAAATTTCTAGAGACGGTTGATTTTCTCAGCTATATAGAATTTTATCTTTATGCATGTTACTTTTCCCACTTTTTGTTTTTTTTAATTAATTAGAAAGCAAAACAACAAAAACAAATTATACACATATATGAATATATACAATGAGTGGGATATGCATGAAGATGGAAGTTTATGATGATTACAAATTCTTCTGATGTTTCAACCTGGTTTCTGATTTTATATCAGAATTCTGGTGTTTTCACCAGATATTCTGATATTTCTTCAGATTATCTGATAAATCATCATTTATTGTTGATTCATTAGATTTTCTGATGTTCCATCTGATTGATGGATTGCTTTGTCAGAAACCAGTTGATTTGTTCTTTGATTATCAGAACTTTAATGTTCATCAATTTGGTTTTCAATTTGTGTCCATTTGTTTTCTGAAAAATCTTCATCATTTAAATTAACCATGCCAAGTTTGTTGATCAAAAAATTGTGTCTCTTTTCATCAAGAGGTTTTGTAAAGATATCAGCAATTTGGTTTTAGGTTTGAACAAAATATATTTCTGTGTTACCTTTCTCCACATGATCTTTTATGAAGTGATATCTTACATCTATGTGTTTGGTTCTTGAGCGATGAACTGGATTTTCTGTTATTGCAATAGCACTCTTTGAATCACATAGAATTGGTATTTTTGTCAGAGTTACTCCATAATCTTTCAGTTGAGTTTGCATCCACAGCACTTGTGAACAACAACTTGCTGCTGCTACATATTCTGATTCTGCTGTTGATGTGGCAACACAGTTTTGTTTCTTGCTTGCCCAACATACCAATTTTTCTCCCAAGAGTTGCCAAGCACCAGATGTGCTTTTCCTATCAATTTTACACCCTGCATAATCTGCGTTTGTGAATGCAATTAATTCAAGGTTTGTATCCTTAGGATACCAGAGACAAAGTTCTGATATGCCTTTTAGATATTTAAAAACCCTTTTTACAGCTTTTAGATGGGATTCTTTGGGATCACATTGATATCTGGCCAGAAAGCATGTTGTAAACATAATATCTGGTCTGCTTGCAGTTAAATATAGCAATGATCCTATCATCCCTTTATAGGTTTTAATATCTACACTTATTCCATCCTTATCAAAATCTAACTTGTTCCCTGTTGCCATGGGAGTTTTTGAAACAGAGCAGTTTTCAAGTGAGTATTTTTGTAGAATTGTTTTCACATATTTTGATTGACTCAAAAATATTCCATCAATTGTTTGTTTAACTTGTAACCCTAAGAAAAAGCTTAACTCACCCATCATACTCATTTCAAAGTGGCTGGTCATCAACTTTTGAAATTTGTTACAATTTTTTCATTTGTTGATCCAAATATAATGTCATCAACATATATCTGGACCAGTAAAGTATGACCTTTGTGTGTTTTGAGGAAAAGTGTGGTGTCAATAGTACCCTTGGGAAACCCAGAATTGAGTAAGAAGTTTGATAAAGTTTCATACCAGGCTCTAGGAGCTTGCTTCAACCCATACAAGGCTTTGTTTAATCTGTAAACATGATTTTCAAATTTTGGATCAACAAAGCCTTCTGGTTGCTGCACATAAACGTCTTCCTCAATTTTACCATTCCGAAAAGCTGATTTTACATCCATTTATAAACTTTGAAATCCTTGGATGCAGCATAAGCAAGAAAAGTTCTTACAGCTTCTAATCTAGCTACTGGTGCAAAAGTTTCATCATAATCAATACATTCTTGTTGACAATAACCTTTGACCACTAACCTTGCTTTGTTCTTGGTGATTATGCCATTCTCATCAGATTTATTCCTGAACACCCATTTTGAGCCTATGACATATTTGTCTTTTGGCTTGGTACCAGATCTGATACCGTGCTCCTTTCAAACTGATCAAGCTCTTCTTGCATAGCTTGAATCCAGTCTGGGTTACTTAGAGCTTCTTTGACAGATTTGGGTTCTACCTTGCTTAAGAACCCAGAAAATGCACACTCATGTGTAGTTGCAGATCTTGTTCTGACACCATCTGCAGGATTGCCAATGATGTCAGAATGAACATGTCCTTTGATCCATCTTAACTTGTTGTGAAAAGTTGTTGGTTATGATGGATTTGAAGTTTCCCCCTGAACAGGTGCCTCATTTGTGTGTAAGATATCAGAATTCTGAGTTTCTAATGTACTACACATTTGTTCTGCAGGGTTAGTAGATGAAGAATCTATTGATTTGTTTTTGAGAGAATTATCATGTTCTAGGAAATCTTCGGTTATCATCTCAAAGCGATGTTCATAATTTTCTTGTTTTTCAGAAAAATTTATTTCTTTCATGTATTCATCAGAAACCTCTGTTTCTGATGAGTCATCAAATGAAACGTACAGACTTTCTCTGATTGTCCTTGTGTTGAGAATAAAAATTTTATATGCTTTTGAGGACAAAGAGTAACCAAGAAAAATACCTTTTTCTGCTTTTCTATCAAATTTTTCAAGGCTTTCAAAATCATTGAAAACAAAACATCTACAACCAAATGTATGCAAAAATGTTACACTTGGAATTCTTCCATTGATAATGTTGTAAGGTGTTTTGTTGTGCCTTTTGTTGATTATGGTTCTGTTTTGGGTAAAACATACATTTGCTATAGCTTCTGCCCAAAAATGATTGGGCAACTTAGCATAAGCAAGCATAGTTCTGGCAGCTTCTACCAAGGTCCTATTTCTTCTTTCAACCACTCCATTCTGTTGAGGTGTTCTGGGAGCAGAAAAATCATGAGAGATTCCTTTACTTACAAGAAAATTCTCAATTTTTGAATTCTTAAACTCTGTTCCATTGTCTGATCTGATCCTTCTGACAGTTAGTTTTAACAGATTTTCAATTTTCTTGATAAAATTAATGATCAGATCAGGAGTTTCGCTTTTCTTTCTCAAAAATTCTACCCATGTGTACCTGGAAAAGTCATCTACTATTACTAGTATGTATTTCTTTCCATAGAAACTTTCTGTACTTATGGGTCCACACAAATCCATGTGTAAAAGTTCCAAATTTTGTGAAATAGAAGACTCAGAAATTGATTTATGTGAGCTTCTCTTGGATTTACCCATCTCAAATGGTTCACTAATTTTATCCTTCTTTGAGGATATTAAAGGTAATCCTTTTACCAGACCTTTGCTTGCTAGTTTGCTTAGGTTTTTGAAGTTTAAGTGGGCTAGCCTTTTGTGCCATAACCAACTACTACCCTTGTTGATTTTTGAAAATAAACATAATTTTGGATGTTCACTTTCTTCTTTGAAATCAAAATAGTAAATTGATTTTCTTATTCTTTTTCCACTTAAATAGATTTTATTATCATCTATACCTATTAACAAGCATTTTTCTGGTAAAAAGGTTACCTGAAAACCTTTGTCACATAATTGACCACAACTCAGCAAATTATACTTTAAGCCTTCAACATAGGCTACTTTCTCTATGGTCAAACATCCATACCTTATGCATCCATATCCCATGATCCTCCCTTTTACTCCATTTCCAAAATTTACCATTCTACCCAGCTTTGGAACAAAGTTGCTGAGTAAGCTCATGTCCCCAGTCATGTGCTAGGAGCTTCCTGAATCGCAGTACTAGATCTGCTGCACATGATGGTCATGAAATGTAATGATTAGAGGGTTTTTGGTACCCAAGCATGCTTGGGTACTTTTCTGATGGGATTCTAATCAAATTATTTTTTCTTTTTGGTTTTTCATCAGAAATTCTATTATATGCTGAGCCATAAACAGATTTTTCATTTTTCTTTTGAAGATGGTGTTGAACAAGCTTCAGTATGTCAACACACATACAAGATTTATCAGAATTTTCTGATATTCTTTCTTGTGATAGAATGAGTGGATAATTTTGAAAAGATGAGTGAACTGCTTCTGGATTCTTTACAGATTCTTGACTGCATTCACTTATGTTTGCATTGAAGTTTGGTTTTTCAAAAGAGTATTCAGAACAGGTTGACTTGCAAGATTCAGAATTAGATTCTGATGAAAATTTATCAGAAATCTAATGAGTTGCTTTTACAAAGACAGTGGGTTTATTTCCTTTTGATTTTATATATCCTAAACCCTTTCCTTTGTTCTTTGGTGTGGACTCAATGAAATTTATAAATTCCTTTGCTCGTTGAAAACCTCTTACATTAATTTCTTTATCATTGATTTTCTTGTAAAGATCTTTTCTTTTATTTTCATAGAACTCAATTTTAGCTCTGTGATCTAAACTTTCTTCAATGAATAATTGGTTTTCAAGAATGATTTTATTCATAGTCCTTTGCAACTCATCAGATTTTCTAATATCTGATTGGTTTTTTTCTTGCAGATTTAGAAAATCTGACATGAGCTTGTTTAGCTTGTGTTCAGGATCAAGATTGTCTAAATTTACCTTTTGTTCTAAAGTTTCTGGTAGACCTTCAGAAAGTGCCATGAGGCAGAAATTTGCTAATTCTTCTTCTTCATCATTAGAAGAATCATTAGATAACCATGTATCTGTTCCTGCAATTAAGCTGACTTGTTGCTGCTTCTTTGCTTCCTCTAGCTTTTTCTCATAATAAGCAACATCCTTGAGCTTCTTGGTCTTGCATTCTGATGTATAGTGACCTCTCTGCTTGCACTTGTAACACACAACTTCAGCCTTCCCTTTATCCTTAGATCTACTTCCTTTTTAGATCTTCCATCCATCCTTCCTCTGTCACTTCTCTGGTATCTCTGGCTTCCTTTCCTCAACCTCTGCTCAAATGTTTTGGTGAGCAGTGCTATTGCTTCAGCAAAAGCTGAAAATCTGATGATGTATCAGAAATTTCAAGATTTTGGCTGTTTGATGGTTGTGGATCATTGCCAGGTGTTGTTCTTTGTGAGTTTGAGATAAGTGCTAAAGATCCCCCTCTTTGAATGGTTTCTTCAAATATTTCATCCTCTCTGGGGACCAAGATGCTGTATAAGTCATGGAGACTCATATTTCCTAGTTCTAAGGTTGAGGACAAAGTCATGGTTAGACTTCTCCATTCTCTAGGTAAATCATCAAGAAATTTTATGTTTCTTTCATCATTTGACTTTGTTATTCCAAATTTCTTTAGCTCGTTTAAAATTTTTGTAAATCTTTGATATGTATCATTTAATCTTTCATTTGGCAAACTTTTAAACCTCTCATATGATGAGACATTGTTTGTTCTTTTGTTTCTTCTCATCCTTTCTCCTCCTTCACAAAGATTTTCCAACTGACCCTATATTTCCTTGGCTGATGCACATGCATCAACTTGTGAAAATATGTCATTGGGGATGGCAATTATTAAAAGTGACTTTGGCCTTTCATCCCCAGCCACCTTTTCCTTGTCTTCCTCACTCCAAAGTATTTCACTTTTGGGAGCTCGGGAGGAAGGGATAGCAGGTGATTGGTCAGTTGCTGGAATAGCTGGTATTTCAGTCATTGGTATATGTGGACCCCTTTCAATGGATTGAAACAGAGCTCGGTCAAGACCATTGAGGAAATTGACCATCCTGATTTTCCATTGGGGGTATTCCTCTCTGACCAGAGTCGGAGGTTTAGACATAGAACCAATGTTAAAAGCATTATTCCAGGATTGAAAGCTGGCCATATTTAGAGAAAAGAAGATGAGCGATTGATCATTTGAAAATAATTTATTCAATCTGCTCTGATACCAATTGTTGGACCCAGTATGGCCTGGACAACTTCTTTTCACGTAATATGGGAAGTGATTTCAGTAGATGTGGAAAAGATGTGCGGAAATGGAAATCACACTTTCAGAAATAAGACCTACAGAATTATCAAGTTTATATCACTTTGAAACAAAATGGTTTACAAGGTGATTGTAAGATTATTATCTAATACAAATGAATCTTGAATTCTGTGGGTGAGAGGACAATGGAGTTTTGTAGTATGCGTGAATGCTAAGCTTCAAACTCATCGTCTTCTCCATGGTGAGCCTTCTATTTATAGAAGGCTGGGTACATGAATAAACATTTGTTTATTCATGCAATAAGTCCTGCAAAAAGTAGCCATTTAACATATTCATTGAATCCAACGTTCAAGTTGCCTTTTTCATCATGATATCCAATAATGTCAACTTGCTTCGGTAAGTGTGGCAGGATAGAGCTGATTTCAGACAAGTGGGGTATTCATCAGAATTTCTGATAAACCACTTCATCAGAAATTCTGGTGAACAAATCATCAGAAAATCTTGATGATCAGAATCGTCAGAAACTGATGATATTTCATCAGAAATATCATCAGATCCATCAGAAATGACCTTCTCTGATAATCTAATTCAGCTCTTAATCAACTTGTGATTCTTTGAAGTAGATGATATGCATTTAAGTTGTCCTATCCGATCTTCTTCTTCTTGTTGTGATCTTCAGGACTGTTATCTCTTCATAGATCCAGTTGATTGTGATTTTCTTCAATACTTACAAATAAAGTTTCCTAAGAGCCCCAATCTTCTATGCCATAATTCTGTCTCTTTGTTAGACGCAGCTGAGAACAGACATGCATCAGTCATAGGGCCCTCTTTTGACAAATCAACTACATAAACATTGCCACTTCTTTGAGCAA
Source organism: Helianthus tuberosus (assembly GCA_030545235.1). Classification (NCBI taxonomy): domain Eukaryota; kingdom Viridiplantae; phylum Streptophyta; class Magnoliopsida; order Asterales; family Asteraceae; genus Helianthus; species Helianthus tuberosus. The sequence continues at coordinate 1,021,328 of CM060417.1, forward strand.
CAAGTTGGGTTTTTCGATTGGCTATTATTTCTTCAATCTTTTTGACCATTTTTGGTCCAACAATCTTGCAACTCTCCTTAGTAAAAAAGGAACCATAACCATTGTCACTTATTTGTGAGACACTGAGGAGGTTGAATTTTAGATTGTCAATGAGATTAACATTTTCAAACTTGACTTTTCCAGACTGAACTATTCAAGACCCCAAAACCTTACCCTTATAATTTTTACCAAAAGATATATCACCCCCTCCATGAGTTTTGAATTCTTTGAGTAGGGCTCTGCATCCAGTCATGTGCCTGGAGCCTCCACTATCTACATACCAAACATTATCTAAGCATGTAGAAGTTCCCTGCACATCAAGTAAACAATTAGTTTAGGAGGGTCTCCAAAGCCAATAAGGCTTTGGATGGGGTTACAACAGTGTTAGTGTCAAGTACATGAACATGGACAATGGTTAGCTCAGGGGTTTGGACAGATTTTGAACATTGTTTATCTAACCACTGTTGTGAGCCATTTCTTGTTAGATGTTGGAACCCATAAGGATGCCTATTCACTTTTGGTTTAGAAGGCCTTTTGAAGGCCTCATAAACATGGGGGACCCTTTGGTATGGTGGTTGACATTTTCCTCTTTAGAATTGGTTGGCAGGTGGTGCATCTGTCACTTGAATATCTCTTGGAGCAGAGTTTTTGTTCAGCTGTTTTGTAACAGCTGTTTGGACAGACACAAATGGTTGTTGTTTCATGACAGGTTGTTTTGATGAACTCATGGGTGTTTTTGAAGTGTACTCTTTTCTTTTAACCTCAAAAGTTTTGAGGTACACACACTCATGAGTGAGATGGTTGGTTTTTCCACAGATGGTGCAACTGTTTGTAGGCTCAGTTATGCTTGTTTTGTTAAGGTCATATGATTTTAGATGAAAACAATCCTTTGTGGAATGGTTTTTCTTTTCACATAAATCACAAAACAAATTTTTAACTTTTTCTCTCTTCTTCCTCTTTTCAACTTCCTTTGCAACAGAGTTTTGAACCACTGTTGGGATGTCTTTAAGAGGAATGACCATGGCCTTAGGTTCTTTCACACCTTCAACTGTGGAAAAATCCATGGGTTTAAAATTCTCAAGGATGTCACACTCATCTGACCAGGTGGGGTTGAATTGATATTTTTCAGTCTCTTCAAAGGTTGATGACCCCTCTAGTCTTTCCAAAATGATTTTATTACCATTTTTATCAGTTATTTTGATTTCTTGACCATCCTTGTTTGTTGCTATTATCTCAACAGATCCAGACTCATTTAAAGCAGTGTTTTCAACTTGGTCATTTTTCCTGAAACCTATGCCAAATTTTACATTGCTCTTGATCTGATTTTCAAGCATCACCTCATAACCTTTGCAGGATTCCACCCATTTTTCACAAGTGATTTGGGTGGATTCCAACTCTTTTTTGCAAGCATGATATTTCTCTATCATGGCTTGAAGTTGGTCCTTGGTTATGCTGTGTTCATGTTTAAGACTGCAGATTTCATTTTCTTTTTCAGACAATTTGTTTTTCAGTTCTTTAACAGACTTTTCAAATTGTATTTCATCTTTGAAAATCTTGTCTCTAAGGTTTTCATTACCTCTTTAACATTAGCAAATGCTATGATGCATTTTTCTGAACATAGGGTTTTCAAGACCTGAGGTGATACCTTAGCTGCAGCCATCATGGTATAATCACAAACATTCTCACAAGCATTGTTGTTCTCCTTCTCCTTCTCTTCTTCCTTAACCATGGGTCAGTAAGAGGTTCTAACAGTGGTTTGGTTTCCTTCTCTAAAAGTTGTTCACCAACAACAGCAGTAACCACTGCTTCAGCAATCTCATCCACTGTTTCAGCACTAGATTCTCCTTCTTCAGTTTCCAGCCCTTCAGGAATTGACTCTAATGCTACAAAACAAAATTCATCAACAGGAGCATTATTCTTAGAAAATAGAGAAAAGTTTTCATCTGATAGTTCATCAGGCGTGCTACTCCAATCAACAAAGCCTTGGGTAAAGAAGCTTTGCTGACTAGCCTCTGCAGGAGCAGATGTTTGTGCAGCATGTTGTGGTGCAGGTTGTTGCACTTGGACCTGAGAGACTTGGGCTTGGACATACTGAATTTGTGGGACAGTTGTTTGAACATATTACACTGGCAGGTGTTACAGGGTGTGCATAACGAGCAGTGTTTACATGAGCAGCAGGTGTATTTTGGTAATAGTGCACAGTGTTTTGTGTGTTTTGAGGTCTAGGGCTAGGATGTGTTATGATTGGTCCACTGTTTGGGCTTCTACATTCTCTAGCAAAGTGTCCTAGCCTGTTACACTTGTAGCACTTTAACTTTGATTTATCCAACCCAACTTTTCAGTTCCCATGTAACCCTGAAAATTTTCTCCCTGTTCTCTTATAAAACCTGCTAGTTCTTACACTCAGCAGCGCCAATTGATGCAATATGTCCATTTCCTCCAGATCAGTGGGATCAAAATGCTGGAGATCATTGAGTTCAAAGGATAAGTTGTCAGAACTCTAGTTTTCACTACTTGCTGTAAAAGCATAGTTAGCTGAGTAAGAATCAGAGTTGTTAAAAGCTCCACCAGCAGTTATGTCAATGTAATGATCATAACTCTGATCCTTACTACTACCAGATTCTTCTTGACCCAGAAGTGATGTGCTACCAAATGTGTAGTCATCAGCGACCTTCCCAGACTCTTGTAACTTCTTTTTCTGGTTCAACTCTCTCTCATAAGTGAGGAGTCGACCATGAAGTTGAGTCAGACTTAACTCTTTGAATCCAACAGAATTTCTGGTTACAAAAGCAATTGTGTCCCATTTTTCAGGTAGTGACCTTAGAAACCTACTATTTAGAGTTGATTTTGCAAACTCAACATCAACAAGTTTCAGTTCACTAATGAGACAACTAAAATGTTCAAACTGTTGTGTTAGTGATTCTCCTTTCACATGGCAAAACGTTTCATACTACTGATTCAAAACCTCCCTATTATTTTCTATCACCTCTTCTCTTCCACCGAACTGTTCTTTTAATGCATCCCACAGCTCTTTGGCACTATTACAATGTAACAGTCCAGTATAAATGTCATTTGGAAGAGCTGAGGCTACTATGCTAAAAGCCTTTGCATCTAGTTCAGGGCTTTTAGGCACAAAGCCTTTGGGATCTTCAGTACTAGGCATCTGTGGAACATGTGGTCCATAGATGACTGACTTCCAGCTGCCGGTGTTTTGCTGAGCAAACACATGGCCCATCGTACGTTGCCAGATATTGTACTCGGATCTGACAAGCATAGGTGGCTTGAATAGTGTTCCGGTGTTGTGAGGGTCGTGTGATTGTGATGCCATCTTTGTTGATTTTACAAAATTTTTCAGAATAATCAACTTTGTACGTGAGTACCTTTTACTCTGTTTTTTTCAACTGACACGAACAATTTTGAGTATCAATAAACTTAAGCTGAACGTTTATGCCAAATTAATTGTTAGATCGAATTTGACTGTCCTATGCACTGATACCAATTGTTAGGATCTGAGTTTCTTAGATTGTGTTGTTTAATTAGAAATGAAAGATGAAACAGAGATTTAATGTGCAGCGGAAATGGAAATAGACTTTAACACACAATCAAAGAAGAATAGTTTTCAGCAAACAAGATTTCCATTAGTCGAAAGATGATATCTATTACAAAATTCAACAATGCATGCATGCAAGTAAACTCCCCCTCAGCCTGAGCTCAGTGATTTGTTCGTACAAGATGAATTGGTGAGAAAGAGCTAAGAGAACAGTACATGTACTATTCTATTTATAGTACAAATGAAACCAATGAGCATCTTTTCTGACGTCACCTTGAAAGTGACATCTAACCTCCTAACAAACTCTAAACACTGATAATACAAACACTGATTACAATCACTGATAACATAACACTGATATCATAAACACTGCTGCAGCTTTCCATTGTTGTAGCCTAAGCACTGATGTTGAGGATCAATGCTTTCTTCAAAGGGTGATCAGTCATTGAATGGGCAGTGATTTGGTCTTCATCAGTACTTGAGAGACAGCAGTAGTTAGAGCTTCGGTCTTTATACTTCATCAGGTCTTTGGCTATCAGTTGTTGAGAAGGTCAGTACTTAGAGAATTTTCAGCCGATAGATAACCACTGTCATGGAGAAAATCTAGAACAAGCACTGCTTATGATGACCAACTGTTGAGAACCGGTTTTGGCTTTCCTTATCATCTGTTCTTCTGGGCTTGACTGCATAGGCTAACAAATATAAATACAAGGAAGGAGGAATTGACGCAACCCACCATGCCCCAATTCACATCCAAACCACAAAATAGCAAGATCAGAAGACTTTACACGGGGCCGTGTCCATCAGACAGGTTCCGTGTCCAAAGGTGGATGTTGTGTAGAGGAAAAGACAACAACATAGGACAAAATTGGCAGCCGATACGGGGCCGTGCCAAGCCAACACGGGGCATGGTTAACTCAAATATTTTCAGAATCTGCGATAGTATAACAAGTACTTTGGCCAAGGGTCGTGCCGTTGACACACGGGGCCGTGTTAGTACAAGATCTAACAAGCAGTTAATGAGGAAGAGAGAGAAATGGCCACGGGGCTGTGCCAGGTGGGCACAGGCCATGGTGAAGCTTCTGAAGACATCTATAAATAGAAGTGCTTGTCTCCACTCCAAACCATCCTTGGCAAACCACTTTTCTCTCAGTTGCCACCACTCCACCACCACTACAACACTATCATCCACCACCATCATCCATTTTTCATCTTTTAGAGTGTGTGTAGTCTCGGGATCCAATTTTGATCGTAAGAATCTTTGTCAAACAAAGGCCATGCTTGGCTAAATTCTTACATCACTTAGTGAATACATATCGTTTATGTATTTTCTTTTATGATTTCCAATCTTTGGCAACTTTTTAATTGGATATGTATTAATGACTTTGACAATTAGTTTTTTGTATTGAAGGTGAAACTACTTAACCATTCTTCATATGTCGTTTATTCACATATTCGTGTCTTTAAGGTCTATATAAAGCATGTTAACTACTTGGAAGGGGGTTAGAAGGGTGATTGGGTAATTCTATGTCTTATTCAGTGTATAGATCCTACGAGAACCTGGTTCAAGCTTAGTATTACTCCATGGATTGGCCAGGAATGACTAGCCCCACTAAGAGTAAGGAACCTCTTGAATCCCTTATTCATAAATTACTATTAAAACTTTAAACCAACCCCGCGAGGACTGTATCCCTACAGACTCAGACCAACGGGTTGAGGGAAACCGCTGCCTGGAAGGGGGGACCCACAACATTTTGCATTAATAACTTACTTAATTATTTTTTCAATAATCCGGCCTAGTGGGATTGTATCCTTGCTGACTCAAACCACTAGGTTGAGGGTAACGTCGCCTTCACAAGAGGGGCCTACTACTATAACTAAGATAATCTCTTAAAATGCCCAAAGTACGGAAATCATAAAAAGGATACATGAAAGATACGTCGGATCAAAGCGATTCTTTCTTTCTATCTATTTTTATTTTATTTTCTATTTTTATCTTTTTATTAGTTTAAAAAATCTTTTCTCAAAGTTTGTTCGATTAGACGTTGACGATAAACCAGTACTAAAAGTTCATGTGTCCTTGGACGACCTCGATATCTTTTCATCACTATACTATGTCTGCGATAGGTATACTTGCCCTAAGCGTGTGTGCCAAGTGATAGTGGAATATCATGTTTTATAAATTTAAAACATGAAATCCACGAGTAAAAAGAGCTAAAAAATAACTAAAAATACACTCACACCGTCACACGTCAAGGCACAAGCCAAGTCCTTATGGGATCTATGTATCTTAATAGTTAGATTCTTATAGGATGTTTAAATTCCATTATAAATCCTTGTTTGGATTTCTATGATTACTTTATACGTTTGAGACAAGACAATGAGACACAAGCCAAGTCCTTATGGGATCTATCTATCTTAATAGTTAGATTCTTATAGGATGTTTAAAGTGCCACTATAAATCCTTGTTCGGATTTCTATGAGTACTTTATACGTATGAGACAAGATGATGGATGTGTGTTTATGTGATTAGTAGTGATTTAGATAACGAAACGAGTGTAATACCATAAGAACATGGTGGATACGCCGCTGGTACTTCCTATATATAAGTGTTCTTATTGTATTACCCTGCGTAGCGTTATCCGAATCACTTTAGGATTTTAGGTTCTGATAAGACAAGACAATGAGACAAGCCAAATCCTTATAGGGCCGTTCTATCTTAATAGTAAAAATCTTGTAGGATATTTAAAGTGCTAATTCAAATCCTTGATTAGATTTCTATGAGTACTTTATAACGTATGAGACAAGACAATGAGACACAAGCCAAGTCCTTATGGGATCTATCTATCTTAATACTTCGATTCTTATAGGATGTCTAAAGTGCCATTATAAATCCTTGTTCTGATTGCTTTGAGTACTTCATACGTATGAGACAAGACGATGGATGTGTGTTTATGTGATTAGTAGTGATTTAGATAACGAAACGAGTGTAATACCATTAGAACACGGTGGATACGCCGCTGGTACTTCCTATATATAAGTATTCTTATTGTATAACTCATCGTAGGATTATCCAAATCACTTTAGGATTTTATGTTTGGATGAAACAATGTACAATTGCCAAATCCTTGTAGAATATTCCTATTTTAAATAGTTACATTCTTAAAGGATACTCAAAGTACTATTATAAATCATTGATAGGATTTCTAAGAGTACTCCCATAAATCCTTGACCAAATTCTATGTTATGAGTTTATGTGTTGTGTGGCGTTATTGTAACAACCCGCTTTTCGAAAGTCAAAGTCAAAGTCAAGATTGAAGCCAAAGGAAGAAAAGATTGCTAATTGCGATCTGTCACTCCTTGCTTCACTATCCTTTGACTTCTTTGACTTGTAATCGAATCTATTATTTATTTGCTTTAGTTGTATTATGTGAAGTATCTATTAATAATCGAGGTTTTATCGCATATTAATCTCTAACCGACTTGTCGCTTATCGCTATCGTAATCGCAACTCAAATTATGTGTTCTGTTGTTTTACATGGGTGTGCTCTTTATGTGTTACTTGTGCATGATATGGTTATGTTGAGGTATAAGTCACAATCGCAATTCTATCGCATCGCAATCTAACCGCAAACGCTAAACGCAAGTTAATTATAGTGATTGTATGTTAGATATAGTAGTTATGATTATTTGGGTAACTAATGGGTAATACTATCGCATCGCACGCTCGAATCACATCGCAAAACCAAAACGAAATGCCAAAGCTCAAACATCGAAGCCACTCGATCGAAAGACCGCTCGATCGGATGGCCAACCGATCGGATTGCCATCCGATCCGACTGCCACCCGATCGGACTGCCACCCAATCGGACAGCCCTCCGATCGGTGACCTGCTCGACCCTTGTGTCTTTCCTTTTTGGGAAACCCTATAAATACCCACTCGAACCAGCCGCACTCCAGCTCTCTTTCCTCTCGATTTCTCGTAATTCTTGTAAGTTTCCAACCTAAATCTTGTACTTCTATGATCTACACGCACTTCTTCATCTTTCTCACCTTTGAATCTTAACTTTTAACCGTGAAATCATCGGATTTGAGGTGTTCTAGGATGATGTCATCATGGAGTTCTTATGAACTTCAAAGTTTGGCTTCATTCCACCAAGAATAACTCAGATCTGAAGGATTTCCACAAGTTTGAACAATGTTTTCGCATAAATCTACACATGATTCATGGTTGAAAGGATTGAAAGAAGGTTTTCCAACTTTCTTTCAACTCTTTTACACTCAATGCACTCAAAACCGATAGAATCAGAGCTCGTTCTGATCTTCTACTCATTCTTAGTGAAGTATTAGTTCAAGATCTGATTTCTATCCAAGGGACGACTGATTTCGGGTTAAACATGAACCACCATCTCAAACAGATAGCTGGTCGGACTAGGGTGATTCATGTTCGATCGGGTTATTGGGTCAAGATGGGGTTCCTGTTGTTTAGCACGATGTCAAAACATCTCGAACAAACTACAAACACTCAAAATAATCGACCGGCCATCTGATCGGGTTACACTTGGTTCCACACTCAAGTTTTCATCTTCAACATTCAAGGCTCTGGACGTTGAATGAAATGCCGTCCGATTGGATTGCTATCCAATTGACCGGCCATCCGATCATGTGATGTTTGGAACCTCAACACTTAAACAATTTTCAAGATTGCCATCCGATCGGAATGCTGTCCAATCGAGTGACTGTCCTGCTGTGAAGTTGTTCTCAACTGAGAAGCCTCGCCAACCGGATCGTTGTCCGATCGAACCGCTGTCCGATCGACCGACCTGAAAGGTAGAGATACTTCTCTATTTTAAAAATGCTACAATGAAAACTTTAAAGGACAAACCATCATACACAAACACATCCATCCCAACGAGGTGTCAATCCAACCGAATGGCCATCCGAACGGATGACCATCCAAACAGATTGACATCCTGTCGAATGGCCATCCATTCGGATTGCCATCTGGATGGATGATTACTCGTCACCGTATTTCACTTGCCCCGTCTTACGCGTCGCTCATCGATTATGCTATCGTTCTGATCAGGCTAATCCCACTCTAGCGCTCCCTTCAATCCATTAACTACCATCGCTGTGAGTATACTCGATCCCTTTTTGCTTTATGCACTTTTGGGTGTTACATACGTTACTTAATCTAAATCACATCGATCACACAAGGCAAACATTATTTAAGCGCTAACCTCTAATGCATGTTACACGTGACTCGATGAATGCCTGTTTGTTATGTTTACACATTGATTGCTATCTATCTGTCTTAGCAATGATAGTACTATAGATTGGACTCAGCACCTGTCGAGGACGGGGGTTGTTAAGGATATTACTTCACGTGTTCGCAGTGGTGAACATGTGAAGCGCACTCGCTACTCGAAGTCAAATCGCAGTCATTGGTATTGATAGGATCTTTGTCGATAACTTACATGCTTCACATTATACGTTGTACATGCTGGTTATGCGTAAACGATTTCGAACTCTATTATATCTATCAAACTTGTATGCTTACCTTTACACTATGTGTATTGTCCTCTATTTTAACGTATGTGACAGGTGTTTGAATGCATAGGAACTTGCTTACCTGCTTTTGTCGAATCAAGTAGGTTCGAGAGTCTAGAAACAAAAGACAATTTATTTTATTTGAATCTAAGTTGCCGGAACAGTTTATTTGTTTTAGAAATATCGTTGTCTGTAATAACTTAATTTGCTCGATGGGTTATGGTATGGGACATAATATTAACTATCTGGTAATGTTGTTGTTATGGAATTTCTCTTGAACAATCTGTTTTGCTCAGTGCCGTGCCCTGATGTTTCCGCCATCGGTTGGGGTGTTACATATTGGTATCAGAGCCATAACTATAGGGAATTAGGTAAGACTCGACCAAGTCTGGGTCAATGTCTTAGGAACGACCTAGTCTATAGTCTAAGTACCAACAAACCGACTTGTGCATGCCCAGTAGTGGTTTCGTACGAGCTTACTCGCTATTTGTCGCTTGAACTCGTTGTACACTACACACTTGCGTGAACATCGCATACCACATTTCTGCGCAAGATCAGCCTTTCCTAAGGCTGATTACACACACAAATGAATGATCTGGTTAAGATTAGGTGTGAAAACCGCAAACTCTCGACCAGATTACTCGTTCGAATTGCTATTTTTACTATAAACAAGAGAAATTGCGTCGAATTAGGGGTGAAATCCATACTTCGAAGCGAATTTCCTTATCTACCTTGTGATTTCATCACCAAGGAATGTAGTCACAAAGTTAGGGGTGAAACCCGAACCGTGATGACTCATTCCACTCTCTAAAGTGGTTTTACAAAACTCTCACCAAAGTCTCGACGGACTCCAACGACTAGAGGTCACACTGTAACTGGAAGGATGCATGTCGATCGCTCGAATAAAAGCGAGAGCACAGTCCCAAAGGCCAAAGTATGCACTTACAAGTCCTTGTGAATAGTCGAATCACCTTGGGTTGTCAACGTCTATCTAGCCGGGACAATCTACCCTCTATTTTATGTGTTACGATTCTGGAATTACCGCCGCTAACTCTGTGATGTATCGATTTATTGTAAATTTTACGAGTTTATGAGTTTTGATTTTGGTGATTTATTCGCTTTTCGGTATTCACTTTGATCAACACGCACCACTCGCACTTCACATCTATATCAATACGCTAACAAATCGTTACTGCCAATGGAAAAATTGCGTGCTATACTACTCGCTATGCTACTTGCTGTGAACTCGCAATCGCCGTACTTAATCGCTAAACATGTTGTGAAGGATAGTGAATACGTGCAACATATAGAATGGTTTCTGTGTTCTGACTACCTTATGAGCTTCTGTGCCTTATGTGCTTACGTGTTTCTGTGCCCTACGTGATTACGTGCCTATGTGTTTATGTGCTTACGTGATTCTGTGAACGTGTTCCAGAGCTTTATGGTAAATCGCTAGACTATGCTAGGAATGATCGAAATTGAGTTTGGATCCTGTGACGATGTCTGTTGCAGACAATGTCGTCATCTGGATCACTTCGCTCCCGTGCTGCTAAACGCAAGCAGGCTGACAAGCGACTCGCTTCTCTCGTCGTGAGCCAGATTGTGAAAGTTATTCCGCAGATCGTTAGTGAGTTGAACGAAAATGCAAGCAAGTCTTCTGAAGAGTCTCGGAACGATTCTCCTAAAGCTGCCTTTAGCTTTAAGCAGTTCAAGGCCTACGGACCGAAAGCATTTACTGGTGAAGATGGGCCCACGGCCATGTTCCAATGGTTTGATTCGATCGAAGTCACCCTGCACCAGAGTGGCTGTCCTGATGATCTCCGCACTCTGAACACAACTGGCGTCTTCCAATCCCGAGCTCTAGATTGGTAGACGGCTGAGAGAAACAAAATCGGAAATGATGCAGCTTACGGCTTAACGTGGGACGAGTTGAAGGACGTTATGATGGAAGAGTTCTGCCCTCCCCACAAGCGCCAAAAGCTGGAGGATGAATTCTGGCATATCAAGCAGAAGGATGGTGACAACGCTGGTTTGACTGCTCACTTCAAGCAGTTGAGTATTATCAGTTCGGACCAAGTCAAGACTCCCGAGATCACCATCAAAAAGTATATTCGTGCTCTTCCAGATTGTGTGGCTGATTTCGTCCAAGCTGCAAAGACTATGAAATTGAAGAAACCTATCTACTCGTTGCTGAGATCAACGATAAGCGAGTCATGCCTTGTTTCTGGGATAAAGCTTCCAAGAATCTGCATCAAGCTACCACCGCTCAAACCGCTGAAACCGCCACCGCTCCTCAGTCATCCAAGCTCTCGAGACGCAAGAGAAAGAACAACAGCAGTTCCAGCAACAAGAACTGCGCTGTAACCAATACTGCCACACTCCAATCAGTACCTGCTCAGTCTCAACACCGCCAAGTAGCGGCCCCGGTTACCAACGGATCGCCGGCAAAGTGTGCGTATACTGGTCCTCACCCGGTTTGCCCTACTTGTACTTATCACCACCTAATGGGAATCGCTTGCAAATACTTTGTGCATTGCAACATGTACGGTCATTTCACCGCTAACTGCCGTACAGGTTCACGTCAAACCCCAGCTACAACACAAGGTCAAGCTCCTGCTCAACAAGCTCTACTTACTGCTCCTCAAGGCCATCAAGCGGCTCCTGCACCCGCGGTCAATGCTAGAGCTTGCTATGCGTGTGTGATCCCAACCACTTCGCAAACATGTGCCCGAATCGAGTGGTCAGTAAGAGCCACAACAGCAGCAGCCCTAGCAGCAGCCTCAGCAACAGAAACAACAACAAGCAGCCCGCGGGCGTTCATTCAACATTGACGCCCGTCAAGCTCAAGCCGACAACAATGTGGTCAATGGTACGTTCCTTGTGAATGGTATATATGCTACATGTTTATTTGATACTTGAGCAGATAACTGTTTTGTATCGTTCGAATTTGAAAAGCTCCTAAATCGTAAGCGCGCCCAACTCTCCACGACGTTCGATGTCGAAGTTGCCACTGGAAAAACCATCACCGTCAGTTCTGTTCTACGTGACTGTACCCTCAACCTCAACGGTCATGTTTTCCTGATTAATCTCATCCCGTTGCAACTCGGTAGCTTCGATATCATAGTAGGTATGGATTTCCTTCGAGAAAATCATGCTGAAATTGTTTGTTTCAAAAAGATGATCCGTTTCTTGCTCGCTAATGGTGATCAATTGTGTGTATACGGTGAACTCGCGTCGAAGAAACTCCAACTCATGTCGTGTGTCCAGGCTAGCAAGTATCTCCACAAGGAATACCAAGCTTTCTTGGCACACATAGTAGTAGCGGAGAAAAAGGAAGTTAAGGAAATAGACCAGGTACCTGTTGTTCGTGAATTTCCCAATGTTTTCCCCGATGTTCAACCTGGTTTACCATCCGCTCGTGATAACAATTTCCGAATCGACCTCATTTCTGGAGCAAACCCTGTTGCTAAAGCGCCCTATTCGCCCTAGCACCTCTCCATGGGGCGCGCCTGTCCTTTTCGTCAAAAAGAAGGATGGTTCGTTCAGGATGTGTATCGATTATAGGGAATTGAGTAAGCTGACCATCAAAAATCGCTATCCCTTGCCTCGAATCGATGATTTATTTGATCAGCTACAAGGTGCTACATGTTTTTCTAAGATCGATCTACGCTCAGGCTATCACCAGTTACGCATTCAGGAGGAAGACATACCCAAAACTGCCTTTCGAACCCGCTATGGTCATTACGAGTTTGTTGTCATGCCTTTTGGTTTGACCAACGCTCCCGCAATCTTCATGGATCTAATGAATCGAGTGTGCAAACCCTTCCTTGATCGTTTCGTAATCGTATTCATCGATGATATCCTGATTTATTCCAAATCAAAAGCCAAACACTCGCAACATCTACGTTTGGTTCTTGAGTTACTCCAGGGAAACCGTCTCTATGCCAAGTTCTCCAAGTGCGAATTTTGGCTAGAGGAGGTCCAATTCTTGGGTCACATTGTCAATAGTCAAGGTATCCACATTGACCCCGTGAAGATCGAAGCTACTAAGAGTTGGGTTACACCCAAGAATCTGTCTGAAGTCCGCTCTTTTCTCGGACTGGCAGGCTATTATCACCGTTTTATTGAAGGTTTCTCCAAGATCGCTCTGCCGCTAACCTCTCTTACGCATAAGGATAAGCCTTTTGTTTGGGGAACTAAACAGGATGAAGCCTTTCAAACTCTCAAAGCTATGCTTTGCAATGCTCCCGTGCTTTCATTGCTCGACGAAAAGACAACTTTGTAGTTTACAGAGATGCCTCAAATCTTGGTCTGGGTTGTGTTCTTATGCAACAAGACAAGGTCATCGCGTACGCTTCTCGATAGCTCAAGATCCACGAGAAGAACTATATCACACATGACCTCAAGCTTGGCGCAGTTGTTTTTGCGTTAAAGATCTGGCGACACTACCTTTATGGTACCAAGTGTACGATCTTCACCGATCATAGGAGCCTACAACATATGTTTGACCAGAAGGAACTGAAGTTGTGTCAACGCCGGTGGGTAGAACTGCTCAACGATTACGATTGTGAGATCCGTTACCATCCAGGCAAAGCAAACGTCATTGCCGATGCTCTTAGCTGACGAAGCTATCTTCTTAGCATTCGTAATTCCCAAGCCTAGTTTCATCTCGAAACTCTCATCCGTGACGCCCAACATGCTTGTTTTACCAATGAACTTTGAAGAAGGAAAGGATTCTAAACAATGGCGCTCAACTCGAGAATAAGTCGACTGGTATTTTTCACTATTTGGACCGAATTTGGATTCCCAAGCGTACTAATTTACGACAACTGCTGATGGACGAAACCCACAAATCCCGGTATTCTATTCATCCCGGTGCTGATAAAATGTACCAGGACATGCGCTACACGTACCGGTGGTCGGGCATGAAGAAGGATATAGCTATCTATGTTTCGAAATGCCTGACCTGTTCCAAGGTTAAGGCGGAGCATCAAAGACCCTCTGGCTTGCTCGTTTAACCCGAGATCCCTGTGTGGAAATGGGAGAGCATAGCTATGGACTTCATAACAAAACTTCCACGCACAACATCAGGTTATGATAGCATTTGGGTTGTGGTTGATAGTTTAACCAAGTCAGCTCACTTCCTGCTGATACGAGAAGACTTTAAGGTAGAAAAATTAGCTCGAATCTACACCAAGGGACGCCTCGTGACATCATCTCTGACCGCGAAGCTCGGTTTACCTCACGCCTTTGGGAAACGTTCCAATCTGCTCTTGGTACTACTCTTAATCTAAGTACTGCTTTCTATCCCCAAACCGACGGTCAGACTAAAAGAACGATTCGCACCCTTGAAGACATGCTCCGTTCGTGTGTCATAGATTTCGGTGGTAATTGGGACACACACTTACCTTTGGTTGAATTCTCGTACAACAACAGTTATCATTCTAGCATACAAATGGCACCTTTCGACGCTTTATACGGAAGAAAATGTCAATCGCCTATTGTGTGGCACGAGATCGGAGACGCACAAATTACCGGTCCTGAGCTGTTGCAAGAAATGACTGACAAGATCCTCCAAATTCGAGACACTCTATTGAAAGCTAGGAGCCGACAGAAAAGTTACGCTGATAAACGCCGCAAGCCCCTTGAATTTGACGTTGGCGATCACGTACTCCTAAAGGTTACACCTTGGAAGGGTTGATCAGATTCGGCAACAAAGGAAAGCTCGCGCCTCGATATGTTGGACACTTTAAGATTCTGGAAAGGATTGGAAAAGTGGCCTACAGTCTCGAACTACCAGAAGAACTGAGTAACGTCCACCCAACTTTCCACGTTTCGAACCTCAGAAAGTGCCTGGCCGACCAGGAATTACGTGTCCCTCTTGAGGATTTACAAGTGGACGAAACATTACACTTCGTGGAAAAGCGTGTCGAGATCGTGGGACGAGAAACCAAGGTGCTCTGACGCTCACGCATTCCCATTGTGAAGGTTCGTTGGGAAGGCAAACATGGTGCCGAGTTTACCTAGGAACTCGAAAGCAACATGAAGGCGAAGTACCCGCAACTGTTTGTTACGCCTACTTCTTAAATTTCGGGATGAAATTTCCTAATGTAGGGGAAGCTGTAACAACCCGCTTTTCAAAAGTCAAAGTCAAAGTCAAGATTGAAGTCAAAGGAAGAAAAGATTGCTAATTGCGATATGTCACTCCTTGCTCCACTATCGTTTGACTGCCACCCGATCAGACTGCCACCCTATCGGACAGCCATCCGATCGTTGACCTGCTCGACCCTTGTGTCTTTCCTTTTTGGGAAACCCTATAAATACCCACCTGTCACATCATTTGCGATGTGACAGCTCCTCACTTGAACCAGCCGCACTCCAGCTCTCTTTCCTCTCGATTTCTCGCAATTCTTGTAAGTTTCCAACCTAAATCTTGTACTTCTATGATCTACACGCACTTCTTCATCTTTCTCACCTTTGAATCTTAAATTTTAACCGTTAAATCACCGAATTTGAGGTATTCTTGGATGATGTCATCATGGAGTTCTTATGAACTTCAAAGTTTGGCTTAATTCCACAAAGAATAACTCGGATCTGAAGGATTTCCACATGTTTAAACAATGTTTTCGCATAAATATACACATGATTCATGGTTGAAAGAATTGAAAGAAGGTTTTCCAACTTTCTTTCAACTCTTTTACACTCAATGCACTCAAAACCGATAGAATCGGAGCTCGTTCTGATCTTCTACTCATTCTTAGTGAAGTATTAGTTCAAGATCTGACTTCTATCCAAGGGACGACTGATTTCGGGTTAAACATGAACCACCGTCTTGAACAGATAGCTGGTCAGACTAGGGTGATTCCTGTTCGATTGGGTTACTTGGGTCAAGATAGGGTTCCTGTTGTTTAGCACGATGTCAAAACATCTCCAACAAACTGCAAACACTCAAAATAATCGACCGGCCATCCGATCGGGTTACACTTGGTTCCACACTCAGGTTTTCATCTTCAACATTCAAGGCTCTGGACGTTGAACGGAATGTCATCCGATCAGATTGCTATCCGATCGACCGGCTATCCGATCATGTGATGTTTGGAACCTCAATACTTAAACCATTTTCAAGATTGCCATCCGATCTAATTGCTGTCCGATCGAGTGACCGTCCTGCTGTGAACTTGTTCGCAACTGAGAAGCCTCGCCAACCGGATCGCTGTCCGATCGAACCGCCGTCCGATCGACCGATATGAAAGGTATAGATACTTCTCTATTTTAAAAATGCTACAACGAAAACTTCAAAGGACAAACCATCATACACAAACACATCCATCCCAACGAGGTGTCAATCCAAGCGAATGGCCATCCGAACGGATGATCACTCGTCACCATATTTCACTTCCCCGTCTTACGCGCCGCTCATCGTTTATGCTATCGTTCTGATCAGGCTAATCCCACTCTAGCGCTCCCTTCAATCCATTAACTACCATCGCTGTGAGTGTACTCGATCCCTTTTTGCTTTATGCACTTTTGGGTGTTACATACGTTACTTAATCGAAATCACATCGATCACACAACGCAAACACTATTTAAGCGCTAACCTCTAATGCATGTTATACGTGACTTGATGAATGCCTGTTTGTTATGTTTACACATTGATTACTATCTACCTGCCTTAGCAACCATAGTACTACTATAGTTTGGACTCAGCACCTGTCAAGGACGGGGGTTGTTAAGGATATTACTTCACGTGTTCGCAGTGGTGAACATGTGATGCGCACTTGCTACTCGAAGTCAAATCGTAGTCATTGGTATTGATAGGATCTTTGTCGATAACTTGCATGCTTCACATTATACGTTGTACATGCTGGTTATGCGTAAACGATTTCGAACTCTATTATATCTATCAAACTTGTATGCTCACCTTTACACTATGTGTATTGACCTCTATTTTAACGTATGTGATAGGTGTTTGAATGCATAGGATGTTGCTTACCTGCTTTTGTGGAATCAAGTAGGACTGAAAGTCTAGAAACAAAAGACAATTTATTTTATTTGAATCTGAGTTGTCGGAACAGTTTATTTGGTTTAGAGATATCGCTGTCTGTAATAACTTAATTTGCTTGATGGGTTATGGTATGGGCATAATATTAACTATCTGGTAATGTAGTTGTTATGAAATTTCTCTTGAATAGTCTGTTTCGCTCAGTGCCGCGCCCCGATGTTTCCGCCATCGGTTGTGGTGTGACAGTTATAACATAGAATCTAGAGTGATCTAGGATAATGAGATGAGTGTAACACAATAAGGGCATGGTGGATACACTACTGGTACTTCTTATATATAAGTGCTCTTATCATATTACCGTTCGCAACGTTATCCAAAATCACTTGATGATTATGTGTTTTAACAAGACAAAGTACAAGAGAAACAATGAACAAAGTACACTTTTCAATAACATAAAAATTACTTGGTATTAATCATATTGCCATTTACAAAACATTTTGCCACAAGTTTTATTATCAAAACAACGTATTACAATACTAAACTTTTTGTCATGTATTGGCTTCAAAATCTATTTTCATTTAACAACTCTCATATTTCTCAAAGCAATGCAATACCAAGCCTTTTTGCCATTAGTTTGGCCAACAAAACCTATGTCACTCACCAACTTTATTGCTGACATTTTATTTTCACATATGTTTCAGGTGTTAACACGTGCGATGATTATTCAAGTATGCTATACATAAGAATGGACTCAGGCGTCAGACTTCTTTAAATTAAAAACAATTACTTTTATTCTTTGTGTTGTAAAACAATGTTAATATAATGAAACTTTTAGTACCATGTGTTGTGAACAATTTTTAACGTGACTCCCCAACGATTACGTCACGGATTATTTTTACACGGTCAAGGTATTACACCTTACAACATCAGGCAAGGAGGAAGCATCCCCTTTTCACCACGAGTATGGGTAAAACCAACAAGGTAGTGCGTCCCAAGAAACGAATAAGGAGAATCCATCTCTTTATATTCGATACTACAATTGTAAGGAACGAAGATCGAGGCTAGTCAGAAATCTCATTAGTCAAAGACAAAATGTTAAATACAGGATCAATTAATAAGACATAATGAGACAATTCAAGGTCAGTTGCTATCAATAGTGGATGAGTCAAAGGATTACTCGAAATGTTATAGAAGAGAATAACAGAGCTCTAGAACAAAGGAAAGGACCCTGCTGCACTTCCTCTCCAGTAAGTGTCACGTGTCCGCTTATGAACAAGGGAAGGCTCTTGTTCGCCTATAAATACTAAACCAAAGACCTTGAAATACACTTCAAATGCAAGACTTAAACCTCAGACTTGTAGAACATTCGCTACTTTGCTCCACCTTTGTAATTTAGCATACTTCTCGTTTGTAATTTTGTCATACTTTTCCAGTTGTAACATGTCTCCTTCTTTGTACTAATACCACTTAGCCTTGGATCTCCCAAGGTTAAATGATTCATTTTATTAACAATACATACTTTATAACCACTATTTAATCATTATTACAACAAGTGGAGCCCACCATGGAGCACACTTCAACTTAGTCACTTGATGGGTATCTTCTCTTTGATTCTACCCATTGTCTTTGTTGCTTTAAAAGTGGTAAAGAATATTTGGTGAAAACCAACAAGTTCTTGAGGAGGGTTGGCCTCCTCCTTCTTCTAAATATGTTATAGACATGTCTAACATGATGGCCCTCACCCTAAAGGGGTCAAGGAGTATTTTTTTTCCACGTTATAGCGCCTAAT
The DNA here is from genome assembly GCA_030545235.1 of Helianthus tuberosus. NCBI lineage: Eukaryota > Viridiplantae > Streptophyta > Magnoliopsida > Asterales > Asteraceae > Helianthus > Helianthus tuberosus. The sequence goes on from CM060417.1 coordinate 1,040,258, forward strand.
GGGTGAACATGTTCGGGAAGAAAGAATGAAGGGCGTCGTCGTAAGGCTCTCCTATGAAGAAGAACACAACGGTGCTTTGGGAGGTACTTCGCCTTTGATAAATCATCAGATTCAGCAACTAGTCATCTCCACTACAGCCAGTGGCATGTCTAGACACCAAGGGGTAACCCTTGAGTCTGGATCTACACCCATCAGGGGAGTTCTCTCCTAGGGTCCAGCACTTGAGGTACCGGGGAACACCTCAGCTCAACAAGTTCAATTCTTGATGGGACCACAAATTCCATGAGTCACATGCTAGCAGCACAAACATTTCCCTACGCATCTTTTCGACCATATTACCCCTGGCAACATGCAAGGATGTCTCTAACTCCTCCAGGGTACTCATCACCTTTAAATCCTCTCCCTATGAAAGGACACCCCCACATAGACATGGCAAAAAAGCCCAAGCCCGACGGGTACACCCGAAATCCAAAACATACGGGTCATGATACAATTACTTAATTAAGTAATCATTTTAATTTAGTTTAGTATATGTGGTCTTAAATGAAATGTAAGTTATTAATCATATTTTCATTTTTTATAGTCATTAAAATAGTAAATTATACAAATATCAAAGTAAAAAAATGCACATTTGTCCCAACGGGTATTTTTAAGAAATTAACGGGTATACCCGAGGGTATGCCAGATACACAACGGGTAATTACCCGAAAAATACCCGATGGGTAACGGTCTAGGTTTGGAACAAAGAATTACAACCGGGTATGGGCCTGGGATTACCAATACCCGGCGTAAGCCCAGCCCATTGCCATTCCTACCCCCATAAGAGAAGTAGAATAGTTTGTTCTCCAAACGGAAGATGATGAGCTCCTAGATGAGCTGCTGAAGCCTTACAGGCCGAAAGATTCTAACAAGTTCACCAAAAGAGTCGTTGAATTCATAGGAGCGGCACATATATGGTATAATAACATTCCCGAAGAGATCATAAATAGTTTTGAAGATCTAAGCAAGAGCTTTCTCGCCAATTTCATGCAATAAAGGAAATGCATCAAAGATCCGATCTCGTTGCAGTATATCAGACAAAAGGAAGATGACCTCCTAAAAGACTTCATGGAGAGGTACAAAAAAGAAAGCATGTGTATAGTGGAGGCTAACAAGAGAATGAGAGTTGCTGGCTTTGTCCACGAGGTACGTCCAAAGTAGGTATGTGAAGAAATGGGGAAGCATCCCCTAAAAATGATGGGAGAAGCTTTGGAAATGGCTAAATTATTTCTAAAAGGAAAAGAAGCTCTGCAAGCACGAGAAGCCCACCTCAAAGCTAACACCGGTATGAGAGCCACTCCTTTTTTATATCGTTTCAGAAGCTCCTCCTATGATGAGCGAGGAGCCATAAAGTATCAGGAGGGCATACGAGAAACCATATTCAAGGCCTGCAAAGAGGGAAAGGTCTCTTGACATGCCAAAAGGGGTACAATTGGTCCTGTGCTGCAGCTTCTGTATGGCAGAAAACGGTTTTAGGTTACTAGGGAACAGTCACGTCGCGTGTGTGATTACACACGGCCCCGTGTTATTCTTGCGGAAAGTAAAAAAAAATTAGGAAAGAAGAAAAACCTAAAAAATTTTAGAAAAACATAAAAAAGATTAGGCCGCCGGTTTTAAACTTTCTTAAAATCCTAATGTCCCGGGCAACGGTACCAAAAACTTGACGTGAGCGATAGTGTGTATATCTTTATTATATTTTTTAGTACTTTTCACTCAATATTCAATCTTTATATTTATAGAACACGATATTACACTATCACTCTCTACAACACGCTAGGAAAAGTGCACCCATCATTGGCATAGTATAGTGATAGTAAGATACCGAGGTCGTCCAAGGACACAAGAGCTTTTAATACCGGAATATCGGCGACGTCTAATCTAATCAAATTTTTTAGAAAAGATTTTTAATAAGTAAAACAAAGAAATAAAAGAAACAAATAGACAAGATAGAATCACTTGGTTCCGACTCGTGATCTAAATATCCTTTGATGATTTCCGCACTTAGGTTTTTTTAAGAGATTATCTTAGTTAAAGTGGCTTGTCCCTCTTTTGGAGGCAACGCTACCCTCAACCATATTGGTCTGAGTCAGCAGGTATATAGTACCGCAAGGCCGAAATATTGAAAGATAATTAAGTAGGTTATTAATGCAAAATGTAGCATGTCCCTCTTTTAGAGGCAACACTACCTTCAGCCATATTGGTCTGAGCCAGCTGGGATACAGTCCCGCAAGGCCGGTTTAAAGTTTTAATAGTAGTTTATTTATAAGGGATTCAAGTCGTTCTTACTTCCCCCGATTGATGCTATCTGCCTCAAAGGAAGTCCTAATAAGTTTGAATCAAGTCCTCGCATGATCTATACACTGAACGAGGCAAGAACTTTACCCAAACCACCCTTCCAATCCCCTTCCTGGCAGTTAGCGTGCTTTATATAGACTGTAAAGACACGAATGAGTGAATCAATAAAACATGAAGACATGATAGAATAAAGTTCACTTTCAATATAAAAAACTAGATATCAAATGTCATTAATACAAACCCAATTAAAAAGTTAACCAAAGCTTGGAAATCAAAAGTAATACATAAATGACTTGTCTTCACCAAGTGATTTAAGAGATTAGCCAAGCATGGCCTTTGTTTAACAAAAACTCTAACAATCAATCTTGGATCCCGATACTACTACACACACTCTAAAGATGGATGATGGATGAATGTGGTGGATGATTGTGGTATTGTGGTGGTGGAGTGGTGGCAGATGTGAGAGAAGTGGTTTGCCAAGGGATGGATTGCAATTGAACCAAGCACCCCTATTTCTAGATGGAAACATAAGCTTTACATGGTCACGTGCCCTCCTTCTTCTCTGTCTTCATTTAATGAGCTTGTCAATCCGAATTCTTGCACGGCCCCGTGTGTCAACAGCATGGCCTCATGCAATTGTACTTGTGTACTATCCAGGATTTGCATATCTGGAAGTTGACCATGATCCGTGTCCATGTGACACGGCCCCATGTCTCTTGTCCGCTTCTGTTTGTCTTCTTCTTTCTGGAATCTTGACTTTGGCACGACCTTATGCCTTGGTGGCATGGCCCCATGCTTGTCTTCTGATTTGTTGTTTTTGGTCTTGGTGTGAAGCTCGGAGGCTGGTATGATGTATCAACTTTTCTTCTTTTGTATTTATTCTTGTTTTTGCCGTTAATTTGTTCCTTTTGTACATTTAAGCTCTTTTAATCCTGAAAATCAAAAGTATACAACGAAATGCACTTTTTCTAACATTAGTACTAAAAAGTGTTGATTTTACACCTTATTTGATATAATTTATATGTTTCCTTTGGTGCATATCAGTCATACCCCATGCAGACCGCAAGGGGGTCGCTGTCAGAATCTGAATTTCTTTGTAACTTGTGAAATAAGTAAACAAATACATAAGCAATATATAAACTATAACACAAGTAAATAGAAGATAAGTTAGGAATCCATATATCAAAGACTGATTTATATTGAACTCAAATGGTTACGGATACAACAAAATTGATTTTACATAAACTCCCCCTCAGTCGATCACTCATAATTGGTTCAGACAAAAGAAATAAAGTGATACCAGAACTCAAACAAATGATATCTATTTATACAGAGTACAGAACCTCTGTTAGTGATCTACTAACATCATACTGATAGTGACAACTAACAAATCTAATAGAAAAGACTCCATAGATGTTAGCAAACATAAGTGGGAATCTAACATCTGTTCTAACTATGCTAAACACTGATAAAACAAGTATTGTTACGTTAGGAAACATCTGTTTGGGCTATCCTCTGTTGCCTTGATCTAAACATCTATTTGGCAAGACAGATGTTTGGTATTCTTCATCAAACCTTTAGCTTCAGCAGACTTTATTTCTTCTTGAACAGTGGTTCCAAAGCTTTGATCAATGGTTTGCTTGTCTTTAACAGATGCTATGATTTAGGTGTTCAAGATTCACTATCTTTGGGAAGAGTTTTTGTATCATGTTGCTGTTTATTAAGCTTTGATCAGTTGTTTGGAATGTTTTTGTTTTCCAACATCATTTGTTCTATTAGAGGTCCAACTATCTCCCCCTAGCACAGATGATGCCAAAACTCATCCTTATTATATCAACCTTTAGTTCTCTTTAACTCTTCCTTTTTATTTGGCTTTTGAAGTGGTTTGCTCAAATTTTCTGAAGAGTCACCTAGATCCATTTTGAGTGGAAGACTCAGCAAGTCTTTTAGATCAGCAATTTTTAGGCCAAAAAGTCTTTTTACCATGATCTTTTAGACTCATTCATTTGCTTTTTTGATTTATGGACAATTATATTGGTCTTCCACTGTTGAACCTTTTGAGCTTGAAGGCTTTTCTTGGTCATAAGTTATTGGAAGAGATATTATTCAAGTGGGTGAAGAATGGTGGTAAATGGGTGAATTAATAGTGGAAATGTGGGGATTGTTGTGGTAGGTGGTTTTGTGGTGGTAATGGTGAGTGGTAGAGTGGTGGTAGATGGCTATGTGGTGGTTGTTGTGGTGATTTTTATGGGTGAATTTTGAGGGGTTTTTTCATAATCTTTTTGAATGATAAATCTGGATTTTTAGCCCCTTTGTAAGGTGTGGGAGTTTTTGAAGATAGTGAAAGGAATAGACAAGTGATAGTTTTCTTTTAAGTACACCTTTAGGGGTACTTTTGGAAACTTGTAAAGTCTGTTGTGATGAGGGTGTAAGTGTTATTGAGGTGGTGATGGATGTAACCTCTGTTGTCACTTTTTGAGTGGTAACATATGTTTGATATTGAGTATCAGTGATTTGGATGGGGCAGTGGTTTGGATAGTAGTGGCAGATGTTTGACTTACAACAGATGATTGAGGCTTGGCCTGTTGTGCGGGTTGCCTTCTTGTGGAAGCTGTAGCAGATGATGGAGTTGATGAAGGGCCAATGTTATTTCATAGATTTTTTTACGTCTTCTTGAACAGTAACAAGGGTTTTGTTTTCCCTTCTTTCTTTTCTTTGTTCTTTCTCCAGGCAGCTTCTCTATACTTTTTACCCTCAGAAGTGTCAGACCTCTTTTGGGCTTTCCTAACCTTTGAGGAAGCTTTCTCATGCTTTCTTTGTGACACCCGGCTATTCTGAGCTGGTATTGTACTGGTGTGACACGTGTTATGATTATATATAGGCACTAAATTATTAAATATGACATTAATTTGAGGTATTTGAAAATTTAATAAACTCAAAGTTTGTTAAAAAATTACGTTGGCAACAATAAGTTAAACGGTTATCGCGTAAAGAGCGAAATACGAAACGAAAGTCGGTGACTGTCCGGATAACGTTAAAATCCGAAAAAATATTTTGTTATGATTAAAACCCTATTTTTAATCATATCCGTGAAGAAAAATTAGTTAAAACGCTTAAAGTTCTTGTTTTGCGGATTTAAGCGCGTACTACACAATACAGTGCGTATACTGTGAAACGCAGACGACGCAACAGGATTAGGTAAATGAAATATTATTTAGTAATATTTTGGTGAGTTTATTTTTATAAAATACTAAAAATAATTTTAAACGCCTTAAAACGCAGGTAAAGCGCGAAATAAAATACCCGGTAACCATTTAAATACATGTGTAATGCATGTATATGTATATATATGTTATATTAGAGAGAAAAGTGTGTGAGAATGTGAGAGGTGGCCGCTAGTGTGCCCACCACATCACCCAATATTGCCAATTGTTGATCTCTTGTGAAACCTAATCATTTCATCTACACCAACACTTCACTTCACATACATTCCAAGATTCACCTTTTCAAAATCGTTTTCCTTCTCCTTCTTGATACCCTACGGGCTACGGCTGAGAACATCACCAAGAACACCCCACTTCACTCACCCCACTTCACTTTTTCAAACTTGTTTCATAAAAATCATGGCCATTTCAAGCTAGTTTCGGGTTAATTCAAATATCAAAAGTTGATTTCAAGGTGATTCTAGGAGGAACAAGCTTATTTTTCATCAATATTCTTGTCATAAAACCCACTTTGATTCTTGAAAGGTATAATATTTTACTTCTTTTTAAACACATTTGATGATGATGATGAGCATGATTCTCAAATACTTGGATTTTCACTATTCTTTAAATCAAACCCACAAATAATTTTTATAAAAATAAAAATGTGAAGGTATGTGTGTATATATGTGGCCGAAAGTAAGTATGTATGGTTAGTGTTTGAATCTTAAATTTTGATTGAAAAGTAACTTGTAAGGTGTTTGTTTGAATGAACAAGGTTTTGTGTTTATATGTTATAGTTATGAAGGAATGATTTAATCTTGGATTTGATTTGAAATAATGTTGATACGTGGGTATACATGGCCGAAAACCCACATGCATGTATGTTAAAGATTGAGTTTTGATTAAACAATGATTTTGATCTTAAAAGTATGGATGTTTAAATCAAAATGGAACTTTTATGAAAGATGTCATAACAAAGTCTTGTGATTTGAAGCAAATACAAGTAAAATGGAATTTTGGAAATTTATATACATACATGCATATGGCTAAAAATTTGTAATTGTGCATGTGAATTTGTAAGTTGATGCATGTTCTTAAATGTTAGTTTATGATGCATGTATTTGATGATATTTCAATGATTGTTGAATGTGAGTGTGCGTTTCTGTATCGATTTCGTTATCTCGATGATTGCAAAGAACACGTATCACATGCGGAATTCGTGTACGTGTGTGGATCAAACACAAGAATGTAATATAATCTTGATTCTATTGATAATCTTGACAAATACAAGCACCTTAAATCAATCTCCCACAAGTTCTCTCTCAAGCTCTTCAAGTGGGAAAAAGTTCTAAATGTTCAAGCCAAGCTCCCTATTTATAGGATGATCCCATCCGCCCCAAACACCCCTTGTCAATCCGTTCAGATGGACTCCATCCGTCCGGATGGACCATTTTACATACATTTCGTGGAAATGGACCTATATCTAAAGATGTAGACCTAATTAAGCTTAGATTCCTGAACGAAATATGTTCCTCATGTAAATATCTAAAATTCTGAACCATGTGTTGAAAATTTTCCGGCTACGATACGTGATTAACGAAAGTGATAGACATTATTCACTCATAGACTCTCCATTGGATATTACTACAGTCAATCTCGTAGCTTTTTATCTTCTCTTTCTCTATGAGTCTTCACGAAGCTTTGAAAGTATCAGCACCACAAACTCCCCAATGCTCTAACAAGATTCTCTTAATTCTGCGTTCTGAATCCTCAGCTCTTCCTTTCGTTTGACTCTGTCTCCAGGCTCCCCCTTTCTTTAAGCTTCCATGCTTTTAAGGATCCACACCTAGTTCTATCTCTTCAAGCTCCTCCAGGATAGTTACATGGCTCTTCGATTGCAAGCTCCCCCTTCCTTTGAGCTCGTCTTCAAACTCCCCCTTAGGCTCAGCTATCCGGATCGTAATCTGGCTTATCATCTGAAAATCTAACAATTTCAAACCACTTGTAAAATATTTGACAATTTAGGACCAAGATCATCTAACAATTTCAAACCACTTGTAAAATATTTGACAATTTAGGACCAAGATCGTAAACCTAGCTCTAAACAAAAATATTTAACAGTGAAAGCTTTTTTAAGTTTCTAAGATCGATAACCTGGTTCTAAACATAGATGTAACAATATGTAATTTCCCAGAATTACCAAACTCTATATTTGACAATAAAGCATCCAAAATCCTCACAATTAATCATCCAAGTCCAAATTAATGACCTTGGAGATTTCACAAACTATTTTTGAATTTTTCAATTTAAAAACCTCAGGTTTCAAATTAAAGAACATGTTTAATTTTAGAAACATGTTCAACATACTTAGATTTTGAAACTCAGCATTCAGACATCGCTTGTCGAAACTAAAGTAAAAACAAAATCTTTTTGTATTTTATAAAGTTCATACTAAAACACATTCTTTTTGGATTTTTCTAAGTTTTTCAGAGTGTTTTCTAAAATTAAATGCATTAAACAAATATTTACAGACATATTTTTGTTTGAGTTCGTGTTAGAGGATCATATCAGTTTATGACAAATCACTAGCATCGTTGAGCAATAAACACTTTAAGTTCTAAATGATTCACTTAGATTGTAAGTATACTGATCCACTTAAATTTTCACACAAACTTCAATTGATTCAAGATACGAGATTTAGTGTTTTAAGAACTTAACTTATTCGCGTGTCCCACCTCAGAATATACTCCCGTATCAAGATTCCCTAGATTCAATCTTATAGGTGAATATACTATATTGATATTTGAACTCTGGGTTAGTGCAAAACCTTAAGAGCTCAAGTATGAACTACCGTTCAGACAAAGAGATGAAGGCTCGACTTTGAGGTGTGTCCCACTTAGGGATCTTCTTTACAACTGCACTTGATTTATATCTTTTGATATTTTCTAATTTCTTATGCATATGCATATGGAAAGCTTTTAAAGAACGCAAAGTATTATACGAGGTCTAGGCCATTGCTGACTCAAAATCAGAAGACCAAGTATAATACCCCAGATATCAAATAGTATAGAGACCTAGTATCTCAGAATCAGGCAATCTCTCAAACGAGATATCGGAGGTTATCCATATATCCGAGAGATGTTCCCCACGAGATCATCATCATCATCATCATACTCAGTAAATCCCACCAATAGCAAAGCTAAGGTAGGGTCTAAGGAGGGTAAGATGTAGACAGCCTTACCTCTACCCCGTAGGAATAGAGAGGGTGCTTCCAGTGAGACCCCCGGCTCGATAGTAGTTTTGCATCAAGCCTTGGACATAAGGCACAAAACACTCAGCAATTGAGACAACTGCCAATTAGTGCAAGTCTTTCGACTATCAACACCACCACATGATGCATGATTAACCATCCCCTTTTGTAACGTTATTTTCACGAAATTAGTAAAATAACGTTAAAATTAGTGCACTTTCACTTTTACCTCCCCGATCGCCCACACATGTATACATTATATGCGCATACCATAAGCGGGGCGTAAAAACCTACTAAGTGTGTAAAAAGTGAAAGTGCACTTTCACTTTTCCCCACGAGATAAGAAAGTTATTAACATTTAGGTTTATATCTCGAAATCAATCTACTAAGTGTGTAAAAACCTACTGGCATACCACAAGCGGGGCGTAAAAACCTACTAAGTGTGTAAAAAGTGAAAGTGCACTTTCACTTTTCCCCACGAGATAAGAAAGTTATTAACATTTAGGTTTATATCTCGAAATCAATCTACTAAGTGTGTAAAAACCTACTGGCATATCATCAGTGAGACCATTTATCACATTTTGACATTCCATTTCTTTAGCGTACTGTGATTATCTACTGATGTACTATCATTTTCTCTTTTCACAAAACTCTTTTTCATTTTTTCATGTTTTTGGTTTTTTTCAATTTTTCAAATGTTTTTTTTTTTGTATTTTTAATGTTCTTACTCCCCCTAAAATTCAAAACATTTAAATAAAATTTAATAACCGATGTAAATAGCTTCGTCTTGCCATCCATTTTCTGCTTGACATGTTATTGCAGAAAGTACCCCCATGATTTACAACACAATGATTTTTAACAATGTTAAAACCATTTTCAACCACTTGCGAAATTAATCATGTTTGTTCAGCCGTGAGGGTTTCGGCATATTCAATCAACATTTTTTTAAAACGTTTTGATTTTTGACAAATTTAAAACACAAACATATTTTTTCATTTTACAATTTATGACAAAATAAAAACAAATTTTTGGTTTTTAAATTATTCTATTTTTAGGGTTTTTTAATTATGGTTTATTTATATACAAAAACAAACCAACACTCCCTGTTTTTCCATCTCATGGATTCTCCTCCTCACGTGCCATGCTGCTCTTCTCATCGTGTTGACATTCGACTGTCTTTAGGAGCACATGAACATTCAACTAATTCAATTACTTGAACAATGCAACACAGGTCTGTTTGACCTTGGTATTGTCACATAATATGAAATGTTCAGTTTCGGAAAATCTTTGTCATTTTTAACAAAAACTTTTTCGTTCTTATTTTCAACCTTCTTGGTTGAATCGATTTTCCGATTTGCACTCACAGAAGTCGTTTGTTTCTTTGCTACCCAAATTTGACATGTTAAACCATTCCTTTGATAAAACTTTGATTCATTTTGAATGTTTTGTTTTGACAAATCAGCTTTTGGTTTCGAAAATTGTTTTGGTTCAAACTTGGAGGTTTTTGGTTTCCAAGTTTGTTTTGGCTTTAAAGTATCAAATTTTGATTTCCAAATCTGTTTTGGTTCAACTTTGGGTGTCTTCGGCTTCCAAGTTTGTTTTGACTCAAACTTAGTTGACGTTTGTTTCACAACATCGGACTTCTTTTCCTCTTGAACAACATTAACTTTCTTTTTCTCAACATCAACAGGCTTCAGATTCGGACATTTACGACCAACATGTCCAATTTGATCACATTTAAAACATGTTTTCTTTGACACATCTTTGGCATGTTGTTGTTGTTTCTTTTAAGTATAGAACTCTTCATTAGACTGTCGTCTAAATTTAGGTTCTTTCTCTTCTTCTAGACTTGTTCCGTGAACAAAGTTCATCTTTTTTCTGAAAATTTGTCCTTTCAAACCGTTTATTTTGATTTTGTTTCTTTTTATAACCCAACCCAGCCTTTATGTTTTTCTTTTTGTAACCAGGTTTGTTATAAAAGGTTTTCTTGCTCGCTTTTCTGGCATATTTTGCAATTTCAGTTTTCTCAATTTCTACCAGTTTGAACACTTTGTCGATCTTATCCTAAATCACATTTTGAATTGGAAACTCAATATCTGAGAATAATTTGTCCAGTCCAATCATGGTATATGCCAATCCTATTGGATCATCATTCGCACTTTTCTCAAATTTTGAATTTTTCAAATAGTTTTTGTGAAAACTTTCCTCATTTTCATCCTGTGATTCGGACTTACCTTTTTTGGTAGAATCATCTCTCAAAACGTTTTCAACTACCATACTTACCACCTCTGAATCGCCAGCATCATCAGATTTGGTGTAAGTCACATCAATGTTTTCAGGTAATTGGTCAACCATGTTCAGACCTTTTGCCCCCTCTTCATCATCATAGAATGTGTAATTATTCTCCAACGGTGGTGGCACCTGATGATATTCTGAACCAATACCTTTTTTGTTCTTTTCAGAATCCTTGTCATCTGGTGTGATGTTGAAAATACGTTCGAAAATGTATGAAGAAGCTTGATAACTTTGAAGTTTACCAACAACCTTTTCTTTTTCAGCCAATTCTTGTTTAAGTTTAGCAATTTCATTAATATAATGATTAAAAACCTCTTGTTTTTCTTTTTATTTGGCTTCAACAAGTCTTACTGTTTCTAAACATTTTGACAATCGACCGTCCATACTTTTGACTTGTCTCTACAAAGTATCATAAGCTTCTTGTATGTTATTATTTGTAAATTTCATGCGATCATATTATTTCTGTAATTCTTGAATGATGGTATCTTTTTGTAAACATTCATTACAGCTTGCTGAACACATTTTAGTGTCAGCTTTTTAATAATTTGTTTCAAAACTTCTTCATTTTCCAGCATTTCTTTACTTTTTTTTAAAACAGTTTCGATTTTTGTAAACTCAATATCTCTTGATTTTAAGTTTCATCTTTCTTAGTACAGGCTTTGCACGTTTCCATGCATTTCATGGACTGTTCTTCAGTTTTATCAATAGATTGTTTAACATTTACATCATTATTTGACGACTCAGAAGATTCAGGTTGAGTATTTACCTCAGTTTCATCTGGTACCTTTGATGCTTCTGTCGCCTCTTTCTGATCTTCATCAGCCTTCTGCTGGTTCTCATCAGCTTCTCCTGCTGTCTTCTTCAGCTCTTCAACCAGCTTCTCATCATCTTCTTCTTTCTTTTTTTCAACTCCATCACCTTTGGTAGACTCGCGTAAAACACTTAATTTAAACACTTTTATACATATTCGCTTCATAATCATTCTCTAACGACCTCCTCATATAGAACATTTGAAAAGTCGGAAAGACAGCTACTGCTGCATTGAAATCCACATTATAGGGAACAACCAACGGATTACCTTGTGGATCCAAGTAGCATTCTCTTTCAGCATCCCATCTATTTGCTCTTTGTGCTTCCTTAACAGGATCATACAACTTATTAAGTTCATATCGAGCAAACTATCTCTGCCATCTATTATCTACCTCAGCAACCAACACATAATTTTCTCTTGGAATGTATTTATTCCAATTGAATCCTTCATCTTCTTGAGTTACTGCCAAAGCCTGGTTTCTTTCTTTCTATGAACTTCACCAGTCTGCTTTTGATTCTTCTTTGGTGACTCATTGATGTGATGGTAAATTGCTTTCTGGTAGTAATCATCTCAGAATGGATTCACAGCTTCATCTATTTGCCTGTTTGTGCACTCTCTCTTGAAGAGCCCTTTTTGTTTGCACTTGAAACAGGTAACCTTCGATTTATCAAACCCCAACTTCATATCAGTAGCTCCAAGACATGATCATCCTATAATCTCCATAAACCGTTGTGCTCTCCTCATAACGCTAGCCATGCACCATCTTATATCGATCAGCTCCATCTCCTCTGGATCGATCTAGTCATAATCTTCTTTCGTCATATTCGGGTTTCCAACCTTACCCGCTACCAGACTTTCATATGACTCTAGAATTGATGCTAGAAACACCATCTGTTGCTTGGTTGCTTCTGCATTCAGGCTTTGAGAGTTTTTCAGGTCTATGGCGATATTGCATTGAACTATGTTCGGATTTGACTGATTTGACGCAGAAGATGAATGATAACCCGAATCATATTTTGGAAGATTGTTTTGTGATGAATGGTTTGAACTTCCAGCACTAAATGCCGTCTTTGGTGGTTGATTATTCATCAGCATGCTTCTTCAATAGTATAAATCTACATTTTGCTGATAATTTGCATTGGCTGTTTTGCTATGTTTTTGAATTTCAAGTTCGTGGCCTTCATGCTTCTTGATTAACCAATCAAGATTCAACATTTTAGTATCATTGCCTGTTGGACTATGTATGCCCAAGACACATATTAAATTAATGTGGCTAGTACGTTATGATCCAAGTCGAGTCATACCCAATAACAAGCTAGACAAACACTTATAATATTTATTTATGATATGATCAAACAAATAAATATTAACACTTATAATATTTGGAAATTGGTTTTCTAAATAATTGCACTTGAGAAACTAATAAATTATATGGATAATTTATTTTTGAGAGAATATTTTATTGTGTTATTTAATGGTTAAATAACATTTTAAAATGTTGTGATGTGTTGCATAAGTCTTGTAACATATTGTGTTATATTTATAAAAGTTATAAATAACTACAAGACTAATATAAATGAAGATTTTGAAATTAATGGTGGGATAAGCATTTAATGGCCAGCCCATTTATGGCTTCCCAAGGTGGGTTTCCACCACTTAAAATGCATGCAATACATCTTTACCAAGAGACATTAAATGCTGATTCTCTCTCCTACTTTCTCTTACCTATTTAAAGTTGCAAAGCTCCATAAACTTGTCTAATAATTAATTCAGCCAAGAGAAGTTTTCCAAGGAGTTTTTAACTTTAAATATGAGAGATAAACTTGAAAGAAAAACACTAGAGAATTCTCTCTAGGATTTTCGGCCATGGGGTGATTATCCACGTTTTCAAGTTTGAAAAATCAAGTGCAAGAACTCCATAATCTTCTCAATAATTATCGGCCATGGTGGTAGAATAGAGGGATTTTTCAAGTGAGTTCATGAGTGTAAAATCCTAGCTAAACTTAAAGTGTTTGTTGGAAGGCTTGGGGTATACATGCTTGAGGTATTCTACACTTGAAGACTACCATTCAAGAAGCATCATCTTCTTCATATCTTTTACTCCTTGGAAGGTAGTATTCTTGAAACACTATATGGTTGTGTTTTATTTTTGATAGCATGCATGTTCATATATGGATCCGGGGATTGGGTTTTACATATTAAAAGAGTTTTATATCTTGTAATTAACATGTTTTAAATAATCTTTCCGCTGCATTTTTATTTTAAAAGGATAAATTAACTTTGATAAACATGTGAAAAAACCCAACAATGGCATCTAGAGCCGCTTATATGAGTGCATACTTCATAGGATATGAAATTTTCGGGTTTCGGGTTTGGTTAAACCCTATGGCCGAAATTTTTCATCATGATTCTCCTTTTGTTTTTCCAGATTATTTTCTTACATGCATAAAAATATCTTGAAAAATTATGGCATTTGGATGATTGTTTTGTTTGGACAAAAACCCACTTTTTCGGTTTTTCATTCTTGGCCGAAAAATGTAGGTTGTAAAAAGGGAACCATTTTTGCTTCTTGAATTTTATATATATGTGGATATATATATTTTGGCGTACATAACCTAGCCATGACCTTGTGTGAATATGTTGAAAGTTTGTGTTTGTGATTTATATTTAATTATTTCAAAGGGTTGTAATAATTATTTATCTTTGTTCTTCCATTTGTAAAATATGTAATTTATTTATTTTCATTTGGTATGTAAATAAATAGATTAGGTGCATTTTATTTTACTAGAAGAAATGTATTAGGATATATATTTTTTTTTGTAAAAGAAGATGCACACAAAATTCGTTTTGGTTTTGGCCAATTTCTGGCCTAAAGAACTTCATAGTTCTTAACGGGATTTTAGCCCAATAACGAAAACAAATTTTCGGAGTCCAAAAGAATTTGGAGCTGAATTTAAAGACATTTTAGAAGCCCAAAGAATGTGAAGAAATCACGACACATTATTTGTGTCAATTTTCACCCTTTAGGAAGGACCTTTTGGCACACTTGTTTCGGCTAACAAATGTTGTCAAAAATAGTTGGCTATGGTTATGCACCTATTGTTATGTATTTTGTGCTTGTGTGGTTGATTATTTTATTGTTTTGATGATATTTGTAACAACTGTGCTTGTAATCACTATGAACAGTTCTGTTATCAATAAAACAATGTTATTTGATCCCAATGTTTGTTTTGTTATGTTATACATTTTTCATGTTTTGACTTTTATGTAATTTCAAACTCTACATCGCTTTCTGGAGAGTTATACGCAAACTAGTGCGTAAACGTACTCAGTTTAATGCGAGAAATACTCCGGAACATCAACATATACTCAACATACCTTAAATAACCTTTACATAACTTAGAAATAAGTTTTGAAGGCTTTGGTATGGCAAAAACAAGTTAATTCGCTTACAGGGACTAAATATGACAAACTGCGAAAGTATGTCAATTTGAACTGTAACGAACATTCCGAAACATAACCATAAGTTAAACACACCTTAAATATCCTTTACATAGCTTAGAAATAGGCTTTGAGGGGTTTGGTGTGCTAAAATAAACTTTTGGAACATTCAGGGACTAAAAGTGTCAAAAAGTGCACAAGTTTGCATTTTCGCGCATAACTTACGTTCTGAATACATCTGGACATCCAAAAATTTATGGAAGCATGACTACATTATATTTTAGGGTTCGCCTTAAGAAAAATCCATTCGTTTCGTCGTTTGGTTCGTTTTTCGCGCTTATGCGCATACCGTCGTAATTAAGCGAACATCGCGATCGTACGACCAAACGAACCGACATCCGAGATATTTTTGAGCATGTTTCATGTTTCCTATACTTTAACATCCTTGTGAAGCTTAAAAATGGGCTTGACGGGTGTTAGAAGTGCCAAAACACGACGATACGCGCACAGGAACCAAAACTGCAAAACTGCTAAAATAATAAAAAAAAAATATATATAAAAAAATGCATAAACTCATTTATTCAGCCCTTAACACCTCCCAAAGGCCAAATGACACTTGTTAAACTCCTATGGTGTCCATTTTTAGCCACCACAACTTTGTGACAAGTGTACGGGCTAGATCTTTTCCCCTTTTCCAAGAAACAATCTCAACGGTTCACCAAAAACTATATATACCCCATGCCTTTCATTGTTTTTAAGCACTAGAATCTTATTAGTTGTGTTCTAAGTTGAAACCTTGTTTCATACCTGAACTATACTGATCTAGATTAGCATTCGGGGACCCTTCGTAAGTATTCTTTCGTTCTTTTCCTTATTTTTACTGCTTTTCGAGTCAGAAAGTCAAACTTTGTTTGACTTTCAGCGTTGACCAGTGATGGTCAATGCGAAGTTCGTTAGAACTTCGCAACGTGATTGTAATCACGATGGTCATAGTCCCTTGGGACTATGCCTACTGATTACCACGTTGTCTAGGGTCGTAGGGTAGGCGATCTAATAAATCGCCTATACCTTCGAACCCGACCCAGTTTGGTCGATCATTAGGATCCGACCAAATACATTGGGTGACCATAGTGTAGGGAATAACCTTCCGAGGTTATACCCTATGGTCACATCGTTTAAGTAGTTGTATGATAGGTAGTTTATATGCCTTAGGTAAATTACCAGAATACCCTTTTCATACATAATTGGTAATTTAGCATATGTAACCTAAACTTTTGTCACGTAACTGATTTTGTAACATGTTTAGGCATATAATACTTGTCATAGGACTAGTTAGGCGGTCCGAACGCGTTTCACGCGCACGACACGTTAAAGTAGCATAAGCTTCCTAAACGGGTCGTAATGGGTCGTAAACAATTATGTTAAGTTTCATTTAGCATGTAAGCTTTGTTAAACCATATCACGTGAGTTCCGACACTCATTTGGTTTACAAATCCTAATGCTACCCAGTCTTCCGAGATAGGTCCGGTTTATTAACATAGTTACCTATACTAGGTGCCGTTTGATTCCGAGATCTCTTGCATTGCTTGGTGGTTATCTTTATACAACTGAGCAATCTCAAGTGAGTACATAGAACCCCTCTTTTACTGTTTTCCAAACTGTTTTGGGGTGGAACACATGTGCCTACTTGTTACATTCATGCTTTTCCTGTTTTCACATCATATATCGGCTATGTTTGTTAGTACATTATAGTACATGATTTACATTTGACATATTATTCAATACATTTGACAATTGGTTTAAACATAGACTTCTTACATTGGTTGGTTTGGTTTGATTAAGTGATTAAGTAACGATGCGTGTGTAATATGATACAAGCATGGTGGATACGCCGCTGGTACTTCCTATATATAAGTGTTTGTATGGTATTACATGTCGTAACGTTATTTGAATCATTTCAGTTTGAGGCATAGAACATTTTATACAAATAACATACTTTTAACAAGACATTGATTTACAAACAACTTATCTTATACAAACACATTTTTACATGGTTATTTATTTAACCTGACATTTACTTATACATATCATCTGATCTTATTGTTTTCAAATGATTTACAAGACAAAGCAAATTACAAGGTTCATGACTAAACATTTTTCTTAAACATAAGTCATGAATCCTATTTTCACAAACCTATGTATCTCACAGGCATTTTTATGCTGACGTACCTATTTTCACATGTGTTTTCAGGTGCTTTTCCATAGGATGTTGATCATGATACTAGGGCGGACCTGTGCCTTAGAGACTTTAAAAGAAGATAGACTATGTTTAATTATGTGCTGAACTCGTTAATTTCCTGTTTGAAACAATGTAACACCCTTGTTTAATAAATAAAATACACTTTGTTTGCCATGGATTTGAAACAATTAATTCTGTCGCAACACGCCCCGATGTTTCCGCCGCGATTTGTTGTTTTACGCGGTCGGGGTGTGACAGAAGAGTTGGTATCAGAGCCAATGGTTATAGGGAATTAGGTTATTAGTAATGCTTTGACCTAGACTATAACTTTTCTAGGAACCTAACACAAGTTATCTTGTGTTTAGATCTTAAAACATGCACATCACCTATCCTTAGGTGATTATCAAAACAAGAACCAAATTTTTCCGAAACGATTTTTGAAAAACAATCATTTGTTTTTGGATAATTTATTACAAGGTTTTGAACCCACTTTTGTAAGGTTTTGAACCCTTTCGGTTTAACTAAAATTCTTGGCCTTGTGCCTTCAAATTTTTAAAAATCCCGTCAAGGTTTTGAGTTTTAAATAATGTGAACACGTGCAAACTGGAAGGGTGAATGCCTGTATTCTGGGTTTTCTGTCTAGGCAAGCACTTCGTATACATCTCATCAGACGCGAGACCAGTTGTGCTTACCTAGGAATTCTTGGGATGAGTGTTCACTTATAGGCGAGCATGTCTTCATTATACATTATTTTTGACCCATTTACTTTGATTAGTCACTGTGAGTCGTTTGTTTGCTTTGTGATACGGACGAATGACCACCATCTATGCTGTTTGCAATTCTTGTTTTTATCATCTCATTCTTTTCAACCAATCATCTCACTCGTTTCTTTTCATGTTTTCCTCTTTTAGAATGCCTCCTCGACGCGAGAATCAGATAGCTACTGCCGAGCTGGCAGAAATTATTGCGCAGCAGATGGCTGCTCAGTTTCCAAATCTCTTTGCTCAATGGAACCAGGCCAACAACAACAACAATGGTCCGTGCAAATACAAGGATTTTAACCAGGCTAAACCACTCAAGTTTAGTGGTTCTGAGGGAGCGACTGGGCTTCTTCAGTGGTTCGAGAGCATAGAGAATACTTTTCGCCATGTGCAGTGTCCGGATAATCGCAAGGTCGAGTTCTCCTCGAGCGTATTTCAGAAGAGGGCTTTGACATGGTGGAACGGGGTTATGAGAGACCGGGGTGCAGAAGTTGCTCTCGCACAGACATGGGCTGAACTTAGAGCCCTTATGATGAGGGAATTCTGTCCTCGCCATGAACAGCGAGCGTTGGAGAAAGAGTTTGATGTTTTGAAGCAAGATAGTGGTGAGCATAGGGCTTATACCGATCGGTTTGAAGAATTGAGTCTGCTTTGCCCAACAATGGTCACCCCACTCGACAAGGCTATCGAGAGATACATCGATGGCCTACCTGACTCGGTACAAGACATTCTCACTGGTAGTAACCCTGCCACACTTCGTCAGGCGATCGAGTTATCTGCAACATTGACTGAGTCACAGATCCGGAAGAACAAGTTGCACCGAAAGGGTGACAAGGGCAAGAAGCAGTCGGTTGACAAGGAAGATAGCAAGAAAGGTCAAAACTTGAATGGAAAGAACTCTGGTTCTTCGAAGAGGTCAAGGAAGCGTAAGGCTTCCCAAAATTTTGCTATCACTGCCCAAGCTAACCAGGTAGCTCCCAACCAACCCGCACAGTTTCCAGCAAAGAAACCCTATACAGGGAATGCACCTTTGTGCAATAGATGCAACAGTCACCACCAGCCGCAACTTCCATGCCGTTTCTGTACTAACTGTGGGAAATCAGGCCATCTCGCCAATGTTTGTCGATCTGCTCAGAATCCCGCGGTTCAGAACCCGGCTCAACAAGTTGCTCAGCCTCCTGCTCCGCAACAGGGTCAAGCTGCAAGACCACAATACCCACCGGGTGCTTGTTACAATTGTGGGGATCTGACCCACTATAGGAATCGGTGCCCAAGACTAGTCAACCAGAACCAGAACCAGAATCAGGCTCCGGCTAGAGGCCGAGTTTTTAACATGAATGCCCAAGAGGCACAGGCTGACGATAATGTGGTGAACGGTACGTTCTTTATTAATAATCAGCCTGCATCTGTTCTTTTCGATTCCGGTGCCGATAAGAGTTTCGTGTCTTTGTCTTTTGAGCAAATGCTTCGAGTGTCTAGAACGAAACTAGGCAAATCTTTGACAGTAGAGGTTGCTAGTGGTGAACCCATTATTCTTGATTCTGTTCTTCACAACTGCCAGTTGAACCTTAACGACCATCTTTTTCCTATTGACCTCGCGCCTATGCAACTTGGAAGCTTCGACGTTATTGTGGGAATGGATTGGTTATCCAAGCATCACGCAGAGATAGTTTGTTCTAAGAAGATTGTTCGTGTGCCACTTTCGACAGGCGAGATCCTGCAGGTTCAAGGTGAGAAGCCTATCGGTGGTTTCAAACTCATG
Organism: Helianthus tuberosus; assembly: GCA_030545235.1. Taxonomy (NCBI): domain Eukaryota; kingdom Viridiplantae; phylum Streptophyta; class Magnoliopsida; order Asterales; family Asteraceae; genus Helianthus; species Helianthus tuberosus. The sequence goes on from CM060417.1 coordinate 1,060,357, forward strand.
TCTTGTTTTAAAGCTCGGAAGTATCTGCAGAAGAACTATGTGGCTTTCTTAGCACATGTTACAGAAGATAAAGGCAAGGGTAAGTCTATTTCAGATATTCCTGTCGTTCGGGATTATTCTGAAGTGTTCCCTGAAGATTTACCTGGTCTACCTCCAGCACGCCAAGTCGAGTTTCGCATTGATCTCGTACCTGGTGCAAACCCCATTGCCAGAGCTCCATATCGTCTTGCACCGTCTGAGATGCAAGAGTTGTCTAAACAGCTTCAGGAGCTCTCTGACAAAGGTTTTATACGTCCTAGTTTTTCACCGTGGGGTGCTCCCATTCTTTTTGTCAAGAAGAAGGATGGATCCTTTAGGATGTGTATCGATTATCGTGAGCTTAACAAGCTTACCATCAAAAATCGATATCCTCTACCTCGCATAGACGACCTCTTTGATCAGCTACAAGGCGCTTCTTATTTTTCGAAGATCGATCTGCGTTCCGGGTATCATCAACTTCGGGTGCAAGAAGAAGACATTTCGAAGACAGCATTCCGTACTCGTTATGGACATTACGAGTTCACAGTCATGCCATTCGGTTTGACTAATGCTCCTGCTGTTTTCATGGACTTAATGAATAGGGTCTGCAAACCTTATTTGGATCAGTTCGTCATTGTTTTTATTGACGACATCTTGATTTACTCTAAGACGCGAGCTGATCACGAGCAGCATCTTCGTCTTACTCTGGAACTTCTGAAGAAAGAGCAACTTTTCGCCAAATTCTCCAAGTGCGAATTTTGGCTTAAAGAAGTTCAATTTTTGGGACACATTATCAACGAACGAGGTGTTCATGTAGATCCCTCCAAGATCAGTGCGATTAAGGATTGGGATACGCCTACTACTCCTACTGAAGTTCGTTCATTTCTTGGTCTAGCGGGTTATTATCGCCGCTTCATTGAAAACTTCTCTAAGATTGCAGTTCCTCTAACTGCTCTAACTCAGAAGAAAATGCCCTTTTACTGGGGATTCAGACAAGAGGAAGCTTTTCAACACCTGAAGCAGAAGCTTTGCGATGCACCTGTCCTATCATTGCCTGAGGGTGATGATGATTTTGTTGTGTATTGTGATGCATCGAAATTGGGTCTTGGCTGTGTTCTTATGCAAAGGAACAAAGTCATAGCCTATGCATCAAGACAATTGAAGATACATGAGAAGAACTACACCACTCACGATCTTGAGTTGGGTGCAGTTGTCTTTGCTCTCAAAATCTGGAGACACTATTTGTACGGTACAAAATGTGTGGTTTTCACTGACCACAAAAGTCTTCAGCATATCTTCAACCAGAAAGAACTCAACATGAGACAGCGACGTTGGGTTGAGCTTTTAAACGACTATGACTGCGAAATTCGCTACCATCCTGGTAAGGCGAATGTCGTAGCTGATGCATTGAGTCGCAAGGAACGTACTAAGCTTCATTGTGTACGTGTTCAATCTGTTATTCAAGCTCGATCCGATATTCAAGCCCACATTTCTCTAGCTCAACAATCCTGTGTTTCACAAGGTTTAATGGATAAGGAATTTCCCTATCACATAACACCTGCTCTGGAACTGAAGGACAATGGGTCATATTACTTCATGGACCGTTTGTGGGTCCCAAGCCAGGATGATCTTCGTGCCTTGCTTATGGATGAAGCCCACAAGTCTCGTTATTCTATTCATCCGGGCTCAGATAAAATGTATAAGGACCTTCGTGCACACTATTGGTGGCCTGGTATGAAGAAAGACATTGCCTTATACGTATCCAAATGCCTTACTTGTCTAAAGGTTAAGGCTGAACATCAGCGTCCTTCTGGTTTATTGGAGCAACCAGAGATCCCAGTTTGGAAATGGGAAAACATTACTATGGATCTCATTACCAAACTCCCGCGCACAAAGAAAGGTCATGATGCCATCTGGGTAGTCGTTGATCGTCTTACAAAGTCAGCACATTTCTTGCCAATCCGCGAGGATTTTCCTACTGACAGACTTGCTCAAATCTATGTAGATGAAATTGTGGCTCGACATGGTGTTCCTTTGAACATCATTTCTGACAGAGATGCTCGTTTCACTTCTCATTTTTGGAGAACCATGCAATCTGCCATGGGGACCCAACTTAATCTGAGCACAGCTTATCATCCGCAAACGGATGGTCAATCTGAGAGAACAATCCAGACTCTGGAGGATATGCTAAGAGCTTGTGTGATCGATTTTGGTGGTAGCTGGGATTCACATCTTAAATTGATTGAATTCTCCTACAACAACAGTTATCACACTAGCATCAAAATGGCTCCTTTCGAAGCTCTCTATGGTCGAAAATGTCGTTCACCAGTCTGCTGGAATGAGATTGGCGAGGCTCAACTTACTGGACCTGCCCTCATTTTAGAGACAACTGACAAGGTCAAGAAAGTTCGTGATAACCTTCAGGCAGCTAGAAACCGTCAGAAGATTTACGCGGACCCAAAACGCAAAGCCTTGGAATTTCAAGTCGGTGATCGAGTATTACTTAAGGTCTCACCTTGGAAAGGTGTGATCAGATTTGGAAAGAAAGGAAAACTTGCACCTAGATACGTTGGACCATTCAAGATCGTCGAAAGAATCGGAAAGGTAGCCTACAGACTCGAGTTACCTCCTGAACTTGGAAATGTTCATCCAACTTTTCACGTGTCCAATCTCAAGAAGTGTACAGCTGAAGAGAACTACTCCATACCGCTTGACGAAATTCGTGTTGGCAAAACACTGAAATTTGTTGAGAAGCCAGTGGAAATCATGGAGCGTGAAGTCAAGTGGCTTAAACGCAAGCGCATTCCTTTGGTCAAAGTTCGCTGGGAAGCTAAACGTGGACCTGAGTTTACTTGGGAACGCGAAGATCAAATGAAGGCGAAATATCCACATCTTTTTCCACAAGTTTCCTCTAAATAAATTTCGGGACGAAATTTCCACAAGTAGGGGAGACTGTAACAACTGTGCTTGTAATCACTATGAACAGTTCTGTTATCAATAAAACAATGTTATTTGATCCCAATGTTTGTTTTGTTATGTTATACATTTTTCATGTTTTGACTTTTATGTAATTTCAAACTCTACATCGCTTTCTGGAGAGTTATACGCAAACTAGTGCGTAAACGTACTCAGTTTAATGCGAGAAATACTCCGGAACATCAAAATATACTCAACATACCTTAAATAACCTTTACATAACTTAGAAATAAGTTTTGAAGGCTTTGGTATGGCAAAAACAAGTTAATTCGCTTACAGGGACTAAATATGACAAACTGCGAAAGTATGTCAATTTGAACTGTAACGAACATTCCGAAACATAACCATAAGTTAAACACACCTTAAATATCCTTTACATAGCTTAGAAATAGGCTTTGAGGGGTTTGGTGTGCTAAAATAAACTTTTGGAACATTCAGGGACTAAAAGTGTCAAAAAGTGCACAAGTTTGCATTTTCGCGCATAACTTATGTTCTGAATACATCTGGACATCCAAAAATTTATGGAAGCATGACTACATTATATTTTAGGGTTCTCCTTAAGAAAAATCCATTCGTTTCGTCGTTTGGTTCGTTTTTCGCGCTTATGCGCATACCGTCGTAATTAAGCGAACATCGCGATCGTACGACCAAACGAACCGACATCCGAGATATTTTTGAGCATGTTTCATGTTTCCTATACTTTAACATCCTTGTGAAGCTTAAAAATGGGCTTGACGGGTGTTAGAAGTGCCAAAACACGACGATACGCGCACAGGAACCAAAACTGCAAAACTGCTAAAATAATAAAAAAAAAATATATATAAAAAAATGCATAAACTCATTTATTCAGCCCTTAACACCTCCCAAAGGCCAAATGACACTTGTTAAACTCCTATGGTGTCCATTTTTAGCCACCACAACTTTGTGACAAGTGTACGGGCTAGATCTTTTCCCCTTTTCCAAGAAACAATCTCAACGGTTCACCAAAAACTATATATACCCCATGCCTTTCATTGTTTTTAAGCACTAGAATCTTATTAGTTGTGTTCTAAGTTGAAACCTTGTTTCATACCTGAACTATACTGATCTAGATTAGCATTCGGGGACCCTTCGTAAGTATTCTTTCGTTCTTTTCCTTATTTTTACTGCTTTTCGAGTCAGAAAGTCAAACTTTGTTTGACTTTCAGCGTTGACCAGTGATGGTCAATGCGAAGTTCGTTAGAACTTCGCAACGTGATTGTAATCACGATGGTCATAGTCCCTTGGGACTATGCCTACTGATTACCACGTTGTCTAGGGTCGTAGGGTAGGCGATCTAATAAATCGCCTATACCTTCGAACCCGACCCAGTTTGGTCGATCATTAGGATCCGACCAAATACATTGGGTGACCATAGTGTAGGGAATAACCTTCCGAGGTTATACCCTATGGTCACATCGTTTAAGTAGTTGTATGATAGGTAGTTTATATGCCTTAGGTAAATTACCAGAATACCCTTTTCATACATAATTGGTAATTTAGCATATGTAACCTAAACTTTTGTCACGTAACTGATTTTGTAACATGTTTAGGCATATAATACTTGTCATAGGACTAGTTAGGCGGTCCGAACGCGTTTCACGCGCACGACACGTTAAAGTAGCATAAGCTTCCTAAACGGGTCGTAATGGGTCGTAAACAATTATGTTAAGTTTCATTTAGCATGTAGGCTTTGTTAAACCATATCACGTGAGTTCCGACACTCATTTGGTTTACAAATCCTAATGCTACCCAGTCTTCCGAGATAGGTCCGGTTTATTAACATAGTTACCTATACTAGGTGCCGTTTGATTCCGAGATCTCTTGCATTGCTTGGTGGTTATCTTTATACAACTGAGCAATCTCAAGTGAGTACATAGAACCCCTCTTTTACTGTTTTCCAAACTGTTTTGGGGTGGAACACATGTGCCTACTTGTTACATTCATGCTTTTCCTGTTTTCACATCATATATCGGCTATGTTTGTTAGTACATTATAGTACATGATTTACATTTGACATATTATTCAATACATTTGACAATTGGTTTAAACATAGACTTCTTACATTGGTTGGTTTGGTTTGATTAAGTGATTAAGTAACGATGCGTGTGTAATATGATACAAGCATGGTGGATACGCCGCTGGTACTTCCTATATATAAGTGTTTGTATGGTATTACATGTCGTAACGTTATTTGAATCATTTCAGTTTGAGACATAGAACATTTTATACAAATAACATACTTTTCACAAGACATTGATTTACAAACAACTTATCTTATACAAACACATTTTTACATGGTTATTTATTTAACCTGACATTTACTTATACATATCATCTGATCTTATTGTTTTCAAATGATTTACAAGACAAAGCAAATTACAAGGTTCATGACTAAACATTTTTCTTAAACATAAGTCATGAATCCTATTTTCACAAACCTATGTATCTCACAGGCATTTTTATGCTGACGTACCTATTTTCACATGTGTTTTCAGGTGCTTTTCCATAGGATGTTGATCATGATACTAGGGCGGACCTGTGCCTTAGAGACTTTAAAAGAAGATAGACTATGTTTAATTATGTGCTGAACTCGTTAATTTCCTGTTTGAAACAATGTAACACCCTTGTTTAATAAATAAAATACACTTTGTTTGCCATGGATTTGAAACAATTAATTCTGTCGCAACACGCCCCGATGTTTCCGCCGCGATTTGTTGTTTTACGCGGTCGGGGTGTGACAATATTTGGATATGCATGCTTAACAAACTAATAATCAACAACAAGCTTAAAATTGGTTCTTAATAAATCATTAAAATTGGTTAATAAAATGTTATTAAAAATTAATGATTTTATAATAAAATGGGTTTTATTAAAAAGAACCTTGAAAATTTGTTTTCACAAAAGTACCAAGGATTTGAATGCATGCAAATATATGGTACATAAAGTTTTCAAAACTAGAATTTTGAAAACTCAAAATCCCTTTTATAAAACAAGTCAAACACCATCCTTTTATACAACACTCGAATCACTTGGAAACTCTTTTGTGGGATAAAGGTCACCTAACCACATTTGAGGGAACTTGTATATTCAAGGTGGGTTTACCATGTTTGTGGGATTAAGGTCACCTAACCACTTATATGTGTAAACTCACACGTGTGTTGTAAGTTGGACGACTTGATTTGGAAACCAAGAACTTGGGGTCACCGAAGCATGGGGAACAAAAGGTGTTGATAGGATTAAACATGCCAACTAAACATAAAGATGTTTAACCGATCCCATATGGCTAGAAGTTGCAAAGGGTTGCAATTGTCAAACGTTGACTACCTTGTTAATTTAAATAGAGGGATAAAGGTCACCTAACTAATATTTAAATGTAACGTTGGATTCTAGATTTTAATTATTAATTGTCTATAAGACATAAAAGGGTATTAATGATTAAAATATAATAATATCGAAAATACTAAAATTGAACCTTGTTAAATTTTGTAGATGGCCGCTAACAATATTACCCAAACCGTCCGTAACCTATCACTAAAAACAATCCTTGAGAAGGATCGTCTCAATCATAACACTTCATGGATTAATATCGAAACTTAAGAATCGTTCTCAAGTAAGAAAAGATATCCTATGTGTTGAACGATCCTAGTCCCGATGAACATCTTATGGAAGATAAGGATGCCTATAACGATTGGACTAAGTATACCGAGGATACTATACAAGCCTCTTGCCTCATGATTAGGAATTATAATTCCCGAGATTCAAAAGGATTTTGAACATCATAGGCATACGACATGATTAACCAATTGTAGGAAATGTTCCTAAGGGTAGAACGCTTTGAAATGGTTCAAGCGCTTCATGCATGTCGAATGGAGGAAACCCAATCGGTCTCATCTTATGTATTTAAGATGAAAAGCCACATTGATCGCCTCAAAAGGCTCAATATGGATAAAAGGGGTTTATCCATTGTAACGATCAATGAGGGTGGCAACTAGAAAGGGCATCACCCCGATACCAAAGCAAATGTTGAAAATGGAAAGAGGCAATTCAAAGGGAAAAGAAAAGAAAGGTTAAAGCGGAACCACCGAAACTAAATCAAAAGAAGCCAAAGGTTGCCACGAACGATCCATACTTTGAGTATGGTGAGATAGGACATTGGAAAAGAATTGTCCAACCTATCTCAAGGAGTAGAAAACTAAGAGGGATGATAGGCAAACCTAAGGTACAATCTTTATAAAACATATTGACCTTAATGCTATTTCTTCAAACACATGGGTATTAGATACCTTAATGTTATTTCTTCAAACACATGGGTAAACAATGACATTTATATTTTGATGAATGACATGTTTTACTTTAAAGCTATGCTTTCAAATGGTATTTATGAATTGGTTCATAATAATACATCATTTGATAGTTAAATGTACCAAGTAATCACCAAGAAACTCAAAATGGATTTGAGTGAGACCTATATTTGGCATTATCGCCTTGGTCATATAATCAGATGTCGCATGTAAACACTTCGAAAGAATGGTCTTTTGGAGACAAATGAAGTTGATTCATTTGATACATGTGAATCTAGTTTACAAGGTAAAATGACTAAGAAACCCTTTAGTGGGAAAGGGCAAAAGATTTATTAGGCATCATACATTCGGATGTATGTGATCCTTTTAAGCTAATGACTAGGAATGGTGAAGGATACTTCATTACTTTTACCGACAACTATAGTAGTTATGGTTATGTGTACTTGCTGAGACACAAAATTGAAGTATTGAAATGTTCAAAGCCTTCAAAAGGTGAAGTACAAAAATCAACTCAATCAAAGTTCTTCGTTCCGATAGAAATGGAATCGAACTCTATTTGGATATGGTTCGATCTATGATGGCTAGGAGCGCATTATCTCTATCATTTTGGGTTACACTTTGCTCTCCGCGGCCCGTACATTCAATGTGGCCCAAACCAAGAAAGTGGATAAGACACCTTTTGAAATATGGCATGGAAAGGCTCCATCATTATCATATTTGAAGGTATGAGGTTGTGAAGCTTTAAGTTGAGCTATACACCTCAAACAATTAGAAGTACGATCCACTAAGTGTATCTTTGTAGGATATCCTAAAGATGGATTAGGATATTAATTCTACGATCCAACAGAGCAAAATTAATTGTTGCTCGAAAGACTGAGTTCTTGGAAGCTAAGTTCCTTGTGGAAGGAATTAGTAGAACAGTGGAACTTGATAAAGATCAAGATCCACAAGCCGATACACGTTTGGTTAAAACTAGCACTCAACAAGAGGTTGTTGAAAAACGATCAAGTGGTTGATCAAAGCACACAAAACGTTCGCAAATCTGGTAGAATTAGTAGTCCACCTGAAAGATATGAATTTTTCATGGATGGGTGCCACGTGTAGATTCGAGTGAACCTACCACATACCATGATCCAATGTCAAAATCTGATTGTGACAAATGGCTTGAAGCCATGAACGTAGAGATGCAATCCATGTATAACAACCAAGTATGGGAATTGGTTGTACTGTCTCTTAACTCCAAAGTAGTTGGAAGTAAGTGGGTTTTCAAGAAGAAAACCGATATGCATGGTAACTTGGATACTTATAAAGCGAGACTTGTAGCAAAAGGTTTCACTCAAACTCAAGGGTTGATTAGATGAGACCTTCTCGCCCGTGGCGATGCTAAAGTCAATTAGGATATTATTTGCCATACCTGCATAATATGATTATGAGATTTAGCAAATGGATGTCAAAGCGGCTTTCCTCAATGGATATCTTGAGGAAGATGTCTATATGGCTCAGGCTGAAAGTTTTGACGATCCAAAACATCCTAACAAAGTATGCAAGTTAAAGAAATTAATCTATGGATTGAAATAAGCATCTAAGAAGTTGAAATCACCGTTTTGATGAAGAAATTAAGAATTTTGGATTCATCAAGAATGGCGATAAAGCTTGTGTACATAAGAAGGCTAGTGGGAGCATTATCACTTTCTTAGTTTCATATGTCGATGACATTCTAGTATTTGGAAATGACATTCCAACCATAGAAGGTGTAAAACCTAGATTAGAAGTTGTTTTTCCATTAAGGATTTTGGTGAAGCCGCCAATATTTTGGGAATAAAGATCTATAGGGATAGATCAAGGCATTTGATAGGTTTAAACTAAAGTGCATACATTGATAAAATCTTGAAATGGTTCAAGATAGAGAACTCTATGCAAGGTTTGGTACCTATTCAAGAGGGGACAATATTGAGTGCGTCTCAATGTCCAAGCTCAAAGGATGAGCAAGAAAGAATGAAAGGAATCCCATATGCGTCAGCTATAGGATCCATTATGTATGTAATGATATGCACTAAACTGGACGCATCATGGGCTTTAAGCATGAAAAGAAGATACCAGAGAAATCCAAGTAATGGTCATTGGATGACTGTTAAGAGCATATTGAAATACCTTAGGAGGACTAAGGATATGTTTCTAATATATGTATCTGGTGAAGAAGAATTCGTTGTAAAAGGTTACATGGATACGAGTTTCCAAACTGATCGAGATGATTCTCGATCACAATCAGGGTAGCATTATCCACTACAAAATCAGAATACATCGCCGCTTCATTGATCGAGATGATGCATGTGGATCTGCCACTTGAATTATTTCTGATCTAGGGGTAGTCCCTACCATTCAGGACCCCTAGAAATCTTTGTGATAATGATGGTGTGATTGCTCAAATCAAGGAACCTCGTGCACATCAAAAGACTAGGAACATTAAGCGGAGTTTCAACTACATAAGGGATGAAGTTGAAAAAGGGAAAAGATATGTATTCGCAAAGTTCACACTGATGAAAATATTGCGGATCCACTCACGAAGCTCCTTGAACGGCCAAAGCATGAGAGGGTCATACTCGTGCCTTAGGACTTCGATATTCTAGTGATTAGATTTGATCTATTTTGTATTTGGATATTGGAACAATTGTTTCTATAACTCTTTATGGTATGTTGAGTTATGTTCCATTTTAGCATGTTTAAATCCATGAATAAGTTTCTTATTCTAAATGTCCATAGTCGATCACACTTGTGGGAACAATTATGAATGTAAGACTATTGTGAACTTGGATAGGTGGATATTCATTAGGTATGAATATAGAGCAAAGTGTTGCTGCCAAAGTTCATAGATATTTGTGGGAAACAAATATTGGACTGACTCACTCTCAAATACTACTGCATGGAATCATTTGTGATTGATCATAAGTAAATTTGAGTAAAGGAGAATATCATAGTATCCTCTGACCTGAGATACATATTAGGTCTTGATATTCACCAAATATTATGCCTTGACTTATTTCTTCGCTGTCAGTAATATGACAGTACATAAGGCTAAGCTCAGGTGTGGTACAAGGTGATTGTGAGAGACGTATGTAGTCAAGAAGGGAATTGTCCCTCTTATTCATTGAGAGTAAGATGTCTAAGGCCTGCTAAATTTAAATCAACAGAGAGTGATCACTCTATGTCTCTGGATTTAACATGACATCTGTAACGAAAGGATAAATGATAGTTTCACCTAAATCACGTTCAAGTAAGGGACTTGAAGGGGATGATGTTATTGAATGGGACATATAGTCATAGGTATTAGGGGTAGTAAACCGTAGTTAGGCGTTATTTACTACTTGCATCAATCTTCTATGTATCTTGTGCAAGTGGGAGATTGTTTGACTCTGTATGCCCAAGACACATATGAAATTGATGTGGCTAGTACGTTATGATCCAAGTCGAGTCATACCCAATAACAAGCTAGACAAACACTTATAATATTTATTTATGATATGATCAAACAAATAAATATTAACACTTATAATATTTGGAAATTGGTTTTCTAAATAATTGCACTTGAGAAACTAATAAATTATATGGATAATTTATTTTTGAGAGAATATTTTATTGTGTTATTTAATGGTTAAATAACATTTTAAAATGTTGTGATGTGTTGCATAAGTCTTGTAACATATTGTGTTACATTTATAAAAGTTATAAATAAATACAAGACTAAATTTAAATGAAGATTTTGAAATTAATGGTGGGAAAAGCATTTAATGGCCAGCCCATTTATGGCTTCCCAAGGTGGGTTTCCACCACTTAAAATGCATGCAATACATCTTTACCAAGAGACATTAAATGCTGATTCTCTCTCCTACTTTCTCTTACTTATATAAAGTTGCAAAGCTCCATAAACTTTTCTAATAATTAATTCAGCCAAGAGAAGTTTTCCAAGGAGTTTTTAACTTTAAATATGAGAGATAAACTTGAAAGAAAAACACTAGAGAATTCTCTCTAGGATTTTAGGCCATGGGGTGATTATCCAAGTTTTCAAGTTTGAAAAATCAAGTGCAAGAACTCCATAATCTTCTCTATAATTTCCGGCCATGGTGGTAGAATAGAGGGATTTTTTAAGTGAGTTCATGAGTGTAAAATCCTAGCTAAACTTAAAGTGTTTGTTGGAAGGCTTGGGGTACACAAGCTTGAGGTATTCTACAATTGAAGACTACCATTCAAGAAGCATCATCTTCTTCATATCTTTTACTCCTTGGAAGGTAGTATTCTTGAAACACTCTATGGTTGTGTTTTATTTTTGATAGCATGCATGTTCATATATGGATCCGGGGATTGGGTTTTACATATTAAAAGAGTTTTATATCTTGTAATTAACATGTTTTAAATAATCTTTCCGCTGCGTTTTTATTTTATAAGGATAAATTAACTTTGATAAACATGTGAAAAAACCCAACATTGCCAATATTATACACAGTTCACGACTCCTCCTCTCATTTGCTTAACTACAATCTTCACGAATAATCACCAACTTGAAACTAATCAATGTAGCTTCTCTGTTTTGGCTTTAACCACATCCGCATTCGGTTTTTGATATATCATTTCAGCACCATCGATCGCACATTTCACCTGCTTGATCTAATTAATGTACAAAAACCTAACCGGCAGTTAATAGAAGCTTCAAATACCCCACTGGTTAACTTCAAATCTGTGATTACCCCCGAAGATCTAAAATCCCGTTTTCCGTGATCACCTTTTAAGCACCTTCAAGAATGATTGATCCGTGTAAACGGTATTCTCCACAATTAGCAAATCTTCATCGGAGAGAAAATCATCTGGTAACGCATTCAGATCTCAGAAACATTCATTCACGATCAGATTCAGATTCACATTCTTCCTCTTCAGTCACGATAACAGAGGTATAGTCTTCTCTGCTAGTTCCGGCAGCAACTTAACCAACAAACATCATCATTCCCCGGCTATTAGTCTGAAAAACAATTCATCTGCTCGAAGATTAACCATTCTGACACTTTAGACTATCACACATATGTGATATCTTATAAGTATCCACAACACAGATGCATCTCCTGATGCTAATCCTGCTGACCGGCTTGACGAAGACCCAGGACACAAACCCTAAGACGTCAATCTGACCCTGATCTATAGATTTTGAACTTCCTATGATCACAAAATCACGAATCCAGATCCTATGCATCTCCAGACAACCCTGAAGTCGGAACCACCCGAATACTGTTGCACTGTCACGAATTTCAAAAATGCTGGAATTTCAATATGAAATTTTTATTCCCCATCATTTTTACAAATTGTGACGTCTTATCACTAAATTCCACCTCAAATTAGGCAATCCAGTTCTCTTTTATCTATAAAAAACTTGACTATACCAAAAATGACCTTTTTGCCCCAAAACTTCATATTTTCATCATTACGGATTTTACGTTACAGCCCATTAATAGTCAGATAACGCAGATGATAACCATTCTGCACCAGTATCATGATTACCCCACTAATTTCCACAATCTATGATCGCCTAATCAAATTAGTTCGCTGAAGCCCCAGACAGTGTCCCCGAACAACCCAGCTTGGTCGCTAAAAACTCGAAAAAAAAATTCAATCACTAAATTTTTTCTGGAGACTCACTTCGCCATTGCGATCAAAAAATGCTTTTTTAGGCATTTTCTCATCCGGACGAATTGAGTAGGTCCATCAGCGCGAATGGGCTGATTTGGAACGAATTGACTTTTAAGACCCAATGTCCATTCGTCCGAATCAATAAGGTCAATCCGTCCAGATGGAGATGTCTATCCGTCCGTATGGAGATGTCCATCCGTCCGGATGTACACATTCGCTCGAACATGTTTGATCATCTCAAGAACATTCCCAATCACATTTTTCGATCCAAAATCATTATTTCTACGAATTTCATGATGAAACTTCATAGGATTGTGCGAAATTCAATCATAAACATAATTATGTCTTTAATTTAAAAATCCATCCATGAATTGACCTTCAATTTGTTGTTTATTCTATGTTTTACGTCAAAACCTCTAAGTAGTCCAAAATTCTTAAGCGTAGGTGATTCAATCAATTGTTAGATCGATTAAATCGGTACCGTAGCTCTGATACCAATTGAGTTTCTAGGATTCGGCAGGTTTGACAGAGTTTTGGTCCCGAGATAACCGGTTGGGTGAAGTATTATTGATGAGAAAGGAGTAGAAGTAGAATCGACACCGAACATGACAATTTAATTTGGTTTCTATTCAATGATTTGAAGTTACACACCCGTGAAACCAGTTAGACAGCATCTCCCCTCAGGGAACCAAAAGCTTGTCCAAATGAGGAACCCCTCATCCCTATATATAGGCATCAGCCCTTCCGTCTGAATGTGCACTTGTCCATCTGTCCGGATGGACTTATAACAATAACAGAACCTATAGGGACGAATGGGCTATTGAACGGATGGACCTATTGTCCATTCATCTGGATGGACTCCATCCGTCCGAATGGACTTTGTTCCATACAAACCTTATCCGTTCTCACACTATTCTACACAATATTCAACACACGCCCTATCTAGTATATTCGCACACTGGCGGACATACTAAATATGCACCAACAGAATGATTGATCAAGAATGAAATATGGATATGTCATATGTCATAATAAATGTAAGAATAAGATTGATTAATCTTGTATAATGATTGTGAAGTAAATGTGCATAAAGTGCTTGTACATAGACTTGTATGATGATTTAATGATCATTAATAAAATGGAATTGTTATGGTATGATAAATATACATACAAATCAGAATATAAACATATAAAATAAATCTATATGGTGTATTTTGAAGTTATAACAATTATAAAATTGGGAGCTTTGCATGTTGTACATGTAGCTTGAAAAGTAGTAATTCGGGTGAAATTTGCATGGGTTTTGTGTTATTCATGAGACTTGCATTATCATGAGTAAAATTATTTTTTTGATCAGTATATAACATGTGTTATGTTAAAATATCAAGTCAATATAATTTGGGATGATTACGGTAAGGTTCGGAACTATGCGTTAAAAACGGTAAAAATCGGCTTTTTAAGTGACTTTTGCAAAATTGTTTTGAATCTTATTATAAACAGATATTTTATGATAAATATAAGTATTTTAACTTATATTAAGTAATTTTGGTGATTGGTTAGTCATACGTGACTTCCGACACCCAAAAACGCTACCGAAACGGTAAAATACGCATATTTCAACGTACGCGAAAACGGAATGTTCAAGAGTGAACTTTGTGTGATATAGATTGATATATGAATATGAGTATGTGTAATGTGATTTTTTAATCGATTTCATGATAATATGAAATGATGCTATGTTTAAGCGTTTATGCGATAGAAACGACAAACTAGATTAGAAATCGCGGTATGTGTGAAAATTTGTGATAAACATGAGAAATATGCTTAAAGTAACTTGATGAGTTATTTGTTATCTATTAAGTGTTTAAGTATGATATATATGTGTGAAATAATGTAATAGGTGAATTACGGTATATATATACCGATATGTCCATACTTATGCATGTATATTACGAAGTGCAAATCGTAGATACATATAGTGAATAAGTAGACATAATAAAGAGTCACCAACAAAATCGTTCAAATAACGAAAATCTTAATATGTATATGTATATATAAATGCCAACATAATTAAAAACAAAGACTTTTCGTAAAAACCTCAAAGATATGTGAAAATTCTTAGTCTGGAGAAACTTGATTGTTTGTAGAACAATTAATTATTAAATTATTCCTATCTAAATTAGGATATGTGGATTTGATCTGAGGGATTGCGATATTAAAAACGCACCCAAAGGTGAGTATCACAACGCCCCACTTTTTATTATTTTATACATTGTTTTGGGGGAAGAACACGCCTTTAAAAAGGGTAATTTAATGTTTTAATATGAAACATGCTTTTAACTAAATGTGTTTTAGTTAGTGTCATAGAAACCCCTATTTTTACTATTTTATACATTGTATTGGGGGAAGAACACGTCTTTAAAAAGGGTGATTTAATGTTTTAGTATGAAACAAGCTTTTAAATAAATGTGTTTTAGTTAGTGTCACAGAAACACCTCTTTTTACTGTTTTATATACTATTTTGGGGGAAGCCAAAGATTTTGAGAATTAAAAATCCCAAAATTCGCGAAGCCAAAGACTTAAAATGAGAATGAATCTTAACCATGTAAAAGGGTTATTAAGAATTTTTGTGTATACGTGATAACTTGTTTATCTGTGCCTTATGTGATAATACATATATATATATATATATATTCATTCTAAACACACACTTACTTAGTACAGTTACATTGTGTCACAGATGTCGCACATGCACGAGACAATCGAGATTCACGACTCAGAGAGTGAGCCGGAATTCGAGACCTCTCCATTGCCAGAGCCACACACAGTTACTCAGCCTGCCAATATGACCAGTCTTACTTCGTCATATTATACCGATTCCACAGCCTTTGCTAGTCAGGTAGACACACGTTACGCACACACTAGTAACAGGTGGATTGATGACGATGATTCCACTGTTCCTTCCTCAGTCTTTGAGTTGGGACAATCATCTGTCACGGCACCGGTAATCGATGAGTTGGGCATGGGTACATCGATGATTGGAGAATAATATGGAGTAGCACAAGGATAATATGGAGTAGCACCAGTAGTTGATGCCACTTTTCTCACGACTCGACCTCTAGAGCCGCTAGCAGCTCCACACACTGATACTGTTGAGCATACGACCAAGATTCCACTACCACTCATACCAGAGCCAGTTATACCTCAGTCTGGATCGTTAGCTTCCTTCATACCATTGCCAATTCTCGCACATCATGGGAAGAGACTTCATATTTCAGAGGACATAGCATCTACGTCTAGGACTGTTATAGAGACTA
The DNA here is from genome assembly GCA_030545235.1 of Helianthus tuberosus. Taxonomy (NCBI): domain Eukaryota; kingdom Viridiplantae; phylum Streptophyta; class Magnoliopsida; order Asterales; family Asteraceae; genus Helianthus; species Helianthus tuberosus. The sequence continues at coordinate 1,076,660 of CM060417.1, forward strand.
CATCAAAGAAGATAAAGGGAGTATGGGTAGACCGATTGTAACACCCCGCCCCGATAAGGGCTGACGTGTTACACAATTCGGTAATCAAATATAATTAATAACTTAATTAAAACACAAATTCCATAGGTTTAAAAACAAAAATCCCCAAAATGACATAACGGTCTCCACAGAAAAACATAAGTGTCTAAATTTATTGAATATAAGGTTTTATTAAACTCCTTGTTCCAACTCTAGCTTTTTATTATCACTCTTCACGCATTTCCCCGATTTCCCTGAGTACCTGTTTAAGACATAATAAAAAAACACAACAAAAAGAAACGGTTGAGCCAAAAATTGCCCAGTAACGGAGAAACAATAGAACTAACACATAAATGATAGAAGTAATACACTAAACACTTTAACGATGCAAACAATACAATACGCTGAATGATCACTGATGAATACCATAAAGGTATATTAGAAATACCCATGTGAGCCACTAACAATAAACACTAACACTTTGTACATTAGCTGCAGTTCCAATGCACCATTATGTAGAGGGGATGTGGGCACTCACACCTATCCCACTGCCACTAACACTAACACTTACACTTACACTCCTAGGATCGATCCATACGCCTCTCAATAATGAATAAGTGCAATCACTTAGCACACAATACAATATAGAGACGCCGTGGGCCTTTCGCACCGCCACAGATGGTGCACGTCAACTGTGCCTATGATGACGCCCTATGTCCCCATAGGTGGATATGCTCGGGTATTGAGGTCAATGAAACAATTTACTCAAATCAAGGCAAATACACTAACGACACTAAGGCTATATCACACCTAGCCAAAGATAATTAATAAAAGTCACGGGAACATGCGACAATGAGTATAATGTGTAACTTATCGCATGCGTGGCAAGGACAATAACTCGATACGATGTATGTAACAATAATTAGAGAACGTAGAAAACTCAACGGTTCAAGTAGCAATAACGAAAGAATACGATACCATGAATTAAAACAATTTTGCTAAGAGCAAGAGACCACAAAATCCGTACCTTAGTTCAACAAAGCAAAGCGAGGCAAACAACAAGTTGTCCTTAATGATCAAGAACCTACTTTTTTCATTATCATCAGATTACCTTTACGAACCACTAAGTTGGTTATATGACTTATTGGCCTATCGATTTCCGGCGTCGAAGACTTTTGAGGTCTTTAATTGATCGTTAAACTCGTTGTACGATGTGCTCAGTACACTAACCATACATCGATTCTAAGTTTTCTTCGAGTAACGTTATTGTTTATTTTTACTAAATAGGAGGAATATGTATATACCACTTTTCTTATTGCTTTCATTAAATGGATAACTTTTAAAAAGAATCAGTACTGAGCACCCCACAAAATGGATCATCAATTAACAAACTAGTGATATTGATATTTATAAGTTCTATAGAAAAAAAATCAACTTTAAATATTTTGTTTATCAAAAGGACATACCTATTAGCTTTCACATGCACATGCTCTAGTTCTCTAGACTAATTGATTTTTTTTATATATATTTGTTTTTCTACTAACATCAATAACGTGTTTATAATTTCATGCCCACATCAATTTGAGGTAACTGGCGAGTAGTAAATCATAGGAAGTAAGCACTTTTCTTTTCTATCTAGTGTGTGTAGATGATCATATACATGATTTACAACAAAAGAAACCAATTAAGAAAACGGGAGTTTAACGATCCGACATCTTGAATAGTATATTAATTCAATAACGACAGTTCCATCGCCGGCAATCGAATGGAGAACAAGATAATATATTATTGGGGTAACAGAGTTTCGATTTACCTTAATCGTTAAACTCGAACTAAACCAGCGCGCGAGCCGTGAGCGGTGACGATGGCTGCTATAGATCACCGGAACCGGTTAACAAGCTATAAAGCAAAGTTTGAAAGAGGGAAGTAATGGTGGTCATGGTACCTGTTCCTCATAGAACGCGAGTTACCAAACTGATGCCGGTGAAGGGCTGACCCGAACGGAGTAGTTGACAGAATGTGAGTGGTGATCGGCTAGAATAACCGATCGACAGTGGCTGTCACAGTTTCTGTAACCGGTTAACGAGATACAAAACAAAGTTCGAAAGAGAAAAGAAAGGAGCGATCTTGGTACCTGTTCGCAAATCACAGAACACGAGTGACAGAACTGCTCGCGGCGGCAACCAGTTCTGTCCTGGAGGTGCTGCGATGAGTGGTGGTTCGTGGCGAGATGGTATGCGCTCCGCCAAGAGGGAACAAAGTCGGAACGGTGGCTGCGATATCGTCGTTGGTGGTCCAGAAGATGAATAGAGGGGTTTAACAAGGGAACAAGCCAGCCTTTGAAAAGGTTTGTATGGAGCAAATCGCTGGAATGATATCAATAATAAGAAAACTCCAAAGTCGGAAAGATGCGAAATCCCGTAATTTACGTTGATGAGAGAATGGCCAAAAGGAAAGCACCGTCAAAGTATAGTCAATTATTTGGAAAATAATAATGAAATTTACATACCATGCATTCCATCGTTAACTCATTCTTTTCATTTGTTTATCAAATTATATTACATATATACATAAGTAAAAGTTTTGTTTCAGACAGACACATGAATGCAATTTTATTAATTTAATTTTCTATATATATATATTTTTTTTCATAATTAAGTTGTAGCATATCATATTAACATAATATTATTACTATGTTTTAATCTATTAATGGGTTTTAGATTTGATAGCATAAATGACCGGGTTCTGACATTAATTGTCCGACATAATAATTTGTCGTAAAACTTATAGTATTTATTATGTTAGGGTTATAAAAGTTTCACATATTACAATTCTTTCTCCCTTAAAAGAAATTTCGTCCTCGAAATTAACGTTATATTACTCTACACAGTATGGGTATTTCAACTCGAAATTAACGTTATATTACTCTACACAGTACGGGTATTTCAACTCCCTACCCCTTAAAAATAATTTCGTCCACGAAATTAGCGATGAAGAAAATGGTATACTATTCATGTTACAGATCAAGCATAAGAATAACGATAACAAAGTTGCAAACACGATGCAGAATAGTCGAAAGACACACAAGTAAGTTTCATATATGCAAATAAACCGTTCGGAACACTAACCTTAGGTTTCGAATAAATACGGATATTCAGAAGGGATCGCCTCCTCCGATTCCCAAGTGGCTTCACGTTCTGGATGGTTTTTCCACAAGGTTTTGACGAACGGAAAAAACTTCTTACGCATCACACGTTCTTGTCGGTCCAAGATAGCCTCTGGTTCCTCTTCATACGATAAGTCCTCACGAATCTCGTGTAGAGAATAGTTCACCACATGGAGAGGATGGTAATTATACCCACGTAACAGTGAAATTTGGAACACGTTATGCACGTGCGATAATTGTGGTGGTAGAGCTAACCGATAAGAAACTTCGCCAATTCGTTCCAAAATTTCAAAAGGTCCGATAAAGCGAGGACTCAGCTTTCCCTTTATACCAAAACGTCGAACACCCCTGCATGGTGAGACTTTTAGGAACACTTTTTCACCAACATTAAATTCCAAAGCCCTTCGATGGGGATCAGCATAACTCTTCTGTCTACTCTGGGCTTCCTTAAGTTTCTCACGAGCAATAGCAACCTTTTCATTTGTGATCTGTACCAATTCCGGACCCTCAATTATCTTTTCTCCGACCTCGTCCCAACATGTGGGAGCACGACATTTACGCCCGTATAACAATTCAAAAGGTGCCATGTCGATACTAGCTTACCAACTATTGTTGTAGGCAAACTCCACCAAGCACAAGTATTCATCCCAGTTTCCCATCCACTCAAGTGCACACGATCTAAGCATATCCTCCAAAGTCTGAATAGTACGTTCAGACTGCCCATCAGTTTGCGGATGGAAAGCAGTGTTGAAGCGTATCTTCGTATCCCAAGAATTTTGGAAACCCTTCCAGAACCGTGATGTGAAACGTGGATCTCTATCACACACTATAGATGATGGTGTACCATGCAATCGAATAATCTCACGAAGGAATATCTCTGATAGCTTACTCACCTCGTACTCCTTACGAATGGGCAAGAAATGAGCAGACTTTGAAAGTCTATCTACCACAACCCAAATAGCATCGTTCTTCATACGGGTTCTTGGTAAACCAGTTACAAAGTCCATAGAAATATCATCCCACTTCCAGACAGGAATATCTAAAGGCTGTAATAATCCACTAGCCCGTTGATGTTCAATCTTCACTTGCTGACAGATCAAACACTGGCTCACATGTCTAGCTACATCTTCTTTCATACCGCTCCACCAAAAATGTTGCCTCAAATCCCTATACATCTTTGTGGATCCAGGGTGTATAGAATAAGGTGAACTGTGTGCCTCAGTCAGTAATGATTCACGAAGAGAGGAATCATATGGCACACATAAACGCTTCCCACACCATATTGTTCCATGTTCATCCACTCGAAATTCATATTGTTTTCCTACTCCCAAATTTTGTAAGACCGCCCAAAGCTCACCATCTTCTTTTTGAGCTTCCTTTATCTGAGTGATGAGGTTCGGTTCGATCTTCAGTCTAGCCAAATAACCACCAGACTCACCAACCTGGATACCAATATCCATGCGTATCAAGTCTGGTTGAATTTGCGGCTGAACAATCAAGCATGCCAAACCCCCAAAATTCTTCCTACTCAGTGCATCTGCAACAACATTTTCTTTACCAGGGTGGTACTGAATGTTGGCATCATAATCCTTGAGTAGCTCTAACCATCTTCTCTGCCTCATGCTAAGCTCCTTCTGAGTGAAAATATACTTGAGGCTCTTATGGTCGGTGAATATGTTACATGTCTCCCCATATAAATGATGCCTCCAAATCTTAAGTGCAAAAACGACTGCCACTAACTCTAGATCATGCGTTGGATAATTCACCTCGTAGGGTTTAAGCTGACGTGAGGTATAAGCAATAACCTTTCCATGCTGCATGAGAACGCAACCAAGCCCTTTCTTCGATGCATCACTATATATATCGAATCCGCCTGTGCCAGAAGGTAGAGTAAGAATACGAGCTGATACTAGCTTCTACTTCAATGCCTCAAAACTCTTTTCTCAATCATCGTTCCAAGTAAATTTTACCCCTTTCCTCAAGAGTTGAGTGAGAGGTAAGGCCAAAATAGAAAATCCCTCTACGAAACGTCGATAATATCCCGCTAAACCAAGAAAACTTCGAACTTCGGTAACTGATGTTGGTCTAGGCCATTTAGTGATAGCTTCCACCTTTGATGGATCCATTGTAATACCTTCCGTTGATACAATGTGGCCTAGAAACGCCACTTGTTCAAGCCAAAAGTCGCACTTAGAAAATTTTGCGTATAACTTCTCCTGGCGTAAAGTTCCAAGAACAATGCGAAGATGGTCCTCATGCTCCCCTTTACTTTTAGAAAACACCAAGATGTCATCGATGAATACAATCACGAACCGATCCAAATACTCATGGAATACTCAGTTCATAAGATCCATGAAAACAGCAGGAGCATTTGTCAAACCAAAAGGCATAACTAGAAACTCATAGTGACCGTACAGGGTACGAAATGCTGTCTTATGAGCATCTTGATCTCTGACCCTCAACAGATGGTACCCTGATCTGAGATCAATCTTTGAGAAAAACTTCACTCAATTCGGTAATCAGAGATAATTAATAACTTAATTAAACCACAAATTCCATAGGTTTAAAAACAAAAATCCCCAAAATGACATAACGGTCTCCACAGAAAAACATAAGTGTCTAAATTTATTGAATATAAGGTTTTATTAAACTCCTTGTTCCAACTCTAGCTTTTTATTATCACTCTTCACACATTTCCCCGATTTCCCTGAGTACCTGTTTGAGACATAATAAAAAAACACAACAAAAAGAAACGGTTGAGCCAAAAATTGCCCAGTAACGGAGAAACAATAGCACTAACACATAAATGATAGAAGTAATACACTAAACACTTTAACGATGCAAACAATACAATACGCTGAATGATCACTGATGAATACCATAAAGGTATATTAGAAATACCCATGTGAGCCACTAACAATAAACACTAACACTTTGTACCTTAGCTGCAGTTCCAATGCACCATTATGTAAAGGGGATGTGGGCACTCACACCTATCCCACTACCACTAACACTTACACTTACACTCCTAGGATCGATCCATACGCCTCTCAATAATGAAGAAGTGCAATCACTTAGCACATAATACAATATAGAGACGTCGTGGGCCTTTCGCACCGCCACGGATGGTGTACGTCAACTGTTCCTATGATGACGCCCTATGTCCCCATAGGTGGATATGCTCGGGTATTGAGGTCAATGAAACAATTTACTCAAATCAAGGCAAATACACTAACGACACTAAGGCTATATCACATCTAGCCAAAGATAATTAATAAAAGTCACGGGAACATGCGACAATGAGTATAATGTGTAACTTATCGCATGCGTGGCAAGGACAATAACTCGATACGATGTATGTAACAATAATTAGAGAACGTAGAAAACTCAATGGTTCAAGTAGACATAACGAAAGAATATGATATCATGAATTAAAACAATTTTGCTAAGAGCAAGAGACCACAAAATCCGTACCTTAGTTCAACAAAGCAAAGCGAGGCAAACAACAAGTTGTCCTTAATGATCAAGAACCTACATTTTTCATTATCATCGGATTACCTTTACGAACCACTAAGTTGGTTATATGACTTATTGGCCTATCGATTTCCGGCGTCGAAGACTTTTGAGGTCTTTAATTGATCGTTAAACTCGTTGTACGATGTGCTCAGTACACTAACCATACATCGATTCTAAGTTTTCTTCGAGTAACGTTATTGTTTATTTTTACTAAATAGGAGGAATATGTATATACCACTTTTCTTATTGCTTTCATTAAATGGATAACTTTTAAAAAGAATCAGTACTGAGCACCCCACAAAATGGATCATCAATTAACAAACTAGTAATATTGATATTTATAAGTTCTATAGAAAAAAAAATCAACTTTAAATATTTTGTTTATCAAAAGGACATACCTATTAGCTTTCACATGCACATGCCCAAGTTCTCTAGACTAATTGATTTTTTTTATATATATTTGTTTTTCCACTAACATTAATAACGTGTTTATAATTTCATGCCCACATCAATTTGAGGTAACTGGCGAGTAGTAAATCATAGGATGTAAGCACTTTTCTTTTCTATCTAGTGTGTGTAGATGATCATATACATGATTTACAACAAAAGAAACCAATTAAGAAAACGGGAGTTTAAAGATCCGACATCTTGAATAGTATATTAATACAATAACAACAGTTCCAATCGCCGGCAATCGAATGGAGAACAAGATAATATATTATTGGGGTAACAGAGTTTCGATTTACCTTAATCGTCAAACTCGAAATAAACCAGCGCGCGAGCCGTGAGCGGTGACGATGGCTGCTATAGATCACCGGAACCGGTTAACAAGGTATAAAGCAAAGTTTGAAAGAGGGAAGTAATGGTGATCATGGTACCTGTTCCTCACAGAACGTGAGTTACCAAACTGATGCCGGTGAAGGGCTGACCCGAACGGAGTAGTTGACAGAATGTGAGTGGTGATCGGCTAGAATAACCGATCGACAGTGGCTGCCACAGTTTCTGTAACCGGTTAACGAGATACAAAACAAAGTTCGAAAGAGAAAAGAAAGGAGCGATCTTGGTACCTGTTCGCAAATCACAGAACACGAGTGACAGAACTGCTCGCGGCGGCAACCAGTTCTGTCCTGGAGGTGCTGCGATGCGTGGTGGTTCATCGCGAGATGGTATGCGCTCCGCCAAGAGGGAACAAAGTCGGAACGGTGGCTGCGATATCGTCGTTGGTGGTCCAGAAGATGAATAGAGGGGTTTAACAAGGGAACAAGCCAGCCTTTGAAAAGGTTTGTATGGAGCAAATCGCTGGAATGATATCAATAATAAGAAAACTCCAAAGTCGGAAAGATGCGAAATCCCGTAATTTACGTTGATGAGAGAATGGCCAAAAGGAAAGCACCGTCAAAGTATAGTCAATTATTTGGAAAATAATAATGAAATTTACATACCATGCATTCCATCGTTAACTCATTCTTTTCATTTGTTTATCAAATTATATTACATATATACATAAGTAAAAGTTTTGTTTCAGACAGACACATGAATGCAATTTTATTAATTTAATTTTCTATATATATATTTTTTTTTCATAATTAAGTTGTAGCATATCATATTAACATAATATTATTACTATGTTTTAATCTATTAATGGGTTTTAGATTTGATAGCATAAATGACCGGGTTCTGACATTAATTGTCCGACATAATAATTTGTCGTAAAACTTATAGTATTTACTATGTTAGGGTTATAAAAGTTTCACATATTACAATTCTTTCTCCCTTAAAAGAAATTTCGTCCTCGAAATTAACGTTATATTACTCTACACAGTATGGGTATTTCAACTCGAAATTAACGTTATATTACTCTACACAGTACGGGTATTTCAACTCCCTACCCCTTAAAAATAATTTCGTCCACGAAATTAGCGATGAAGAAAATGGTATACTATTCATGTTACAGATCAAACATAAGAATAACGATAACAAAGTTGCAAACACGATGCAGAATAGTCGAAAGACACACAAGTAAGTTTCATATATGCAAATAAACCGTTCGGAACACTAACCTTAGGTTTCGAATAAATACGGATATTGAGAAGGGATCGCCTCCTCCGATTCCCAAGTGGCTTCACGTTCTGGATGGTTTTTCCACAAGGTTTTGACGAACGGAAAAAACTTCTTACGCATCACACGTTCTTGTCGGTCCAAGATAGCCTCTGGTTCCTCTTCATATGATAAGTCCTCACGAATCTCGTGTAGAGAATAGTTCACCACATGGAGAGGATGGTAATTATACCCACGTAACAGTGAAATTTGGAACACGTGCACATGCCCTAGTTCTCTAGACTAATTGATTTTTTTTATATATATTTGTTTTTCCACTAACATCAATAACGTGTTTATAATTTCATGCCCACATCAATTTCAGGTAACTGGCGAGTAGTAAATCATAGGAAGTAAGCACTTTTCTTTTCTATCTAGTGTGTGTAGATGATCATATACATGATTTACAACAAAAGAAACCAATTAAGAAAACGGGAGTTTAACGATCCGACATCTTGAATAGTATATTAATACAATAACAACAGTTCCAATCGCCGGCAATCGAATGGAGAACAAGATAATATATTATTGGGGTAACAGAGTTTCGATTTACCTTAATCGTCAAACTCGAAATAAACCAGCGCGCGAGCCGTGAGCGGTGACGATGGCTGCTATAGATCACCGGAACCGGTTAACAAGGTATAAAGCAAAGTTTGAAAGAGGGAAGTAATGGTGGTCATGGTACCTGTTCCTCACAGAACGTGAGTTACCAAACTGATGCCGGTGAAGGGCTGACCCGAATGGAGTAGTTGACAGAATGTGAGTGGTGATCGGCTAGAATAACCGATTGACAGTGGCTGCCACAGTTTCTGTAACCGGTTAACGAGATACAAAACAAAGTTCGAAAGAGAAAAGAAAGGAGCGATCTTGGTACCTGTTCGCAAATCACAGAACACGAGTGACAGAACTGCTCGCGGCGGCAACCAGTTCTGTCCTGGAGGTGCTGCGATGAGTGGTGGTTCGTGGCGAGATGGTATGCGCTCCGCCAAGAGGGAACAAAGTCGGAACGGTGGTTGCGATATCGTCGTTGGTGGTCCAGAAGATGAATAGAGGGGTTTAACAAGGGAACAAGCCAGCCTTTGAAAAGGTTTGTATGGAGCAAATCGTTGGAATGATATCAATTAATAAGAAAACTCCAAAGTCGGAAAGATGCGAAATCCCGTAATTTAAGTTGATGAGAGAATGGCCAAAAGGAAAGCACCGTCAATGTATAATCAATTATTTGGAAAATAATAATGAAATTTACATACCATGCATTCCATCGTTAACTCATTCTTTTCATTTGTTTATCAAATTATATTACATATATACATAAGTAAAAGTTTTGTTTCAAACAGACACATGAATGCAATTTTATTAATTTAATTTTCTATATATATATTTTGTTTTTCATAATTAAGTTGTAGCATATCATATTAACATAATATTATTACTATGTTTTAATCTATTAATGGGTTTTAGATTTGATAGCATAAATGACCGGGTTCTGACATTAATTGTCCGACATAATAATTTGTCGTAAAACTTATAGTATTTATTATGTTAGGGTTATAAAAGTTTCGCATATTACACCGATGCTCTCTATGTTATCATCAGATTGCAACTCTATGAGGAAATTTAGAAACGATGAAGAGAAAAATGCAGGATCTTGGGGGTCAGATTGTGACAACCTGTAATTAACGGCCTTCTAATTACGTGATTAACAAACATTTAGGCGATAACAAGTAGTGTTTAAGGCATGGATTAACTTAATTAGGCTTCTGGAATGCCTGGGAAAGCTTATCTGACGATACAGTGCGCGTATGGTGAATTTTGGGAACTCTGCGTAACGATAAACGATAAGGAACTGAAACCGTACGAATTACTGACATCACAGACAAATACGAATTTTATACGCATATTTTATACCTATGAGTTTGGTTTTACGAATTTATAGCGCTATCGAATGTCACAAAGCGCAAACGTGAACAAAAAACGCAACTGCAAGAACACACCGACAGTCAACAACGAAACGGAAGTACCGGACTCGAGTTAGGTCCCAATATTAATATATTATGATATATTTCGCTTCGTTTTTAAATTTTATTATCCGTAGTTAAAAAGGGATCGTGTTGGTGCAGTTGTCTGTCGACTTCATTTTCGTTCGAGTCTCAGATTGTGAAAGAGCCCGAAGACTGGTAAAGACTGAAGAATGAGAAGACTCGATACTTCAGACTCGTCAACATCCGAGGGGGAGTCTGTTAGTGCATACGTCTGTCGACTTCGTCTTGTATCGAGTCTTGTATTAGAATTGTTAGATCAGGGCGCGTTGTACGAGAAAATATGAGGTTTTGTGTGTTAAAGAGGTAATTTCGTTTGAAAATGACATTGCCACTATCAAACGAAATTAGAATGTTTAATTTCGTTTGAAATGGGCAATGCCACATTCAAACGAAATTAGCCTCACTATAAATACTCCTCATGTCTAGTTCATTTGTAACCTTCTTGATTCCGACGCCAAGGTGCTGTCGAAGTGTCTACGTGCTGTAAATCGTTTCAAGATCAATAAACAAGACAATTAATAGTGAATCCAAGCTAAACAAAGACAGAATCAATGAATTCCCCCTCTGATTCTGTCTGATCACTCTTCTGATCGACTCGTTAGATCGTTTAACGATCCTACATGTGGTATCAGAGCTCAGGAGGAAGAGTTCTTACTGATTAGCTCGTTTTCGCAGGAAAATTCTGACTTCTACACCTTCTTTTCAAAATTAATCAAGTATTCACGGTTAAAATCGGCTGATTTTTACATATCATGTGCGTAATGCTATTTTAACAAACCCTTGAAAGTTTCAGAACTAAAATCGGCTTAAAACTTGATCAATTTTACAAAAAACAGTCCGAAATGATGATATCATGATAATTTCCTTTGAACAATTCTGATAATTTCGTTTGAGATTTGATAATCTGACTGATTTCGTTTGAAGATCATGACTGATTTCGTTTGAAGACTGTATTCCGTTTGAGAAGAATTAGGTGATCTCGTTTGAAACAAGTTATCTCGTTTGAGAATCGTATTCCGTTTGAGGGTCTCGTTTGAACTAGACAATCTCGTTTCAAGTGACAATCTCGTTTGAAATATTATATTCAATAAGCAATCACGTGATTCATACATCTCGGCCCAATCACAAGATATGAACAACAGGTTGATCGGTCCAATTTAATATCATAGCTATCCACTATAATGTTGGTCCAATTGAATCAGTAAGTATAACTTGTTGTTGTCGGCCATTTGAATCAACATTTAAAGAAAAACAATCAACTTATCAGCTCATGTGATTCAGATTGATGGAGTGGTACAATTGAAATCAATTGATATATATTATGTTCATGATTTGATTCATGGTTTGCATGTGAAATTGAATTGTCAATTGATGTTGTCGGCCACATGTTGATCTGGCTCATATGAGTTCATGCTAAGGGTCCAATTGTCTTCAAGTAATCACGTGGCCCATTTATTATTAATTGATCGGCCCAATCAGATTTTTAAGTGATTGGTATTTTGTTTGAAAGGTGATCTAGCTTGAAATTGATATTTCGTTTAAAGTGACTGTTTTGATAAACGTGTTTCCGTATCATGGATATAAATTTCTTTAATATGGATAGTAAAACACTTTTATTAATAAAATAGTTTGACTCGTTTTCAAATTGCCCAGGTGAAAGTACAAGGAGTATCATTGAGAGATATAGCCATCTTGTTCGTTCAATGTCTAAGAAAGGTATAACCAAAAGTCCAAATGAATGGGTTGAAAAATTAGCCAATGCCTTACCTCAAAAAGAATGGGATACATACCTTTTGAGTTTAAAAAGAACAGGAGACTACTATGGATTGGAAATTTGTCAATTCATTAAGAAGCTTGAAGAACAAATGGAGAACAATGCTGTGAATAAGAAAAGTCAAAATGCAAAATCAATATTAAAAAGGAGCAAGAATAAAGGTGTCCAAGTGGGAGAGGAACAGACTGAAGAGATTTCTGCTTTGAAAGACAAGAAGAAAAATGATGAGAAACAGATTCTTGATATGCGCTTAATTTGTGAAAAATTGAAATTTGAAAATGACAAACTCTTGAAGGATGTTGAGAGTTTGTCATTAGAAAACAAAAAATTTTTAAAATCAGAAAATGTTTTGAAAAATCAAATAAAAAATTTAGAAAATGAAAAATTGAAAATTGAAACAGATTTTCAAAGTCAAATAAAGATTCTTGAAGATCGGAGATCTGTTTTTAGCAAGAATAACATTGAAAAGAAAAAAGTAATAAACTCTCGTCTTCAGACGATTATTCGACTTGAAAAAGAAGCTGAAAATGCTCGGAATAAAATCAAAGAGCTTGAAGAGAAATTGAAAGGTTTTGTGAATACTTCTTCGATTCCTTGTCCAAAACCGATCAATTCTGTTCCAATAAGTGACAATGTCACAAACTTTGACACAGTCAAAGTTGAAGACTGTGATGAGAAAACTGATGATGAAATTGAAAAAAGAAAAATATTTTTGAAATTAAAAGAAATGTTTTGAGAAACTGTTCTACATTCTACTGAAAAAGGTGAATGCTCAACGCAAAAACCTGTAAAGAAGAATGTGGAACAAAAACAAAAGGATAAAAACCGAAAAATGTTCAAAAAGAAAATAAAAGCTCATCAGTTCAATCATCCAATCGTGATAAAAAATCACAAAAATTAGAAAATCAAAACTCAAAAATTGTTGGTAATAAGTGGTGCAGGTTTGACCACAGTGCTCAAATGCCAAATCCAGCTTTCAAGAGGAGAAATGACTATCACCAAGCCAAACAATGTTATGATCTGAATGTTTGGGCAGAAGGTGGTGATTGGTACGATAACAGAGTGTGTTACACTTGTGGTGTGATAGGACACATTGCTGTTAATTGCCAAAGTTGGAGGTTTGAGACGAGAAGATGCTTTGAATGCCATATCAAAGGACACATTGCCAGAGATTGCCCAATGAAATCAAAAGGAAGATCGAGGGCTGATTCTCAGAAAATGGCAAAGAAACCAGTCAAAGCAAAGCCCAAAGAACAGAAAGTTCAAGAATCTAAAGTTCAAGAACAGAAAGATCACGAACAGAAAGTGAAGCTTTCGCAGGGGCAAAAAGACAGACTGAGGAAGAAGAGGAAGAAGGCGAGAGAGTATCTCGAAAGGATTTTGTTCTCGGATACAGCCTTCAAAGCGAATAACAGTTCTGATAAATCGTCTTGCTCTCCAAAGAATGATAAGTCTAGCAAAACGAATTCATCAGATACAAATCTGAGGACGAAAGCGAGAAAAATGAAAAAGAAAGTTGCTAGTGATGAACTTGTTTCTCCGGAAAAAAAGGAGCCAGTTGTTGGCAATGAATCTGACTCATCAAAGTCAGACAAGCCACGTTCAGGCGATGAATCTGGTGTGGTAAAGCCAGAGGAGCCATGTGTTGAGGTAAAAAATGAGAATTATGGTCTAACAATGGATGATGCAAATTTTCCACCATTGTTGAACAAGAATTCAAAAACACCCAAGGACCGTCAGGCTTGGGTGAATCTGTTTAAATGAAAAACCAGACTTGCCGGAGCTCCCAGGTTGGTAAGAGTGGAGCAGGAATTGGCATCTTTCTTGAGAAATTCACGAAAGTGATTTCGTCTTACAAGTGGTAAATCAGGGACATTAAGTTGTACTTGATTTTCTACAAGTAATATTTGTTAGAAAAATCTAAAAATGTTATATTTGTCAAATGGTTGAGAAAAACAATGTGATGAACCAAACCCCTAACCTACAAGTGGTAAAATCAGCAAAACTTATTTTCCGGAAAAATCATTTTGGTTAAAACAAACTTAAGTGTTTTGAAATCATCATGGGAAAATGTTTTGTTGTCAGGGGGAGTTCTGATTGTTCATGCCAAGTGAATGGAGAATTGAAGTGATTCTCATCATGTTGTCACGTTTCTTGTACAGCTTGTTTTCAAATTTTCCCAAAAAATCAAAATTGAAATATATTTTGATTTTAGGGGGTAAATTTTTTTTAAAAAAATAGAAAATTTGAAAAAGTCAAAAACATTGAAAAATGCAAAAAATGAGTTTTGTTGTGAACAAGAGGAAATGATAGTAGATCAGTTGGACTGTCACAGCATGCTAAAGAAATGGAATGATAAAATGTGATAAACGATCTCACTAAAGATGTGACGGTAGGCTCAGCTAGACTAGTAGGTTTGCGATAACGATACAAACCTAAATGAAAAAGCTTAGTTCTAGTGGGAAACATGGTCAAAAGCATAGTACTTAGTTTTGTCCTTCTTGATTGTGTGCCTACTCAGTAATCGCTGATTGTCGAAAGACATAAAACTGGTTAAGTTTGTGAATTTTCACAACTTTGCTAAAAAGTCGCTGTGATTGTGCATTTTATTTTGCAAAGATTTAAACTTGTTTTATTTCTTTATTTTGTTTAAGCATTGGACATCCTCTGCGTATACGTGAGTATCGACCTGGATGTTATTGCCTAAACGTTCTGCTTTATTTTCTTTGGTGTTTCGTTTAAGCTTTGGATCACCTCTGCGTATACGGAAGTATCGACCTGGTGGTTAAAGCCTAAACAACTTCAACTT
The DNA here is from genome assembly GCA_030545235.1 of Helianthus tuberosus. NCBI lineage: Eukaryota > Viridiplantae > Streptophyta > Magnoliopsida > Asterales > Asteraceae > Helianthus > Helianthus tuberosus. The sequence continues at coordinate 1,092,082 of CM060417.1, forward strand.
GTTTTATTTTTCTTATTTTGTTTAAAAATTGGACTTTCTCTGCGTATATGGAAGTATCAACCTGATTGTTAATGTTTAAACATTCTGCTTTGTTTTCGCACAAATCACAGTTGATAAAAGTTTAAAGGCATTACTTGAGTCAGTGTATTGCATGATGAGGGGATATGCTGAGATCATGGGGTCCATAAGAATTTAGTGCAAAATTAATATATCTTAACGTATCGGTAAGCATTTCGAAAGTTTTTAGATTGAGTTTAAGTGGACAACAATATCGTCAATCAATGTGAATCATTTAGAACTGAAAATGTTTAAATCTTAACGGTGCTAGTGATTGGTCACATAAACTGATATGATCCTCTTACACAAACTCACAAAAATATTGTTTGTAAATATTTCTTTATTGCATTCCTTTGTTATCAAAAATCCAAAAATATTTTAGTGTGTTTTAGCATAAATTTTGAAAAATACAAAAAGATTTTCGACAACTGATGTTAGAGAGCTGATATTCAAAATTTCAAGTGCTGAACATGATGAACAGGGTTGGGAGTGTGTGCTTAAATGAAGGAATTTATTTTGAGAAAGAAAGTTTGATTAGTTAATCAGGGTCATTAATTTGAACTTGATGTAACTATTATTAGTAAGTTTTTCTTATTGATTTAAGTGAAAAATTATGTGGTGGTGAGAAACTTTGTGCAGGAGATGAGCTGAACAGAGTTAAAGCCAGGGATTGATCTCAAGGTGATAGCTAATTCCAGACAACGATCCCAGTATGATGAAAGGGGGAGTCTGACGAGGTTAGAGCCAAAGAGAAGATCCTGGTACATGCTAAGAAAGAAAGGAGACCGATCAAGATTGAAGAGTCGTCATGTTGAAGACTCTCACTGAAGATTCCGTCAACATTCAAGGGGGATTCTGTTGGTGCAGTTGTCTGTCGACTTCATCTTCGTTCGAGTCTCAGATTGCGAAACAGCCCGAAGACTGGTAAAGACTGAAGAATGAGAAGACTCGATACTTCAGACTCGTCAACATCCGAGGGGGAGTCTGTTAATGCATACGTCTGTCGACTTCGTCTTGTATTAGAATTGTTAGATCAGGGCGCGTTGTACGAGAAAATAGGAGGTTTTGTGTGTTAAAGAGGTAATTTCGTTTGAAAATGACATTGCCACTTTCAAACGAAATTAGCCTCACTATAAATACTCCTCATGTCTAGTTCATTTGTAACCTTCTTGATTCCGACGCCGAGGTGCTGTCGAAGTGTCTACGTGCTGTAAATCGTTTCAAGATCAACAAACAAGACAATTAATAGTGAATCCAAGCTAAACAAAGACAGAATCAATGAATTCCGCCTCTGATTCTGTCTGAGCACTCTTCTGATCGACTCGTTAGATCGTTTCACGATCCTACAGATCGCAAAACGGACACGAAACGACGAACGACACGTTTTACGCGATTTAGCGCACTGAAAACTTACGCGATTAATAACGACTACCGACCGCATTTTACGTGTTTTAATTTACGACGTTATTGAGAGTTCGGGTTTTTGATAACGGGTCTCGTAGAAAAGTTCGGGCCACTTAAATACGGGGATTGGGCTTGTGGGCCTTGGGCCCAAGCCCAAGCCCACTAATCTAAAACCCTAAGTATAAAGGTTGTAGTGTAACCTTATCTATTCAATTGACAACTCAAAACACACGCACACAAGTTCCCCTGATCCTTCTTCTCCTTCACACTTCAAATAGGAAACCCTAAAACAATCTACTTCAAATTTCAACCAAACCCATTTCTCTTTTGGATTTGCGACGGCGCTGCTGGTGGGTGTCGGAGTCGGCGACGGCAACGATGGCAGTCGACGGCGGCATGGTGTTGTCGGCTTGGTTTTGGTTCGGGTTCCGTTGTGGTCTCCACTTGGTTCAGGCAACAAGAGAGTGGTGATGTTATTCAGTTTTGGTTCAAACGAAAGATTTGGTTCAGGTCTTGTCGGATTCGGTTCAGCAGGGTATATTTTCCGGTTCGGGCTCGGGTGAAGCCCAGTCAAACCGAGTCAGAGTTTGGTCCTCGGTCAACAACGGTCAACAGGTCAGCCGATTCGGGTTCAGATTCGGTCAAAGGCAACGAGTCAACTCAGTTCTAGTTCGGGTCGACTCGGTCAACCCTGGTCAACACAGCGCGTTGACTCAGTCAACTCAACCGGTCAACTCAGCCGATTTTTTTCGGCGTTTCGGCTTGAAGATTCGGTAAAAGATTTAGGACTAACATTATTTACGTTAACTATTCCTTGTTTTTATACGTGAGAAACGAGCTCGAACCAATCGATTAAAGTATACTTTATATCTTTACATATTTGACGTAATCTTATATATTGATTATATTGATTGAATCTTGTTTGAATTTTGAAAATAACGACAATTGGGTTGTCGAGGGCGTCCAAAAACAGAGGAAACTCTGTCCGTTTTTCGACAAAATCCGTAGAATACAACGCGTTTTATCATAAAATAAAACTATCGGGTTCAAATAATCTTTTATAGAAACAAATACAAACATATAATTACTTTCGACGATACTTTACAATGTACGAAAACGATGATTCATAAATTATTTACAACGAATAAATATAGTTATTATATTTATTTTAAACTTCGAAAATTTGACGAATCTTTTATAAAATCAATATAATTATTTATATTGTTTCAAACGCCGATAACCCGATTTCATTTATACGAATACGTATAGTTTGCATATTTATTTCAAATGTCAAATAATACACCTTCGTTTTATAAAATAAATATAATTTTTATATTTATTCCAAATATCAAACAACACGAATTCGTTTTTATAAAAATAAATATATTTTATATATTTATTTCAAGTTTCAAACAATAAGAATTATTTTATAAAAATAAATATAGTTTTATATTTATTTCAAACATAAAGCGACTCGTGTTCATTTATAAAAATAAATATAGTTATATATTTATTTTAAGCATCAAATAACTCGATGATTCTTCTGTAAAAATATATATAACTTTTTATATTTATTACAGACTCCTAAACGGCATATACCTATGTTTTGATACTTTTCACGCGAGATGCGATACATAATCCGAGTTTGTTATGTGTTATTTTCATATAAATATTCTTTATATACACGTATGATTTCTCGGAACGACTAACACTATCCTATCGATGTATTTATATTTTTGTATAAATATTTTATATATTCGAATTTCTCGAAAACTAAGTACTTTCTAGACTTAGTGAACTATTAACGACATTAAACCAAACTTAACGAGTGTAACTTAATTGTTTCCATAATTTAACAACTTACCCTCGAATCGTTTGGTTAGCGATTCGGTAGAGCTCGGTGACACGTAGTTTAGCTACGTTTAAATTAGAAACTAATACGTTATTTCCTGTTAGGAATACTATAGATGCACGCTAGCTAATTCACGTTCTTGGAACCACACTACGGAATCACGCTAAACTAGCTTTGCACAGGAATAACAAGGTGAGTTCATAACCCCCACTTTTTACGGTTTTACATTTTTATAAATGTTTTCGGGGGTGGAAAGACATGCAAGTTATTGCAAAAGGAAACACTATTTCGATTAATGAAAACACATATTTATAAACCATGTTGCAAATGAATTTCAACGAACTCGAAAGGTTTACGAAAGGTTTATACTAAACATACCGGTTTTACAAAACAAACGCGTATTTTCGCAAACGTGCATGATTTTCATGACTACTGACGGGAATGTCCTAGTTACTACAATGGGACTGGGTTGGTCTGCGTACGAACAACGAGACAACCCAATGGGTTCATGTCCCCCTTTTCTTTTGAAATACATTTTAACTAGGGTATGATTAATCTATGGAATGAATTCTTGGATCACGTGCAAATAGGCGCTAACTTAGGCACCATTAATCCTTTTAAGGACCACGAAACAGGGGGTAGATCTATCAGGTACGGGCGAGCCCCACTCACGGTCCTTGTGCGGCCACTTAGAGTGCTTTTGTGTCCCTGTCGAATTGAATCGACACTTAAATCGTCTACCGGGTTGAGTGCTTCCTATATCGGCACACATATTAATGTCTTAGCTACACATTAATGATCAATAGGTTCATAGACGCTTACATACCATCTTTTGATACTCAAATTTTCAAATGTTTTTAAGATTCATTTGATGGAAACTCACAATTACATGGATTTACAAACTTTGGTAACGTATTTCAAATTATACCTAAGTAAGAGGATGCGCTGATCCTGCTTACAAAGATTCTTTTGGGCTCGACCCATTCTCTCTCGTGCAATGCATAAAGACTCTCGTGGGCTAGACCCACAGTTTTCATATAACATGTCGAGAAAATGATTTTACTAAATTTTCTCCACAACTTTTAAACTGGTAAACAAAAAGACTTGTTTAAAATCTTTTTCAAAACAAACTATGAACTCGCTCAACTTTATGTTGACTTTTTCGCATGTTCTTTATCAGGTTGCATTTTCAAAACTATGGAACGATTGGAATAGGAGAACCCATGGGAATTCGAGTACTTAGCGACGTTCATTTTCTAGAAGTCTTAGCTTATTTGCTCCCACTGTGCAATGAAGATACCGGTCCAGTCACGCCAGCTCTGATATTTTGGGGTGTGACACAGATGGATGCATATGAGGACATCTGGGGGTTGGATGAGATTGTGAGATACCAGATGAGTTAGAGGATAGCAGAGTTGGAGCAGATTGTTGGATTGTTGTTGGAGTATCTAGGATTTAAGTGATTGTGTTGTTGTTTGAACAATTTTGAATTCTTTTGGTAATCCTTTGTTAAGCATGTTTGCTACATATGTATTTTAGCTGGAAATTTTGATAGACTTTTTTATGGTGTCGATTTCATTCCCACCAAATTTTGTTAGTTCCTAAAACTACAAACAAGCAATGTAATTTCCACCGTGAAATATCAACAATGGATTTTTGGATTAAATTCTTCAATTTGTTGTGTGATCGTGATTACATGTGCATTGTTAAATCCATTCACATTTAATTATTGAATTATTTAAATATTCACTTACGTTGTTATTATTGCTTCAATAATAGAAACGTCAATATGCCACCAAAAGCAAGACAGAGTTCCTCTACCGATGGCATAGGATTTCCTATCACACCCGAGTAGTTAAACGATTAGTTGCTCAGTATGTTATCGCTACCTAGGAACAATGTAAATTTAATCGACTTACAGACCATGGATAACGTTGCAAAGAGAAGGCGCACGATCAGGGAGAAGTGTCATCTGAAAACATACCAGGTAGAATAATGATTGGAAGATTTTGTGAGTTTCCTATGTTATGATATAATCTAAGAGTAATCTTGATTTTCATTAACTTGGTAAACAGGACATGGATGTACGAATGAACATTCTGGGGTCCTAACCCGAGACCATTTTCTGGTATCACGCATGATGAAGAGAAGACGCCACATGAGCACATAGGTAGTCACAGCAGTTTAACTATTAAGATCATCTAGAGTATTGAGTATAAGGATGGAGGTGCTAGAAAGAGTGAAACAAAGAATTCAAGGAAGGATTCTGAGGAGAAGCATGAGAAGAAACGCAAGCGAGATAAGGTAGTTATGAATAATGTCAGTGATTCTAGAAAGAAAGTGGTTAAAATGGACAAGAACATTGCAATGAAGAAAACCCCTGTTGTTGAGATAAAGGAATGTAGCCGATGTGGCCAAACCGGACACGAAATCCTTCAGTGCTGTGTTACAAGCACAATAGATGGAGTAAAACTCACAGGATGTTACAGATGTGGGAAGGGAGGAAATTTCAAACGGGAATGCCCTGAGCTAAAGGATCAGAATACCAAGGGTAAAGCATGGGAGATAGACGCTAGGAAGGCTTGGGTTGATCATGCACCCATCATAGGTACGTTTATGAACCATCAGTCTTTCTACGTTGACTTTATGTTAAGAATAAGTTTAAATGGGATGTTATACTAAAAAACACTAATGACACTGATGTGATCATAAGCTAGTAGGTTAACTAAAATCAGTATACGATGAGTAGACGAAAACCTGCCACACGTGGTCGTAGAATTAAATAAGTATGGTTATAGTAGTATCTAAAAGCTGCTAAGGGAAGATAGGCAGATTTGATACAGTAATTGGATAGAGTTAGCTACCCAGAGATATAGAGCTAAGTTGAAATTATGAGGAAACTGATATAAACCCTCTACCTTAGTGGTAAGGAAGTTAGTAGACTGTGAAGCGTAAGAGTCATCAAGATATGAAGATCGAAGAGGACGACGGATACCTCAAGGATTGCATAGATCTATAGAAGAATGAACGGTTTAACTATCGAAGTCAATACCTACTACTGAGGTTTGATGATTGACCGAACCGCTTGAAGAAGTTTAGCACAGCTTAGAGTTTAGCGCGCAAGTGAATTATTGTTTGATTAAGATTTTGACTGGATATCCTAGAATTTCTCTAAGAGTATCGTTGGTAAATGCTATCGTTAGATTTATACGAGTAGATTTGACACATCTTAATTTGGAAAAGGATGTCTGAAAAGAAATTATGGACGAGGAAATTGGTAACAAATTTCCTTAAGTAAAGACTTTGGAGTCAAAAGCTTACTTTTCGTGACTAATGTCGTGGACAGTTCAGAAGAATAGAAAATATGCTTGGACGAAGACTGGTGTGCGTTCGGCGTGATATATTTTTATTGATATTTTAAGCCCATTTTACACATTAGTCAAGTTTTAAATTTATAAAACACGATATTCTACTAACACTAAACACACACTTGGGCAAGTGCACCCATCGTGAGTGTAGTATAGTGTTGGTAAGATACCAAGGTCGTCCAAGGACACAAGAGATTTTAGTACCGGTTTATCCTCAACATCTAATCAATCTAATTTTTTGAGAAAAGTATTGAAACATGAAAATTAAACTAAAAAAATGCAAATATAAAATAAAGACAGATAGACAAGATAGAATCACTTGGATCCGACTCGTCTTTAATGTAGCATTTGACGATTTTCGCACTTTCGGACTTTTTAAGAGATTATCTTAGTTATAGTAGTAGGCCCCTCTTTTGAAGGTGACGTTACCCTCAAGCCAGTGGTTTGAGTCAGCAGGGACACAATCCCAAAGGGTCGGAATATTGAAAGATAATTAAGTAAGTTATTAATGTGAAAAGTTTTAGGCCCCTCTTTTGAAGGTGACGTTACCCTCGGCTAAGTAGTTTGAGTGTTGGTGCATACGTCTGTCGACTTCGTCTTGTATCGAGTCTTATTTTAGAATTGTTAGATCAGGGCACGTAGTGCTAGAAATCTAGGGTTTGGGTGTGTTTGGTTAATTTCGCTTGAAATGACACCTGCCACTTTCAAACGAAATTAACATTGTTAATTCCGCTTGAAATGGCCAGTGCCACTTTCAAGCAAAATTACCTCAACTATAAATAGGCTTCAAGCGAAATCATTTGTAAGATTCTTGTTTCCGGTACCGAAGTGTTACCGATGTGTCTACTGATCTGGAAACTTGTTATTTCAATAAAACAAGACATTTAGAAGTGAAACAAGTTGTTTTCTAAGTCAATTCATTTGTTTCCGCCTCTTGAATTGATAAGAACTCTTCTGATTGACTCGTTTGGGTCACAGAACGATCCTACAAGTGGTATCAGAGCTCAGGAAGAAGAGTTCTTGCCAAAACAGCCAAAATTTATGTCTTCTACACCTTCTTTTACAAAATTCACAAAATTTTACGGTCAAAATGACTTGAATTTTACATATTGTGTGCGAAACTGTATTTTAATGAATCCTTGAGAATATTGGACCTTAATTCAGCTTAAAACTTGATAAACTTCGTAATTCCGCTTGAAAATCAGTTCGGATTAAGTGATGCCAGCAGCATTTCACACGGAATTAGCAATTGATTCCGCTTGAAATTGCTATTTCTCTTGAAAAGTACACCTAATTTCGCTTGAAAAAGTTAATTCCGCTTCTGGGTGTTATTCCGTTTGAGAAGTTTCACACGAAATTAGATAATTTCGCTCCAAATTGGTATTCCGTTTGAAAGTGTGTTGTTTCACACGAAATCAAGTATTCCGTGTGAAGAGGTTAATTCCGCATCAAATGGGTATTCCGTTTAAAAAGGGATTTCGTTTGAGAGTTGATTCCGTTTGAAACTGTATTTGTGAGTCTTGAGTTTTTGTTGAAACAATTTTCCGAAACATGGAAGAGGAATTTTATAATGCGTTTGCTACTCCAGTTGCACCAGTTACAGCTGCTGAAACATTGTACAGTGAGAATGAAACATATCAAAAACCGCCAAAGCTAATGTATATTGAAGATTTTAAGGGATGGCAAAATAGATTTGAGAACTGGGTGCAAGCTTACAAGTTTGATGCATGGTGTGCGTTAGAGAAAGATTATGAGAAACCGAAAAATGAACGCGGGCTTGAAAAAGCATTCTTTGACTTTTCAGAGAGTGATAAATTGAAATATACAAGTGAAAAGTTGATGATCAGCATTCTTCAACAAGCTGTTAAAGAAGATATTTTTGTTTTGCTCCAACATGAGGGTACTACTAGGTCAATTTGGAATGCATTGATTCAAAAGTTTAAAGGAAGTGCAGATATGATCAAGAACAAAAAGGCCTTACTTAAGAAATCATTTGACATGTTTGTAGCCTTTGACCATGAAACAACAAAAATGACCATTGATAGATATTGTCATCTTGTTTTGGAAATGGGAAGATTGGATATAAAGAAAGACGACGATGAATGGGTTGATAAACTTGCTGATGCATTACCACAGCATAAATGGGGAACTTATTTGATGATTCTTAAACACACGAGAAAATATGAAAATATGAATCTGGCACAGTTTATTCAGAAGATTGAAGAGCACGAGTTGGATATCCAGAAAACAACAATCATGAAGAATCCAAATGCTCAACAAGATGTTAGTTTATACTATAGAGGAAACAAATTTGAAGCTACTCCCAGCCCAAAGATTCAAACTGGTTTCAGTGCTGATAGTTCTTCTGGAACAAAGAGTAGTAATGTGACTCAAAGTGGTGGATCTTCATCTTCATATTCCAGCTTTGATCCAAATTACACAACATCAAGTCCTCAACAACAGAATTCAACAAATCTTCAATGCAATGTCACTTTGAACATTCAAAATGGTCAAAATCTTTCTCTAGAAATAGCAAAGCAACACATGGCATCACTCGTTGCTATGTTAGAATCATATGAAAGCTTGATTGGTGGCAAAATTGGAAATCCGGTGCTTACTAAATAATATTATGACCAAATTGATGCAGAGGAACTTGAGTTGATGGATGTCAAATGGTGTATGGCTAGTGCTGTTAGAAGGGCAGAAAAATTTCAACAAATCACAGGTAGAGATGAGTTTCAGGGTTTGGCTAATTCTCCGTTAGGATTTGACAAGTCAAAAGTTACCTGTTTTCGTTGCAAAGGAAAAGGACACTTTAAACGAGAGTGTAAAAATCAAGAAGCAACAAGAGGATCGGAAAAGAATGATTACTATCAGAAATCCATTTTTCATCAGATTGCTGAGCAACCACAAACGGCACATGCACGTGCTATTAAAGATAGAAAGAAAGATTGTCTTGTTAATCAAAATGATGAAAAAGTTGCAGAGGGGTTTAGCTAGGATAAATACATTCCACCGGGTTCAGGATTTGTTGCTCAAATTTTGGAAGCAGAATCAGTCAAATCTCAGTCGTAAAGAATATCGATTTTTCTAGATTTAGGAAGTGATATGGATACTGATGATGAAGAAGAATATCTTAATAAAACTAGAAAAGGTATAGATCCTGATAGTTTTAATTTGTTTTTTGCAGATAAAGTTGAGATGCTGTATGAGAAGAAGATTGCAAGTTAAAAGAGCGAGCTGGAAGATTTAAGATTAGCTGATGACAAGACAAAGATGAAAACTGAAGAACAAAATGTTGAATCAGTGATTGAAAAAATGGTAGAGAAAATTGTTGAGATTGAAAAAATAGTTGAAGTTGAGAAACTTGTCGAAGTTGAGAAAATCGTCGAGGTAGAAAAAATTGTTGAAGTTGAAAAGGTTGTCGAGGTTGAAAAGATAGTTGAAGTCATTAAACCTTGTCTGAAATGTTTGGAGTCTTGCAAACATTGTGAGGAGAAAGACAAGAAGATTTGTGAACTTGAAGAGCTGAAAGAGAAATTGTTGTTTGATGTGAAGTATGTAAAGGAATCATACGATATTTTGAACAACACAGTGAATGGTCTGAAAAAGACAAATTCAGAAATTGAGGCTGCTATGACAAAGTTGAATTCAACATTAATGTCAAAGCAGAAGGTTATTAATGAGTACATTGAAGATTGTGCATAGTTAAAGAAAGATTTGGAACTCGAAAAGATTGAGAGTGAAAGGATCAAAAGGTTACTGTTGAGTTATACAACATGTGATTATTTGATTGATCGAGTTTATCCTACTGTTGCAGGTCTTGAAGCTTTCAAAGATAAAGATACGGAAGATACAGATGCTGGTAAGAAACAAAGTGTTAAGTATAACAAGTGTCCCCCTCCAGTCTATGAGAGTTATTCCCCCAGAAATCCAAACGAGGAGCGTTTAAAAAAGGCAGTCAACATCAAGTTAAAGTCTGAAACCATTGATGAGTTACCAGATAATATTGATGTCACATTCACAGCGTCTGACACTGATCATGAGTCTGAATTGTTAAAGAAAGTGGTCGATCAGGTGTTGGATATGGATGAAGAGTCAAATTCGGAGTCTAAGTCAGATAGTTCGAGTTCGTCCGAGAAGAGTCCGAGTTCACTGGTCAAAAGGGTTTACAATAAAGAGTTTCTATTATCGAAAAATAATTTGAATGATGAACCTATCAAAGTAGCATATACTTTGAGTGATTCGGACAAATTATATTCTGATGAAGAATTCCCAATAAGAAGTGTCAAAACTGAACAGATTAAATAGGTTTTCAAATTAACAGAATTTAATATTTCTGAAATAAAAGATTTAAATTTTGCTGAAAAACCTAAAAATTACACTTCAAGAGTTCAACAAAGATTGAACAAGAAAAAGGGTTACAGTTCTGGTTCAGGTTATCGAAAAAACCCAAACCATAACGGTAATTTCAAAAGGAAAGGTCTTGGTTTTAGTTCTTCGGAAAATTATAAAAATGAGAAAAATTATAAATCAAAAACTAAATTTGTTGCAGGAGGAAGTTCTGAAGAAGAGCAGAAGAAAGCATTCTGGAAATAGTCAAACCAAGAGTTTCTTGCTGAGAAGAAAAAGAATATGATGATGAGAACTGAGCAAAGAGTTGAGAAAAGAATGTGTTTCAAATGTCATAAGATTGGACACATTGCTTGGAATTGCCAACAGTCCAATAACACAAAACAGGGAGTTTCTTTTAACTCTGAAGTGGGAAGGAAATGTGTTGATAAATCAGAACAATCAAAAGAAAAATTCAAAATGTTTGAAAATTCGACTTCTGAAGTTGGTGAAAATTCAAAATGTTTTTACAAAAGAAAAGTTGATGAAAACAAACAAAGATGGGTTGTAAAATCTGAGAGTATTTCTGATAGTGAATCTGATTCCATAAAATCAGAGGAGTCATTTGTTGAGAAAAAGGTTGAGAATTCCGTTCCAGAGATGAACGAAGAAAACTTTCTGTCATTGTCAAAAGAAAATTTGAAGTTAAAGGTTGGTAAAACTGAGATTTCAGGTCAATTCTTCACTGATAAAGGAGAATTTGATGCTGATAAGGCTTTCAATGGGAAAGTCAAACACATATTTGGGAAGATGGTTAATGGGAAGGTTAAAGGTGCAAAAGTATTTTATCAATCAAAAAGATGGTGGGATAGATGTGTACCAAAATCACCCAAGGCTGGTCAGGCTTGGGGGACAGCATTTTCTAACTAAAAAAACTGACTTGCCGGAGCTCCAAAGTTGGTAATCGTGGAGCAGGAATCGGCATCTTTCTTGAGAAATTCACGATTGTGATATTTCGACTTACAAATGGTAAAACAGGGACATTAAGTTGTACTTGATTTTCTACAAGTGATGTTTGTTGTTTGAACTTGAAAATGTTAAATTTTTCAAATGTTTGATGAAAGAACAAGGTGATAAAATGATCCCCTAACCTACAAGTGGTTTTATGAAATTAACAAAATTTATTTTCCAGAAAAACCATTTTTGATTAAAACAAACTTAAGTGTTTTGAATCATAATGGGAAAATAGTTTGTTGAGAGGGGGAGTTCTGATTGTTTATGTCAAGTGGATGGCGAATTGAAGTGATTCGATATCAGTTGTCACTTTGTTTGTACAGTTTGTTTTCAAATTTCCTTTAAATAATTTTGAATTTTAGGGGGAGTAAGAATTTCAGAAAATCCAAAAACATTAGAAAATTTGAAAAAGGCAAAAACTTGATAAATTCAAAAATGAGTTTTGTTGTGAAAAAGAGGAAATGATAGTACATCAGTGGACGGTCAAAGCATGCTAAAGAATTGGAAAGTCAAATGTGATAAACGGTCTCACTGATGATGTGCCAGTAGGTTTTTACACATTTAGTAAATTGTGATGAGATATAAACCTAAAATTCAAACTTACTTATTTCGTGGGTAACATCTCTCAGATATATGGGTAACCCCCGAAATCTTGTTTGAAAGACCCCTCTTTCTGAGATACTTGGTCTTTATGCTTAGTGGTATCTGGGGTATTATCCCGGGACTTCTGATTTTGCGGAAACAATGGCCTAGTCCCCGGAGAATACTTTACCGCTTGCTTGAAATATAGCCCTCCCCTCAGCATAAATAATGATGAAACATTGCAAAATGCAAATCATGAGCTGTTGTAAAAAAGATCCTCTAAAGGGGATCCACCAAAAGTCGAAGCCGTCATCTCTCTGCTGAACTGAAGTTCTGACCTAAGCTCTCACGGCCCTCGCATTTAACCCCTTTACAGATATCATCTAGGTATACTCACCTGTAAGACTGAATATTGGGATCTGGATACAGGAGTATATTCTGAGGTGGGACACACGAATAAGTTTAAGTATATAAAACATTAATCTCATATCTCGAAACAGTTGAACTTTGTGTGAGAATTTAAGTGGATCAGTATACTGACAATCTAAGTGAATCGTTTAGAACTTAAAATGTTTAAAGCTTAACGGTGTTGATGATTTGTCTCAAAAACTGATATGATCCTCTTACACAAACTCACAAAAATATTGGTTTGTAAATATTTCTTTACTGCATTTTTGTTATTTCAAAAATCCAAAAAGATTTTCGGAGTGTTTTAGCATAAATTTTGAAAAATTCAAAAGAGTAAAATGCACGGATAGTCCCTGTGGTTTTGCAAAGTTTCAGCTATAGTCCCCAGAGTTTGGAAACTACACTCCTAGTCCCTGTGGTTTATGACTTTGTTTCTCGGATAGTCCCTGGGTGTAACAGACGTTAACTAGCAACGTTAAGTGTGGTCATGTGCTGAACATGTGAGGGTAATTTCGTCCATTAATGTTTTAAACCCTCCTTCCACCTATTTTTTTATACCCACTGAATCATTTTCCCCAACCCTAACCTACATCAAACAGAATCTTAACAAGTTCTGAGTTCAACACCCTGATCCTCATCGACAAAAATGGTGCTGTGCAATTGTGGAGAAGAAGCATAGATTCTGACTTCTTGGACTGATTTAAACCCTGGTCGACGATTCTACTCATGCCCTAAGATGGTTAGTTTCTGAAATTGATCTGTATTTACATCATTCTCATCTCTCTGATCTTCAATTTCTTTTTACAGAGATGCAGACGATTCATTGGGTGGGTAGACCCCCCAATGTGCACTCGTTCAGTGTGTATCATACTTGGGTTACTAAGAAACAAAAAACAACTTGAAGTTGAGATTGCACGACTACATGGGAAGAATAGGTTGAAGAACAAGCTCATTGTTGTGTTGTTGTTCATTTTAGGGATTCTAGGGCTGATTATAATGTCTGGTTGATGTAATTGAATGTAACTGATGTAAGTGTTTAGTATGAAATGAAAACTGTTTTGGTTGAAAAATGCTGTGTAAATGGGTCAAACAAAGTGCCAAACAAATGACCAAATTGTGCAGAAATGTGCAAAAGTTTTGACTTGGTTCAAATGGGTCAAATAAATGACCAAAATTGGTGAAGAATTCTGCAAAAAATTTGACATGTAGCAAATGGGTCAAATAAATGATGAATAGGTCAAATTAAATGTGCAGTAAAGGCTAGTAGTTGGACAAATAAATGAATGGTGTGCAAGTGTGCATTTAAATGACCAAATATAACATCAGTTGTGCAAATTAAATGTGCATTAAAGGGTAGTAGTTGGACGAATCAATGACCATAATAACTCAACTGTGCAAGTGTGCATTTTGTTGACGAAATATAACATCAACTAAACAAATGGTGCCAAACATCCAAAATTCTAGTAACATCAAGTCTACCATAATATCCGTAACATCAAGTCTACCATTACAACCATAAGACAACCAAAATACTGCCAAACATCCAAAATTCTAGTGCATATAAGCTACCATTACAACCAAAAGACTGCCAAAAGTTTAAAAACCATAAAAACTAACATAGACTTCAAACATTGGTCCCCTCCTTTGACTTGTTCCCTTTCTTCCCCTCCTTTGACTTGTTTCCTTTCCTGGCATGCTTTGCTTGTTTCCCCCTCTTCTGTTTACCACAGCCCCTAGAGTTGTGACCCTTCTCCCCACATTTCTTGCAAGTAACAGTTTTCCACTTCCTTGTTAACTTTCCACCATTGTCCACTTCATCATTTGCATCAGCTTGGGCATTATTCCTCTTCTTCCTTTCTGAACTTTGTCCTGCCCTCTCAGCATCATCCTACAACTCAACCTGATCTTTTCTCCTCTTTTTCTTAGGTCTGCCAATTGGTGTGTGGTGCAAGGGTGGAGTTAAGGTAGTTGGACAAGGTGATTTTGGCCACATATCTCTACCGTTGATGGGTTCAATTCTGTGTGTGTACACCCTTTTCCATGTGTCCAACCAATAGCAATCAAGCACCCAAGACTCTGGTGGACCAACAGCTTGGCCATTCAAAGCCATGTCCCAGTTTACAGCAACAGCGTGTCTACAAGGAATTCCTGATACTTCCCATTCCCTACAACTACAGACCCTCTCCACAACATCAACTACATACTGTGAATGCCTAGTACCACTAAACTGAGAAGTTACCCTCCTACTGACCTGATACTTGGTCCCACCACCCCACTTAACACTGTAATTAACTGCTTGTTTTTTAATTTCTACTAGTCTTTCAGTAGCATGAGGGGTAAGAGGACCATTGCACTTACCTAATACCCTGATGACATTGATAATTCTCTGCATCAAATACTCCCTCACATATTCTAAAGCTAAAATGATAGGCTTATCTCTCCCATCCACAGTTAGTGCATTCAAGCATTCACACATGTTGTTCAACAAAGTATCATTCTTGGCCCTACCTGTTAATGGATCAGTGTCAGGAAAGTTGTAAATATGACAGTTTATATACAAGCAGTTGTGGGACAAACTTATACCTGTAAAGTGAGACCTGGACCAGTGAATGGGAGGAATCGCTGCCAACCAGTCATAGGCTTCTTGGTTATAGTTTCTAAATTCAAGCATCTTCAATTCAAAATCTTGAACTGTTGTGGAAGTTGCAGCATCCCATAGACAGTCCTTGAAGGCCTTTCCTCTCCACTGTTGCTTCATGTTTTGGTGTATATGCCTTAAACAAAATCTATGCTCTGCAGCAGGAAACACAGTTTGGATGGCTGGAATAATCCCCTGTTGTAACAAACATATAACACAATCTTTGATCCTTGAATGTGAAAACAATAGCACACAATATAAACATGGAAACATACCTTTTGGCGGTCTGATATGAAGGTGTAGTTTGCTTCTCTTGGTAGATCTAAATCATCTCGAAGACATTCTAAGAACCAGCTCCATGAATCTTTTGTCTCAGCCTCAACAATGGCATAAGCCAAATGATATATACCAAAGTTTGGATCCTGGCCAACAGCAGTCAACATTTGCCCAGGATATGGGCCCTTCATGAATGCCCCATCCAACCCCAAGAAATCCCGTCTGCATTCTTTATAGCCTTGTTTTAATGGACCCAAACATATGTACACCCTTTTGAAGATCCTAGTGGGTGCACTTGGGTTACCACAAGGCTCAACAGCAAATTTGACAGTTGTACCTGGATTGGTCCTCATCAATTCCATAGCATAATCTCTGAGACTTGAATATTGTTCATTGAAGTCCCCTTGCAATGCCTTAGTAGCTTTTAGTTTTGCCCTAAATGCCTACAGCATACAAATACATTAGAAAAACTTAATAAACATACAAATTAATTTATAGATCTAACTCTTTTACCTTCATTTTGGAGACTCCAAGTTCGTATTTTCTCCCCAGCTCCTCTTGGATACTTCTAACAGGAATATTAGGGTTTGACTCAATCTGGTTTAGAACCCACTGTTGCTTAGCTAAAAAACTAGAAGTGAAAGGTTGTATTTTTCTGGATTGCAAGCACTTGTGATCTGGTTTGTAGGTTTTGACAACCCAAGTTTCATCATCCTCATCTAACTTTGACAGATAAAGTACCCAAGGACAGCTGACACTATTTAACCTAGCTTTTCTCTTGTCATTACACAACCCAATCCCCTTTTTTTTCCCACTTGAACCACTTGAGTTGATTGGCCCACTAGTCATCACATTACCATTGCCAGGCCCACTGTTTGGCCCAGTGTTGATTGGCCCAGTTGTGAATACAGGCACCTTGCCTTCACATACAACCCTAAGCCTCTTTTTATTGTTTCTGATAAAAGATATTGCCCTCCTTGTTTCAATAGCATGTTTATTAATCAAGTATTTTGCCTCTTTTGCAGTACCAAACATCTGACCCACATAGAACCTCACTTTTGATGTTGTGTTTTCACCTCTTTTTTTCTTTTTGAGTTCTTTAAGTTTCTTATGCCTTCTACACCTTAACTCCCCAGCTGAGTCTTCTGTCAGACTATCCAATGAATCATAATTTAAATTTTCACCAGCAAGAGGGTCATCATCACTATCATTCCCATCATTGTTACCAATAGATTCATTCACATGACCCATAAACTCCTCCCCATGGTCAACATTTTCATAGTAGTCTCTCATGTCAACAGCAACATCTTCCATCATAAAGTCCAAGTCTGCTTTAAAATCACTATCTTCTGAGTCATCATCCTCATCATCCTCAGATTCAGACTCACCATCACATGATCCCTCATGCTCACATTCAGCCTCAACCTCATTGTCAGGTTCATGACCATGCTGATTATCTGTATTGTCAACAGGAAAATCAGTAGAAAAGTCTGCATTTTCAATGTCATATGAAAACCCTCCATTGAATGATTCTTCATAAATGTTACCTTCATTGACAGTACCCACATTTCCCTCTACTATACACACATTACCCTGTTCACTAACCATATTGCCCTTACCACTACCCACATTGACCTCATTGACCCCAGCCCCATCATTGACACCTGCACCCTCATGACCAGCCACATTACCCTCTACACTAACCATATTACCCTGAACTTGCATTCTTTTGTCAATATCTTCAATCCCATTCAGTCTGACCTCTACGTTCTGGTTACTAACTTCTACTCTGCTATTTGGTTCACTAGAACCCTCACCAAGCCTTAATTTTTTTGCTACCTTCAACTTCTTTCTAGGTATATTAGGCCCTGCATCTTCTAGTTATTCAATAACCACAGAAGTTGATTTTGGAGGGCTAAGGTAATCTAGAATCCGAGTAAAACCATGTTCTATAAACATTCTTATAACCTTGTTTGCTGCAACATATTTGCCTAAACACAAAACATCCGCATCATTTCCTAAAGGTGTCAAACCAGTGTCTAAATCTTGCCCAGGTATTTGAAAATGGTAGTAAATTTCAACATCTGGGATATAAATCTTGAGGTCCCTGACCATAAAATCTATCTCATGCACAGAAAACTCATCTATGTTGCAGTAGTCAACATAGCTAACCTTTGCGTCAACGTATCTTCTCCGTGGAGCCTTTGTGAAAATACCACCATAATACACTTTTAAAGTGAACAAGTTGTCATATCCTCCTGTTCGTTTGATAAATCAACAAAAAGAACATCAAGTTTGGATTTTTAACAGAATCAATTTAGGGTTTTTGGATACTTACCATAGACATTTTCTGCTACAAACGCCTCTGTTGGACTCCTTATTCTCCAAGTGTTGTGTCTCCGTGGGTTTTGCGGATCATCGTCTTCCATTGCTGATTACGATTAGGGTTTGATCGGTGTCAATTTTGGGAATGATGAAGATGATCGCCACTGATAGAGAGAGAATGAGTGTTGGGTGATAAATGGGAGGGAATGCAACTGACAATGGTTTTAATGAGGTGGCAGGAGGGTTTAAAACATTAATGGACGAAATTACCCTCACATGTTCAGCACATGACCACACTTAACGTTGCTAGTTAACGTCTATTACACCCAGGGACTATCCGAGAAACAAAGTCATAAACCACAAGGACTAGGAGTGTAATTTCCAAACTCTGGGGACTATAGCTGAAACTTTGCAAAACCACAGGGACTATCCGTGCATTTTACTCAATTCAAAAAGATTTTCGACAACTGTTGATTGGAGAGCTGATTTTCAAAATTCCAAGTGCTAAACATGATGAACAACAGGGTTGGGAAAGTTTGTTTGGAATGAAGAAGATTGTTTAAAATGAAAATTTGAATATTTTGCTTACAAGTGGTTCATCAAAGGTTAATATTGTAAAACTATTTCTTAGTGATGTCTCTTGAAAAAGTTTATAATTTGTTAAATATTTAAAATTGTAAAATTTACTTTGAGGTAGAGTATGTGCAGGTTATGACTATGAGAGAGCTAGGTTGTGATTCTAGTACCTGAGCAGGATGTGAGCCAGGTTTCGATCTTGAAACCTGTGAAAGCCAGACTACGATCCCAGCATAAGTCAAGGGGGAGTCTATAGATTCTAGAGCCAGTATCAGATCCTGAAGTTCGCTTTCTGCTGATGATGATGAACTTAATGAATCAAGAGAGAGAATAAGAGTGGAGAAAAAGCCAGATAGAGTTTCTGGAGATGAAAAGATGACAGAGATTGAGGATGCATACACTGTCAAATACTGAGAAGAGAAGCCCAAAGACTGATAAAGACTGAAGACATTGAAGACTCGACACTTAAGACTCGTCAACATCCGAGGGGGAGTCTGTTGGTGCATACGTCTGTCGACTTCGTCTTGTATCGAGTCTTATTTTAGAATTGTTAGATCAGGGCACGTAGTGCTAGAAATCTAGGGTTTGGGTGTGTTTGGTTAATTTCGCTTGAAATGACACCTGCCACTTTCAAACGAAATTAACATTGTTAATTCCGCTTGAAATGGCCAGTGCCACTTTCAAGCGAAATTACCTCAACTATAAATAGGCTTCAAGCGAAATCATTTGTAAGATTCTTGTTTCCGGTACCGAAGTGCTGCCGATGTGTCTACTGATCTAGAAACTTGTTATTTCAATAAAACAAGACATTTAGAAGTGAAACAAGCTGTTTTTTAAGTCAATTCATTTGTTTTCGCCTCTTGAATTGATAAGAACTCTTCTGATTGACTAGTTTGGGTCACAGAACGATCCTACATTGAGTCAGCAAGGATAGAATCCCAAGAAGCCGGTTTAAAGTATTAATAGTAGTTTATATATGAGGGTTTCAAGCTATTCGCACCCCCGCCATCCAATACAAGTGGGTATTGAAGGAGGTCCTAGTAAACTTGAACCAGGTCCTTACAAGATCTATACACTAAACAAGGCAAGAACCTTTCCAAACCATTCCCCTAACCCCTGACCATGTAGTCAACATGCCTTTATATAGACCGTAAAGACATGAATGATGCAATCTTTTACTTTATATAGATAGTAAAGTAACCTCAAGACACCACGGAAAAATGATAAGAAAAATTCACCTTCAACATAAGAAACTAGTTATTAAAGTCATTGGTACAAACCCAAATAAAAAGTGCCGAAAGATTAAAAATCAACAGTAATACATAAAAGATTTGTCTTCACCAAGTGATGCAAGAAGCTTAACCAAACATGGCCTTTGTTTGGCAAGAACCCTTACAATCAATCTTGGATCCCGAGACTGCTACACACTCTAAAGATGGATGATGGATGATGGTGGTGGGTGTTGGTGTTGTAGTGGTGGTGGAGTGGTGGCAAAGTGGGAGAGTAGTGGTTTGCCAAGGGATGCCTTTGAAGTGAACCAAGCACCCCTATTTATAGCCTGCACAGAACTCTGGCCATGCCCCGTGGCCAGCCTTTTCTCTTCCTTCATTAATTGCAGGTGTTAGCAGACGGCTCCACACGGCCCCGTGTCTCCTGGGCATGGCCCCGTGGTCAACTTTGTATCTGTAATATCAAGATTTGGCAAGATTCTGCGTATCTTTGCGTTGAGCACGCCCCGTGCTGAGTTGGGCACTCCCCTATGGTGGGCGTGGAAGCTGCTACATGTTTATCTTTTGTGTAGGGTTCTGACCACGCCCCATGTTCAGCTGGGCACGGCCCCGTGGTCAGTCTTCTGATTCCTTGTTTTTGCTTTGAGGATGCTACCGAGGGTTTAGGCATGTCACGTTTATTCCTTCTTTTTGTAATTGTGTTGGTTTTGGCTGGTTATTTCCTCCTTTTGTTCGTTTGCTCATTTGGTCCTGTAAATTCAAAAGGAAGAAAGAAACACGCTTTTTCCAAAATTAGTACTAAAAAGGGTTAGTTTTATGCCTCATTTGATGTAATTTATATGTTGCATTTTGCACACATCAAATACATAAGAAGACGCTTTGTGATTGCTGAAGAAAATTGTATGTTGCACATATTCAATCTCTGCCTGAGAGATGTGAAAAATTTAGCTGTATACTGTGATGCGTCATGTTTGGGCCATAATTGCACGTTGTGCGAAAAGGACAAAGTGACAGCCTATGCATCCAGACAACTGAAAGTGCATAGGAAGGACTGTAAAATATGTCAAGAGAAGAGGTTTGATTTAGATATGAAAGGGGAAGAAAACGAGCTCATGAGATTAAGTACTTTCGAGAGCCCATCTCGAATTGGATCAATCGCTTGTAGGCTCAGACTACTTCAGGTATAGGATAACTTATATGTGGTTCAACAAATGTCAAACCTGATATGGTGGAACACTGACCTTACGCTTTCCGATTAGGTGCACGTAAACGATGAACCTTGTAGAAGGTGTAAAGCGTTGAGACGAGAGTTTAGGAAGAATAGAATTAGTTAATAAAGGTCTACGAGGATTCTTCATTAGAATCAAAGTTTCCCGCAGAAGCTACAGGACCATAATTAACAAAACTATTCTTACTGTTTCCACAAAGTGCGAAAACATAACCTGTAAAGCAAAAGTTCGGGGATGAAATTTCCTAAACAGGGGGAGACTGTGACATCCGGTTATTCTGAGATGGTATTGTACTAATGTGACACGTGTTATGATTATATATAGGCACTAATTTATTAAATATGACATTAATTTGAGGTATATGAAAATTTGATAAACTCAAACTTTGGTAAAAAAATTACGTTGGCAACAATAAGTTAAACGCTTATCGCGTAACGAACGAAATGCGAAATGAACGTCCGTGACTGTCCGGATAACGTTAAAATCCGAAAAATATTCCATTATGATTAAAACCCTATTTTTAATCATATCCGTGAAGAAAAAATAGTTAAAACGCTTAAAGTTCTTGTTTTGCGGATTTAAGCGCGTACTGCGCAATATAGTGCGTATACTGCGAAACACAGACAACGCAGCCAATTTAGGTGAACGAAATATTATTTAGTAATATTTTGGTGAGTTTATTTTTATATAATACTAAAGATAATTTTAAACTCCTTAAAACGCAGATAAAACACGAAATAAAAAACCCGGTAACCAGTTAAATACATGTGTAATGCATGTATATGTATATATATGTTATATTAGAGAGAGAAAGTGTGTGAGAATGTAAGAGGTGACGGCTAGTGTGCCTACCACATCTCCCACTATTGCCAAGTGTTGATCTCTTGTAAAACCTAATCATTTCATCTACACCAACACTTCACTTCAAATACATTCCAAGATTCACCTTTTCAAAATCATTTTCCTTCTCCTTCTTGATAGCCTACGGCCGAGAACATCACCAAGAACACCCCACTTCACTTTTTCAAACTTGTTTCATAAAAATCATGGCCATTTCAAGCTAGTTTCAGATTATTTCAAAGATCAAAAGTTGATTTCAAGGTGATTCAAGGAGGAACAAGCTTATTTTTCGTCAATATTCTCATCATAAAACCCACTTTGATTCTTGAAAGGTATAATATTTTACTTCTTTTTAAACACATTTGATGATGATGATGATGATGATGATGAGCATGATTCTCAAATACTTGGATTTTCACTAATCTTGAAATCAAACCAACAAATGATTTTTATAAAAATAAAAATGTGAAGGAATGTGTGTATGTATGGTTAGTTTTTGTATTTTAAATTTTGATTGAAAAGTAAGTTGTAAGGTGTTTGTTTGAATTAACAAGGTTTTGTGTTAATATATTATAGTTATGAAGGAATGATTTAATCTTGGATTTGATTTGAAATAATGTTGATACATGGGTATACATGGCCGAAAACCCATATGCATGTATGTTAAAGATTGAGTTTTGATTAAACAATGATTTTGATCTTAAAAGTATGGATGTTTAAATCAAAATGAAACTTTTATGAAAGATGTCATAACAAAGTCTTTTGATTTGAAGTAAATACAAGTAAAATGGAATTTTGGAAATTTATATACATACATGCATATGGCCGAAAATTTGTAAGTGTGTATGTGAATTTGTAAGTTGATGCAAGTTCTTAAATGTTAGTTTATGATGCATGTGTTTGATGATTTTTCAATGATTGTTGAATGATTGATCAAGAATGAAATATGGATATGTCATAATAAATGTAAGAATAAGATTGATTAATCTTGTATGATGATTATGAAGTAAATATGCATAAAGTGTTTGTACATAGACTTGTATGATGATATAATGATCATAATAAAATGGAATTGTTATAGTATGATAAATATACATACAAATCAGAATATAAACATGTAAAATAAACTTATATGATGTATTTTGATGTTATAAAAATTATGTCATAAACTTGGTCGCTTTTCATGTTGTACATGTAGCTTGAAAAGTAGTAATTCGGGTGAAATTTGCATGATTTTTGTGTTATTCATGAGACCTGCATTATCATGAGTAAAATTATTGTTTTGATCAGTATATAAAATGTGTTATGTTAAAATATCAAGTCAAGATCATTTTGGGATAATTACGGTAAAGTTCGGTACGAACTATACGTTAAAAACGATAAAAATCAGCTGTTTAAGTATTTTTGCAAAACTGTTTTGAATCTGATTATAAACTGATATTTTATGATAAATATAAGTATTTTAACTTATATTAAATAATTTTGGTGATTGGTTGGTCATACGTGACTTCCGACTCCCAAAAACGCTACCGAAATGGTAAAATACGCATATTTCAACGTACGCGAAAACGGGATGTTCAAGAGTGAACTTTGTGTGATATAGATTGATATGTGAATAGGAGTATGTGTAATGATATTCGTTAAGTGATTTCATGATAATATGAAATGATGCAATGTTTAAGCGTCTATGCGATAGAAACGGTAAACTAGACCAGAAATCACGTTATGTGTGAAAATTTGTGATAAACATGAGAAATATGCTTGAAGTAACTTAATGAGTTATTTGATATATATTAATTGTTTAAGTATGATATATATATATATATGTTAAATAACTTAATACGTGAACTACGATATATATATATATATATATATATATATATATATATACCGAATATGTCCATACTTATGCATGTATATTATGAAGGGCAACTCGTAGATATATATTCTGAATAAGTAGACATAATAAAGAGTCACCAACAAAATCGTTCAAATCGCGAAAATCTTAATATGTATATGTATATGAATATACGTATATGTATATATAAATGTTGTCACACCCCGACCGCGTAAAACAACGAAACCGCGGCGGAAACGTCGGGGAGTGGAGTGACAGAATTATTGTTTCACAACCATGGATTCAAAAAGTTTCGTTTTATTTAAATATTAACCATTAAACATTGTCTTGGAAATAAAACAAACAAGTTCACATATCGACTATCATCGTTATTAAGTCACTAAGGCCTCGTCCAGTCCTAAGTGAGCATGCATCCTAGTCGTAATCAATCATCATTCAACACCACCTGAAACATATGTAAAAATAAAGTCAGCAAAGAAATGCCGGCGAGCACATAGGTTTTGTGAGAGTGTTGGATCCATGGCTCGTTTACATGTTACAATACCTCGTTTAACTACAAGAGTCGATAATTGAAAGCCTCGTTTTGAAAAGAGTTTAGTATTGCAATATGAATAACCAGCTCTGAATAAGTTGGTTATGGTTTATAAAATCTCGTTGCCATGAATCTTAACCCAAAACATTTGTTTAAGTAAACCAAATTGTATATCGTTCTCGTAATAAAACTCATATGGTTTACTCATATGGTTTATATCGTATAGTAAACATCGTTGCGTGATATCGTTTAAAATCGTTCGTCCAAGTGAACTAAACAACGCCACGGTATGTAATATGATAAAAGCACTTATATATAAGAAGTACCAGCGGCGTATCTACCATGCTTTTATCACATTACACCCATCCAGTTAGCTAATCACAACCAAAAACCAATCGTTCGTTCAATTCGTTTAACTTGTTTAAATCGTTCAATCGTTTCAAAATCATCCAATCGTTCAAATAGTTCAATCGTTCAAATTGTTCTCGTTTTAATTGTGAAAAAACTAACTTTTGGTCGTCTCGCTTACAACATTCAAACCTTCGTAACTTGTTCATTGTTCAACTCGTTCAACTCGTATTAACAAACCACCAAAGGGTAAGTTAACAATCATCAGGTTCAGTCGTTACCCACGTAACCCCCATACATAACCATGGTGGTAGTCTGATAACGGGATTTGTCAGAACCTATAGTACCATAACTTAATACTGGTCGGCTTGATCATTCTTAATGAATGTCATTCGTTATGTAAATACGTCCAATAAGTTCGTTCACATTATCGAAATCGTTTTGTTTAATATAAACCATAGTATTCGTTTTTGAAATCATCGAAAATCGTTTAGCACATATGAATCACCCCAAAACAATTGAAAACAGTAAAATAGGGGAACTATGTACTCACTAGAAGTGCAAAGTATCCTCGATCTAATGAACTTAACGAAGCTTAGGCAAACCAAGGAAATCAAGTAGCACCTAGTAATCGGATCGCTAGTTAATAAATCGACACCTAGATCGGAAGATCCGGTAGAATGAGGTCTTGTAAACTAAATGAGCATTGGAACTCATGTGATATGGTTTAACAAAGCCTACATTCTAAATCGGAACCTATCCTAAGTGCTTACGACCCGTTACAACCCATTAAGGTAGCTTACGCTACTTTAAGGCGTCGTTCGCACAAAAGCGCATTCGAGACGCCTAACTAGTCCTATGACAAGTATTATATGCCCTAACATGTTTAAATGTGTTGCATAATCAGTTTAAGTGACAAAAATTAGATTACATATGCTTAAAATCAAATTATGCATGAAAAGGCCATTTTGGTCATTTTCCTAAGGCATATAAACTACCTATCATACAACTTATTAAACTAAGTGACCATAAGGTATAACCTCGGAAGGTTATTCCCTATACAACTATGGTCACAATATATGCTTGGTCGGATCCTAAAGATCGACCAAACGGGTCGGGTTCGAAAGTCTAAGCGGTTGTCAAGACCGCTTGACTTACGCTATACAAGCACTAGACTAAAAGTGATGAGTTAAACATGTTAAAACATGTTTAACAAAGTTAGAAAACAAGTTTGATATCAAAACAAAGTGTTTTGATACCCAACAATAGCTTCGTTGCAAAATACGCTTAAATACGCATTTTGACCGAAACTTTGATTCGTCACTTCGACTAATCGACGTGGTAATCGGTAGGTATAGTCACAAGGGACTATAACCATCATGATTACGCTCACGTTGCAAAGTTCAAACGAACATTGTGTTGACCAAATCGTGGTCAAAGCAGAAAGTCAAACACTATTTGACTTTCATGCTTGAAAAGCATAAAAGCATGAAAGAAGCTTACAAAAGGTCCAAGCAATGAAGATTTGAACTCAAAATACTCAGGTATGAAGCTTCATAAGTGAGAGCTTCAACTTAGAGAAGAATTGAGATCAAATTGTGAGGAATGAAGTGAAGAACCCACTTCTATTTATAGTAAGCTTGGATTAAGAAGATCATGACAAGTGTTTTTACAAGAATCAAGGTTCAATCTTGACCATACACTTGTGGAACATGGTTTAGAATACAATGGGAAGCTTGAAACCTGTCCAAAGTATTGAGAAATTGCATAAAAGACCCTCAAATTCAAACTAGTTGCTGAAAACTGTTGTTTCTGTCAAAACAGGGTCGACGCGTGCCGCCACGGCACCACCCTGTTGTTGTGGCGTGACGCCACCCCCCTATCTGAGCCAGAAGTTTCACAAAATGGCAAGAATGGTCCCTGTAGCACTTTTAAGCCATTTTCAACGTGTTTAAACCCCGTTAACCCATTTTCAAGGTTCTACAAGGATGTTAAAGCATAGGGGACTTGAAACATGCATGAAAATATCTCAGATGTCCGTTCGTTTAGTTGTACAGTCACGTTATTCGGTTAATTACGATGAAAACTCGAACGGACGCGAAAACGTTTCAAATTTCATGAAAAATGTATTTTTACAATCCAATCACTAAAATAAAATAATTTAATGGTTATAAAAAATTTTGGATATGTTCAGAACGTAAGCTATGCGCGAAAATGCAAACTGTTGATGCATATGTCTGTCGACTTCGTCTTGTATCGAGTCTTGTATTAGATTAGAAAGATCAGGGCACGAAATACGAGAATTGTGTGAGTGTGACCATTTCGCACGAAATGGAACAAGACCATTTCGTACGAAATGGACATGGTCCATTTCGCACGAAATAGGTTTTGCCCATTTCGTATGAAATGCTCTGCCTATATATAGTGTGCATGTTCATTTCATTTGTAATTTTCCGATTCCAGAGCCGAAGTGCTGCTGAAGTGTTTACTCGTTGTAAAACGTTATTATATCAATCAAAAAGACAATTAGAGTGTATATCAAGCTGTTTCAAAGTCAATACGTTAGTTTCCGCCTCTCGTATAGACAAGAACTCTTCTGAACGACTCATTTTGGTCGTGCTAACGATCCTACAAGTGGTATCAGAGCTCAGGAGGAGGAGTTCTTACCTAATTCAGCTTGATTTCATCAAATTTCTGACTTCTACACCTTCTCTTTCAAAATTAACAAGATTTTTCGGTGAAAATGGACTGATTTTCATACATTATAAGCGAAACACTATTTTAACAAAGCCTTGAAAGAATCAGACTTAAAATCAACCTAAAACTTGATCAATTTGACAAAAATCTGATCGAAAGTATGACATCAGCATCATTTCGCACGGAATAAACCTTCCATTTCGAACGAAATCACATTTGTGATCTATTTCGCTTAAAATTGTACATCGGATTCTTCATTTCGCTCGAAATGGGTTCTCATTTCGTTTGAGTGTGTCATTTCGCTTGAAAGAGTTCTCATTTCGCACCAGAGGGCCATTTCGTTTGAAAGTTTCTCATTTCGTACGAAATCACTCATTTCGCACCAAAGGGATTCATTTCGTACAAAAGCATCCATTTCGCACCAAAGGGTCATTTCGCTTGAAGAGTTCATTTCGTGTGAAGGGTCCATATCATGAGAAAGTGTTCATTTCGTTTGAAAAGCTGATTTTGTGAAACTTATTACCGAACCATGGAAGAGGAATTTTACAACGTATTTTCTACTGCCCCGAGTACTCCTGTTAGTATTACTCAGAGTGTGAACATGGAAAATGAAACAGGAACATTGCAGAAACCGCAAAAGTTAATGGGCATTGAGGAATACTATGGTTGGAAAGACCGATTTGAAAATTGGGTTCATGCAAATCAGTTGAGGTCTTGGGAATGTATTGAGAAGAAGTATGTTAAACCTAGTACAGATGTGGGTGTTATTAAAACTATTTCTGAGTTGTCGGACAAAGAACGAGACATGGACAAAGCAGAAAAGATGATGATTAGTCTACTCCAGCAAGCTGTGAAAGATGACATCTTCATATTACTTCAACATGATAATACTTCACGTTCAATTTGGGAAGCACTTCGAATTAAGTTTGAGGGAAGTGAGAAGATGATCAGGAGTAAGAAATCATTGTTAAAGAAAGAATTTGATTTGTTTACGAGTTTGTCGGGTGAAACTTCAAAGAAACTGATCGAAAGATATTGTCATTTAGTGAGATCAATGTCTCTTTTGGATATCAACAAAGATCGAGAAGAATGGGTTGACAAATTAGCTGATGCTTTACCTCAGAAAGAATGAGGTACATATCTGATGATCTTAAAGAATACTGTAGAATATGACAAATTGACAATTTCTTGAAAAAATTGAAGGACAAGACCTTGAAAAACAAAAGATTGCTTGAATGAACAATCCAAGTGGTCAACAAGACATCAAGATGTATTACAAAGGAAGTGTTCAGGATGGTGAAGCAAGTCCAAAGGTTCAAATTGCTTTCAGGGCAGAAAATTCAACAGGATCAGTTAATCAAAGTCCAATCAGCAATAGTGGATTTTCTTCATACTCGAGTGTTAATCAAAATGCTTCAACCTCAAGTCATCAGTTCCAAAGCTCAAACAGTGGTAATGGTCATGTGTTACACTGCAATATCGCATTGCATCTTCAGAACGGTTAAAATTTCTCTAAAGAAGTCGCTAAAGGTCATATGGCATTACTAGCTATAGTGTTAGAATCATATGAGGGTTTTGTTGCTGGAAGGATCGGAAATCCTATGTTGACAAAAGAGGATTACGATCAGATCGATGCTGAAGAGATGGAGCTTATGGATATTAAGTGGTGTTTGGCGAGTGTTTTAAGGAGAGCTAAGAAGTTTAAGATGATTACAGAAAGAGATGATTTCCGAGATGCAAATGTTTCTACTTTGGGTTTTGATAAATCTAAAGTTACTTGTTTTTTATGCAGGGAAAAAGGACATTTCAAGAGGGAATGTACCAATCGAGAAGCAGGAGGAGCTCAGAATCCGTTCGGAAATAATGATTATTATCGGAAAGCTATATATCAACAAGTTGCTCAACAACAAGAACCACAAACTGCACATGCTAAGAAAGCGATCGAAGAGTCAACAAAGAAAGCTTATTTTGGTATAATTGATCAAGATGATGAAAAAGTGGCAGAAGGTTTTAGCTGGGATAAATACATTCCACCTGATTCAAAGCTAGTAGCATTCATTGCACAAATAGTTCAAGAACAAGATTTGATGAAAGAATGGATGAGTGTGTTTGATAACAGTGAGAAGCCAAGATGGAGAATCTGTTTCTTCAGACGATAGTTCAGAAAAGACCCAATTGTTTGATCAATCATTATTTGATAGCAGTGATGATGAAGAAGAAACACAAATAAATATTGGAAAAAATCTATTATCTCCTGAAAGTTTTAAATTTTATTTTGCAGATAGAGTGGAGAAGCTGAAGGAGAAGCGAGCAGCAAAGAATCAGAAAAAGATGAAATGCGAGAATGTTGCTCAGGAAGAGAATTCTGAACAAAGTGAAGAAGTTAAAATTGCTGAGCAGGTGGTTGAAGTTGAGAAAGTGGTTGAAGATGAAAAGATGGTTGAAGCTGAGAAGATAGTTGAAGTTGAAAAGATTATCAAAGTTGAAAAGATTATTGAAGTCACAAAACCTTGTCTAAAATGTTTGGAACCATGCAAACATTGTGAAGAAAAAGACGAGAAGTATAGTGAGCTTGACAAGATGAAAGAAAAATTACTATTCGATGTCAATTATGTGAAAGAGTCGTATGATGTGTTGAATAGAACAGGGAATAGTCTGCAAAAGACAAGTTCAGAAAGAGAAGATGCCTTAACGATGATGAATGCAGTTATGATGTCAAAGCAGAAGGCTATCAATCATTATATTGAAGAATGTGCAAAATTAAAGCAGGAGTTGGAAACAGAAAAGATTGAAAATGAAAGAATCAGACGCTTGTTACAAAGTTATTCTAGTTCTGATTATTTGATTGATTGATAGAATTTATCCAACTGTTGCAGGTTTTGAAGCCTTTCAGGACAAGAAGTTTGAAGAGAAGGATACTGGTAAGAAACAAAATGTAAATTATAACAAGTGTCCGCCTCCGATCTGGGAAGGTTATTATCCCAGAAAACCAAATGAGGAGCAAGTCAAAAAGGCAGTCAATATAAAATTAAAGTCTGAAACAACTGATGAGTTACCAGAAAACATTGACGTCACGTTCACATCGTCTCACACTGATCATGAGTCTGAGTTAATAAAGAAAGTGGTCGATCAGGTGTTAGATAAAGATGAGGAGTCAGAGTCAAAGTCCGAATCCGAAAGTTCGAGTTCATCAGTTGACAGTCCAAAGTCGTCGGTTAAAGGGCTTACAATAAAGAATTTCTATTATTAAAATCTAATTTGAATGATGAACCAATCAAAGTGGCATATACTTTGAATGATTCAGACAAATTATATTCTGATGAAGAATTTCCAATAAGAGGTGTTAAAACTGAAATGATCAAAAAGGTTTTCAAATTAACAGAAATTAATATTTCTGAAATAAAAGATGTAAATCTTTCTGAAAAACCTAAACCTTATACCTCAAGAGTTCAACAAAGGTTAAACAAGAAAAAGGGTTACAGTTCTGGTTCTGGTTTTCAAAAGAAACCAAACCATAACGGTAATTTCAAAAAGAAAGGATTGGGTTTTATTCCACCGAAAAATCATAAAAATGAGAAAACGTATAAACCAAAAACTGTATTTGTTTCAGGAGCAAGCTCGGAGGAAGAATAAAAGAGCTCATTCTGGAAGCAATCGAACAAAGAATTCCTTGATAAGAAGCAAGAGGGAATGAAGAATGGAGCTAATCAGAAAAGGGAGACAAAAACCTGTTACAGATGTCAAGAAGTTGGTCACATTGCATGGAATTGTCCAAAGGCAACCAACACAAAGCAGGGAGTCTCTTCTAAACTGAAAGAAAAAGTTGTTGACAAAACTGAACCACCAACTGAAAAATTCAAAGTATTTAAAAACTCAACATATGAAGTTGGTGAATGTTCAAAAAGATTTTACAAAAGAAGAGTAAATCTTGACAACCAAATGTGGGTTGTTAAGAAATCAGATGTGAAATATGGTGATGAATCTAACTCGTCAAAGTCAGAGGAGCCACAAATTGAGGTAAAAGGAGGAAATTCAGTACCGCCGATGGACGATGTCAACTTTCCACCATTGCGGGCTGAAAATTTAAAATCAAAAGTTGGTAAAGTTGAGATCTCGAATCAATTCTATTCTGAAAAGAAAGAATTTGATATTGAAAAATCTTTTAATGGAAAAGTAAAACATATTTTTGGGAAAATGATCGAGGGAAAGGCCAAAGGGGTGAAAGATTTTTATGAAGAAAAAAGAAATGTTTAAACCCCAAGTGAAGTTGAGAAGGTTACACCTAAAGCTGGTCAGGCTTGGGTGTCTGTATTTCATATGTAAAAATCCGGACTTGCCGGAACTCCCAGGTTGGTTATTGGGGAGTAGGAATCGGCATTTTTCTTGTGAAATTCACATTTGTGATATTTAGACCTACAAGTGGTTGAAAAAGAGGTTTTTACCTACAAGTGGTTAATCAAGGTCATGAAGTTGAACTTGAGTTAACTTTCATACAAGTGGATGAGAAAACAAAGTGATGAATGAATCCCCTATCCTACAAGTGGTAAAATCAACAAAACTAATTTTCCGAAAAAACCATTTTGATTAAAACAAACTTAAGTGTTTTGAAATCATAATGGGAAAATAGTTTGTTGTCAGTGGGAGTTCTGATTGTTTAAGCCAAGTGGATGGCGAATTGAAGCAATTCACAACAGTTGTCACTTTATTTGTACAGTTTGTTTTCAAATTTTCCCCTGAAAATCCAAAATTGAAACATATTTTTGATTTTAGGGGGAGTAAAATTTTTTTTAGAAATTTAGAAAATTTGAAAAATCAAAAACATGAGAAAATTCAAAATGAGTTTTGTTGTGAAAAAGAGGAAATGATAGTACATCAGTGGACTATCACAGCATGCTAAAGAATTGGAAAGTCAAATGTGATAAATGGTCTCACTAATGATATGCCAGTAGGTTTTTGCACGTTTAGTAGATTGTTGTCGAGATATAAACCTAAATATCAAACTTACTTATTTTGTGGGGAACATCTCTCAGATATATAGGTAACCCCTGAAAACTTGTTTGAAGGGCTTTCTATTTCTGATATACTAGGTCTTTGTGCGTGGTGATATCTGGGGTATTATACCTGGACTTCTGATTTTGCGGGAGCAATAGCGTAGTCCTCGTATAATACTTTGCATTGCTTTAATCATAAAGCTCGCCCTCAGCATAAAAAATGATGAAACATTGAAAAATGCTAATCATGTGTTGTTGTAAAAAAGATTCTCTAAAGGGAACCCACCGAAAAGCGAACCATCATCTCTCTGATTTTGTGGAAGCAATAGCCTGAGCTCTCATGGTTTCGCATTTAACCCCTTTACAGATATCACTAGTGTACATTCACCTGTAAGACTGAATATAGGAGTCTGGATACGGGAGTATATTCTGAGGTGGGACACGCGAATAAGTTTAAGTCTCTAAAACATTAATCTCGTGTCTCGAAACAGTTGAACTTTGTGTGAAAATTTAAGTGGATCAGTATACTGACAATCTACGTGAATTGTTTAAAACTTAAAATGTTTAAAGCTTAACGGTGTTGGTGATTTGTCTCATAAACTGATATGATCCTCTTACGCAAACTCACAAAAATATTGTTTTGTAAATATTTTTTATTGCATTTCATTTAAAGCAAAAATTCAAAAAGAGTTTAAGTGTGTTTTAGCATAAAATTCTGAAAAATACGAAAAGATTTTCGACAAATGTTGTTGGAAAGCTGATTTTCAAAATTCCGGGTGCTAAGAATGATGAACAATGGGTTGGGAGAGTTGATTTTGAAATGAAAATTGTTATAAACAAATCTATCTCACAATAAGAGTGGTGTTGTTGAATAAAATTTACCAGTATTTTCTAAATTTGTCAAATGGTAAACTTGTGAAATTTATTTTCGGGTAGAGATTTATGCAGGTCCCCGTGTTTAAACCTGAGACTGAATAAGAGCAAGGTCACGATCTTGGAACAAGAGCTAAGTCAGATTGCGATCCCGGAACAATTTAAGGGGGAGTCTGCTAGCAAAGGGGAATCTGTAGATGCAAGAGCCGGATTCAAATCCAGGGGATCACGCAAGCTACTGATGCTGAAGGTCTTAAGGATTCAAGAGATCTGATCAAGAAAAGATTGAATCGGGGTGAGATCCTAGAAAAGAGAAAAGATTGAAGGATGCTTTACATTGTTAGATACTTTGGGATGAGCACGAAGACTGATCAAGACTGAAGAGTTGACATACTGAAATTTTGTCACACTGAAGACTCGTCGACATCCAAGGGGGAGTTTGTTGGTGCATATGTCTGTCGACTTCGTCTTGTATCGAGTCTTGTATTAGATTTGAAAGATCAGGGCACGAAATACGAGAATTGTGTGAGTGTGACCATTTCGTACGAAATGCTCTGCCTATATATAGTGTGCCTGTTCATTTCATTTGTAATTTTCCGATTCCAGAGCCGAAGTGCTGCAGAAGTGTCTACTCGCTGTAAAACGCTGTTATATCAATCAAAAAGACAATTAGAGTGTATATCAAGCTGTTTCAAAGTCAATACGTTAGTTTTCGCCTCTCATATAGACAAGAACTCTTCTGAACGACTCGTTTTGGTCATGCAAACGATCCTACACAAACTTATGCACTTTTTGACGCTTTTAGTCCCTTTTGATCAAATAACTTTATTTTCGCATACCGAACCCCTCAAAGCCTATTTCTAAGCTATGTAAAGGATATTTAGGGTATGTTTCACTTATGATTATGTTCCAGAATGTTCATTACAGTACGAATCGGCATACTTTCGCAGTTTGTAGCAATTAGTCCCTACGATCGAATAAACTTATTTTTGACACACCAAACCATCCAAAACTTATTTCTAAGTTATGTGAAGGTTATTTAAGGTATTTTAAGCCTATATCACTATTCCGGAGTGTTTGTCGCGTTAAACTGATTACGTTTACGCATCAGTTTGTGTATAACTTTCCAGAAAGCGATTTAAAGCTTGAAATCGAACTCGAATCAAATCGTAAAATCGTCAAACACAAATACACAAATATTAAAACCAAAACACATCGTTTTATTGATAATTGATATTGTTTTACATCGTACATTGTTTATAAGACACAGTTGTCACAGTCTCCCCTACTTTAGGAAATCTCGTCCCGAAATTTTAACTAGAGGAAACTTGTGAAAACAAATGTGGATATTTCGCTTTCATTTGGTCCTCACGTTCCCAAGTAAACTCTGGGCCACGTTTGGACTCCCAGCGAACTTTGACTAATCGTATTCACTTGTTCTTCAACTGTTTGACTGCACGGTCCATCATCTCCACAGGTTTCTCGACAAAGTGCATTGTTTCATCAACTTGAATTTCGTCGAGTGGAATGTGAAGATCAGTATCGGCTAAACACTTTCGCAAATTGGACACGTGGAATGTTGGGTGAATATTCCCAAGTTCAGGAGGTAGCTCTAGTCGATAGGTAACCTTTCCAATTCTTTCAACAATCTCAAATGGTCCAACAAATCGAGGTGCAAGTTTTCCTTTCTTTTCAAATCTCACCACTCCTTTCCAAGGGGATACCTTGAGTAGGACACGGTCTCCGACTTGAAATTCCAAGGGCTTGCATCGCATATCCGCATAACTCTTTTGACGGCTTCTAGTTGTCACAAGATTATTGCGAATCTTCTTGATTTTATCTGTTGTTTCCAGAATGAGCTCAGGTCCAGTAAGCTGAGCTTCACCGATCTCATTCCAACAGACAGGTGAACGACATTTTTGACCGTATAGAGCTTCGAACGGTACCATATTGATGCTAGCATTATAACTATTGTTGTAAGAGAACTCGATCAATGGTAGATAAGAATCCCACTTACCACCAAAGTCTATCACACATGCTCTAAGCATATCCTCCAATAATTGTATCGTTCTCTCGGATTGTCCTTCTGTTTGGGGATGATAAGCAGTGCTTAGATTTAATTGGATTCCCATAGCAGATTGCATGGTCTTCCAAAAATGAGATGAAAATTGAGCATCACGATCAGATATGATATCCAAAGGAACACCATTTCGAGACACAATCTCATCAACATAAATCTTTGCAAGTTTATCGGCAGATAGATCCTCGGGAATTGGTATAAAATGAGCTGATTTCGTTAATCGATCGACGATAACCCAAATAGCATCGTGACCTCTAGATGTACGTGGTAACTTTATGAAGAGATCCATCGCAATGTTCTCCCACTTACATACCGGTATCTCTGGTTGTACAAGCAAACCAGATGGTCGTTGGTGTCCAGCCTTGACTTTGAGACAAGTTAGGCATTTCGATACATACAAGGCAACATCCTTTTTCATACCATGCCACCAGTACTGAGTACGAAGATCCTTGTACATTTTGTCAGCACCAGGATGGATAGATTATCGAGACTTGTGAGATTCGTCCATCACTAAAGTGCGAAGATCGTCTTCTTTCGGAATCCACAAACGATTCTTAAAATAGAGTAACCCATCGTCTTTCGTTTTGAGTTTAAACTCAAGTTGAAGTGGTAATTCCTTACCCATCGAGTCTTGTGTGACACAAGTCCGTTGAGCTTGAGAGACACGAGTTTGAATATCAGATAGGGTGCAAACAAAATTAAGCTTGACTCGTTCCTTTCGACTTAGCGAATTGGCTACAACATTCGCCTTACCAGGATGGTAGTGAATTTCGCAATCGTAATCGTTCAATAGCTTAACCCAACGTCGTTGCCTCATGTTTAGCTCCTTCTGATTGAGAATATGTTGGAGACTTTTGTGTTCTGTGAAAACCACACATTTTGTGCCATTGAGATAGTGTCTCCAGATTTTTAGAGCAAAACCCACAGCACCCAACTCAAGGTCATGAGTCGTGTAGTTCTTCTCGTGAACCTTTAGTTGTCTTGACACATAAGCTATAACCTTGCCTCGTTGCATGAGAACATAACCAAGGCCTAGATTCGACGCGTCACAATAGAAAACAAAATCGTTGTTTCCATCGGGCAAAGATAAAACAGGAGCATCACATAGTTTTTGTTTCAGCGTTTGAAACGCTTCTTCTTGTTTAGGTCCCCACTCAAAAGGCTTATTCTTCTGAGTCAAAGCAGTGAGAGGAACCGCAATCTTCGAGAAGTTTGAAATGAATAGTCGATAATAACCAGCAAGACCAAGAAAAGAACGAACTTCTGTAGGTGTCGTAGGTGTGTTCCAATCCTTAATAGCTGCAATTTTGGAAGGATCCACATGAATACCCTGCTTGTTAACAATATGACCCAAGAATTGAACTTCTTTAAGCCAGAATTCACACTTGGAGAAATTGGCAAAAAGTTGTTCCTTCTTCAGGAGTTCCAGTGTTAGACGAAAGTGTTGTTCGTGA
Organism: Helianthus tuberosus; assembly: GCA_030545235.1. Taxonomy (NCBI): domain Eukaryota; kingdom Viridiplantae; phylum Streptophyta; class Magnoliopsida; order Asterales; family Asteraceae; genus Helianthus; species Helianthus tuberosus. Next base: position 1,129,045 of record CM060417.1, read on the forward strand.
TGGGCTCGAGACTTCGAATAAATGAGAATGTCGTCAATGAACACAATGATGAACTTGTCTAAATAATGTTTACAACCCCTATTCATTAAATCCATGAAAATAGCTAGGGCATTCGTCAAACCAAAAGGCATGGCAGTGAACTCGTAGTGTCCCTATCTCGTACAGAAAGCAGTTTTGGGAATATCTTCTTCGAATACACGAAGCTGATGATACCCAGAACGCAGATCGATCTTGGAAAAACATGTAGCACCTTGCAGCTGATCAAAGAGACCATCAATTCATGGTAGGGGATATCGATTCTTGATGGTAAGCTTATTAAGCTAATGATAATCGATACACATCCTGAATGATCCATCTTTCTTTTTCACAAATAGGACTGGAGCTCCCCAAGGTGAATAACTCGGTTGGATGAATCCTTTATCAGATAACTCTTGAAGCTGTTTAGATAGTTCTTGCATCTCATACGGTGCAAGACGATAAGGTGCCTTAGCAATTGGGTTGGCATTAGGTACAAGATCAATATGAAACTCGACTTGACGAACTAGAGGCAAACCAGGTAGTTCATCAGGAAACACCTCTGGATAATCTCGAACAATCAGAATATCTTGAATACACTTGCTCTTGCCTTTCTCCTCGGTGACATGTGCCAGAAATGCGACATATCCTTTTTGTAAATAACTTTGGGCTTTCGTACACGACATGAGTTTCAAACCACCAGATGGTTTCTCACTACGAACCTCTAGGACTTCACCAGACGAAAGAGGAATACGAACAATCTTATAGAAACAAACCACCTCAGCATGAAACTCAGTTAACCAATCCATCCCTACAATAATATCGAAACTCCCAAGTTGCATTGGTGTGAGGTCAATAGGAAAAAGATGGTTATCGAGGTTCAATTGACAATCGTGAATAACGGAATCGAGTACAAGAGGTTTACCAATAGCAACTTCGACAGATAAGGGTTTCCTCAGTTTAGATCTAGGTATCGCAAGCAAAGGCTCAAATGATAACGATACAAAACTTCTATCGGCACCAGAATCGAAAAGTACAGATGCAGGTTGATGGTTAACAAGGAACGTACCATTAACAACCTCGTTGTCAGCACGGGCCTCATTGGTGTTCAAATTGTATGCTCATCCACGAGCGGGATTAGCATTTGCATTCGCATTGGCATTCGGATTCGCAAGCCTCGGACAATTGTTGCGGAAATGACCCATTTCACTGCAGTTGTAACACGAGCCAGGTGGAAATCTAGCAGCATTTCCCTGAACCTATGCTGGATTCTAAGCAGCTTGGTTCTAACCCAAATGACAAATGTTGGCTGTGTGCCCAAGTTTACCACACGTAGTACACTGTTTACAAGCCTGTTGGGTCGCATGATGACCATTGCACCTATTGCAGTGAGGTGCGGTACCAGCATACTGTTTCTTGGCAGGAGGTTGTGCTGGTGGGTTCTGAGCGTTCTGTGCAGTAACAGCAAAATTTTGGGAAGCCTTGTGCTTCCTTGACCTCCTAGATGACTCGCCCTTCTTCTTACCCTTACCCTTGTCTTGAATGGAATCGGTCGACTGCTTCTTATCACCCTTGTGGGTCAGTTTACCTTTTCTGACTTGTGACTCAGTCAGAGTTGCAGCCAATTCAATAGCATGACGCACAGTGGTAGGATTACTACCAGTTACAATATCTTGTACCGAATCAGGCAAACCATCGATATTCCTCTCAATCGCTTTCTCGAACGAGGAAACCATAGTAGGACACAACAAAATTAACTCCTCATAACGATCCGTGTAGGCACGGTGTTCTCCCCCATCTTGTTTTAGATCATCGAATTCTCGTTCCAAAGCCCTTATCTCATGACGGGGACAGAACTCTTTCATCATGAGAGCCCGAAGCTCTTCCCAAGTTTGTGCCATTGCCACATCGGCACCCCTCTCACGCATCACACCGTTCCACCATGTAAGAGCACGCTTCTCGAAAACACTGGATGCAAACTCAACCTTTCGTTCATTGGGACACTGAACATGTCTAAATGTACTCTCCAGGCTCTCAAACCATTGTAGGAGCGCAGTTGCTCCTTGAGACCCATAAAACTTTAGTGGTTTAGCCGAATTAAACGTTTTGAAACTACACTGAGCATTTTTGTTGTTATTGTTGTTCGCTTGATTATCTGAGTAATTAGGTTCGGAATCACAGCAACGATCTGCTGAGTGATAATAGCTGCGAGTTCGGCGTTAGTTTGAGGTTGTACATCTCGTCGAGGAGGCATATTCTAAAAAGAACAAGGAAACATGAGAAACGAGTAAGATCGATAATTGGATAAACAAAAGAGGTATTGAAAACATCGACAAAAGATAAGGAAGGTGATCATTCGTTCGTTACCTCGAACAAACAAACAATACACAGTGACTAATCAAAGTAAATGGGTTAGTATAATGTATCGGGAAGACATGCTTTAGCCTATAAGTGGACACTCATCCCAAGAGTTCCCAGGTAAGAGTGACTGGTCCGATTATGTAACGCTCCGCTTTTTCATAACTTTTCTTAATTAAAAAAATGTGTCGTGTATTTATTTATTTATTTATTTATTTGAAACTTGTAATTCTCGTTATCGTATTTCATTCCGTATCATTGTAATCCGAGACTTCGATCGTAATAAAATCAATTATTTCATATGAATTATACTTCGTTATTCTTTTACATGCTTAAACATTTTATACATTTGACACATACTAGTGCCTTATAGTCAATACGTGATTCTAGATATCATATACGTGCAATCACTTAATTTTACATTCACGGTACATAACCTATACTTTATTTCATAACAAACTTATTTAATTTCATGTTTTATGTATAAATTTAAACATTAATATATATATATATATATATTATTAATTAACAAATTAATTTTAGCGATACATAAAATACTCTCAAACAAAAAAAAGGGCAACATAACAAATGGCTTTGTGGCCATTCGAATATCACAGCCCAAAGTCACGGGCATTTGTTTTTGGTGGTTTCGTATTGATCCACTAATTATTATTACTATAATAAGTTAATCATTGGCCCATTTTTTTTCTAATGTGTAAATAAAAATCTTAGTGACTTATGACTAATAAAAGAAAAGGGTGATAGCTGAAAATGGTCAACAAATGGCGCCAATAAACTCAACAGCCGAGAAGGTTGATCAGCTTGGCTGATTGTCTTTTTTTTATTGCTTGTTTTTAATGTGTATCTTCCAACTAATCATATTTATTGCCAACCACCTTAACCCTAATCCATCCCCCATAAATACCAAGCATACTCCAAGTCATTTTCACTTTGCAAACTCATCCAAATCACCCTAAAACTCTCAAAAATGCAGCTGCAATTCAGTGTTCGAGCAGATTGTTCAAGCTTCACGAAAATGAGCATAACTTCTTCATTTCTTGTCTGAATTAGCTCATTCTTTTTTCAGAACGCTTGGCTTGAACTTAGCTTCGATTCCATGGGTATTTCACAGAGAATAAGGCCCTGGAACTCCGGCAAATAGGCTCCAAAGTTCACTGTTTTCATTAAGCTTTACTAATCCTTGTTTATACTTGTTCAAACTTGAGTCTACACTCAAACCCACGTCTTTATGCTTATAACCTCTTCTATGGTTAGTTAAGCTTAAAAACGGGGCTGAGACATACAGAATCGGAGGTTAATCCTCAAATACTTTCTGTTTTGTTTAGGGTTTTTGACCCACAAGTGGTGTTCAAGCTTCAAGCTTGATAAAGGTGTGATTGTGGACTAACTTGGGTTGTCCAACATAAAATCCCCACATCCCTTGATGATTTTTCATAGTGTAGATGTTTGTTATTTTTGTATTGATATTAGTTCATGACCCTCCTTGTATGTTTTTACATCAAGTGTAGTGGTGAACCATAAGAGGTACCTAAATAGAAGTTTGTTCTTCCTACCTCCTACATGAATTCTATGACACAATAGAGGTACCTAAATGAAGATTAATCTTCTACCTCATGCTTGATTATTGGACTAAAAATACATACAATACTTATACATATATTTACTATTCGAACTCTTGATGGTGGACTTGTGTTCATTCGTCAAAGTACTAGAATACATCATCCAAGACATAAGACTTGTTACGATTCTAATGAGTATACTACTCATGAAAACATTAACCCTTGAGGTTTCATTGTGTCAAGAACAAGTACTTGGTGTTAAAGGATGATTACTTTTGAATACATATATTCTTGTGTTTTAACTTCCTAAATCCCTAAACGAACATATTCAACCTTCTAACCTCATCAACTTCGTCACATTGGATAATCGAAAATCATATGCAAATTTGTGAGTATACTCGCAACCCCCTTTTTATTTTTACCACTTTTTGGGGTGTAACATATTTAACTATTAAACTACACTTAAACTTATTCTTTATGCAATGCACGAAAACAATCCTTATACATGAATACAATGTTATGATACTTGATGCTTACGTGGACCATACTTATGTGATATGTTTTAGTCATTAGCTTTCACGAGCCTCCATTCGACATGTATAGCGCTATAGGAGTAATGCACCGCCCCCCTTAAACTTGTGGTCATGTAGAATTAACTAAACTTTCTTGCGTAAACAGAGGATTGGCTAGAAATATTGCATGCCATGTTAGGTTGATCTTGTATAAACTAAGTTGCCATGTGGATTCGTTTTAAAATTTATACTTATACTTATTCTTAAACTTGTATACTCGCCTTTGCTTTTGCATTGAATTGTATTTTAAACATGTTACAGGTTGAGGATTGATGATGCTACGAAAATGGATTAGCAAAGATGCCTAGATACTCATTTAGACGTTTAGGTTTAAAGTGTTGTATAAATTTTGTTATGTTACGTTGAACAATGTTGTTATTTGAATTTCTTGTAATGCTTTGACAATTTATCTATGAAATGAAAATGGTTGAATTAAATATTCTCACAATTAGTGTTATGAAGTCTCTTGCAATCTTGAACAAGTCCCACTCCGATGATTCCGCCATTGGTTGGGGTGTGACAGATTGGTATCAGAGCCATAACTATAGGGAATTAGGTAGAATTGCCATGCTTTTTACCTAGTCTATAGTTCTAGAGCCTTATTCTTATGTTTTATTTGAAACTACATGCATGCCACTTTATGTGTTTCTTATACATTCTCTTTGAGCCTTTTAAACATATATGTCGTTTTATCCTTATGTATCATAATTGACACGCTATTCTTATGTGATAATACATGTTTCATTATGTGTTAATATTTGTTTTAATATTTCATTCTTTATGTGTCATTCTTGACATGTTTATACTTGTTTGTTTAATCCTCAACATACGCTTTTCCTCATACATTTTACTCGACTATTCTAAATCCAAACATTCGTAATACCCTAACGAGACAACTTCACCAAAATAGGCATGAAACCCACAATTTGGTGAACGACTCTCAATCCACCTATTCTTTTTACACGAAATTCGCCATCAAGTTAGGAGTGAAATCCTCACCTTGATTGAGAAATTCAAATCTCAAATTCTAGTGGACCCTCGTCAAAGTGTTGAAATTAAATTTTGACCCGACGAGTACCAACCACACTTAGGATACGAAATCGCCAAGTTAGGGGTGAAACCCGCACCTTGTCGACTAGTTCCATTCCTTGATTTTTTTTTCATAAATCCCGCCAAGTCTCGAAATTTCGATTGATTAGGGACATGTAGTAACCGGAAGGGTAGATACCGTTAACCGACTTGTCGGCGAGAGTATGTCACCTATTAGGCCAAAGCATGCTCCTCAAATTCGAAAGACTTTTCGACCACTTTGGTTAGTCAAAGTTCCGTTTTGGAACCATCCAAATTTTAATGAAACATGTGTTTCTATTATTTATCTTATACGATGCAATCTTTCAAATTTACATTCGATATTTTCTTCTCACACACACAACATATTAAATCTTTTTCATACATTTATACATATGCATGATTTCAAAACGTCACTCAATTTTGTTTACATTCTTTGTAACACCAAAATGGAGGCATATCATCGAGATAGGAGTGATTTCCTTACCTTGTCGATTAGCTCCACTCCTTCTTTTCTGAAAACGACCTCACCGACGAGTTAGGGGTGATTCCCTTACCTAGGTGATCGTTACCAAAACTTTACCTCAACATGTCCTATTATGCAAATCCGATCATGTTTTATACCTAAGGCATTTATCATTTATCGAAATACCTACCTATATTAAATTAAAAATACATTGTTTTATCAAACGTACTTCTTATCCTACAACCTACTTTCACTTACTCATATACACGAGATTCTTAAACATTTCTTAAACGTTTTACTACACAAATTTCCAAACCTTACGAAATGCTACCTATCAATTTAATCGGTCCAATGAATCTCTTGTCCATGAACTTCATATTCGATTTAATAACTAAAACACGTTCACATTATACCATCATACTAGGGACTTCTACTCTTAATCAAAATCAAATCAACCCTTCTCATACACTTATAAGATCTTATGGATGTTATATGATCGTTTTACCAAAGACTCATTTCAACATCAACAAATCATTTGTTAAATTTTAATCACTAAGCCCTTTTACTAAATTTCTTTTCTAAGGATCGACGCTTTCTCCTCCAAAATTTAAAATTTCTTGTTTTGGTGCAAATGAAGCGAACTTATTTTTGAAAACTTTTTCTACACCGCTTAATTCGCCATTCAAATTTCTACACCGCATCATCTTCATATTTGGGGAGAGTGAGAGTTGTACCAGTGTTTTCAAGGATAAAGTCTTTGATGGCTTTAACCTCTGCCTGAGTATCTTTGTACTTGGCATCCACCATTTGTCTTATCAACTCTACTTGCATGTTATGCTTTTCTTCAGCAACTTGCTTTTGAAGGTGTAGGTATGGTTGAACATGTGCCCAGATTTCTTTTGCAATGTCTGCATTTGATGGTGGAGCTTTAGAGTTTTGTACCAAAGTCTTCATCATTTCCTTGATTTTTTTTCAACTGATGACTTCAACTTGGTGACTCTCTCCGTCAATTCAGGATAGTTTAATTCATCACCTAATTTAATAGGATCATCTGAATTCCCACCTAAGGTGGTTGTACCTAGTTTTGAACTAGGTACCCCTTTTTCTTGGTACTAGGGACTTCCAACTGGTGTAGAGACTATTGTCTTAAAAGTTGTTGCCTTCAAGGAGGTCTTATTTATGTAACTATTGTATAATTTGAGATTGTTGTCACTACAAATGTAGTAGCTGCCTCACTTGAAATACCTGCAAGTGTCTCTTTGGACACAAGAGGTGTAACCTCCTATGTTTGTGGGTTAGCAATGACTAACTCTGGCTAAGTCATTTGTTGTGGCTCACTCCCTGTGATTTGGTTGGGAGGAACTGAGTGTATCCAAAGTTGTTTGTTCAATTTCTTTTTACAATGGTTGAATTGTATGGAAAATTGTGGGAGGAGGTATGGAAATAGAAGCAACCTTGGGAGAGAGGCTTGAGAAGAGATATTCAAGTGAATCATATCCCTCTTGTTTTGGTTCCCTTGTGCTTATAACAGTCATTTGTTGTGCCTCACTTGAAGTCCTTTGTGAGGATATGTATGAAGTTAGGTTAGGTAGAGATGTTTGCATCTGTTATGAGGAAGTAACAACAGATGTTTGCTTTATTTGTGCTACAGCAGGTGTCTCTGGCATCTCATGCCCCAGAGATACCCTCTTTTTGGTTTTTCTTTTAGGGCCGGTTATGAGAATGGAAGGGGTTTGTGTGGAAAGCATTTTATTGCTTGGTTTTCCAAAAAAATTTGTTCACTCATATTATCTTGAATCATGGTCATCATGCGAGTGAATGTTTCGTTTGAAAGGCCTTTTATTTGCAGGGCTTTACCCTGTGCAAAAATGTTTTATGCCAGTACCCTTTGTAAAATGTAACTTATAAGTCTTGGATACAGGAGGAAAGCTTTTTCTTTTCCTCCTTTTATGGTTGTTACATTTGTAACTTTAACTTTGTTTTATTACAAAGGTCTGTTGTGAAGGTCTGGCCCACTGAGTAAACCCTTTTGTGAAGGAAAGCTCACATATGTTTTTGTAACATTTGTTAAGGCTTTGAAACATTTGTTTATTAATTAGAGGTTTGGTTTTTGAAATCAAAGGTTAAATGCATGTTGACTTTTGGTCAATTAGATGTTTGTTTTCCTTTTGTAACATTTATTTTTGAAACAGAGGTTAGTATTTCAAACAGTGGTTGGAGAAATATACGTTTGAAACCTCTGTTTGGTTACAAATAGAGTTTTGAGAAAACAATGGTTTGGTAAAACATAGATTACCCTTTACTAGCAGTTGTTGACTTTAGTCAAAAAGAATTTTGGATACCTCAAACAGATGATACACTCTTTTGAACAGAGTTTTTGTTTTTGAAGGGTTTTTCAACCATCCTCTTTATTTTTAAATTTTATTTTATTTTCATGTTTTCAAAAGTTTATTCATGAAAGATATGTGTAAAGACTAGCCACTGTTTGCACTTTTGAATTGCAAAGAGAGGTTTATTTTCCTGAACACTAGCATATGGGTTAGTTCATAAATGAGTCAAAAGCCTTATCAGCTTTCGTATTGTCCTCCCCATTTACTGTGTCAGCTCTTTGATTTTCAGTGAAATTCAGGGAAACAAGATATACATCATCCTCTGCATCAATCTTTTCACAAACAAGTGTTTATATTAGATTAATTGCTTCCTCAACATTGGCACTTGAATCTAATTTTTGTAACACCCCGAAAATAGGTTTGGTAATCAAACCACGTTAATACTAAAAGACGGGTAAAATACCGTTAGTGGTAAAATTAACCCGGTAAATATTAAGATTTAAATAAATAAACCTAATATTAAATAAAAAGGGAATAAAAGCTTTTGAGGAAATAAAGTTTAGAAGGGGCTCGAGTTAACGAGACTCAGAATAAAAACGGGTTATAACCCCTGGAACCTACTAAGTTAACTAGGAATAACTAACCTAGTTATTAATGTATAATTAAGTGAATGAATAAAGATCGAGACTTTTAACCCTCTTCATAAAACTTCTAAACATGAGGGACTAAAAGTGGGCAACTAGAGAAATGTTTTAATTAAAACAATATTAAATATCAAAACACACACGTGTGTGTGTGTGTGTTCGATCGACCAGGAGTATGGAAAAAGGGAGATGAACCCTAGCTCAACAAATCTTCAAATTGAAGCTCGATTCAAGCCCTAAATCATTGCATGAATACATAAAAACGATCACCTAGTCGTGGGGATCACAAGGTATGTTGAATTTAGTCATTTGGTGATATTTTGAAAAATATGATAAACATTCTTGAACGAAATTCTTGTATGAATTATGAATGTTATAATGAAATTGATATGTCTATGAGTCTAGGAACGAACCCTAGATGTAAACTTGTCGATTTAGTGCCAAAAATTTGTGTTTCGGCTAGCTAATTATGTAGGTGCTAAGTGGGTTTTATGACAATATGATGAACACTTGAATTAGAGTGTTAAATTGATGAATATTGGTGTTTGGATACAAGTTCTAGATGTAGTTCATGAACACTGGACATATAGGTTTGATTTTGATGTTAATCTTGGTAAAAATAACTAGTTATGAACTAGTTTGTAAATGTGTAAAAATTATGCCCATTAGGTTTTTGTTAAAATACCTAAATGAATCTAAAATGTTGAAATTTCGAGTGAAACGTGCATTTGAATGATATGAAAAATTATGGGTAATATGAAGCGGTAAGGGTTCTAAACATCATGTTGATTTAGACTTAATTGTGTAAATCATGTGATCAAAAGTAGTTAACTTTTGATAAGTTGAACTAACAAATGATGAAGTCAAATAGTAGTTTTGACATAGAAAATACGTAAGGTGGAATAGTCGTGATTGTTAAAAAATAATCTAACCACCATGTAAATGATGATGATAGTTTGACGCTAAACGAGCTAGGTTGAGGCTTGGGAAAGAAGCGGGTCAAACGGATCGAGTCCGCGGAAAAGAGCATAACCGGATCCAAGGTAAGTGAAACTTACACCTTTTTGTAGAATACGAGCTTATTCTAAAAATCACATATACGATAAAGATAATATCTAAGATATGGTTTTCGATGCGAAATGGTACGGGTCGGAACATATCAAAAGTTGAAAAACCATGTATAATGGTAAAAAGGACGAAATGGCAATTTAGTCATGAAATGATATATGTAAAAATGAGTTTTCGAATGTCTACCTTATGAGTAAACCTAAACAGATAAAAAGGGTAAACGATGATTTTAGCCACATATAAATGGATAAAAGTCGAAATTTTAAAAGACACCAAGTGGCATAAACTATGTTGGGTTAATCACATAAGAAACGAGTTAAGGACATAACTAAATGGTAAAAAAATCGAAGAGAGTTACTAAATGAAATGGTAAATAAATACCCTTTAATTTAAGCACAAAATGTTGGTCATTTAGACCAAACAGGTCAAATGGTAATGTTGATGCCATTTGACAAACGATGACTAATAAGTACTTGTCAAGTCTTATGCTTACAGGATAAAATTGTTTATGAATTACCAATGCTATGAATTAGCATATTATGGAGGCAAGGTATTTAAACGGGTCAATAGGTTGACCCAAGCCAGGTACATATAAATATGATTGTGGTTAAACGTATATTTTTGGTCAAATAAGTAGCGAAAGTCCTTCGTCGTAAAATGGGGGACTAAATTTGACCAAAAAGCCCTTGATGGGAAAACCGGACAAACGACCCTTAGAGGTTGTTTAGGAATTTGAACTATGATTATGTAATCCGTAGATTTGAATAAAAGTTATTGGCATACACATTTGTGGTTCAAATGCCTAAAAATGGGTCATTTGCGTAAAATGACCAACCGAAGGGTAAGTTTGGGATAATAAATTAGTTATGCCAAATCCACAACAAAAATAGTTGCGGTGGAATATAAGTAGATATTTTAGATGTAGAATTACGAAGTATGAAAAGAAAAGAGCTAGTTTTAGACTAAATTGCTTAAATCCCCTAAACGGGTCAAAACAGATCTATGCGCATAGCTTGCGTACTAGTTGCGTAATTCATAAGAATTATGAACCCTAGCTAAAGATTTAGTGTTAAATGAATTGCAGCGTGTAATTTGATTAGTTGGAAACAAGTTAGTGGTTTTAAACTTAAACGGGTCAAAAGTCTTAGTAAATCAATTTCAAGCCGAGGGCTTGAAATCCTATATTTTGAGAAGTTAGATATCAGGTTTTAACTCCATAAGATGGAGAATTAAATTACGATCGCGTAGGAAAAAGAATCACACGAATCGGATAAGTAGAACAAAAGTTATCAAGTTTTAAAGTTAGGATTTTGGTTTAAGTTTGAGCTGGGCAAGTGCAACAACAAAAGGGAACTTTCTTTCGAAAGTGGGTGCTAGCGTCGCGCGACAGGTAGGTGGTTTTACCGTCGTGTCATGCAACACCTGTCGCGGCGCGCGACAAAGAAATACTAGACCCATCGTGGCACGCGACGGGTGTAGAATTTGCAAATCCTTGTTATTTTGTTTGTTTGGCTCATGGGACTTGTTGTAACTTGTTAATAAACTATCAAAACTAACTTTTATGCTTATTTTAACGTTATAATAATGTTAAAAACTACTATGGGTCTTACAATTTTTTAGTTAGTTTTTTTGTTAGGAATCCTTCCTTAACATTACTAAAAATCTCATGCCGCCGGTTGGGAATTTTGAGAATGTTTGCCGTAATATTCCCTAATTTTCTGAATTTTGAGTTTAAAATAACACCCAACACTTTTCCTCTATTATCATGTAATAGTCTAATAGATCGGCATAGATTTCGTTTGGTAGAGAAGTTGCAATATTATTGAATGCTTTTGCATCTAACTCAAACATTTGAAAATCTAGCTCAGAATAGTTTTCCGGGTTCTTGGTTTTCAAAAACATTTTGTTCACTCATATTTCCTTGACTCATGATCATCATGCGAGTGAATATTTCGTTTGAAAGGCCTTTTATTTGCAGGGCTTTACCCTGTGCAAAAATGTTTTGTGCCAGTACCCTTTGTATATGTAACTTAGAAGTCTTGGATACAGGAGGAAAGATTTTTCTTTTCCTCCTTTTATTGCTTTTACATTTGCAACTTTACCTTTGTTTTTGTAACTTGTGAAATAAGCAAACAATTACATAAACAATTTATAAACTGTAAATGCAAGTAAAATAAAACACAAGCTGGGAATCCATTTATCAAAGACTGATTTATATTAAACTCACATGGTTACAAATACAGCACAATTGATTTTACATAAACTCCCCCTCAGCCGATCACTCATAATTGGTTCATACAAAAGGAATGAAGTGATACTAGATCTCAAACAAATGAGATCTATTTATATAGAGTACAGAACCTTTGTTTGTGATTTGCTGACATCACCCTGATAGTGACATCTAACAAATCTAAAGTACTATTACATTGGGAAACATCTATTTTGACTATCCTTTATTGCCTTGATCCAAACATCTGTTTGCCCAAACAGATGCTTGGTTTTCTTCATCAGACTTTTGGCTTCAACAGACTTTGTTTCTTCTTGAACAGTGGTTCCAAGGCTTTGATCAGTGGTTTGCTTGTTTTCAACAGATGCTCTGATATAGGTGTTCAAGATTCTCTATCTTTGGGAGGAGTCTTTATATCAGGCTGCTCTTTATTGAACTTTGACTAGTTGTTTGGAATGTTTTGGCTTTCCAACATCATCTGTTCTTTTATAGGTCCAACAGTCGCTGATAGCAGAACCCTTTCTAGCAGCAACAGGTTCAGTCTTGTGCCACCTCTCCCCGATTCTTGCCACACTTATCCACCTTCCTCCACCTGTTATGAAACTAATCAAAACTTGAGAATATTTGGAAACACTTGGCATCTTATTAGCACTTAAGGATTAGTATAAATAGGCACCTTGTTCAAAAGTTTCATTCACACCTTTCTCACTTCACTCTCAAAAATCTTGGAGCTTACTTCTGCCTTTAGGAAGCCTCCTTCTCTGAGTTCTAAGTATTCTTCAAGTTTAGGTAAGTATTTCCTATAAGTTAATTTCAATTTTGTAGTTAGATTTTATCCGAAAGTCAAGTAGTTTGACTTTTGATTTAACTTTTGGTTCTGACCATTTTGGTCAAGTTAAAACCAGATAAAAATTTCCCACATGATCATTATATCATAGGGTATAATTCCCTGCATCTATATCCCGTGATCATCACGTTCAAATTGGTCAAGTGAGGAGTCAAACATGTATTAATAAAAGTCAAATGCAACTCTATGTATTTTGTGGCAAATGAACTTTTTAAGTATTAAAACTAGGTATTTAGATACCAAAGAAGTTGCATAACATCATTAAATATATTTTAACATGTCGGATTTATCACGAACACATTCAAACACCCCCAACCCGCATTTACGGGCACGACTAGTTAAAATGGCATAAACCATATAAACTAGTCGTATCGGGTCAAACCTTTTCAAAAACCTTTCCAAATCAATATGATTGGTTAAATAACCCGTATCACATGAGACTTCTTACTCGGGCGGTATAAACCATATTCTATCATGTCCACGCTTAATCTAGCAGAACCGGGCACAATTCTAAGTTAACGGGTCAAAGTCAAAGAGACTTACCAATGACCCGTAAAGATTCTAATAGATAGTAATTATGTTCATTCCGGACTATAGAGCCCTCTAGATAATTGCGTCTAGGATTAATATACTTTGAATACGACTTTACTACAAGAATCAAATACATTGTTTTAATAGCTAGCAAAGGTAAATACTTTTAGCCTATTTTTATTTAAAAACTTGGGATATGGCATTAGCCACTTGGAGCAGGTATTGTAAAAGGGCAAAAGTTGTTATAGAAATGCAACAATCCAGTTTAATTTGTTTTGCTTGAAAACATTAAACACTTGGGAGTTAATAGTATTGTGTCCGGGTGTCCCGACTTATTAACTAAAATGGCCATATAAAATAAGCGCGGGGTGTAGGCATACACCTGACAGACGTAAAATATTAAAGATGGTGTGTATATTGACCATGTACCGGCATTTGATTCTTGTCTCCGACTATATTGACAAGCACGTAAAACTAGTAACAAGAATCTATCCCAATTTAATAATAAAATGATTACCCTATGGTTTTCATGTATCAAATGACTTTGAAAAATGATTTTCAAAAGAGTCGGTTAATAGTATTTACCAGTGTAAACTGATGTATTTATTAAAGATTAAGCATAGGTGACGAACCTCAATAGTAGGCTGGATACGGTTCGGCCATAAAGCTTTGGAATTTGCGACTCTATGGCTAAAGACCTACGATGTCAAAAGTCCATTTTATTTTAATCCTGCCTAGTGTTTGTACCAAACACAATGTTATAAATTTAATGTAATATAAATTCAAGTTTTAATACTTGTACTTTATCATTCCTTACTTCTGCTGCCAATTATGATACTGATATCTAACCGTCATGCATAAACCCTAAGTCCGAGCCCACCAGGAAATTAGAGTGTGACACCGTGTCATAAGTCCAATCTTGTATGTTGGTATTCATATGACATTGAGCATGGAAGGCATGTGCAAATTGTTCTTCAGTGGGTGTGACAGAACTAGCAAATGAAGCAAGTTTAGGGCATTTAGTGGCATAATGTCCTTGAGTACGGTAGAGTTGGCGATGAGGTGGGTGACAGGCACGGTTTGGGAACGAGGAGGTGGAGTAGTTCGGTTGAGTGTGGGTGCAATTAGGGTGGGGAAAGACTTGTGGGTTTCTGTTGTGGTGTATTTGGGCCAAAAATGGTCTTGGGCTAAGACTACTGTTGTAGCGATTAGAAGGTGGATGGGATTGATTGGTTGTGAAATCAAAGTAGGGGCAGGGGATTGATTTCCATGCAAAGCTTTCACAAATAAATCATGACTCTCACCCCTTGCTAAAAGATAAGAAAATGAATGTAAAGGACAAGAGGATCTTATTGATGTTGGGGAATTCTCAAAAGATGGACCAAGATCGCATAAAAACCATTAGAGTTGTTCTGATAGGTCAACTAAATGTCCAATAGCACATAATTGGTCACAAACAGCGTTGAAAGAACATTCATAATCGAAAACTGACTTGTCTCCTTTGAGAGTTAACTGGAGATTGTCGCGTAGGTTTTGTACCCGTTCAACCGAGGAATTACTATATGCCGCTTCTAAGGCAAGCCAAATGTCACGATCCATGGGGAGGTCCACGATGACTAAGAGTGTTTCTTCAGTGAGAGAAATGTTGAAGATGATCACGTGCATTGCTCATCCGTAATCCAATCAAGGTAATCTGCATTTTCATCAACTTTTTTCATTGAGGATAAATGTTTTTGGTGGAGAAGCTTGGAGCCATCAACATGATGGAGAAGTTGTTGGTAGGATACAAGGGGTAACATTTGGTTCCTCTAATAGAGGTAGCTTATTGAGGTGAGTTTGATGGCAAGCATGTGGGTAAGACCATTCATAGAGATGGGATTCTTTGGTGGAAGAGGATGAAGCCATTGTTGATTTTGTGATGGAAAGAATGGAGGGTAGAAGGTACTAGGAAAAAAGATAGAGTGGAAAAAAGATTGAAACACAAGGAGGGGAGTTAGAAGTGGCTTGGAAACAGAAAAGAAAGGAAGCAGAAAAGAAAAAGGTTTTAAGGAATTTGATAGAGTTTGGGATTAGAACTCAACATCAAAGGTTGATACCATGTTTATTGTCTATTTAAGGAATGAATTAACATTATGAATGATACAAATTTATACTAGAGGGTTTTACATTTAAGAACTCACAACAATAACAAATTATAAGAAGGTACATCAAGAATAGTATTTCATCTAATACGTGGTAGTTTTTTAATCAAACTGCTATGAGAATATATGATTATCAACTTATTTTTTATAATTGATATTAAAAATTTAAACCTATAATCTATATAACTAAAAGTTACTCACCAAACGAAATATAAGGGGGTGGGCCACTCAACCCCTTGCCATCGGGCACCCCTAATCTGTAGACCACACACCGCCATCGGTTATGTGGATATGGCCCAATGGGTAGGATTGGGTTGGGTGGTTGCCGCTTGTGATTTGAAGCGATGCTTTTCCAACGGATAATATGTCGTTTAAATAAAAAAAATATTTAAATAATTTACATTTCAACTATTTTACCATTCATATTTAAACCAACCCAATTCACATTTTACCCCATTTCAATATCTCTACAATTTCACTACAAATGTATCTATACATCCAGTTTTTTCACCATATTTCATTAAAATGATGGTGGTTATCCGTTTCCTACCGAACCATTTGAATCTTCACATCTTCGACGATCAACACATCGTTGTATAAACCCGCAACCTTCAAACCAACAAGCTCCAAACCCACCGCCTTTAAACCATCGACGGTCAACACGTCTTGCAAACCAACAACCTACAAACCCACCGCCTACAAACCAACCTCTTATTTATGAATACTACCAACCACAACATCATGACGATTTACCTGTGGAATAGTTGAATTGTGTGTACCATTATACCTTTAGTCTGCTTCAACTTGCGGTATAAGAACTGTTCAGGTGTCTCGTCTTGCGCCGACACAAGAAGTCCAAGCATAGGTCGAAGGCTATGAAACTGGCCTGGGGGAGGAATAAATTGAAAGATCGGATGAGGAAATGCGTTGCACAACACCCGAAATCGCACCTCATCGAACTCCCAACCATAGGTCGGACGGTCGTGATAGTGATTGTTCCGTCTCCTCGCCCGAATCGTTCTTGGGTGATTAGGATTAATTATTTTTGTTAGAAATGTATTAGTTTAAAATTGTGTGTTGAATGTTTAATTTTATTTATTAGGAATGTATTATTTTTATTTTTAGGAATGTTTTAATTTTTATCTTTATTTTTAAGAATGTATTTTTAAAAATTATTAGGAATGTATTAGTTGTTTATGTGTTTAATTATTTATTTGTAATAAAAAAAAATAAAAAAGAAGGTTGGAAAGTCTAATTGGTGCCACTAAAAACGATAATTAATGATTTAAATGTCATAACACAATAAAATTGAAGGAAGTTAAAGTAGCTGGTCTAGACGCCCCTTCTCATGCGCACACAACAAAAATATATGCCAAATAATTGAACGAGTGATTTAGAAAATGAAATTTCAAATGGGATGGGATCACATGAAGAGCATGTGCACATCCTTGTTGAGTCTCATCACATGTGGACCAAACAACATGGGATCATTCGGTTGGGACCCAGCTGGGTCATCATGGCCGTCAACTTTTGTCTTTACTAATTACCAAAATTTATTTAAAAAGTAAAAAAAAAAAAAGTTACCAAAGAAACATGCATATGCTGACATATCATACGGCCAGAGTTGCACCAAAACAAACTATTATATTTTTGTTCATTTTCATTTTAACCCGAATGAACACATGATATTCCCTTATTTTAGTTACAAAAACAACTTGTAGAAAAGGTAATCATTACTTGAACACCTGCCAGATATAAATTAGTCAAGCAAGCATAAAATATGAAACTCCAAAATGAAAGAAAAGTTTATAAATACTCATAATTTGAACACATTTGTAGGTAGTAAGAAATCAACCAACTTGTATAGTCGTTTAAAATATTAAGTGGTTCAATTCGGCAAAACAAGCAAGCTTTGACCTCAAAACCAAATACCAAATACCAAACTGAATTAAAGGTGTATAAAATTCCAAACGTTCTATTAAATTATGAAATAATGAAATGGTCAAATTCTTTCGATTAAATGGTTTAATTAGATTCAGAAAAAAAAAATAGTTGGAATATAAACTTTCACTAATTTTGAACAGAAATAGTTATATTTTTACATGAGTTCTAAAAAAAAAATTATGGGTTCCTATTCCTCTTATTATCTTCTTGAGTTAATTGAGAATTTGGTAATAAGTTAAAACTAGTAATTAGACCCGGCAATTAACCCAAATGAACACATGATATGCATTCATGTTGTCTTCTTGAGTTGTCTTCAACATCAAATGGACAATGGATAATGTAACGTATTACATGTTCATTAGATTTCACGAAGCAACGTCGTTCGCATTATATTGCAAAATATAATAATTTACACACTTTGCTTATATTCTTTTAACATTAGAGCTTTCATCTAGTTCTATTTTAATACAAAAGTTCCTGCCTTGGTTAATTGCCTTTGTAGTCGGACCCAATTTTGTTATTTGTTATTGATGCCAAAAAAAACACAAATGCTTAGGGTAGAGGGTGTTGTCTCATTTTTCCCAGATTTTCTTGTGTCACACGTCAGTGCCATATCAGCTATTCCGAGCTTTCCCTATATTTTCTCAGATTGCACAGTGTTGTCCCAAATTTTTCTAAAACCAAAATTTTTTAATTTAATTTAATTTAATTTAAAGTTTAAAACAAAATATATTTTTAAAGGAAGTCTAATTAAACACATAAATTTATATATAAAATATATAAAACAAATTACATAAAAATTAAACAAACCTTTATAATATTACACACGCTTAATATTACGCAAACCGAATTAAAAGTATTACGCACACCTAATATTACACAAACGTAATTTAAAAAATATTTAAGATTTAAAAAAAAATATGTATATAATTTAATGGGTGGAGATACAATAGGAAGTTTATTTGGCTAGGAAGGATATGAAGTGATCTTGACCATCCATTAAGTTAATCAAGGGTTAAGATTAAATCAGGCAAATTGAAATGAAGAAAAGAGGCGCGTGAGTTTGTTCAAGGGCATTCTAGTCAATCCAAGCCAATAGTTTCTCTCTCCTCCAATTCCCCCCCATTTTTTAAACGTTAATAACTCTTTCATATGACATTATTTTTTTATAAAAATTGCACCAAAAAAACGAGCGTTTTTTTATCTTTAAAACGAGTATACTATTGCTATATTTAAAAAAAAAAAATTAAAACCCAGTTGCGTAAAACGCAATAGAAAAACCACCAGTTACGTAAAACGCAATGAAAAAAAAAACCTAAAAAATGACATTTTTCTAAAACGCAATGCAGCAAAAACACAAAGAAATGACTTATTTGTAAAACGCAATGGCCAGAAAACACATAAAAATGTGTTTTACCTAAAACGCAATGCACCAAAAACACAAAGAAATGACTTATTTGTAAAACGCAATGGCCAGAATACACTTAAAATGTCTGTTTTCTAAAACGTAATGGACTGAAAACACATAAAAAAGTGTTTTACCTAAAACGCAATGCACCAAAAACACAAAGAAATGTCTTATATGTAAAACGCAATGGCCAGAAAACATTTAAAAATGACTCATTCTAAAACGCAATGGACTGAAAACACCTAAAAAATGTGTTTTACCTAAAACACAATGACTAAAAACACTTAAAAATGTGTTTTTTTCTAAAACGCAATAGCCAGAAACCACATAAAACTCTCTTATTTCTAAAACGCAATGGACACATAAAACTGTCTGTCACTGTGAACTGTCTGAATTGTCTACGAATTACTGTCTTCGAAATGAGCCAATTTATGGAAATTTAATTTTTTTGATGCGTTTTTAGTGCAGCTCAACCCCAGCCAGGGGCTCTGCCCCTTGGACCCCGCCAGGGGCTGCCGCCCCTGGGACCCCGCTACCGGGGGCTGCCGCCCCCGGACCCCCGCAAAGATCGTAAAACGCAATGACTAAATCAAAAACCCAGATCATGAAAATGAAATTAAAGAATTTCTTACATGGATCGAAGCCGATTTCTTCATCAATTGACGAAATTTGAATGATAGAAACACTTATCAACGCTCGAATCGAACGAATCGAGTGATTATCTCCAAAATCACCGGAAAAAACGAGATTTTTTTATGAAATTAAACTGGGTTTTCTTCAAAAAAAGCTGAAGAACACGTTGATCGGGTTCTGAATCATTGATTTGTGATGAAAATCGCACTATAATGTAGTGATTATTGAGATAGAAAGTGAGGAAATAGTTGAAGATGGTGGGTTTTGAAAATGATGGGTTTTTGAATTTACTGGGTTTTGAAAAAGGAAGAAGAAGGAGTTGGATTGACTAAAATACCCTTTCTCTTTATTTTAAAATTTGCCACATGTCATAATCCTATGGCTTCCTATCCTTCTTAGCGAAAATTAACTTCCTATTTGATCTTTACCCATAATTTATAAATGAAAAAGAAAAAAGAAAAAACACCTTATTCCAACCTGGAAAACACACATAAACATGAAATACACTGATACACACACATAAAATACATACACACATGCTTCACGGGGTTAAAAAAGAAGTCGGGTACGACCAAGACACCGTTCACCCTTGGTAGAAATACGAAAGTCATCTTAGGACCCAACTAAACAAATCACATTTCTTTTGATCAATGAATCGCCATACTTTTTTATATTTGAAACCATTAGAATCTTGCATTTACTATTTAATACTGAAAGCTTTAAGTAAAAAATAATAATAACCACAATGTATGCGGACATTGCATACAAACATAGTCGTAAAAATCCAGATTAGGCTCCGATTAATCGTTGATCAATCCGATTAATAACAATTAATCCCAATTAATTCAATTAATTCTGATTAATCGTCAGTCGCCACTTCACTGCCCCACTGCATAAAGATATGTAAAGCATTAAAATATAAGCAATAACAAATCATTCGCAAAGTAAAAAACCTGCTACCTTAAAATTTATACATTTCAGAGATTTCATTGAGTATGCGGAAATTATGTATTAGGCCATGTGTAGTCATAACGCCCCTTTGTGGGCGTTATGCGACACGTGACGCGCCACGTGTGCGGGTGGGCGTTATGGGGCGTTATGCATTTAGGCCCATAGTCATAAAGTCCCTACCTCATCATTAATCAATTAATTAATTTTCAATTTTTTTAATTAATTTCTAACTTATAAAATTAAAAACCATTTCTTTAAATAAAAAAAAAAACATTACAATAAAATTAAAAAAAATTAAAAAAACAATCTGTGCATGTAACTTTGAAATAATACACAAAAATATAAAGGTAACTTTGAAACAATCTGCACATGTAAGACGACAAAAATATAAAGGTACAGTTCTGTACACTCAATTCATCCAATCAGATTTAAAAACAAACCGTACTTTTCCGGACATCTTCTCCGGCAGCCAAGTTCACCGGAAAAAAGGGTGATGATGATTTTTCACTTCAAAACTTAAAAGAACTTGTATTTTGGATAATCTTTACTCTATTTAACAAGTTTTAACAGAAAATAACATCAAATAGCATCCTTCTTCACGCCGCTATGGATATCGCGCTGCCAACCCAAAACACCCCCATAGCGCCGCCTGTTATGGTGTGGCTGGCGCTATGGGGCGCCATTCCTCACAAAAACTGCTCCATCGCGCCCCACTACGCATCACCTTACCCACAACCAGATTGCAAATTACCATCAATACTATAAATTTTTAAAACTATTAAACATACACACCAAAAATGTGATTTGGGAAAAAAACTAAAAACAAAAAGGAAGAACAACATAAGACAAGATCTTAACTTACCTGGAACGGAGGCGATGCCGAGAAGGCCAAATTCCGACATGCAAATTACGACGCAAAATACTTCATATACACATTGCTGGAAAAAGACCAACCTTCAAAACTAAAGTACCAAACTACAATAGAATTTGACATGGTTTGTAATGTGGTTTAAAAAAAATGGGATACTAGGAGGGTTTTTGCATTACTTATTTAACACAAAAGGACTTATCGATTTATAACTTTTCTAAAATGAGTTTTTTTTTAAAAAAAGTTTTAATTCTCTTATACGTGGTGGGGAAGCTAAAATGACCAAAAAGATATACTTATATTGTGTGGGAAGCTAAATGAATATGAGCGCATTTGTAATTTTAACCTCTAAAAGTTATAAGGAGTTTAAAAAGTCACTTGTTTATGACTTTTTTAAAAACATGTTTACAAGTCATTTTAAAAACATGTTTACAAGCCATTTCAGAAAAATTAATAAGTCAATAAGAATGTTTGATAGGCAACGCCAAACACCAGCTAGGTCTAGAATATTTTAAAATACTATTACACTGATGTATGAAAAGAGTTGCAACTAAATGAATTGATTGCCAATTAAAATTAAAACCCTATAATTAAAATTAAAACCCTATAAATAAGCAACAAGTTTGAGCTTAGTATAGTTGTACCCCTTAGCTTTGGGTGTTTTCCAAAAATAAATTGGGTGTTTTTCAAGTCACTTTTATGTGCTTCTGAGAAACAAAGATAGAGAGTGCAATAAGAGAGAGAAAGGGAGATTCGGAAAAGAGAGGGAGACGTGTCTCCGGCAATAGGTTCCCGGCATGTGGAGATGGTGGCAGCTCAAGGGTGGTCTACGAAGTCAGATCGACGACTGTTGTGGTATGCTTCGATCTTAAACGATGACACCTTACCCGGCGACGACATTACTGGTCGGCATAAAACCTCAATAATGTCGTAGCTCCGGTGGTGGCCGGGTTTTTGCTGATCTAATAAGTTATGGACATGAAGTGAAGGTGTTTTTTGTCCAATTTGCAGTGAGTTAGTGATTTTATTTTCATTTTGAATCATTTGATGTTTGGCTATTTGGCATGACGATTGTATTTCCCTAATTTGCCAAGCGTTATTCATGTTTTATCGTCAGTTACTGTTACATGATTTTGGTGATACGTTGCATTCATGGATCGACATTATGCTTAAATTGATGTTATAGTGATTCGAACAACGGAAACGGATAGGTTGTCAACTAGGTATGATGTGGGTTAACCCAGTCTCCTTCACATTTAGTTTAACCTGCTTTTTATTTTTATATGATTGTTTCCCTTTTTCTCCTTCATCAAATTCTTTTATTTAAAGTTATGAATACGTAGTTACAGCCGATGATGTCGATAAACTTATTGCGGGTGAATGCATACCAATGGATGACCAATGTCTGCAGGTATTTTACACTGTAAACATCCTCTGTACATTGTTTATTGTGATTTTTTATTGTTATTATCATTATTAAATTTATTATAGTTGTTGTTGGTTGCTTCAGTACTGTAAGACTGTAACAAATAATGTAATTTAAAGGTAACATGTTGTGGGTCTGCCCAACTAAATGAAGCCAGGTATGATTTCCGATTTTTGGTTGGGTGAAATATAGGGTAATTGGTGTTGTTGTTTGATTTGAAGGTAAGCGAGTCCGAGTGCAACTGCCATATAATGATAATCCTTGAAGACGGCAAGGGCGACCTTATTAATTTGGATCTAGGCATCTTTCCCTGCTGTTGTTAGCCGCCCGACGATCTCCGAGAGCGATACTAGGGTTCGATCATATTAATTTTTTTTGTAATTTTTTGTAATCCTACTTATGTTCCTCTCTGGGTTTATGTATTTTTATATGGACACATCGAAAAAATTTCGTCCTTTATATACTATTATGGTTCTTCAAAAGGGCAGTTATAAAAAAGATTGAAATATCAAATATGGTTTTCTCTCTTCGCATGTATGTTCTTGATTGTTGGTTTTATTCGATTCGTGAATTAAATCTCTCATTGTTTGTATTTTCCCCTACGGATAGGTTACCCTTTGGAGTTTAGTTATTGCTCATTTGCGCGTGTTGACGTTCTCAGCTATTTGATTCACGTTACCATGTATTAATCGGGCCTCCTTTTTCAGTCTACCTTTTATTCTGTTGTATTTATATATGATACTAGAGAGATTTTGTTTTCAAATTTTTGCCTTTGTTACAAAGGGGATTGAGGGACTATGACTTCCCCAAATCTGCATAGCTTATATCAATACTAATTCAACATCTTTTGAGTTTTTCTTGGTTATACTATTTTCTGGATGTGGTGGGAAATGACTACCCTAAATGCGCATAACTAGGAGTGGTGATCAAGATAGGAAGGTTAACTGTTGAGTCCAATATGATCCTCAATGTAAATTTCTTTCCCCCATATTTTTATTATAATGTTACTTTCTATCCATTTTGCAAAGTGCTTTACTCTTTATCAAGAGCAGTCAAGTATTTTACAAAAATATGGTTGATTTGGTAATTTTACTATTTTACAATCCATCCTCATTACTAAAGTTATTGTAACTTAATAGCCTCCTAAAAACATTTATGTACATTTTTTATATAAATTTATATGTGCATTTAATAGTTAATCTGTGATTGCATACTGTGAAAAAGGGGACTTTGATATGATCTTAATAATAAGAACAGGATCGGGAGAAAACGTCCAAAAGTGTGAGAACGGATTCTGGCGTAACACGTGTCACGCGACATAGTGAAGGGCGGAGGGGCTTTTTTGTCCTTTTATATTCTTTTTTTAAACTCGTCTTCCATCACCTTTCCATTTTTTGGTGTTTAACAAATACGCGGTGTTTTTATTGTTTTTTAGATCAGGAGCATAGTAAATATTTTGGCGTTTTAACTAAGTATGGCTTTGATTGTTGTGCCAACTAAGCATTATGAATTATGGTGGCAAAATACGGCATGCTACGACGGTCGTAGGCGCGTTTTTGAATAAAATGATTTTTAAAAAATTAAAAAAAACCCCAAAACGCCAAGCTTTGACCAAAGCGGGCCGCTTTGGTTTTTTTTTTTTTTTTAAAAAAAAATCATTTTAATCTTTAGTGGTGTTTGTTTGAGAACCTGATTCAGATACACAACGGTTCTCCAATTCCAGATCAGTAAGCAAATACACAACGGAAATGGTGATTTCCCATAGCCACCGCTTTCGCCACAGCCTCCTCTCCACCCAGGTCTCGGATGAAGCATTTGCCGGTGAAGGATTAAGAGAGCGGTTTCTTGAGTTATGGTGGCAAAACACGACACGTCACAACAGTCTCAGGTGCGGTATTGAATTAAAGTGATTTTAAAAAAATTAATAAAAAAAAACCAAAGCGGCCCGCTTTGGTGTTTGAAAATTTATATTTTCGGTCCCTCTGGGCCAAATATGTACAATTGGTAACCAAAACGCCTCGCTTTCGCCACCGCCTCCTCTCCACTCAGGTCTCGGATGAAGCATTCGCCGGTGAAGGATTAAGAGAGCGGTTTCTTGAGTTGTATGATCAGAGGAAGATAAATGAGGAGCATGTGAAGGTGGAAGAGGGGTGTAAGTGTAGGGTTTGTTTGCAAATCTAGTGTAACAGAAAGTACAATTTTTGTAATTTACTCATAAAATAAATATAACATTCTAAAACAACACTCAGGTTGAAGTACACGTTGTTCAACATGATTTGCTTCCGATGATCTCTGTTAAACTTCTCCGGGATTTTCTGTACATTCGAGTATTGCAGTTTTGAAAGATGACCGAATAGAGATCTGAATAACCGATACATAAACCGCATTTTTCTGCACTGGATAACGAATATGAACATTGTATTTATCACGAAAGTACTGAAGAACCGAGATAACAGCTCCGGTTTCATCATGAAAACTAAAAGAACATAACAATATAAATTAGTCAAAGATATGATATAAATTGACAAAAAATATAAAAAAAGTAACTTATTACTTGATAAATTAATAACACTAATATATATATATATATATATATATATATATATGTTTTTGTAAAAATAAAATAACTTTAAATTAAATATGTCTTATAAAAATAAAATAAAAAGCTACAACCTTTCAACAAAAAAACACAATCAAACAACAAACCAACAACCCTTTTTTTCACCAAACCCTACTTTTTCCCGCAAAAATAAACTGCCAGACCAAAACGCCCCGCTTTGGCCAAAGCAGGCCGCTTCGGTACGAGGTCGCCGGACAGGAAGTGACGTGCTCAGCTTTTGTCTGTTGACTTTAATCCAAAGCACCCCGCTTTGGCCATAGCGGGGCGTTTGGGTGTGTTAATAGACCAAATGGGTGTGTGAATAGATCCGGCCATATAATATGATGGTTTCCAATTGAATGTGAACTGCTTTTGAAATGTGTGAATTATTTGTGAATGTCGGGAGATCTAGTATAAGTTGTTTTAACAAAGTCCGCGCTAGAGAGCCCTCTCGCACAATAGATCCCCAATTTAAACCCCTTAATGAGAAACAACTATATCACCCAGACTCGAACTTAAGATCTGGAGGGGAAAACTCACCCGAACCCACCTATGGTGGAACTTAAATACCCGTGACAACCACTAGAGCACTAGTGACGGTTAATTTAAATATAAGTAACCTTATCTTCTTGAATCTAATAATATGCTTATAGTAGAATTGTTTACTTAATAAATCCAAGTTTACAATGTTATCTTTATGATTTTGCAAATTAACTGTAACAAACTAAAATGATATTGACTTAATAACTACCATAACCCACAGAAAAATTGTCGCTTGTCAACATGTGAGCTTACCTTAACTCTAGCTACCTTTAGTTTTACTAAGGTGCTGTTTGTTTTTTCAGAGGTAAAATGTCTGCAGTCTGCGGACCACATCTGCAGACATATGTAGCTGAAGAGTTGGACCAAACCTCTGCAGCCTGTAAGAAGAAGACTATTTGTTTTTTTAACTTCTGCAAACAAGCAATTAACATACTAGGTAAGAATTTACAACAATGTAATTCACAACAACTGAAACACAGATTCGTAAATCGTAAATCGTCATTCACAACAACTGAAATACAAATCTTAGGGTTTCACAGATTCGTAAAAGCATCACATATAAAGCTTTTGTTGGCATTGAGAAACAATGAATTATTTACAAACAAACCAAAGCCTAGATTAGTTTGAAAGGATGCAAACCAAACACTAGATTAGTTTAAGTGGATAGGAGATGTTGCGCATAGTCGTAGAAATCAATTCCCAACTCACAAAATTATTTATAGTTTTCAATTCATGAATTCCTTCCTCACAACAGTAGGAATGGAATTTCCAAATCCCAGTAATTTTAATCCATCTCAAATGAAGCCACTGAGCATAGACGTAAAATAGAATTCCTAAATCTCAAAAAATATTCAGCGAATAATAAAACTAACCGATTGAAAACTGAAGGCGAGATTAAAACTAACCGATTGAAAACTGAAGCGAGATTAAAACTAACCGAAAGGTTAGGAGAAGGGAGGAGCGACGGCTATGTGGAGGGGAGAAGGGAGGAGATGGAGAAGGAGGTAGGTTTTTTTTGGAGGGGGGGGGGGGGTGTTTGTGTTTGTGGTATCTGGGCAAAAAGAAAGAATGGAGAAGAGGTTTAAAGACTTGAGTCCACATCTGCCTCAAGAAGAGGACGCACAAACCTTTTTTAAGGAAAGGTTTTCAAGAAACAAACAGTCTCCAGACCCAAAAGTCTGAGCGTGGTTTGTGCGACGCAGACATAAAAGATCAGAAAGATTTTCTTGAAAAAATAAACAGCCCCTAAGTTATCATTTAATATTTTTGAAAAACTGGCTAGATTGCGTATTGTAAAACTCAAAACACAATTATTTATTCTTTGGAAAACCAATTGCAATTTATTAAACATATTCAAAAATATATATGTGTTTGTATATAACATATCTACTTTATACATGCATATTGCCATAGTGGAATGTTTAAATAAGAACACTTTTTTTAAGTAGATGTAAGAATAAATTTAAATCAATAAGAATTTTCATCTACTTCATTTAACGTTTGTATTTAATTTTTATATTTAATGTTATTATACGAGTATATTGGTAAGGTTAAATCGATTATTAATTTGTAGGTTTCCTCTTTAATATGTAACTAGACTAAATTTATAACTTATTTTCAAAATATATATATTTTTTATTTTTTTTTAATTTAGAGTGTAGGATAAATTATGAGTTGCATATGATAAATTACGAGTTGTGTAAATAAGTTTTAAAATGTGTAGGATAAGTTTTAAAATGTGTAGACAAAAAAAATCTGAAGAATGATAGTGTTTACAATCAGCTAATTAATTAAAGATAATAACAAATAAGATAAGAAAAAAATTATTTAATTTTATACAGTTGTATCATTTGTTCTTTTCTTCTTAGTTAAATTTGCATCTCAAATAATTCACTCTCAAGCTACGTTATATATGCACTAGGTTAGAACCCCGTGTATTACACTGGTAGAATAAATGTAATTTTATATATTAAATAATAAAAACTTATATCTTTATGAACCTTGTATATTGTATGGGTTAAATAAATGTAATTTTATATATCAAATAATAAAAAAGTTATACGGGTTGAATAAATGTAAATTTATATATTAAATAATAAAAACTTATATCTTTATGAACCTTGTATATTGTACGGGTTAAATAAATGTAATTTTATATATCAAATACTAAAAAAGTTATATCTTTAAAAACCATGTGTATTACACAGATTAAATAAGTGTAATTTTGTATACTAAATACCAAAAACATCGTATCATTAAACAAAAACCGTGTATAATCGGGTTGAATAAATCTACCAAATAATAAAAAATTACATACTTAAAAACCCCGTATATTACACGTGTTGAATAAATATAAAAAAAGTTATATCTTTAAAAACCATGTGTATTACACAGATTAAATAAATGTATTTTTGTATATTAAATACTAAAACGTCGTATCTTTAAAAAACCCGTGTATAGTCGGGTTGAAAAATCTACCAAATAATAAAAAAAAATTATATCCTAAATAAATGTAATTTTGTATATTAAATACTAAAAACGTCGTATCTTTAAAAAAACCCGTATATAGTCGGGTTGAAAAATCTACCAAATAAAAAAAAAAGAGTAAACTGCCATTTTGGTCCCTATGGTTTGGGCACTTTTGCCATTTTAGTCCAAATCTCAAACTTTTTACATCTGGGTCCCTGTGGTTTCGTTTTTGTTGCCAGTTTGGTCCAAAACTCAAATCAGATAAGATTTCTCAAAAAAAACCTGCTATTTTGTCCTTTTCTGAAGGGGCATTTTGGTCATTTTAAGCATTAATATATATATATATATATATATATATATATATATATATAAAACTCTGCATACTCTCTCTCTAACACACCTCTGTCTCTCTTCTCTCTCTCTCCTCCTCTCGAACACACCTTTGTTTCTAACAACCCTCAAAACCCCCAAATGACCCCCAAATCAACCAAATTTGAAGGAGATTTCGGATCTTGAACCCTCAAAATTGGAAGAAGAAAATCACCCCCTTTTATGGCGTCAACGTGGTTATGGGTTCGCCTGCGTTTCGATGCCGGAGAAGAAGAGGGTTCCGGCGACTGTAGAGTTGACACCCAAATCATCTGTGGTTCTCGTGCGGCGGCGACGAAACGAGAATCGATGGCGAGAGAGAGAGAGAGACGCAAGAGAGAGATGGAAAGAGAATCACCGGCCATGAAGATGAATCTTGACTTAAAACCCCTGATTTCTTCTCATCCGTCTGTTTCAACCCCTCAACAACAATCGCCGGTCAAATTTTTGAAACAGGGGAAGCCATAGCTCCGGCGAGATGCTGCGAAAACGACCGACAATCAACATCTGGGTATTGCGGAGGTGGCAGCGGTGGTTCGGCTGAGCCGCCGTTGGTCCCCGCCATGTGGGTTTTTGTTTAATTGCAGATTGATGAAGTGTTTGGTCTGTTGTTATTGCTTATATGTAGATTAAGTGTTTGATGAAATGATTGTATGTTGTGGTGTTTGGCCGGCAGGAATTGATGGTGGTGGTGGGGTGAAGGGTTTCGTGTATTCGAACCGTTGACCTCTTGATTCATGTGGTTTTTGGTGTCTTCGAACCGATATCTTCGACGAAGGCTACTTGTGGTTCTTGATTCAGTTCTTGTTTAAGAACTGATTGTGTTCATCAAGAGTGCTGCTTCTGGTTCTTCTTTGCTCACTGTCATATAACCCTAAGTGAAGGGTATAGACTGTAGATAGAGAGAGAGAGTAGAGAGAGAGACGGGTTTTTTGGTGATGATCTGCAAATAGAGAGAGAGAGAAAGGGTTTTTTTTGGTGATCTGTAGATAGAGAGGAGAGAAGAGAGACATACAGGGTTTTTTTTTTTGAAAATGACCAAAATGCCCCTTCAGAAAAGGACAAAATAGCATGGTTTTTTTTGAGAAATCTGATATGATTTGAGTTTTGGACCAAAATGGCAACAAAAACGAAACCACAGGGACCCAGATGTAAAAAGTTTGAGATTTGGACTAAAATGGCAAAAGTGGCCAAACCACAGGGACCAAAATGACAGTTTACTCTAAAAAATTATATCTTTAAAAACCTCGCGTTTTACTCGAGTTGAATAAACATAATTTTGTATACCAAATAATTAAAAAAAAGTTATGCTTTTAATAAATTAGGATAACATTTAATATTAATTTATTATTTATATATTTAATATAAGATAAATAGATTTTTTTTTTTGAAAAGAGTATAAGATAAATAGATAAGATAGGTATTTGTTTTAAAAATATATTAAATTAAGGATAATATTTTATTAAAGTATGATTAAATTTAATATTAATTTATTATTTAGATAAATATAAATTTGAGGATAACTTCAATGAATAACACGTTTCCAAAAGTTAGTTTATTTTATTATAGTAGTTAGATATTGCCAAGAGATCCTCCCTAACATATCTACGTTATATTGCCAAGAAAAGAGGGTTAGAAATGGGCTAAAAGTAAAAATGGGCTGTGTGGAAATGGGCTGTCCAACAGATCCTCCCTAACATATCTAAGTTCAAATTGCTTAGCCCAACACCAATCAAAGCAGAGATGAAAGTGAATCAAATAGCTTGGCTTGAGGTGGAGATTCGTAATCAAAGTCCAAAGGACCAAAACTCGAAGTCTTTGAGAGCAACCAATCCGTGAATAACGTGGAGTAACATTATTTCATATCATTCAAAACTAGGGATGAGCATTTGTTATTAAATACCGATCCCGATCCTGATTCCGTCCTGTATCGATCTCGATCTTGTAGGGATGAGATTATTATATATTAAAAGTTGTGCGCGATCTTGTTACTTTAATATATAATAATAACGTGGGGCTTATTATACAGGCTATTATTTACGATGAAGCGTCAAATCTAATTATGCGTTAATGGTTAACATTTGGTGTTTGAACAAGAAGTACAAGGTCTATTTAAATAATGCACCATATTTGGAAAAAGTAATTTATTTTACCCGTTCAAAATAACAAAACAAAATGCAGGTGTGTGGGTAAAAATATCTGTTTAAAAATTTAATCCTTGACTGTTTTGAGTTTTTAGTGGGTTCGGATTCACAGCTGAAAGCCTGAAACATATATAAAATCTTATTTTAGTTAGAAGATTAGGAATAAAAAAATCAAACATTCTATTCTCTTTCATTTTTTTTCTAAACTGAGTTTAAAAAAGGACATATCGTACTACAGGATTTTTCTCAATCCTACCGACATTGGTTCATTAAGATGCGCAATTACTAAACTCACGATATATTCAACGATAGATACTAAGTTCACGTACAAAGTGACTTATCGTACAAAACGTACGAAAGGCTTAAAAAGCAAAAAAAAATGGCGATGACATTTTCGTAGTTATTTGCTCGTAGGGTAATTATTAAAATTACTCTAAAAATGATCAGAGTAACTTTGATCTTGTAGGGTAATTATCAAAATTACTCTAAAAGTGTATCAAAAGTATTCTGCATCAAAATTACTCTGCAAGTGTATCAAAATTACTCTGCAAGTTTATAAAAAAAACATACAATTCAAAATTACTCTACAAAATCATTTGTAGAGTAATTATGATACTCTACAAAATTACCTTTCAAGATCAAAATTAACATACAAGATCATTTGTAGCGTAGTTATAATACTCTACAAAATTACAAGATCAAAATTACCACACAAGAAAATTTTACAAATTACTATACAATATCAAAATTACCATACAAGATCATTTGTAAAGTAATTTTGATTATTACTCTGCGAGTAAATAATTACGAAACACCACCGCGTTTTTTACATTTTCACCCTATTCATATCTTTTGTATGATAAGAGTATTTGTATTTGATCTTTTGTCTATAAAAGCAACCAATAAAAAAATATTTGATTTTTATAAGAAGGAAATCTTTATAAGAACAAAAAAAAAAAAAAAAAAAAAATCCAACTAATAAAAATACTTTATTTTACCTCATTTAATATTATATTTAATGTTATTGTAAAGGTATATTCAACTTACATAATAATCATTAATTTTAGTCTTACTCTTTAATAGCTACCAATTTTAAAATTCTAACTTATTTTCAAAATATATATTTTTTCAAATGATAATAATTTAGAGTGTTGGGTAAATATGAAATGTGTAGGATAAAACGTAGAATAAATTTCGATACGTGTAGGATAAATTTTGAAATGTGTAGAATAAATTTCGGTGTGCAGACAAATTTTTTTAATGTAAATAATGATAGTCTTTATAACTAATTAATTAGTCAAAGATAACAATAAATAAAATTAGATAAACTATTATTATACCTTTTGTTCTTCTTCTTCTCCATTAAATTATCTTCTCAAATAATCCCCTACACATATACATGATATTTATATACTATTATTTTGCAACATTTGTATGCACTAAGGGTTGTATTCTTTGCATAATTCGTTGTACCCATAGTGACGTTACCTCTGTTACTTCTTCCTTTACAGAATTGTATACCAGCTTCTTTGTCATCTCTTCCATCGACACCCACACACTCCACCTGATCCCAACTCCAAACATATTTCGGCCGAGAGTGAAGAGATAGAGACAAAGGAGAGATGGGCGGCGTATATGTGGCGTCACGGTGGTCCTTAGGTGGCCGCTTAGGGCTGGAAATTTATCCCGGCGACCTAGGGTTTTAGTAGATTGTCGTGACCACCAATCTTCCGCCGCCGGTCGTCGTCTGATCCGTCGTATCATCATCATTGTAATCATCGATAGCCAGGTATAAGCAGATTTATCGTTTTGTTTTTTTTTTGTTTTCCCCTGTATTATTGATGTGGGTAGTTGCATAGTGTGACCAAAGATTTGAAAAATCACAAACCTACAACACAATTTGGAATGAATCCATCACTAGAGCTTCATCCACCATAGTAAGTATTCTCCTTCAATTGAAGGCTTGTATCTTTTTCTGCTGTTTCCCCTACATGATACAGTAAAAACATTCAATAATATTAAATAACTAATTAATTTTAGTCAAAGATAACAATAAATAAAATTAGAGAAACTATTATTATACCTTTTATTCTTTTTCTTCTCAATTAGATTATCTTCTCAAATAATCCCCTACCCATATACATGATATTATGTAACAAAACCTAACACTTTAATGAGACATGATATTAGGTAAGAAAACCTAACACTTTAATGAGGATAAAACCTTAAACCCTATTACCTCATGCCGAAGTTTGCAACAAATTTATAAGAGAGAAGTAGGCAACGCCCACAATTCACATGGTTTGCATGAAATTATAAAAAAAAGTAAGATTAAATATGTCCATTTTTTTAAGTTTAAACTTAAAGAGCGTGAGTTGGGTCATATATGGCATGTTCAGATCGGTCAGTGACTGTTCTAGTTTGACATACGGTCAGTTTTTAGTTTCTACTTAACCCTTTTACCAGGGCGGTCTCCGATAATTATAAAAACCTTTTGGGCCTCATGCAAAACCCTAGGTGGCTAGTAGGTCGATTGTTACGTGAAGAACTAGAGAAAGTGTTTAGATAGAGAAAGAGTAACAGATGTTAGCTCACAAAACGATACCAACTATCATTAATGAATTGGGTTAAGTACACAGTGACATACAACTAACAGACCTATTAAACTTGTGACACATACAGTCCCTAAGCTCACAAACATTTACATTTTAACCCTTAGACTTTTACCAAATAACAATCCCCATTACTTTCATGACAATTTTTACCTCAAAACTAAAGATCAAAATTAGAATCTGGGAAACGCGTCTCCATCTCTTCAACATTCTTCCACGAAGCATCAGATACTCGAAGACCCTTCTAACAAATTAATACACAACACTGACCACCCTTATACTTCTTAACACACTATTTATGTGCCCACTATCCTAAACATCCAATAACCCCCAATCATCACAAAGCTTATCAAGTCCCTTCATTCATTCACATATCTTCCATCTATCATTCCATGTCAACACTAAATCATTCTCACTTCGCAACCTAAATCTACTAACATCTTCAGGTCTAATAAACAACAAGGCGACTCAATGTTGACAACTAAGACCAAAACGGAATTACAAGAACACAAAATACAAAATACATTAACTTCATACATGTTTGACGACTAAGACACGAACCAAAACACGCGACCAACTGAAATCACGGTTGACGAAGAGGTTGTTCACGGACGGTGGTGATTGGAAATCAGATTTTTGGCGGCTGGTGGCGGATGACGGAGATGCGACGGCGACGGAAAACAGTGGTTCGTGGTGATGCTATGGCCTGAACTAGGTGGTGAACGGTGGAGAGATGGTATCAGCGGTGGTGATACATGGATGTGGAGGTGTGGTCGATGGGGGTGGTAGATTTTGTTGTGGAGATTGATGGTGGTTTGTGGTAGGTATCGGTGATTAGGGTTCAAGAAAGTTATTATGATTTGGGGAAAAAGGCTGAAGCCGCTGATGTATATATTTTTTCAGAATGTTGCACTCGTCCGCTGTCGCGGAAAAGAAGTCATAACCCCCGTGAGGCGCAGGGACATGCAATTTGACCTTCGTTATTTGGAAACACGTCGCGCGTCGCGAAAGATTTGATGTGCTCCCCGCATGGCACGAGGGAGTGTATTTTTCGTGTTTCCTCAACGTCGGAACACTTCAATTTCTTGCAAACTCTAAACAACCAAGAAAACTATACAAAAAACAATATACAATTTACAATTTTTCGTCCAAATTTAGATGAAAAACGTTTAATCTCTTGCCCTACCCCCCCTAATAATGATACAGTGCCCTCAACTACTCCAAAACTTAGAATAAACTTCCTCATACTTCCCCACACCTGTTCGATTGTGCGTATAACACATAATTTAAAAACAAAAGAGAAGAGAAAGAAAACTTAGGCTGCCTCCCAAGAGCACTAAGTTTTAGATCTTTAGCCAGATCATACATGTAAGCTCAAGTAGCCTTCGTGAGCAGAGTGCTCACATAAAGGACCTCCACATGCTTCTCTGGTCCATTGCTTTCCTGTGCATTCATATATGGCTTCGGTCTGTAGCCATTCACCATTTGTTGAATATGACCATCAAAATATTCAATCTCCACATCTCCTTGGTTTCCGTTACGCATAATGCGGTGTGGACCCGTCTATTTACTCTCTAGCTTTCCAGGAAACAACTTCAACCTGGAATTATACAACCAAACCAACTGACCAACCTCAAATACCTTTGGCCATAGCTTTGTGTCATGCACCTTCTTCATCTTGTCCTTATAAGATGATGCATAATCATAAGCTTCATTTCGGATCTCTTCCAAGTCTCATAATTCCAACTGTCTCTCCTTACTTGTAGTGTCATAATCAGTGTTAACCTATTTAACAACCTAAAGTGCACGATGTGCAATCTCTACCGGTAAGTGACAACCCTTTCCATTGACTAATCTATATGGTGTAGTTCCAATAGGCGTTTTGTTAGCCGTACAATACGCCCACAAAGTATCATTCAATTTAGTGGACCAATCCTTGTGTCACACCTTGACTTTTGCGGAAGCGTGGTTATTTGGTGTGACTTCTTAATACCATAGCAATCAATCATAACAATGCTATATGATAAAACCAAAAGATTTTCATCCATAATAAAGTTTAGAAAATACCACAATACCATTGTCTTGAAAACATTGACGCCAATTAGTTACAAACCATAACATGTTCAAATGAGTTCCCATGGACTCAACAAAAGACTTTAAATAATCCTGAGTTTAGAAACATGTATCCCGTCCAGGAATAGGATACATCCTTTATTTAACACGCAGCTTGTAGATACATGCATACACCTGCAAGATCCGTTTAGTTCCCTGAAATACTTGTAGTTTGAAAAATCAACAAAAGTTGAGCGAGTTCATGTGTTCGTTTGTGTGTATGTATAAACCTTTGTAACGTTGTAAATATGTATGTAAGTCCCTGGTATGTAGCAATAAGGAAAAAAGAGATCACCAATGGTTTACAAGGCCATTGATATGTGTGAAGTGATGCAGGAAGACTCAAACCTAGCAGATTTTGTACCGGGCTTCCGGCTGTAAGACATAGTCACCACATGGTCCACTCAGCGGACTCAGGAGTGGGGCTCGCTACACCCGAATAGATCTATCACTCATGTCCCTCGGTCCTACAACGAGGATTGATGGCCTTAAGTTTCCGCCTACCCACTCACATGATCTAAGTAGTATGCCCTCCTTATGCTAACCATACCATGTATAAAGTGTCTGTATAATTGTAACATGTATTTCACCCCCGAAGTATAAGACTGAAAACAGTTAAAAGAAAAGGGGGGCATGAACTCACTGTATTGCGTCTTCGGTACTTGTAACCCAAATCTCCTCAGCAAACACGACTACCTACAATGGTCTAACGTCTATTAGACGAACGGGTCGTGCCTTGTCTTAGCATTTATGTTTTTCAGTTACGTTTCTGATATTATTCCAAGTTATAATAATTATATTTCGTTTTGGAATAATTGTTTATACAATATTTCTGTATTAATACTTCTCAAGTATTCGTATTCGTATTTCCTTCCCAAGGATAGGGTATTTGATACATGGTTATCCGTATTCTTGTATTTGTTTATCTAGCCATGTAGTGGCGTCGTATTCCGGTGTTAATCCAAAAGAATATACATCTTTAAGTCCCACTTAGAAATATATAAATAATCCACAAAACAACAATTATCCACACGTGTGTCTTAATACAAAATATATATTCTAAATATATATTTAACCATTTTCATGTATAAAACCAACCTCCGATACTTTGTATTTTCGTTACAAAAATTATGGCGAGTTTTATGTTTGAAAAACATAGTCTAAAATATACTAGTAAACACTTGTCTAGAAAATATTTACTAAGTGTTAGGATTTTCAGAAAATTTTGCCATAGTCTCCTTTGTAAATGGAGGTGTCCATGCTAAATAGCATATCATTTTCTTTAGCATATAACACATTAGATCATTCTCAAATAACCAACCCGTCATTTAGATATGCAAAATACTACTTATATCATTTCAGTTTTAATATACACAACTGGGTTGTTTTCGGGCATTTTAATAAAATAGGTATCTTATTCCAAAAATTCCCAAATTTATACATAATGTCTTATATGATCCAAATATTATTTCGTAAAAATCTCGGGGTCCAGTTAATTACCAATATTTTATAAAATTTTATTTACCGGACTGCAATCAGATTTGTCACTTTCTGACTGTAGTCTACGAAATAATTCATCTAAAATTTATCGTAAGTCCGTTTGACGAAATTCCAGTGGGAGAATTACTACGACATCAGTGGTCATCTACAGTACAATTTTCATGAGCTGATTCAACATAGATTTCAAGTTATGACTAAAAACATATCTCCCATTTACTGCAGTAAAAACTCAGCTTTAGCTACTGTTATAAAACGGATCTTTAAAAATAGTAAACAACCTCAAAAAAATATGATTCCAGTGCCATTTGCTTCGTTTTTCGAAAATACATAATTTAGACTTCAGAAAATCAATTTTTCGATTTATAATGGTCCGGTTACAGCCAGTTGAAGTTGGCTGGAAACTTTACTCAGCATGTTTTTTATAGTCTAAATGCCACTAAAATGTACACATACGATTACCATTCATTCTAATAACGATTTATATCATAACGTAGGTCATTTACAGCAGGTTATCGATTATATAACTCAGACTTATCATGTATTACCATCTCTCATCTCATGACTTTTATGCAAAGCTTTATGTTCATATTTTATGTTTTAAACCTTTTAGTGTTCTTGTGATTTATAACAATGTACATCTTTTAACCATGAAAATAGAAGTAACAAGGATAAATCAAGGACTTACTACTAGCTTAAAGCTAGGGAAGATCTCTAGTGAAAAAGATGAAGAAATGATGAGTGAAAGCAATGCATGAAAGCTCATTGAAGTTCCTCAAGTTTCCATCTTCACA
Organism: Helianthus tuberosus; assembly: GCA_030545235.1. NCBI lineage: Eukaryota > Viridiplantae > Streptophyta > Magnoliopsida > Asterales > Asteraceae > Helianthus > Helianthus tuberosus. Next base: position 1,167,261 of record CM060417.1, read on the forward strand.
ATACACTTTCTAATACATGAATGAAGCTTAAAAATGGAATAATATGGTGGTGATAGGGTGGTGGTGGTGGTGGCGGTTGTATATGAGCCGAGAGAGGGAGAGAGGAGAGTGAGGAATGAGGGTGAATCTTGTGAAGTAAGGTTGTGATCTAATGCCCATGCTTTTAAAGATCATTTCCAATATTATGTCCAACTCAACAAGTAAAATCTATATAAAATATTGAAGTAAAATCTTAGCAAATATGGTGGTGATTTGGTGGGTCCACTTGGGACCGAATTCGGTTAGGGGGGGGGGGTTTAATGTAAAATTTTGATGGTAATTGGTTATGGATAGTTAGGTTTCAAGTATAATCTATAGGTGTTAGTTAGTTGATTTTTAGGGGGTGTTAGGGTGTTCGGGGATCAAGACTAGACAAGAAATAATTAAACAATGTGTTTGGCAAAAATTTGGTGTCCCGGGTAATGTCCGGTTGTTCGGTTGGATACCGTTCCGTTAAAGTGTTTAATTATTCCGTAAAGTGTCTTTTATATGTATTTTTGTAACGCTTTTAATTCCCGGCACTTAGGAAAGTATACAGGACCATTCTGCCATATTTTTGCACTTCACTAGTATGTTACAATGCTGAATTTTATTAATAAATGCAGAATTCTGCACTTAAAGTGTGTTTTAGGCACTTCCCGACACTATAACTATCACCTATTGACGCAGTTTTATGGTCCTCATTTCCCTACACTCCATACTAGTGTAGTACCTTGTCCCTGGCCCATACTGGGCCTCAATATAGTGTCTGTCTATGTGCTGGAATTGTCAGCATGTGTCTGAGTTATCCGCTCACTGTGCTAACTGTGCTTTGTGCATCAAGTTTGTCACTAAAGTCTGTGTGTAATAAATGGAGTGACAGTATGAATGTGATGCATATGTATGTATGTAACAGAAATCAGAAAGCAGTTCAATCATCAGTTGTAATCAAGCACACTCATTAAGAACAGATTAAATATTAATCAATTGTACGGATGAATGCAAATTTGACAGTTGTCACACACCCCAACCAATGGTGGAAACATCGGAGTGAGACGAAGAAAGATTGCTCATCACACATAACGTTAATTGTTACAATAGAATTAAAGATAAATTGATTTCATTCATAATAAAATGTTACAATACATGAACGTTGAAATACCACATGTTAAATACAAGAAAACAATACAAAAACAAGTATGAAGTTTATACAACGTATTTGACCTAAGACGTCTAAATGTGTATCTAAGCATCAACACTACTTCAGTTTCAAAGCATCGTCATCCTCAACCTGTAACATGTTTAAAATAAAGTTAAATGCAAAAGTAAAGGCGAGTATACAAGTTTTCATACATAGCATAAAAGATAAGTTCAAACAATTTCATGTGGCAAGCTCTTGATACAAGATAAACAATAAAATTGGCATGTGTTCGACAAATCAACCCAATGATGAAACACAATAAGCTCATGAAATAACCTCAAGTTTACGGGTGGTGCGTTAATCCTATAGCGCTATATATGTCACGGATAGGCGCGTACGAAGTTAATGATAAGTCTAACACAAAACGAATAACCCCAAGTTTAAAGTATCAAGTAATCAAGTAGGCATGCATGTATAAGGAATGTTTGTGCATTTAAGGATAAAGTTTATGTGTAAGTTTGTATATTAACATGTTACACACCAAAAGGTGATTAAACGAAAAGGGGGTTCGAGTATACTCACAAAATTTCTAAGTCTTTCGATTATCAAAGTGTTGACGAGTGTATGAGATTGGGAGGACGAATGCATAAGGGTTAAATTTCAAGGTATGCTTAAAGTCAAGATTCGGGATTTAAAAAGGAATATGGAAAGTACATATGAGAAGTTAACTATCTAATCACATAAACTCATTCTTGACACTATGAAACTCAAATGAGTTTAAATGTTTTCATGGGTCAAAATGCCCATTAGAATCGTGATGAGTATTATGTTCATAGGTGGTGTAACCTACTATTTTGACAAATAACCATTAGGTTATCATCAAAAATTTGGTTATCATAAGTATTATATACATTATATAGGTTATATTAGAGGTTTTAAGTCCAATATTACCACAAGAATGTCATAGAAGTCATGTAGGAGGTAGGAAGATAAATCTTCCATTTAGGTACCTCTTGTGTTTCACCAATGTACAAGTTGTCATAGAAAACAAGGGTGGTCATGAATACATACAATAAGGAATGGAAATACATACTATCTAACTAAGAAAACATCAAGTGATGTGTGGATTGAAGGTAGGATAGCCAAGCTATCCAAATAATCACACAACTTCAAGCTTTAAGCTTGTTCATCACTTGTGGGTAAAACCCTTATAAAAAAGAATGTTTATTAGGTTTTAACCTCTGATTTTGAGTGTCACAACCGTGTTTTTAAGCCCAACTAACCATAGAAGCGATTATGAGCATAAGTACATAGGAATGTGTATGAGAAACCTCAAGTTAAGTGAGTTAATCAAGTGTTTAATCAAAACAGAAAGTTTGGATCCTTATTTGGTGATGTACCAACCTTGGTTTTTCATGGAAAACCTTTTTGTAAACATACCTAAGGTTGTTCCAAGTAATTAGAAAGAAGAATCAAAGAAAAAGGTTAAGAAATGAGGAAGTTATGCTTGTTTTTGTGATTTGTAGTGAATCTGTCCACTTCTGTTTGCAGCTACGTTTTAGAGTGATTTGAGAGTGTTATGAGTGAGTTGTAAAGTGGAAAAAGCTTAGAGGAGTGTTGGGTTTTATAGGGGATGGATTATTGTTGGGTTGGTGAGCTTTAAATGTAGAAAACACACTTAAAAACACAACTAAACCCACAAAATGCCCAATCCCGAGCGAGCTGGTGGACTGACTTTGGATCATGGAGACTCGCGAGCCACAGAGGTAAGGCCCAGGTGGGTCGCTGGCCGCGAGCCGGTGTAGTGCTGGTTTCAAGTTTGATTTTATTACAATTAGCCCCCCTCAAGTTCGATATATATAGGTTTTAGGTTGTTTTAAGGGCATGCTATGACATATAAACATGTTATAAGGGTTTGTTATGTATGAACAACATAAAACAAGTATGATGAAGTATAACTTAGCATACGTATGTCGTAAACAGGTATCGAACACACACGAATTGAATATATAAGACAAGTATTTGTGTGTTTATCATGTGTTTACAAGAATCACAGATAATGAATCAAAGTATAATGAATCAAAATTACATAAGTATGAATGACTAATAGGGTATAATTTGAGATAAATGATGGATTTTACTACGATTTAAGACTTGGATTTACGATGATACGACAAAATACGATTATGAGAGGAATAGGTTTCCAAGAATATATTTACAAGACACGCTTTCTAAGTTAGGAAGGTTATGAAAAAGCGGAGCGTTACAGTCTCACATCCTTTAGGATATTTCGTCCCGAAATTTATTCAAGAGGAAGACTTGGAAAGATTTTTGGTAAAAGACGACTGTTTTAAAATTTGAGACTTAGAAGTTTGAGATGATTTGAATAGTATGAAATTTTGAAGAACGAAGAGATAGGTTTGTAAAAAGAGTTCGTTTGACTGAAGTAGTTGAAGCATTAAGCATAAGTGAAACGTGCATGTGTGCGTGTAGGCAAGCAAGTTTTAAGCAAGTTTGAGTAATTAAATGAAGAGATATTAAAACATGGTATCTAAACAGTGAAACTTTCATATAAAATCGGTAAGCATTTTGACGAAACGTGTGGCCGCACTATAGATTGTAAGAAGAATTTCGTTGGTTTCAAAGAGGAATAATAAATCATTTGTTTGTAAGAAATTATTTATTGACGTGGAACGAGAACATTAGGTATTTTAAGTAAAACGATTTTGGGAGGCGACGACCAACTAAGTATGTTTGCATCTTGGTGAAGGATGGAAAATATAATTTTAAATAGTAATAAAACAATTTAGAATTTGAACGCATAATGGATTTACGAGAGTGAATGGTCGATCTAATGAACGAATACGAGTATAAGAATGGCGTGTGTATTAGACAAATGAAAACAATGTGTTAAGAATGAAGTCTCGTCGTGGATAATCAGATATAATGCGTTTGCGAGTTGTTTAAAGTTTGTTTCAGGTCTAAAAGGTTTGCAAAACACCGAATTTCTCATGGCACATTTTACGAAAGTTTGGTAACATGGTGAAAACACTTATATATAGGAAGTACCAACGGCGTATCCACCATGTTTTGACCATGTTACGTCCGTCTCGTTACTCGGTGTCATGTTACGTTCTGTGTCTTACCATACACAGTAGTACACTCTATGGTTCTCATATGCCCATCTCTATAATCCCGTGTGCACCCGCGATTATATTGATTGTCGTATGATCCACATAGCTTGTACTAATTGTGTATGACTTAGGGCATTTGAAAATAAGAGTGAGTACGTATGCGGATGTAGTATATAAGCACGTTTATGTTTAAGCATGTATGGGACCCACGTAAGTGAATCCCTCAGATTTCGCTCACGTACGGGTTCGAATGTAGTATATAATCATGTTAATGTTTAAGCATGTATGGGACCCACGTAAGCAAATCCCTCGGATTCCGCTCGCGTACGGGTACGAATGTATGAATCATGAGTATGAAAGAAAGTATGAGCATGAGTATAAGTGTAAGTATAAATACGCATGTGAATGTAAGTATAAACATAAAACGTATGAGTATGAATATGAACATGAGTATAAGCATAATTTTATTGTCATTAGTATGAGTGTAGGTACGAATAATAAAGGTTACGTATATAGTATATGTTGAAACATAACGAAGTTAAGCATATAAAACGTTTGAGAAATTCGAGTATGTAAAACGTATGATATAAATGAAATCATCGCGAGGTATCGACTAAAACGTGTACGATGATATGCATGTATAGTTTTTTAAGTGAAACGTTGAGTTTATCGAATAAAAAAAAATAGATTGAGTTTGATTTGGAAAGTAGAATCTAGTTTGTAAATGTAAGAGAATATAAAGTACTCATTGGTTATGCATAACGTATTTTGTAATGAATGGAAATGAGACTTTTGTTTTAAAAGAGTTTACGTAAGTTGAAGATTGTCGGTCCCCATGAAGCTTGCCCACGTGTTTTGAAATTTGATTGACGTATTGAGCGGTGTAGGAAAAGGTTTTCGAAAATAATGGGTTCGCTTCATTTTCATCAAAACAAGAAATTTTGAATTTTGGAGGTTCTTGTGAAAACGTTGATCCTTAGAAAAGAAATTTAGCAAAATGGACTTAGTGATCATTGAAAAGAGTTTTAACAAATGATTCGTTGATGTTGAAAAGAGTCTTTGGTAAAACGATCTTATAATATCTATAAGATCTTATAACTATATGAGAAAGTTGGTTTGATTTCCGATTGAGAATGAAAGTCTTTAGTATGGTGATATAACGTGAGTGTGTTTTAGTGATTAAGTCGAATATGAAGTTCATGGGCAAGAGATTCATTGGACCGATTAAATTGATAAGTAGCATTTCGTAAGGTTTTGAAATTCGGGTAATAAAACGTTTTAAGGTATGACCAAGAATTTCGTATATGTGATTTATGAGAACATAGGTTATAAGGTAAGAAATACATTTGAATAAACAATGCACTTTGAAATCGACACACATAGGTGTAAAACATAATCGTGTTTGCATAATAAAGTATTTTGAGGGAAAATTTTGGTAACGATCACCTAGGTAAAGGAATCACCCCTAACCCGTTGGTGAGGTCGTTTTAAGAAGAGAAATGAGCGGAGTTAATCATCAAGGTATGGAAATCACTCCTATCTTGATGATATGTCTCCATTTTAGTGTTACAAAGGATGTAAATAAAATTGAGTTACGTTTTGAAATCATGCATGTGTGTATGAAAATATTTAGTATAATGTGTGCGGGAGGGAAATGATCTCGAAAATGTACTTGAATTTGAAAGGATTGCATCACATAAAATTGATAATAGGAAAACGTAGGTTTGATTAAAATTTGGATGGTTCCAAAATGGAACTTTGATTGACCAAAGTGGTCGAAACGTCTTTTTAATTTGAGAACCATACTTTTGCCTAATAGGTGGAATACTTTCGCCGACATGTCGGTTAACGGTATTCACCCTTCCGGTTACTACATGTCCCAAATCAATCGAAAATTCGAGACTTGGCGGGATTCATAAAAATCAAGGAGTGGGACTAGTCGACAAGATGCGGGTTTCACCCCTAACTTGACAATTTCGTGCTCTAAATGGGGTTGGTACTCGTCGGGTCAAAATTTAATTTCAACACTTTGACGAGGGTCCACTAGAATTTGAAATGGAAATTCTCCATCAAGGTGAGGATTTCACTTCTAACTTGATGGTGAATTTGTAAAAAGAATAGGTGGATTGAGAGTCGTTCACCAAATTGTGGGTTTCACGCCTATTTTGGTGAAGTCATCTCGTTTGTATAATACGAGTGATTTTGAGTTTAGCATAAACGAGTAAAAAGACGTATGTTCGAAATAATAATAACAAGTATAAGCACATAAAGCATTTCAAGAAAATAACACGTAAGACACATTTCAAGAAATTAGCATATGAATCAAGTATGGTCAAAAGGGTGCTTAACTATAGACTAGGTCGAACATGGAAATTCTACCTAATTCCCTATAGTTATGGCTCTGATATCAATCTGTCACACCCCAACCGATGGCGGAAACATCGGAGTGAGACGAAGAAAGATTGCTCATCACACATAATGCTAATTGTGACAATAGAATTAAAGATAAATTGATTTCATTCATAATAAAATGTTACAATACATGAAAGTTGAAATACCACATGTTAAATACAAGAAACAATACAACAACAAGTATGAAGTTTATACAACGTATTTGACCTAAGACGCCTAAATGTGTATCTAAGCATCAACACTACTTCAGTTTCAAAGCATCGTCATCCTCAACTTATAACATGTCACACCCTGACTTTTGTGAAAGCGTGATTATGGTGTGACGTTCTTAATACCATTGCATTCAATCATAACAACAACTATATGATAAAGCTGAAGATGTTCATCCATTAAATAAGTTTTAAAAACATAATAACAACATTGTTCTAAACTGAAGAATTCAATTTCGAGTACAAACCATGCAACTTGTTTGAGAGTTCACAAGGACACGACAAAGGCAATGAACAAAACCAGGATTTGGAAGGCGTGTCTCGTCCAGGAATAAGACACACTGCCCAAAACCTAATATCATGGATGACATCTTTTATTCTTAAACCAACTTGGAACATCCAAATGCCCTCCAGATCCACTTTTAATTTCCTGAAAAACATGTAGTTTGAAAACATCAACAAAAGTTGAGCGAGTTCATGTGTGTGTTTGTGTGCACCAATAAGCCTTTGTAATCATTAAAAGTATGAATGTATGTTTGTAAACTCCTGGTATGAAAGCAATAAGGAAAACAGATCACCAATGGTTTGCAAGGCCATTGATATGTGTGAAGTGATGCAGGAAAGCTCAAACCTAGCAAATTTGTCTCCGGGAATAAGACATAGTCATCACATTGGCCACCCTGGTCCGCATGGGTGTGGGCTCGCTACACCCAAATAGATCTACCACTCATGTTCCTCGGTCCTACAAAGAGGATTGATGGCCTTAAGCGTCATACCCACCACTTACATGTTCAAGCAGTACCCTTCCTTAGCTAACCATACCGCATAAAATGTTTGTAAACAGTTTGTAACATATATTTCACCCCCGAAGTTATAAAACCAAAAACAATTAGAGAGAAGGGGGTCATGAACTCACAGTCTTGCGTCTTCGGGTCACAGTAACTCAAAGCTCCTTCGGTGAACACGGCTACCAACAACGTACTAATGTCTATTAGACGAACGAGTCGTGCCTTGATTTAGTATTAATGTCTTTGAGTTACATTTCTTTTATGCCTTTGATATTATTCTAAGTTATATACTTATTGTCAAAATAATTAATATTTTAACTTAAATGATATTTATTAAATTTTGGAATAATCGTTAAAATAACATATTTTAACTTAATACTTCCCAAATATTTATACTTGTATTTCCTTCCCAAGGATGGGGGTATCTTATACATGTGTATTTGTATATTTTTGCCATGTATTGGTGTCGTATTCCGGTGTGTATTTATACGTGTGAGAATACGTATTTTATTGTATTCATATACTCAAATTTATAGTAAACTTTCCGTAATATTATTTCTAATAAAAGTCCACCAATATATATATTTTCAAAATATATACTTAAGAAATATGACTTAGAAAATTTATTTATAATTTTTCTTTTGGCAAAAATATTTGTAGTTCCAAAATAATATATTTTCAAGTCTAACTTAGAAAATATATATAAACTTATTTTTATCCAAAATAATTTATTCAAGTTTACTTAAGAAAATATATATATTTCCCAAAAATAATATATCTTCTAAAAATTCCAAGTAAATATATATACATTTTTATTCACCAAAAATCATATATTTCCTTCTTGTCGAAATATGATAAAACTTTGTGATAATCATAAAATCATGTTTTCATTTCCTTGTGTCCAACATATTATTTACCAAAATATACTTGTGAATTAAGTTCCGGAATATTTTATAAGTTACCTTTCTTGTTCGGTTTCGCCAATCTTTTATGTGTAACTTGTATATTTATTCCTTGAGATTTTGGTAATATTTTGGATTGTAATCCTTGGTATTTTGATGTGTTACATTATTTCATGTCCTAAACTAATATAACTATTACATAAAGTATACAAATAATCACACACATGTGTCTTCTAAATATATATGTTCTAAATACATGTTTAGTTACTTTTTATTTATAAAAACCAACCTCCAATATTTGTATTTTTGTAACCAAAATTTATGGCAAAGTTTATGTAACCATTTATTGTTGAATATTAAACTTGTAAGTATATGTTTATAAATATTTTCTAAGTGCTTATATTTTTAGAAAATTTTGCCATAGTATCCCCTAAAAATGGAGGTTTCCATGCTCTCAAGCATATCATTTTCTTTTGTAAAAATCATCACAATCAATTTACAATCAAATCTAAACAACTTACACTTACCAATTTTGCCAAGATCATGCATATTCTACTACTTCATGAACTTGAAAGTTTATGAAACTTTGTAGTAACTTGGTAGTGTGTTTAGTAAGTTTAGTTAACCTTTAAAGTGTGGTTGTTTATTTAAAAACATCATTCTTGAAGGATTTGGATGTTTACAACTTGTAATCATGTCTTATAAAAATGTTTCTCTATGAAATTTTCTTGTTACACAAGTGTTTCTACACTTGTTTAACCACCAAAAATAGTGTTTGTTTATGTAAGAACCAAGTTTTAACAAAACTTATATTTCTAGCTTGGTTTCTTTAGAATAATCCATGAAATATTTAGATCTACATGATTAAGAAGTTACTTGATCTTTATTTTCTAAGAAAATCATTTATTCATTCAAGTTCATGATTCATGTGTGGATGATCCATCATCCTACAACAATTTCTATTCTCACATCTTGTTAGATTATGTTTTTAATCATGATCTAGCAAGATCATATGATGATCAACATCATTTCTACAAACAATCAATGATCAACAAGCATAACAACTCATATTCATCAAGATTACTTCACATTTTAAGCTTTTGTTCATGTTCATTTCTCATGATCTTTAGTGTTCTTCTAACATCTTTTAACCTACTGAAATAGAAGTAAAATGGAGTGTACAAGGATCTTACCACTAGCTCAAGGCTAGGGATGATTCAAGTGTAGAAATGAAGAGGATAAAAGCAAACAAGAGAGGTCCTTCAAGATCCAAAGCTACCAAGCTTCCTTGTATGATCTTTAACACCCTTGTATGTGCTTAGAATGGATGAGATTGGATGAATAATGATGATGGTGGGTGTGTTAGGGGTCGGCCGAGAGCAAGAGCAAGGGAAAGAGGAGAAGTGTGTGTTTTGATGTGTGTAGAAATGAGGTTTAGAACTCATGTGTTCACTTATAATCCAATCCCAAGTATTAACTCATGTATATTGTGTCTAACAAAGCACAAACAAGATCAATTAAAATATTCAAATGAAATCTTTATGTAGGCCATATGTTGGCCAATTTCATAGGTGGGGGGGGGGGTGTTTCTAGCTTAGGTTTTAACCATTTAGTTACATACTAGTTTAAATTCAAGTATCAGTTACGTGTTCCAGTTATTAGATATTTTTAGGAGGTGTTATGATGTTCGGGGATCATAACTAGCTTGGAAACATTAAAACAGTGCTTCTAGTGTAAATTTGATGTTTCGGGTAGTGTCTGGTTGTTCGGTTAGATACTGGTTTGTTAAAGTGCTAAACTTTGTAGTTTAGTGTTCTTTATGTACCCTTTTGTGATACTTTTAATTCCTGACACTTAGGAAAGCATTCAGGACCATTTTACCATATTTCTGCATAATATAAGTATGTTAAAATGCTGATTTATGCTGAATTTTGCTGAATTCAGCACCTAGGGTGAGTTTTAGGCACTTTCCGGCACTTAAACTATCACCTAGAAAAGCAGTTTTGTGATCCTTAATTTCCTACACTCTATACTAGTGTAGTACTTAGTTTCTGGCCCATACTGGGTCTCAAAACACTGTCTGTCTATGTGCTGAGTTCTGTCAGCATTTGCTGATTTATCCGTTTACTGTGCTAACTGTGCTTTGTGCATCATTTATGTCAATATGTTTGCATGCAGTAATGATATGACATTATGCAATATGTGATGCACATGTATGTATATGGTAATAATCAGAAAGCAATTCAAGTAATTAATTGTAATTCAGCACAGTCATTAAGCACTAATCATTATTTAATAATTGCACGGATACTTGTAAATTTGACAGTTGTCACATTCTCCCCCTGTTAAGAAAATTTCTTCCTCGAAATTTATACTACCTTAACTCCTTAGGGTTACGTCATGCATGTATGGATATGAATAACACCTCGGTAACTAACCACACACCGAATCAAGACCTATTGAATCAAGTGAATCCAAGGACATCTTACTATATTAAGAATCCAATGGTTAAAAGGTATGTTTATCAGAATTTGATGTCAAGCGATACGAGATGTATAGATGTAAAATCTGGTGTCGCTTATTCCACAGGGGTCCAACAAAAGAGGAGTTTCGGCCAATAGAATTTAAATGGATCGTTTACAATATGCGAATGAGTTTTTGAAGCAATAACATCTGCTAGATGAACTCAAAATCAGCAAGCTCAAATGTAACAGTAACATGAAAAAGATCCGTCAGCTTTTGAGCAAATGAATGCATAAAATTAGTGTGTCGACAGCATTGAATCGCAAGAATACACCGAAATGGAATACAATCGAACTTGGTGTAACATTGTCTTAATACATAGTTGCACTAAGAATGTTTAAAAAGAAATGTTAATCAAAAGTATATGTAGTTGCGTGTGAAACAGTTGACCACAATTAGCTCAAGCTACAAGTTCGTATTGTCACCACAAGGTGTCGTAATGACATAATTCAATAATAGTGGCAATTGAACAAGTTCACCGTGTTTGAAATCAAATGAAAGTGTACTGAAACAATCTGAAGATTTGATTTACACAATGTCATAGAGTTTTCAATTGAATACGGAACATCTGGGAACTACTGTTTTCGATTGAAGATGAACAAGTAACAAATTCCGCAAGGCATTCGATTGATAATGAAAGAATCGTTAGGGGGTACACTGGAATATAAAATGAATTTATGTACCACTGTCTTAACACACGATTGTGTTAGGACTGCTTTAATTTTGTTAAAACAAAACAAATTTAGAGCAAGTCAATAGATAAACAATTAAATCCATGTATGAGATGTGTAAATGAGGTTAGCGCAAGCTTCAACTTAACGAACGCATCACCACGAGGTGTCGAAATAAATGAACGATTTAATGGAGCCGTAGACGAAACAATTCTACTACGACTCGGAATAAAAGAACATATGTAAGAATAAACTTGAATATGATTCCCTCAATACATCATATGGTATTTTGAATTGAATATGCGAAATGGACAAGTTCAAGCAATTGAACTTGGTTTCAGCGCAATCTGACAATAATCGTATGTATCGACAAAGGAATTTCGGCATAGTTACAATGATAAACTATGTATGAAGTGAAACTTCAAGAAAGTGTGTTGACTTGATAGGAAAGGAGCCAACAATTACAATAAGGTAGGTCATTAGAATCACAATTCAATAATTAGATTTAACGAAATGATATTTGGAACTTTGATGAAGCGATCCTTCGAAACGAAACCACATGCATAACAAACGGTGCACGCGTAACATATGAATTTCCAAGAAATGAAACAATGAGTATTCGCTAAAACGAAGAAATGATCAAGTATCGAGACAATGGAGTATTTTCTTTAATAAAGAAAATCGTTGTGATGCAACTACCATTAAGAGGAGTAGAGATGTAAAAATCTACTTGTTAGAAGCAAAAGTGGAAATTTCAATGAAAGTAATTTGAGTACTCTATCTATTAGGTTAACTGAGATGGCACCTATGGCAAATTAATGGTGTTTTCCCAAGTTAATAGACGTAGTTTCTAAGTGATAACCCTTAACAAGTTTCGACCTATGTTCCTGGTAATTGTTGCGCATACGGAAGCTATCGTCCTTCCTCTTGACGAGCAAAACTGGAGTTTCCCAAAACGAGAAGCTTGGTTTGTTAGCCTCCTTCTCTAGCAACTCCTGAAGCTACGCTAACAATCCTTGCATCTCTGTAGGTGTAAGTCGATAAGGTGTCTTAGCTACAGGCGCGGCGCCTGGAACCAAGGCAATGTGAAATTCGACCTGTTATTGTGGGGATATTTCTGGCAAGTCTTCGGGGAAGACTTCAGGATGTTCTCTTCCACAGGGATATCTTCGATCTCTGGTTCTTCGGCTTCTTAGTCCATGTCATGAGTTAAGGAGGCAATACACCTTTTACGCAAAACTTCCATACCTTCATACCACTGACAATCTGTAGGGGCGTATTCTGCTTGTCTTCACGAATCACGATCGTCTCTTCATTTGCCATTGGGGTGCGGACAATCTTCTCCTAGCACGCAATCTTGGCAATCCATCCATACCAACTACGATGTCAAAGCTTCCCAATTTACCGGCGGAGGGTCTATTGATACTTACATTTCCCATGCTTTACAACGCAGTCCCTAATCTCTCCTTAGGCTTCCACTAGCCTCCCATTAGTTAGTTTTATCAAGTGTAGGATATCTATCTTACCTACTACGAAACCAAGTGTATTCCTAAACTCTAGGGATATGAAGCTATAGTTGGTACTAGTATCGATTAACACAACTGCACAACGTTGACTAACAGGGGATGTACCGATAACCATGTTTGGATCCTGGCGTGCTTCCCCAGCTCCGATGTTGAACACTCCTACTCGTGCCTGCTTGTTGTTAGGACAATACTTCCTGAAATGCCTTTTGTCTCCGCAGTTAAAACAACCTTGAGCACGTTTTTGTTCATCACTGGTTCTACTTTGATAGTCGTTGTTGCCGTTGCTTCCTCCGTGATTTCCGCTACCATCTAGGCTTCCATTTCTGTGTTCAGTATTTTGCCAATAAGTCTCCTTGGGATACCCTCTCTTACCACAGTTGTCGCACTTTCCATATTTACATCGCCCGACATGATGACGTAGGCAGTTGTCGCACTTAGGTAGGATACCCATGTACACTTTTCCCTTTTTGGCTTTGTTGTTGTTGTTCGCCCGATCATCTTCTTGGAAATCAATGAGCTTCCTTTTGTTCCTTCCAGATGACTCCACCAGAATTTCCTTCTTCTCGTCGGGGGTCGAAAGTTTTTCCAATCTAAGTGCTTCCTTAGCGAGCGCCAAACCCATGATACTTGCATGAATAGTTGTTGGTGGCGTCGATGCCGTCATCAAGCTCAAGGCTTGAGGCGCAGTCCCCAGATGAATTGCCCCATCCTCTTCAACTCTGGTTCCACCAGGTATGGAACAACTCGCGACAAATCATGAAGTCTCTACACGTACTCCACTACCTTTGGACCTTCCATCATCAGGCTCCGGAATTCACTTTCCAGCTTCTGGGTCTCCATCGGAGAACAATACTCCCTACACATCATTCCTTTCAGCTCACCCCATGTCAAAGCATACGCTGCAGTTTCGCCCATTATTCGAACCCGATGGTTCCACCATAACAGTGCCTCATCTTGAAACAATCCAGAAAAGTATGGGACTTGTTGCTCTGGCGTACAGCCGCTCATTCGTACAACAGAATCCACATTCTTGACCCATTTCACAAAATCTATGGCACCTCCAGTGCCGTCAAAGTTCAGAGGCTTGCAGTCTAAAAACTGCTTGTAGGTACAACCTGTACCAAGCAATCATCATCACAGAAGGTATTAGCAAAGCACACTTGGAATTGTCCAAACGTATTGTAATGTGTCTTAGGTGACTAAAACATTACCGTTAGGTATGTTATTCCCGGAGGCATTTTCGCTGTGTCTGTAGCGAAGAACCTCGTGCCGAGCTATAGCCTGTGAGACATGCGCTTGCCATTCTGCCTTGGTCAGCCAAATGATTTCTTGATGAGACATCTTCTACGAAGAACTTGGATTGGTCAGGTCTCATTTGTTCAGGGAGTGTAAATAGTTGTTTAGGGGTTATATGTACATACACATAATGAATTATCATACCAACCAATCAAGCAACATCATGATCATAACATAAACAAGTAAATGGGATTATTGTAGGACCGAGTTTCGTGACCGAAACAGTGATTATCATGATTATGTTCATAGACGGGAAGATCAAAGACGGATAAACGACTTACTTGTATTGATTTGATAACATTAGAGTACAAGCCGGCCCGATTAACAAGATAATCGAACCTTTACCAGAGCCGTTTACATCCGGGGAGAGAGCAAGTGGTGATCTCTCCCTGGTGAGGACTTGAACCTCCTAAAATCTCCAAATGTTTGAAATGACAAAGGGTTGCTATTTATAGCCACACCCCTTTATCTTTCAAACACACACGGTCAACCGAATAACCCTCTCGTTTGACCACTTCAAACGAGCGGGTCTATACACGTTCGATAGACCGTTTCACTAACTATTACAAATTCAGCGTAAAATAATAAATCTAATCTATTCGACAAGCATCAGACACAAATCTGCATCAACAAATTCCCCCTTGTCCGTTGCTGTCGAATGCTGAAAATGCAACTGCAATCGATCTTCAGTCAAGTATTCATCTTCTCTGTGTTAACAAATTCCCCCTTGACCGATGATCCAGGTAAGTAGTATCTTGATGCTTCTTGTATAATAGTTCCCCCTCAAAGTACGCGCATCCGTGTTGAGCGTTGTGCAATTTCCTCAAAAGGCTCAATTGACCGATCTTCCGCTGATCTTCCAATACTCCAACTGGCATTTGATAAGGGTTCCATTCTTTTAAAAACTGCATTAAGTCTTGATCTTCAAGCATACTACATTGGTAGAGGTTTCTGGTGAACTGTCTTCTGTAAACCGTCTTTGTGTCACTAGAAAATCACAAACTCTACCACCTGTGATTGCGTTTAGAAATTTACCGAAGAAATTCAACATACGAAAATTTTTATTCCCCCATTTCTTTGGTAAGATCTCTAAACCTTAACAGATTCCCTTCCACTTTAAAGGAACTGTCGTTAAGTTTCAAATGTTCACCAATTCCCTTCACCTAGCGGAACTGTCGTCAATCTTCATTGACTGTTCTCGGTTGTTCGAAAAATCACGAAAATGGCTTTCTTCTTTGCATATTCTAGTTGAAAATGAAAGTCCCCTAGCCTCGTAGGATCCGACTTGTATCCCTCCAAAGTTCTGCTAACACCTAATCCGAAAACTTTCATCATAGGCATAACTCGACTTTGTGAACTCGTTAGGACCGGTATTGAGAATCTAGGTTCATACGTTCGTTTTCAAATGCGAAAATATGACAATAAACAAAATGCTTTCGAACATCTTCGAATAACCGATAACAAACATAAATACTGACGTGCGGAAGTGAACATACCGTTTTGTTTTTGGCCCATAATAGTCGTGTCACCATTTTTGACGTTTGCATCGGTAACCGTGACTACCCCACATTTTTCAAAAATATCAAGTTTTCATCTTTTTTTTTCATCATGCCGCATCATCCCGCGCGCTCCCAAATTCGTACGAATTTGATGTTGAAATTTGGAAGCCCGTTTCAAATAATCTTCGCGAACACCCGATCCAATTAAATACATTGAGACATAACATCATAGATTTCAGCCGTTGAAACTGTCACCAAGTTCTTTTATGGTTATGTGGACCAATAGATGCATGCTCCAACATGCCCAACGACTCTTAAATCTGAATTACCATGGCCCAATTATAAGATGTATGGCCCGAAACACCAAACAAACTCCAACATAACAACCTGACCTATTTTTTTATTGCTGCCAAACTAATAAATTTGATGAGGCCCACCTTTAATAAAGAGTCCCAAGCCCAACTTGAAGTCTCGATACATTCAGAACCCACAAAAAAAAAAAAATCCCTTGTGCAAATTTCAATTTTAGGTCACTGTTTCTCTCTCTTTGTCTGCGATTCCCAAAGAACAAAAGCAGACATCATCTAATCTTTACTAAACATCCAAAAACTCCAAACCCTTCTTTCTCTCTCTTGCGATACATACTGCTCTCAATCTTCGATACACCACTCAAACATTCAACAACATCTGTCTTCTCTCTTCGATTAACACATCAGCAGATGTCGTTCACTGCTTCTGGTCCGACGAAGATTCAGGTTCGATTTCTTATCCTTCAGCCGCTAAACAACATCAGCAGCTGAAAGACTTGGGGCGCCGACGAAAAGAAATTATTTGGTGATCTTGTCAGTTCGACGAAACAGGTTATGCGACGAAACTGAGTTGTTGATGTACGACGAAACAGATCCGAAGTTGTATTGTGACGAAACAGATCTGTTAGGTTGAACGAAAAAACAGGTTTGTTTTGTTTAATCGACGAAACAGGTTGTTTATTGATCGACGACGAAAGTGGAGGTGGTGTTTCGTCATGGGGTCAGTTTCGTCGGGAGTGGGTATGAAGAAACCCTAGTTCTCTTTAACAGCCGCCAAGAACATCAAGAACACAGCCACTGTTAATTTTGCAGATTTGACGAAAATCACACATTTGATGATGAAAACTTGAAATATGTGGTGTAAACATAAAACATAACCCTCTGATGCATTTCGTTTCAGGTCAGACCCATCCATTCGGGTCAGATCTGGGTTTTTCTTCTTTTACACCTTTTTAACATCTTGAACAAAAATCATAATAAACTCAGATCTAGAGCACATGTGATTTAGCAAACTGTTAGATTCACTAAATCGGGCACCATGGCTCTGATACCACTTGTAGGACCGAGTTTCGTGACCGAAACAGTGATTATCATGATTATGTTCATAGACGGGAAGATCAAAGATGGATAAACGACTTACTTGTATTGATTTGATAACATTAGAGTACAAGCCGGCCCGATTAACAAGATAATCGAACCTTTACCAGAGCTGTTTACATCCGGGGAGAGAGCAAGTGGTGATCTCTCCCTGGTGAGGACTTGAACCTCCTAAAATCTCCAAATGTTTGAAATGACAAAGGGTTGCTATTTATAGCCACACCCCTTTGTCTTTCAAACACACACGGTCAACCGAATAACCCTCTCGTTTGACCACTTCAAACGAGCGGGTCTATACACGTTCGATAGACCGTTTCACGAACTATTACAAATTCAGCGTAAAATAATAAATCTAATCTATTCGACAAGCATCGGACACAAATCTGCATCAACAATTATATTTAATGAGAGTATAACAAACAAACACGTACATTACAATCATAGCACACTCCTGTATATATCAACAATACGTTTAACGAGAACATTACGATTGGGCTTTCATTCATCATTGACCACAGGGTATTGTTACATGTTTTGTAAAGCGTACCATTTCAAAAGGGAACACAGGGTCACACTACCCTTGTCTAACAAGTCTACTAATCTACAAAGGTCATATAATCAAATTAGACCTGGCAATCTTGACCCAAAAGTATGAATTTGGGTTGATTTGGACTTTTAAAAAGAAGTGATGGGTTGTTTTGGGTTGACAACTATAGGTAAGGGGGTTGAAATGGGTAATAAAAAATGAACTAAAAATTAAATGGGTCAGGATGGGCCACAGGGAAATGCAAGATAGGTCACGATGGGTAATTCCATAAAACATAAATGGGTTTTCCAAATCCAAAACTCAAAGATCAGAACTCAAGAACACCACTACTCAGAACACTACTGTTCGTATTGAACAAACATTCATCCTCCATATAACCATACTCAAAGATCAGAACTCAAGAACACCACTACTCAGATCTCTTCGTAACCATCTTGTTAGGTTGTTAGATCATTACAAATGCCATCCTTTTCATCTTCAATTTCTCTCTTTAATCTTTGATTTATGTGATTTTGTTCGATTCTACATAGTCATCGTAAACATTTTATCTGCTACACAAAGCTTTCAAAACAATTCACCTGATGTTGTGTTGTCAAATCGAAGATATTCATCTAAATCGGATGTTGTGTACCGTATGGGTTCTACCATGGTTATGGTTTCTGATAGACAAATTTTATTTATATATATATGTGTTGTGGTATTGAAGTAAAGTAGCAGTATTTGGTGGTATTGGAGTAAAAATTAACGGGATTTGGTTATCTTCTTAGGATGTAGATTAGGTGTTCGATGAAATGCTTGAACTGTTTTCGATGAAATGACTAAACTGTTTATGGTGACCAGGTGTTCGATGAATTCCCTGAATGGTGTTCAATGAAATGCTTTAACTGTTGATGTAGACCAGTTCGATGAAATGCTTGAACTGTGTTCGAGGATATGCCTGAACTTATGATGTAGACTAGGTGTACGATGCACAGTCTGAACTGTAATGTTTGTACTTATGATTAGGCTTGGCAACACAAACCTATTAACAAATTTTGGGTCAAGATGGGTATTTAATTTAAGAGTTTGGATTCTTTTGGGCCAACAATTAAGTGTTGGTAGGTCAGGATGGGCATAAGTAAATAATGTAAAAAAGGCGGATGGGTCAGGATGGGCGACACAAAATCAAACAGCAGGTCAGGATGGGCGCTCCCCTCAAAAGCACGTAGGACGTCTAGGTTCTCTCAATTAGATGTAAGCTTTGTTTGTTACTTTGTTTTAAATATGACTTCGGTTTTAAAAAGAAGTGTTGTTTCTAAACTAGATGAATATCTTTAAGTATTGTTTCTAAACTACCGGCGAAACACGATACGAGTTTTGAAAATTGATTGAACTTTTAACAAATTGTTTATGGGATGTTCATGAGTTCCGGTAAGAACGGGTCGCTTTGAAAAAATGGTCATTTTGCTTCGGGTTAGGATGTGTTTGGGTCAGAATGGGTCACTTTAAAAAGGGTCGTTTTGGTTCGGGTCAAACATGTGGCTTTGAAAAAAGGGCCATTTTGGTTCAGGTGAAAACAAATCTTGACAAAAATAATATATGTTTTAGTGTCATTGTTAAAGATTAATGCTTGACAGTAGCTTATTAACATGTCAGGCCAATTAGTCCACCAACTGAGGATATGATGTGGTTGATTCTAGTACCTCTTTGTGTAATTTGGATTTTTATTTATTCAAGCTTCTGTGGAGTTCTCACTTTCTGTTAGGTAACTATATCTAATCAGTCTACAGCCATGCATCTGCGTATATCATGACCTCACACCACTCTCTAATGGCTACTCTGCTCAAATTTACCAAATACTCATTGGTTATTTGTATATTCATTGTTGGATTATTATTATGTGTGGAAGTAAAGAGTTAAGTTTCTGTTAACTTAATCAAGAAACCTGAACCCATCTCCAATCTTCACTCCCGTACATTTGCTTTTCAAGTTAAAAATGCTGACTTTTCTTGCACCAATTGTACCTCCAGCTGCCTGGTTTGTACATTCTATGCTCTTTATTTACCTCTCTCTGTTCTATTTCTTGAACCAAAAATGGAAAAAGATTGTAACTTTTTATGATTTTTAGAATTTTTTTGATCTTTAGAATGTTTTGATTTTTAGAATTTTTTTTATTTTTTAAATTTTTTTTTGGATTTTTTAGAGTTTTTATGATTTTTTTTTATTTTTTAGATTTTTTTATTTTTCAGATTTTTTTTTATTTTTAAGTTTTTTTAGAATTTTTTTAGAACTTTTTAGATTTTTTTTGATTTTTTAGATTTTTTTACTTTTTATAATTTTTTTGATTTTTTATAATTTTTTAGATTTTTTTTGAGTTTTTAGATTTTTTTAATTTTTTAGATTTTTTTTTGATTTTTTATAATTTTTTTGATTTTTTTTATTTTTTGGATTTTATTGATTTTTTTATAATTTTTTAGAAATTTTTGGATTTTTTAGACTTTTTTGGATTTTTTAGATTTTTTTTATTTTTTAGAATTTGTTTATTATTTTTTTAATTTTTTTAAAATACCCATCTTGACCTATATCCATCCTAACCCAAACCCATCTTGACCCATTACCCATCCAACCTTTTTTTTAAAATACCCATTTTGACCTATATCCATCCTAACCCAAACCCATCTTGACCCAATACCCAAACCCATCGAACTTGCCCACTTTGCCACCACTAAATCAAATAGTGGTCTCCAAAAGGCTTCACAAACCCAGCTTAACGGTGGTGCTTTCATCACAGGTATTGCATCTGCATAAAACCAAAAACCTATTGTACTGATGGCGGCGGTGGAGGAGGGGGGAAAATCAAACTGAGAACATGTGCGAGCTCCTCCTTGAGCTTGTGCACACGACGAAGCAAATAGCGGACCTGCTGCTCGACAGTGAGAAATCGAGCATCAAACTCTGGAAAAGGAGTAAGAGGAGCAGGTGGACGTGAAAAAGGAGGCGGTGATGAACTAGGGGGAACAAAAGCATGCTGACAAGGACACGGTAAAGGACGCGGTATCGACTCAAGCTTCAAGACTCTGTGACTCATATCCTCAAGTCGGAATTGAAGCGAATAAAGTAACTCATCTTGTATATATCCAGCAAAATGCGAGGGATGGTAGGGGTCTGAGGTCGGCATGGAATACTGCGAGGACCCTCTGAATGGCTCATCAGTTGGTGAAGAAGTAAAAGGAGCAAAAGGTGTAGACTGGGGAATGTGTGGATAAGCTGCTGAGACATGGAGATCTTGACTAGTCTGTTGTTCTGGAGTGTCTTTCCCTGGACGGGGAGCGGGTATGTGTTGCAAGAAATCGATAGGTAAACCATCACGATGGACTTCAGACTCCATAGAATAAGAAGGAGCAGCATCAGTAGTTGTAGGTGCAGGTGGAGGAACAAAAGGCTCAACAACAGGAGGATCAATGGGTGCAGGAACCAGATCAGGTATGAGGGGTGCAATGTCAGGTATGCCAAAAGAGATAGGGTCATGGTCAGGTAAAGGCTCAGGATCAGCAGGTGCAGCAACGGGCTGATCATCAAGAACAAAATCTGGCTCAAGACCAGGCTCATCATCATGTGGAAGAATTGGTGTAACTGACATGGTCGTATCGTCATCAGGATCAGTGGCATAGCGTTGTAATCCAACTGCCTTCAAAGCGGGAGACGTCACAGATTCAAAGGGATCTGAGACAGAATGTACGCTAGTATTAGAGGAAATCTTAATAACAGGGATCTCAAAGAGTGGAATAGCAACAACGTCCTCTTCTAGCTTTTCATCACTATGGGCATCATCATAAGGACCATCAACAAGACAATCAACGTCAATATCAATCAAATCGTCAAAAGGCAAATCCTCGAGAGGAATAGCCACTAAAGGAACGGGAGTAAGGATTGGTGCCACGACATGCTCACCATCGGGATGGTCGATAAAAAGATGATCATGGACAGGAGTGGGAATAACAAAAGGATCCTCTTCTGGAATGCCATTAGTAGTCGGTAAATCATCTCCCAAGTTGCGCAGCGTAAACTGCTGGAAATCGTCATCGTCGTCGGACATCATTTCCGGGTCACTCCCTTCATCGAAAGTAGAGATCTCTGGCTCAGGGACAATCTCATCGTCAGAAACAACGACCATAGGGTCGTGGTCATCGGACAATCCGCTATCGGATAACGACATGGTATCTGTAACATAACATTCCCCATATATGCACATATATCAACTACTAAGATTAAGCATGTAATCAATGACAAGGTAAACATGTATCCTTCGTAGTCTCCCAGACTAAACCACCCAGTCTCCCAGACTGAACTACCCAGTCTCCCAGACTAAACCACCTAGTCTCCCAGACTAAACCACCCAGTCTCCCAGACTGAACCACCCAGTCTCCCAGACTGAAACACCCAGTCTCTCAGACTGAAACACCCAGCCTCTTAGACTGAACCACAACCATAAACCTTGAAATGTGTTTCGTGTATTTTCTTCTAAAAAAATGTTTGTTTCTTGGATCTGGACATTTCGTGTATGCAATGAAAGCATATTGTAAAAATATTTTCGTGGGAGCCCTAATGATTGTAGTCTAGACTCGAGAAAAAAATCCTAGTTCGCTACAATCGAAGCTCTGATACCAAGCTGTCACACCCTGACTTTTGCGAAATCGTGATTATGGTGTGACGTTCTTAATACCATTGCATTCAATCATAACAACAACTATATGATAAAACTGAAGATGTTCATCCATTAAATAAGTTTTAAAAACGTAATAACAACATTGTTCTAAACTCAAGAATTCAAATTCGAGTACAAACCATGCAACTTGTTTGGGAGTTCACAAGGACTCGACAAAGGCATTAAACAAAACCAGGATTTAGAAGGCGTGTATCGTCCAGGAATAAGACACACTGCCCAAAACCTAATATCATGGATGACATCTTTTATACTTAAACCAACTTGGAACATCCAAATGCCCTCCAGATCCACTTTTAATTTCCTGAAAAATATGTAGTTTGAAAACATCAACAAAAGTTGAGCGAGTTCATGTGTGTGTTTGTGTGCATGAATAAGCCTTTGTAATCATTAAAAGTATGAATGTATGTTTGTAAACTCCTGGTATGAAAGCAACAAGGAAAACAGATCACCAATGGTTTGCAAGGCCATTGATATGTGTGAAGTGATGCAGGAAAGCTCAAACCTAGCAAATTTGTCTCCGGGAATAAGACATAGCCACCACATGGGCCACCTTGGTCCGCATGGATGTGGGCTCCCTACACCCAAATAGATCTATCACTCATGTCCCTCGGTCCTACAAAGAGGATTGATGGCCTTAAGCGTCATACCCACCACTCACATGATCAAGCAGTACCCTTCCTTAGCTAACCATACCGCATAAAATGTTTGTAAATAGTTTGTAACATGTATTTCACCCCCGAAGTTATAAAACCAAAAACAGTTAGAGAGAAGGGGCTTATGAACTCACAGTCTTGCGTCTTCGGGTCACAATAACTCAAAGCTCCTTCGGTGAACACGACTACCTACAACGTACTAATGTCTATTAGACGAACGGGCCATGCCTTAATTTAGTATTAATGTCTTTGAGTTACATTTCTTTTATGCCTTTGATATTATTCCAAGTTATATAATTATTGTCAAAATAATTAATATTTTAACTTAAATGATATTTATTAAATTTTGGAATATTCGTTAAAATAACATATTTTAACTTAATACTTCCCAAGTATTTATACTTGTATTTCCTTCCCAAGGATGGGGGTATCTTATACATGTGTTGTAACACCTGTGCCTCCACGGCCATCAAACAAATACCAAACCAATGAAATATTGTATTTCATACTTGGGACTTGTTAAAAATATGTGTATCATTTGCACATATCAACTCTTGTTCTATTTCAAGCTCAAAATCACTTTCTGGAAGGTTATACACGCACTGATGCGTGAATATAACCAGTTTAACGCAACGAACACTCCGGAATAGTTAAATAGGCTTAACATACCTTAAATAACCTTTACATAACTTAGAAATAAGTTTTGAAGGCTTTGGTATGGCAAAATCAAGATAATTCGCTTACAGGGACTAAATATGACAAACTGCGAAAGTATGTCAATTTGAACTGTAACGAACATTCTGGAACATGACCATAAGTTAAACACACCTTAAATATCCTTTATATAGCTTAGAAATAGGCTTTGAGGGGTTCGGTGTGCTAAAATAAACTTTTGGGTCATTCAGGGACTAAAAGTGTCAAAAAGTGCACAAGTTTGCACTTTCGCGCATAACTTACGTTCTGAATACATCCGGACATCCAAAAATTTATATAAGCATGACTATATTATGCTTTAGTGTTTGGCTTGCCAAAAATCCATTCGTTGCGTCATTTGGATTGTTTTTCGCGCTTATGCGCATTCCGTCGTAATTAAGCGAACATCACGTTCGTACGACCAAACGAACCAACACCCGGCATATTTTTGAGCATGTTTCATGTCCACAATGTTTAGGCATCATTTTAGGGCCTTAAAGTTGGCTTTACGGGCCTTAGAAGTGTCGGAAATGGCCTTAAACACGTGCAGGGACTGAAACTGTAATTTCTGAAACTTGTTTTCTGATCAGAAGGGCTAGGCGGCCCGCCTCAGTTTCTGAACATCCTCAGGCGGCCCGCGTCCCACTATCAGACCAGATTAACTGCATTTAACAGCAGATTGCAGCTGTTTGATCCTCACCCACACATTCTCAATTGCTTAGTCAGATGATAAGGACCATTTTTAGGCACCACAACTTTGCAACACATGTACGGATGGGATTAAGGCACGTTTTCCATGAAACGATCCTAACGGTTACCCGAAAACTATAAATACCCCATCACCCCAATGCAAAACTTACAAGAACTTTGATTTGAGAAACTCTAAGTTGAAACTATTATTTCATACCTGAGATTTTTGAATCGAGGTTAGCATTCGGGGACCCTTCGTAAGTATTCTTTCGTTCTTTTCCTTATTTTATTGCTTTTCGAGTCAGAAAGTCAAACTTTGTTTGACTTTCAGCGTTGACCAGTAATGGTCAATGCGAAGTTCGTTTGAACTTCGCAACGTGAGTGTAATCACGTTGGTCATAGTCCCTTGGGACTATGCCCACTGATTACCACGATTGTCTAGGGTCGTAGGGTAGGCGATCTAATTAATCGCCTATACCTTCGAACTCGACCCATTTGGTCGATCATTAGGATCAGACCAAATACATTAGGTGACCATAGTAGGTAGGGAATAACCTTCCGAGGTTATACCCTATGGTCACATCGTTTAAGTAGTTGTATGATAGGTAGTTTATATGCCTTAGGTAAATTACCAGAATACCCTTTTCATGTATAATTGGTAATTAAGCATATGTAACCTAAACTTTTGTCACATAACTGATTATGTAACATGTTTAGGCATATAACACTTGTCATAGGACTAGTTAGGCGGTCCGAACGCGTTTCACGCGAACGACGCGTTAAAGTAGCATAAGCTACCTAAACGGGTCGTAATGGGTCGTAAACACTTAGGTTAAGTTTCATTTAGTATGTAGGCTTTGTTAAACCAAATGACACGAGTCTCTACACTCGTTTGGTTTACAAACCCTAATGCTACCCGATCTTCCGATCTAGGTCCGGTTAATTAACATAGTTACCTATATTAGGTGCCGTTTGATATCCGCGATCTCTAGCATTGTTTGGTTGTTACTCAAGGACTTCTGAGCAATCTCAAGTGAGTACATAGACCCCTCTTTTACTGTTTTCCAAACTGTTTTGGGGTGAAACACATGTGCCTACTTGTTACTTTCAAGCTTTCCTGTTTTCACATCATATACATGCTATGTTCGTTAGTACATTATAGTACATGATTTCATTACATTTCATGCTAGGTGTGCCCACTCCGTGCATTACTTAGTACATCGTTTTACATTTACATTTTATGCTATGTATGTCCATTGCGTGCATACTTAGTACATCGTTTTCATCACATGCTTACATTTTGTTATGACATTTGGGTTGTTTACAATGGAACAATACATTCATTAACATTAGCTACGCCGTTCGTTAGTAGGTAGTGGTACCATAGGAATTGACAACTCCCGTTCCGGACATCCCAGGGAAAGGGGATGAAAGGAATGACCGAATTCGATATACATAAGTTAGATAAACCTTTAAGTGGTTTAAGGGTTTATCGCCTCAGTCTCAAGGCTTGGATGTATGCATTTTAACAATACCGCATAGATGTTCGTATCAGTATAGCATGCATTTACACAAAACATAGCTTTGATTTAAACCAAGTTTTACTTCAATACTATGTTCTTGTGCATATGGTTTAGTTGATGCATTTTCACTAGCCATACATATCATTTTGGTTACATATTACATGGTTTACAATTGACACATAAACACTTTTGACATTGGTTATACATTACATGATTTACATTAGACATGAACATTTTACATTGTTGGTTTGGTTTGAGTAAGTGATTAAGTAACGATGCGTGTGTAATATGATACAAGCATGGTGGATACGCCGCTGGTACTTCCTATATATAAGTGTTTGTATGGTATTACATATCGTAGCGTTATTTAAATCATTTCAGTTTGAGACATATAACATTTTATACAAATAACATATTTTTTACAATACATTGTTTTACAAGCAACTTATCTTATAAAACTCATTTTACAATGGTTATTCATTTGACCATGCATTATTCTCTTATTTATACGTATCATCTGAACTTATTGTTTTTCAAATTATTTACAAAGACAAAGCAAATTACAAGGTTCATGACTAAACATTTTCTTAAACATAAGTCATGAATCTTAATTTTCACAAAACCTATGTACTCGCCGGCATTTTTATGCTGACGTACCTATTTTCACATGTGTTTCAGGAAATGAAGCATAGGATTGATCAAGATACACTTAGGCGGACATGGGCCTTAGTGACAATAAAAGATGCAGACTAGTTAATTTATGTTATGTACTCTTTACTTCTTGTTTAAAGACAATGTAACTAGCTTGTTTGATGAATAAAACGAAACTTTAATATCCATGGTTGTGAAACATTAATTCTGTTACAACACTCCCCGATGTTTCCGCCACGTTTTGTATGTTCTACGTGGTCGGGGTGTGACATGTGTATTTGTATATTTTTGCCATGTATTGGTGTCGTATTCCGGTGTGTATTTATATGATTGAGAATACGTATTTTATTGTATTCATTAAGTATTCATATACTCAAATTTATATTAAACTTTTCAGAATATTATTTCTAATAAAAGTACACCAATATATATATTTTCAAAATATATACTTAAGAAATATTACTTAGAAAAATTATTAATAATTTTTCTTTTGGCAAAAATATTTGTAGTTCCAAAATAATATATTTTCAAGTCTAACTTAGAAAATATATATAAACTTATTTTTATCCAAAATAATGTATTCAAGTTAACTCAAGAAAGTATATATATTTCCTAAAAATAATATACCTTCTAAAAATTCCAAGTAAATATATATACATTTTTATTCACCAAAAATCATATATTTCCTTCTTGTCGAAATATGATATAACTTTGTGATAATCATAAAAATCATGTTTTCATTTCCTTGTGTTCAAAATATTATTTACCAAAATATACTTGTGAATTAAGTTCCGGAATATTTTGTAAGTTACCTTTCTTGTTCGGTTTCGCCAATCTTTTGTGTGTAACTTGTATATTTATTCCTTGAGATTTTGGTAATATTTTCGATTGTAATCCTTGGTATTTTGATGTGTTACATTATTTCATGTCCTAAAATAATATAACTATTATATAAAGTATACAAATAATCACACACATGTGTCTTCTAAATATATGTTTAGTTACTTTTTATTTATAAAAACCAACCTCCAATATTTATATTTTTGTAACCAAAATTTATGGCAAAGTTTATGTAACCATTCATTGTTGAAAATTACACTTGTAAGTGTATGTTTATAAATATTTTTCTAAGTGTTTATATTTTTAGAAAATTTTGCCATAGTTTCCCCTAAAAATGGAGGTTTCCATGCTTTCAAGCATATCATTTTCTTTTGTAAAAATCATCACAATCAATTTACAATCAACTCTAAACAGCTTACACTTACCAATTTTGCCAAGATCATGCATATTCTACTACTTCATGAACTTGAAAGTTTATGAAACTTTGTAGTAACTTGGTAGTGTGTTTAGTAAGTTTAGTTACCCTTTAAAGTGTGGTTGTTTATTTAAAAACATCATTCTTGAAGGATTTGGATTTTTGCAACTTGTAATCATGTTTCTCTATGAAATTTTCTTGTTACACAAGTGTTTCTACACTTGTTTAACCACCAAAAATAGTGTTTGTTTATGTAAGAACTAAGTTTGAACAAAACTTATATTTCTATCTTGGTTTCCTTAGAATAATCCATGAAATATTTAGATCTACATGATTAACAAGTTACTTGATCTTTATTTTCCAAGAAAATCATTTATTCATTCAAGTTCATGATTCAGGGTGGATGATCCATCATCCTACAACAATTTCTATTCTCACATCTTGCTAGATTATGTTTTTAATCATGATCTAGCAACATCATATGATGATCAACATCATTTCTACAAACAATCAATGATCAACAAGCATAACAACTCATATTCATCAAAGATTACTCCACATTTTAAGCTTTTGTTCATGTTCATTTCTCATGATCTTTAGTGTTCTCCAAGATTAATTAGTTGTAACATCTTTTAACCAACTAAAATAGAAGTAAAATGGAGGGTACAAGGATCTTACCACTAGCTCAAGGCTAGGAATGATTCAAGTGTAGAAATGAAGAGGATAAAAGCAAACAAGAGAGGTCCTTCAAGATCCAAAGCCACCAAGCTTCCTTGTATGATCTTTAACACCCTTGTATGTGCTTAGAATGGATGAGATTGGATGAATGATGATGATGGTGGGTGTGTTAGGGGTCGGCCGAGAGCAAGAGCAAGAGCAAGGGAAAGAGGAGAAGTGTGTGTTTTGATGTGTGAAGAAATGAGGTTTAGAACTCATGTGTTCACTTATAATCCAATCCCAAGTATTAACTCATGTATATTGTGTCTAACAAAGCACAAACAATATCAATTAAAATATTCAAATGAAATCTTTATGTGGGCCATATGTTGGCCGATTTCATAGGTGGGGGGGGGGGTCTAGCTTAGGTTTTAACCATTTAGTTAGATACCAGTTTAAATTCAAGTATCGGTTACGTGTTCCAGTTATTAGATAATTTTAGGAGGTGTTATGATGTTCGAGGATCATAACTAGCTTGGAAACATTAAAACAATGCTTCTAGTGTAAATTTGATGTTTCGGGTAGTGTCCGGTTGTTTGGTTAGATACTGGTTCGTTAAAGTGCTAAACTTTGCAGTTTAGTGTTCTTTATGTACCCTTTTGTGACACTTTTAATTCCCGACACCTAGGAAAGCATTCATGACCATTTTACCATATTTATGCATAATATAAGTATGTTAAAATGCTGATTTATGCTGAATTTTGCTGAATTCAGCACCTAGGATGAGTTTTAGGCACTTTCCAGCACTTAAACTATCACCTAGAAAAGCAGTTTTGTGATCCTTACTTTCCTACACTCTATACTAGTGTAGTACTTAGTTTCTGGCTCATACTGGGTCTCAAAACACTGTCTGTCTATGTGCTGAGTTCTGTCAGTATTTGCTGATTTATCCGTTTATTGTGCTAACTGTGCTTTGTGCATCATTTATGTCAATATGTTTGCATGCAGTAATGATATGACATTATGCAATATGTGATGCACATGTATGTATATGGTAATAATCAGAAAGCAATTCAAGTAATTAATTGTAATTCAGCATAGTCATTAAGCACTAATCATTATTTAATAATTGCACGAATACTAGTGAATTTGACAGTTTTCACATAACATGTTTAAAATAATGTTCAATGCAAAAGTAAAGGCGAGTATACAAGTTTTCATACATAGCATAAAAGATAAGTTTCAAACAATTCCATGTGGCAAGCTCTTGATACAAGATAACCAATAAAATCGGCACGTGTTCGACAAATCAACCCAATGATGAAACGCAATAAGCTCATGACATAACCTCAAGTTTACGGGTGGTGCGTTAATCCTATAGTGCTATATATGTCACGGATAGACTCGTACGAAGTTAATGATAAGTCTAACACAAAGTGAATAACCCTAAGTTTAAAGTATCAAGTAAGCAAGTAGGCATGCATGCATAAGGAATGTTTGTGCATTTAAGGATAAAGTTCATGTGTAAGTTTGTATATTAACATGTTACACCCCAAAAGGTGATTAAACGAAAGGGGGTTCGAGTATACTCACAAAATTTCTAAGTCTTCAGATTAACCAAGTGTTGACGAGTGTAAGAGATTGGGAGGACGAATGCATAAGGGTTAAAGTTCAGGGTATGTTTAGAGTCGAGATTTGGGATTTAAAAAGGAATATGGAAAGTACATATGAGAAATTAACCATCTAATCACATGAACTCATTCTTGACACTATGAAACTCAAATGAGTTTAAATGTTTTCATGGGTCAAAATGCCCATTAGAATCGTGATGAGTATTATGTTCTTAGGTGGTGTAACCTACTATTTTGACAAATAACCATTAGGTTATCATCAAAAGTTTGGTTATCATAAGTATTATATACATTATATAGGTTATATTATAGGTTTTAAGTCCAATATTACCACAAGAATGTCATAGAAGTCATGTAGGAGGTAGGAAGATAAATCTTCCATTTAGGTACCAATTGTGTTTCACCAATGCACAAGTTGTCATAGACAACAAGGATGGTCATGAATACATACAATAAGGAATGGAAATACATACTATCTAACTAAGAAAACATCAAGTGATGTGTGGATTGAAGGTAGGATAGCCCAAGCTATCCAAATAATCACACAACTTCAAGCTTTAAGCTTGTTCATAACTTGTGGGTAAAACCTATATCAAAACAGAATATTTATGAGGTTTTAGCCTCTGATTTTGAGTGTGACAACCTTGTTTTTAAGCCCAACTAACCATAGAAGTGATTATGAGCATAAGGACATAGGAATGTGTATGAGTAACCTCAAGTTAAGCGAGTTAATCAAGTGTTTAATCAAAATAGAAAGTTTAGAGCCTTATTTGGTGATGTTCCAGCATTGGTTTTTCATGGAAAACCTGTTGGAAACATACTTAAGGTTGTTCCAAGTAATTAGAAAGAAGAATCAAAGAAAAAGGTTAAGAAATGAGGAAGTTATGCTTGTTTTTGTGAGTTGTAGTGAATCTGTCCACTTCTGTTTGTAGTTGCGTTTTAGAGTGATTTGAGAGTGTTATGAGTGAGTTGTAAAGTGGAAAAAGCTTGGAGGAGTGTTGGGTTTTATAGGGGATGGGTTTTAAATGTAGAAAACACACTTAAAAACAAAATTAAACCCACAAAATGCCCAATCCCGAGCGAGCTGGTGGACTGACTTCGGATCCTAGAGACTCGCGAGCCGCGAAGGCAAGGCCCGGGTGGGTCGCTGGCCACGAGTCGGTGTAGTGCTGGTTTCAAGTTTGATTTTATTACAATTAGCCCCCCTCAAGTTCCATATATATAGGTTTTAGGCTGTTTTAAGGGCATGTTATGACATATAAGCATGTTATAAGTGTTTGTTATGTATGAACAACATAAAACAAGTATGATGAAGTATAACTTAGAAATGAGGAAGTTATGCTTGTTTTTGTGAGTTTTAGTGAATCTGTCCACTTCTATTTGCAGCTGCGTTTTAGAGTGATTTGAGAGTGTTATGAGTGAGTTGTAAAGTTGAAAAAGCTTGGAGGAGTGTTGGGTTTTATAGGGGATGGATTAGGGTTGGGTTTGTGAGCTTTAAATGTAGAAAACACACTTAAAAACACAACTAAACCCACAAAATGCTCAATCCCGAGCGAGCTAGTGGATTGACTTCGGATCCTGAAGACTCACGAGCTACGAAGGCAAGGCCCAGGTGGGTCGCTGGCCGCGAGCCGGTGTAGTGCTGGTTTCAAGTTTCATTTTATTACAATTAGCCCCCCTCAAGTTCCTTATATATAGCTTTTAGGTTGTTTTATGGGCATGTTATGACATATAAGTGTCACACCCCGAAATATCAGAGCATTGGCGTGACTGGACTGGTATCTTCATTGCACAGCGGAAGCAAACAAGCTAAGACTTTTAGTATGAGAACGCCCACTAAGTACTCGACTCCAGATGGTTCTCCAATTCCAACCGTGCCTTGTCTTAGAACTGTAACCTGAGAAAGAAATGTCACACCCCCAAAATCCACAAGCGGAGTATCACCGCTTGGAGGAGTGACATGACCAGGATCAAGCCACCAATCATATTGAACATAACAAGTTATAAGTAAAATTCAACCACACAATATGAAAGGTGTTTCAAACCAAAACGTAGTTAAGTGTTTAGCGGAAGCATAATTATAAAAACCCAAATGCAAGTATTAAGTACGAGATAAAGTAATGTTTTCAGCATGGCACACACTGCCATGTCCCACAACGACTGCGCCTCCCTGTGCAAGCTCCATGAGTACCTAATGACCTGCAAGGCAT